>JADWQK010001561.1:0-600000 GCA_017933935.1 Sesamia nonagrioides | reverse complement strand
TTGGCTGGGTTGATTTGTATATGGTTGGTTGTTGGCTAATTGGTAGTTGAGTTGGTTCATGTTTTATTGAAGGAAAGCGGATCCACTTCATTCTTACATGTCTCTTTAAAAGTTTAATATTTCTTCCTTTTGAATTGGCCTTTGTACCTATTAATGTCTACTTATAAGGCAGACGTTCAGATCAAAACTAATGTATTTATCTTAATTACGTCGTTCAAAGGAAAGAAGTAAATATTTTTTTTACTCTGCACAATCAGGACAAGCTTTAAAAATAAAATAGTTAAAAAAACATGGCGATCAAAAATACGTCAATTTATCTCAGGCGCGGACTAATTTGACAGGTCTTAACTAATATTTTATCGTCTGTCATTTATTAAAGAAACCCCCCCCCCTCCCCCCCTTAAACTTAAGGGGAAAATATATAAAACCATGATCCGACCTGCTGTCTTGTATGGATCAGAATGTTGGGCTACGAAAGGGATGAATGAAAGGGAATTGCATGCAGCCGAGATGAGAATGCTAAGAGGGATGTGTGGTGTTACACGAATGGATAGAATAAGAAATGAGTACATAAGAGGAAGTCTGAAAGTGGCACCGGTAGCTGAAAAGTTGTGTGGAAATCGGTTGTCATGGTACGGACATGTGTTACGGAGAACTGAGGAGAATGTCGTGAGGAGAGTCTTGATTATGAATGTGGATGGCTATAAGAGTAGGGGAAGACCAAAGAAACGATGGATGGAATGTGTGAAGGATGATATGACTAAGAAGGGAGTGACTGCGGAGATGGCTTCTGATAGGGATGCATGGAAGAAAAAGACATGTTGCGCCGACCCCAAATAAATTGGGTTAAGGGCAGGAGAATGATGATGAATGATGCTTTATTAAAGAAAAAAAAAATGAAAAAAAAATGCACTGAAATTAAATTTAATTTAGTTTTTGAACAAGGGAATCGGCGAATCTCATGTAATTATCTCATAGCCACATACACATGATCGTTAAAAGCATCATTAATTTTTTCGGCCTGATAAAATATCATAAAAATCATTTCTCTTAGGTATACGTATTTGCTTTTCATTAACGGTCAACAATTGTGCGCTACAAATACCAAATCAATTTTGGTTATTAACAAATGAACAGCGGGTCACGTTCTGGAGGTAATTGAATTTATTTGTTAGGTTACCCGTGTATAGATAATGGTAACAGCTTTATTTGATATTATTAGTAGTAGTGTTGCACTCCTTGGCCGAGTTAAATTGAATCTGTATAAAAACTAAGCTAAAATATAGGAAATTAACATTAAAAACAGTTAACTATAGCGTAACTATACCTAGCATTAAGTGTACAATGTGCTGGCACAGGCTCCATACATTTCTGAAACATTTCCTTTTGTACATACATTCTTTATTTAAAAATATTGGACACGTGTTTCGGGTTTCGCGTAAACAAAAAATAGTGTTGTATTATTGTAATATTACAGACGTAAAAGTTTGCATGGATGTGCTATGGATGTTTGTTGCTCTTTTACGTAAAACCTACTCAACGGATTAGAATGAAAAGGCACGCAGATGGATTACAACCAGAATTAACCTATGGGATAATTTTTATCCCGATTTTCCCAAAGGTTCTAAACTAATGCGGGTAAAACCGCGGGACGCAGCTGGTTATTATAATATCTGTACTCTAATCTCTCTATGTATGTGAAACATTTTGCTTTTGCTTGTATTTAAAAGTTTGTTTGGAGTACAGGCGAAGAGTAGCCAGCCTGTCGGTGTTTTATAGGATGCATTTTGGAGAGTGTGCAAGGGAATTTCATCATTTAATTCCCCCATCTCCGTTCTATCATCGGACGTCCCGTCGTACGGCGAGTTTCCATCCTTACGTTGTTGACACCACTACGATTCGGACGAAGCGTTTCGGATCGTCTTTTATACCGCGTAAATCGACGGACTGGAACAATTTGCCAGCGGCGGTATTTCTGTCGGACTACAATTTAATTGTCTTCAAGGCTCAAGTCAATAGGCTCTTAAGAGGGGACTCTAGTGCCGAGGAAAATAGGTATTTGAAGAACCTATTGCCGTCACGCTGCTTCTAACCTCTCCCGGTATAGTGCGAAAAGGACAGTTGCAGCTCAGGCTGAACCTAAAAAAACGTTGACCAAAAGACGTTTCGTATTCCGCTGTTTTCTATTTCAAAACAAGACAGATCTCAATTATTTTTATATCACAATTTAGGGGGAAAAGTATACCTATGCTATCTATTATTCTCTTATTTTATTATTTTCTTTTCTGTCAAAACCTTATCACGTTTGTCTAATATTCATCTGAACATCACAGTAAAAATGGGTCACTTTTCGCGATTTTGTAGTGTCGTATTTCTTTCATTAATTAAGTTTCGGAAAAATCAAATAATAGGGGCACGTATAATCACGGTGTAAATTTGTAGAAAAAAAATAATTGCTCTAAAAGCATTATCCATGAAGAAAACAGCGGAATACGTTTGTATAGACAAAGCATCACTAGAGTTCCCTCTTAATAAACTAGCGCGCATTACCATCAACGATCACAGCTTACCATCAGACGGAGTTACGGTCAAGCACTAGTCTATAATTTATATAAAAAAAAATACAAAACTTTGAATGTTTGTTAAACCTACAAAAACAAAACAGATCCATCAAAGTATTTTAATTTGACAGAATTAATAGCTTTTCACTTAATTAAAACAATTAAGTACTCAAGTCCAATTATCGTTTAGATATTAATCATCTTCTATTTAGCGTTTCCACAACTATGCCAGCTTTGGCGAAATATTAACGAGCATTATTTTTCTTTTCAGGTAAGTTCCAGACTTTGTAAGATATTAAACTAATAATGGTTATGTTTGGTGAGTTTTCTTTATTCTTTTTAATGTAAATAATTATTTTTCGTCAAATTAATGAAAAAAGTTTGTGTCACTGTTTTTCAACTTCTACAGAAAGCTAGTATTTTTATAAATACTAGCTTTCTGCCGGCGGCTTAGCCCGCGTGGAGTTCGGTTATATCGCGCTTTTTAGATTTCCCTCGGGAATATCTAATTTTTCCGGGATAAAATGTAGCCTATGTCTTTTCTCAGGGTCTAATGATTGTCTGTACCAAATTTCATCAAAATCAGTTGAGAGATTTAAGCGGGAAAGCGTAACAGACAGACAGAGTTACTTTCGCATTTATAATATTAGTATGGATATTTGGCAATATTAAAGGTGAGTGCTCACTACGGAATGTAATAGTCGTGGAATGTGTATGTATATAATCGCCAATTTGTAAGCAATGCCAATAAATCTCTTGTACTTAGTCCGCGAACTTCGATAAATAGTCGCTTGAAAAATTATTTTTCCGTACGCAATTTTGTTTCGCATAAAAATGCGATTAATATTAGGTATATATTCAGTATTCGGTTAGATTGGAAACCAACCCCAACACCCATATTTGGGGAAAAAGGGGGAAGGTTGCATTATTATTAAAATACATTTGATTAATTATAATGACATACGTCTTTAATTCGTATAATTTGTAGCAGTTTAAAAATAAATCACACACAAAAGTTTACCTAAAAACAAAACCAAAAAGTCCTATATTCTGGCTGAGAATCAGCACTTTTTGAACGTCAATATTACATAATAAGACAGTTCCCCATAACGCCCGTCCTTCGCCACTTCCTAGTGCTTTCGCTGGGAAGAAGAAGTGGAGAAAAGCCTTTAATCACTATAACCCAGTTGAAAATAACGAGCTCAATAAACGCTATTACTGTACGTGACTTTTACCAATAATGTCATATCGACTGTCGAGTGAATGATCATCAAAAGCGACTTGGCGATACAATTTTTTGATTATGTTAGTCGGCAGAATTGTTTCGGACGAAACAATGATGATGTTTATTTAGTTGTGACGTACGTCAGTAGATCTATTCACAAATAAATGTAAAATTAAATAAATAATAAATTAACGTAAAAATAAATAAATGAATCCAGGACTAACATAAGCTCCTGGCGAGTTATAAATATGTCTTGAAGTGCAGATTCACCTATACTAGTAATGTTGCTCTCTTTTTAATGTCAATACATCTGGCGTCAGATGCTTCAAGGTGTAAAAGAAGTGACCTCTTCCACTACGTTAAAATAAATAAATACGTTACGTTTATTTAATTTTACATTTATTTAAGTTTTATTTAAGTAAATGAGTTTGTTATTTTTTAATTAGGTATTATATTACTAATAGATGCAGTTCTTCTTTCCTTATATATTCCGGTGTCGTATTGTAATTTTTAATGAAATAACTAGAAAGCATGTTGAGTGTATTTTTAACATACAAACATCATCCAAATAATTTTACAAAGACAATAATTTTACAGACTCAATATGTAACTATGTTTCTTACTTATGTATAATAAAGCAAATTATTCCAGTTTTGTTAACAGAGCAATTAGAAATTAACACTCTCGGAGTCAAATATTTAATTTAAGTTAATCTATATTGATTATAAGTTTGAGATTGGCACGAAATTAACTGGATACTATCAAAGTAATAGTAGAAACGCTCTATTTATTATTAAATCATCTTTTTCTCAGAAAAATCATATGTACTTTCAACTATTTATATCACACTTGATATTCTATCCATTCGTTAGTTGCCTGGAAGAGATCGCATTAACGATAAGGCAGTCTTTCCGCCAAGCGATTCGTCGTGTTCCGGCATGATGTCTGGTGAAGCCGTACGGAGGACGGGTCTAAGCAGTTGTGTTGCGGTGTGTGCCGGATACGATGCGCCAAATGTTGTTGTGTCGGGAGTTTGATCGTGGATGGTCTCCAGATCAATCTCTCTCTGGCGCAGCATCGTTGGTCGTGCTGTTGCGTTTAACATTGCATCACCTCGCTCAACTGCCGTCTTCCTTCATATTCGTATTCACTCAGTTTTTGAATGAATAGGCTCTTAATAAACTAACGCTCTTTACCATCAACGATTGCATCACTGCTTACCATCAGGCGGGATTGCAGTCAAGCACTAGTTCATGATTATTAAAAAAAAGGCCGCCCATTGTATTTTTTTATGTTGAATGTATTTTGTTCGATGTTTGATTGGTATACAATTAAGAATATATAAATAAATAACCGCTCAAGATTATTATTTAAACGTTTTTGTCTTGACGGCCTATCGTTTCACGATAATTCTGTGGCGATCTTCTATAAAAGCATTTACGATCAATCTAATAGCACTAAACTCAAGCAGTCCTAATTTTCTTTAAACAATGACTCAGTGTGCAGATGTTATGTTGAAAGACTGATCAATAATTGGTTCAATGACTTAGAGAGTGTTACTGTAACACTAGTGTTATTTTCGCTTGGAAACAATTATCCAAATATGTTAGTGTAGTTAAATCAGGTACTTACTTAATTTTCATTTGCAGTGAGATAAACAGAATTAGTACGTAGTGTCATAAACAGAATTATACGTGAAATTGAAATGCAATAAGCTTGCAGCGAGTGTCAGAGTGGATGCAGCTTAGCAACAGTTTGAACGAAGCTTTTCACTGAGTGATTTTTACAGAATTTAGTTTTAATAATTATATCTGACTTCAATTGAAGTTAAAACTTTAGCGCAATACGAATGGGATCGAAACTAAACCACAACATAAACTGGATTAGATACGAACAAGAGTTCTACTGTTTCATTTGGCGCGATTGTTACCACCTACCAGACTAAATCTTGCCGCCAAGCGATTCGTCGTGTCCCGTAATGATGTCTGGTGAAGCCGCCCGGAGGACGGGTCTGAGCAGTTTTGTTGCGATGTATGCCTGGTACGATGCTGGAGTTTGGTCGTGGAGGGTCTCCAGATCAATCTCCCTCCGGCGCAGCATCGTTGGTCGTGTTGTTGAGTTTAACATTGCATCAGATCGCTCAACTGCCGTCTTACTTTCTATTCACTCAGTATTTTTTCTTAGTGAGAAGGCTCTTAATAAACTGGCGCGCTTTAATATCAACGATTGCATCACTGCTTACCATCAGGTGGGATTTAGTCAAGCACTAGTTTAAAATTATATAAAAAAAAATGTCAGGTCACTTCAAACTCAGTTTAAGTGAGTGAGTTTCCACGGTAAGACTTACCGTCATCGCGTGGATATAAGCCTCCGAAAGCAGAACCTTTCGTTATGGCTAGGTTTATCTATGTCCAGCAGCGAACGTCTTTATGACTGAGATTAAAAGTCCCTTCACAGTACCTACTAATTTTTAGGTGGTCTTTCACCAGTTATGAGCAATAAAAGTTAATTTTAGTACTTTTAAACTATCCGGATTACACACTTTCAGAGTACATAATACGTTACCACCTTTACCAATCTGCGTCAGAATATATAATAAAACATTTATTTGGGTTAATGTATCTACGTGTGTGTTCTTTAAAATGAGATGGGTGGTAAATGGGTTATAGCAGCTTTATAGAGCGGCTATGCAGGATGTGATATTGATGGAAGATTTTCGAAATGTGTGTTAGTGTTACGTGTAGAGTTTTGGTTAATGTAAATACAACACTTTATTATTATAGCTAAGATAGCAATTGTAATGGATCTGGCACCCAAATATTTATATCATAATTATAATCCGACTACCACGAAAAGGCTTTTCTTTTTTAAAGTTGTTATTTAGCAAGTCGTGGTGGCCTAGTGGTTAAAGCACCAGCCTCTCCATTATGAGTGTGCGGGTTCGATTCCAGGTCAGGCAAGTACCAATGTAACTTTTCTAAGTTATATGTACTTTCTAAGTATATCTTGGACACCAACGACTGATTAAAAAAAGGTGAAGGAAAACATCTTGAGGAAACCTGGACTTTAAGTCTGAAATCGCCAACCCGCATTGAGCAAGCGTGGTGATTACGCTCAATCCTTCTCTGTATGAGAGGAGACCTGTGCCCAGTAGTGGGACGATAAAAAGGTTGATGATGATGATCATTTAACCTGTGGACACTCAAAATAAAGTGTCTTTTCTATTGGTAATCCAGAGATTATCTTCTACATCCTCATAAACTTTACGACTAGATTAGGTATACACACGACCGACACGCGTCAAGGTGCATAGTGTTCCATGATGGTGAAACATTAAAATTGTTAAATTAAACGAACTTATCGTAAGTGAAGTTCTATTTCAATTTTACGAATCTCACCATCATGGAACAACCATCCCATACCCCTGTGTATTATGTACAAATACTGCCCTTCCATGCTTTGGTTTAAGGTTGTTCGTGCCGGCTCTAAACTACTAGTGAATATAGAGGAGTGACTTACATACATGACACCTATAGGCTGCGTTCAAGAGATTTTGAATTGCTTCTTATGTTGTGAAGTTAAGCACAATATACCTTAAAACTGAATGATAGTGTCCGACCGAATGTTCGGTTTCGGTTGACTTTCGGCAAAAACACAAGTTTCGGTTTAGTTTCGTTTTCGGCGGCAAATTTCCCGAACTGCGACCGAAACCGAGTTGCATTCGGGAGTTTTCGCGCTGTGTTCGGTCATGTTCGGCGCGTTGAATGAACGAATGAATCCCATCGAAGCCAATGCTCTTATTTGTTTGCTGTTCATTTTGGTTTGTTGTGGTGTTGAGTTTTCGAGTGATTGAGAGCCTATCCGCTCAAATAAATGCATAATGTGAGTATTTTTGAGGGGAAACTGTTATCTCAAACAAAAGGTTTGCTGTTAATGGGTTGATTATTAATAAATGAAAAGTCGATCACTGCTTATCTATGTAATTTAAAGAGAAAACAATAAAGACTCATCATCATCTCAGCGCCAATCCCAGTCGCATCCAGTGCTTTTCAGCTTTGGAGTCTGGAGTCCGCTTTACCAATAGAACAGTAAAGATTGAATAATTATAATAACGGTTTTTTTCCCCTCAAAATACGATCCTATTGCTTAAGAAAGTTTCGGTTTCGGTCGTAAAACTAGTTTTGGTCGGATACTACTGAATGAGTGTAGTCTTTCACTGTAGCGCGACTTTTTTTTTAATAATCATAGACTAGCGCTTGACTGCAATCCCGCCTGATGGTAAGCAGTGATGCAAACTTTGATGGTAAAGCGCGCTAGTTTATTAAGCCCAATCACTTAAAAAAAACTTAGTGAATAGGAAGGAAGACGGCAGTTGAGCGAGGTGGTGCAACGTTAAACCCAACAACACGACCAACGATGCTGCGCCAGAGAGAGGTAGATGTGGAGACCCTCCACGACCAAACTCCCAACACAACAACATTTGACGTATCGTACCCGGCACACATCGCAACACAACTGCTCAGATCCGTCCTCCGTACGGCTTCACCAGACATCATGCCGGAACACGATGAATCGCTCGACTTCTCTTTAGAAATTCGTTGGTTCTGTCGAACTGTTCTTTTAAACAAAATTCCTTTTTGTAAAGGAATTTTGGCGTTACACTGGTTATGATGAATCAGAATAATTATTATAACGACTTTAACCAGACACCAAATACACACACACTCTTACCAGACACACATCCCACATACACACGTATTACATCTTACCTGGAATCACCTTTAGGTATAGTCCCTGGAAGTCATACACCAAGTACCAAGATACAGACTTTCTGTTTTGCAACTCATAAGCCAATACCATGTTGTAATCTAGTTGTAGGTAATATTATAAGTCACTCAGGTCGCCTTAACCTGCTGTCAAGCTGTGAACTTCTTCTCAGCCTATAGATGTCTAGTGTTGGACAAAGGCCTCCCCATTCCATTGGGGGGCATTGCCAAAATCCCCACGCTTGGCAGGTTGGTTGGGGATAGCATTATTTTGTTATTCCATAGAAGAAACGCTGGTGCCCGATTCCCTAGTGAGAGTTCCTTTAGTCGCCACTTACGACACCCACGGGAGGATATGGGTAAATGTGAACTTGCTTACTCTTCTTCTTCTTCTTCTTCAGCCTATAGATTTCCATTGCTGGACAAAGGCCTCCCCCAAGGCTTTACACGCTGACCGGTCTTGTGCTGCCCGCATCCATCGGCTTTCCGCGACCTTCACCAGGTCATCGGTCGACCTTGTTGGGGGCCTCCCTACACTACGTCTTCCAGTACGTGGCCGCCACTCCAGAACCTTACTGCTCGTAGAAACGATGGCCGATGGGGCAGTAAGGTTTGCTTACTCTTTTAGCTGGAAAATATATATTTTATTATACTTTTATTTTACAATATGAACTAGTGCTTGACCGCGATCCCGCTTGATGGTAAGCAATGATGCAATCGTTGATGGTAAAGCACACTACTTTATTAAGAGCTCTAGTTCTATTAAATAAAATCATAATATTTGACTAACTCTCTATTGTAAGTAAAGTTATGCTACTAATTAGTGAACTAATTTGATGAGCTCTTTAAGATTTGCAATTACCAAATGTTAATGTAATTTTAATATTGATAACCATAATTATAAGTTTAATTAATTGTGTCTTATCTGATGAAAGAAACTCATTACACAATTTAATCATAATATTTAACACCAAAACCTGTGAGGTTCTCAACGCCTTAGATATTAAATTTAAATATTAACTTTGATATTAAACCGTTTGATCTTGATCAAATTCTATCAAAAATTAGTAGGTAGTTAAAATAAGTTGTTGACTAAATAGAATATTAACTAGACTTAATTACACTATTCACGATGTTCATTTATTTATTACAATCCCCGTTGAAAAATCTTATAAATTGTATAGAACTCAGGTTAAAGTCAGCGGCGTGAGTGATAACATGAAGTCATAGAATAAAGAGGGGTTTGTACACATAAAGAACCATATTTATTTTTATTTTTAATTAATACAAACATAACATCTATTGAATCACACATTTAATACAAAATTACAAATTAGCTACAGAAAAATACCTACTTTCTTCGGTTTCGACTATTACGAAACGCGTTGTTATTAAACTTTAATGTGTAATATATCCGTATCCTTGTAAATAACTTTTAGAAATATAATTTGAAAAATATAAGTCTTTTATTTGTTCATAAATAGACATACCAACTTTGCAGTTTATGTGATCATTTTTTAAAATCTAATGTGCCGAAAAGCCGTGACGCGCGAACCTCGTTCCGTGCTAGCCGCGACTAGCGCAGTCATAGGCACTCTAATATTGTGTTTAGGTGTGCGTGCGGCGACGCATAGATACTATGGCGCACACATACAAGCCGCGCGCGGTCCGTTTGTATGAAGATAACGTACTTCCCTCTCTTTATTCTATGATGAAGTAGCGGCTTATTGAGTACTATTAAGCCGTAATTGTCATCAATATAACCCCAAAGTTAATATTGTTCCTTCTTCTTCTCCGCCTATAGAGGTCCACTGCTGAACAAAGGCCTCCCCCAAAGATTCTTAAATTTCATTGAGGGGGATTGCCATAATCCCCACTCTTGGCAGGCGGGCTTAGATCGCAGTAATTTATTATTCCACCACGTGTGGTAGCAGGCTTAGAATAGTATCAACTTATATCCTTCCGTGGGTGTCGAAAGAGGCGACTAAGGGAACTCTCACTAAGAAAGCGGGCAGCAGCGCTTCTCCTGTGGAATAATATAATTCAATACATTACATTTAATACATAGGAGAGGACCTGTAACCTGTTGTAGGTATAACATTGTACAATATTAATTGATTGAATGTGTCCTAAATGCGTCCAGTAGGGATACTTTAGTAAGATCCCTAAATTTGAACAGAACTGACATAGCAATGTTCCATACAATTCTATACCAACCAAATGGTGACGATGAGGTTTCTTCAAATTGAAGAAAATAAGTATAAATTTAAAGGGTAGTGATTTTAATTCAGCAAATACATGCGCTCATAGGCACATATGGTCAAGAATCGTATTTTGTTCAATATAAAAATGAAGAATGAGCTGTAAATTAAAGAAAATATAAGAAAAAATCAGTTTCGTAAGCAAACTACCCCTTCATCGTGATATATTGTTTACTAGCTTTCCGCCCGCGGCTTCGCCCGCGTGGAGTTCGGTTATATCGCGCTTTTTCACTCGCTTTTTTTTTTCGGAACATCATATTTTTCCGGGATAAAAGGTAGCCTATGTTTTTTCTCAGGGTCCAAAGATTGTCTGTGCCAAATTTCATCAAAATCGGTTGAGAGGTTTAAGCGGGAAAGCGTAACAGACAGACAGAGTTACTTTCGCATTTATAATATTAGTATGGATGGTGTTCTTTTTAATCTTATAAAGGTTGGTTTGACACAACCATTACTATACACAAAGCAACACGTATGTAAGTATTATACAACGTTATTTTTTGGTTATACGAAACCTGAATATAATTCAAAATAAGCAACTGAATCGATTTTAATAATTTTTACGTTATGTTTTTTCCGAATATATTTAAAAAGTGTTCGGATCGTAGTCGTAGGGATACAGCCGCGCCGCGCCGCGTCGGGCGCGGACGGGCAAGCTGCGCGTTGACAATATTTTTATTGGGACAAGCAGGTAACATAACAAGCTCACAACTTTGTGGTTTTTCATGATAGCTTTCTGATTTTTTTTACATATATTCTTTACATAAAAATACTGGACACGTGTTTCAGGTTCCGCATATACAAAAAATAACGTTGTATATAAACTTATGATCTTCAATAAGGACAATTAAAAAAATCTGATCAAAAAACAAACGCGCTGCAGCCTCAGTTTCTCTCGGCTTGGCCTTTCCATTAAATAGCCTCAAAGAATTCCATTATGAAAAATTTTATTCCTAACTATGAAGAAATGTGAAAAGTTTTTGAAACCGCTTTCCATTAGGTGGGAGGTAAACTTCTTTGTCATCTTTAAAAAAGTAGACCAAGTTTAAATTAAAGCACTCTGCGTAAAACGGAACATTACCCATTGGTCGTTGTCTACAGGTATTTCGGTTCACGGGAACGATAAAAGAACCCGTAAAACAAGGAAAAAAGCCACTTCATACAGCTTTCTAAACAAGAGGAAGATAATATGGGATTATGCTAATTCAAATACCTTACATATTTTCTTTAGGGCGATTTTTCCCGATTTAAGTAAGCCCAGAACCTTATTTTTTACCCTATTCCGTCCATGATACGGATAGTACCCTTTTTATTTATAAAGGCAAGGTTTCAGATTGCTACTTTTAATTGGATGTCTCCTCATTAGGCTTTGAGCAGGACCTTATTAGTTCCGTCATTAATCATAAACATTTAGAAAAGTGGGCACTGTATCTCCTAAATAGTATCTACTTATATGGAGAATTCGAACTCATAATAGTTTTACCACTTCTCATATGCAACAATTTACAGTAAATTGTTTTTATATTCATATTTATAATTTTATATTCTTATATTTGTGGTGAGAAGAGACCGTAATAAGCACTGTGACTTTTAAGATCCTATAGCCTATCCAGAGCTGCATGGTCTTTTCTTATCTACCGACTATTTGTGCCTGACAAGTACATCAGTCACCGTCAGGGCCATCGGAACAATCTGTTTGCGCAACTCCCAGCAAAAACTGTAGCCAGAACCGAATCCCCAGTCTGTCGTAGTGTATGCCCATATGAGGGCCAACACTGAATGGAACGTGTTTGCGGAAAAATGGAGTAAGATTAAGGCGCTGTGTTCAGTAAAAATAGGCTTCTTAAAACATTTTTTTAGCCAAATGTATACATTTCAGAGCAGCCAAAAATTTATATGTTAATCTTGATTATATGTAGCAGGAAACCATTGTTTTCAAAACACGTTTTGAATTAATTTTCTCGATAGAAAAAAATCCTAAAGTAACCCCTAAAATTGAATTTATAACAGTTGTAACTGTATTATTAATCATCAAATCTTGATAAAATTGAGAAGAGCGATGTAAAATATAATAGTAAATGAAACCATTGTTTTGTTTATCGATTTAACTAAGATATTCTAAAATAAATAATGTATTTAATGATAAATAACGTGAACGAAACGTCGCTCCATCGCGGCGTCCATTGCCTTCTCTTTCACTTCTATGCTTAGCGACAGTGACCGCTGAGGCGTGGTGCTTGTCGGACCTATGTCACTTTTTGCTTTACCCCGCACAGAAAATAATTATATTTACGTGTCTGTTTGTTGATGAATAATCATATTTCGTTTTTGCCCGGGTTCAAACCCCAGGTTTACATTATATGCTTTTTGTAGATTTTAATTGAAATAAATGCTTTTTAATTTACTGTTGTATTTTTGCCGATATTTTATTTGATTTTTTCTGTAATTATTCTTTTTACTTTTTCGCGGCACATTTTTCTTCACCTGTATGTGTTCGGGTTCAAACCCCAGCCTTACGTTGTATGCTTTTTGTTGGATTTCTTATTTGCAATTGTTTTTTTTTTAATTATTATTAATTTATCCGATTTTCTGTATTTTTTGTAGTAATTGTTCCATCTTTTTAAATATATTCTTTTTGTAACAATTATAATGCAAAGTAATATTTAAAATAAATTCGTTATAATTTTCTTTCTACAAATTTCTAGAAATTAATAATAAATAATAATAATAAGCCTTTATTTAACCATGAATTTCTTAGTTCATAATATAATTTAAAAAAAGAAAAACAATGAAAATAACAGTTGATTTGATAATAGTTCAAAACAGTAAATTTAGATTTCATTTTGTTGCATTATTCATGGCCCTTTCAGTAAAGGCCTCCTCCAAGTGCCTCCATCTATTTCACTCGTACAAACCCGATTTCGATAAGAGTTGCAGTTTTGAAGAAGAAATCTTTTATTTTTTTAAATATCCGAAAATGCATTTTTTTTTTAACAGTTACTCTAAACAGCTGTTTATAAATAGTAATTTCTAGAAATGATATATTTCTAACAGTTTCATGGAAAAAGGACATAACACAAAAAATTTAAGCAGAACGGACAAAGCGCATTATAAAAATAAAAAAGAAAACAAAAAAATAATAAAAAATGAAAATATGTATAAAGTACACATTTTCGAAAATCGCAAGGTAAAGTCGGATTCGATCCTGGTGCTCGTCTAATGCGAACCGGGACTGTGACGAACAGAGCCAACCGTACCTCGAGGTTGGGTTGTGAAATTACCCTTCTAAATGTAGATGGAATAGAAAAGAAAAACAATAAAAATAACAGTTGATTTGATAATAGTTCAAAACAGTAAATTTAGATTTCATTTTGTTACATTATTCATGGCCCCTTTCAGTATAGGCCTCCTCCAAGTGCCTCCATCTATTTCACTCGTACAAACCCGATTTCGATAAGAGTTGCAGTTTTGAAGAAAAAATCTTTTATTTTTTTAAATATCCGAAAATGCATTTTTTTAACAGTTACTCTAAACAGCTGTTTATAAATAGTAATTTCTAGAAATGATATATTTCTAACAGTTTCATGAAAAAAGGACATAACACAAAAAATTTAAGCAGAACGGACAAAGCGCATTATAAAAATAAAAAAGAAAACAAAAAAATAATAAAAAATGAAAATATGTATAAAGTACACATTTTCGAAAATCGCAAGGTAAAGTCGGATTCGATCCTGGTGCTCGTCTAATGCGAACCGGGACTGTGACGAACAGAGCCAACCGTACCTCGGGGTTGGGTTGTGAAATTACCCTTCTAAATGTAGATAGAATAGAAAAGAAAAACAATAAAAATAACAGTTGATTTGAT
Source organism: Sesamia nonagrioides (assembly GCA_017933935.1). NCBI lineage: Eukaryota > Metazoa > Arthropoda > Insecta > Lepidoptera > Noctuidae > Sesamia > Sesamia nonagrioides. Next base: position 585,325 of record JADWQK010001561.1, on the reverse strand, counting down.
AATAGTTCAAAACAGTAAATTTAGATTTCATTTTGTTGCATTATTCATGGCCCCTTTCAGTATAGGCCTCCTCAAAGTGCCTCCATCTATTTCAATCTTTTTGTGTTGTGTTATTCTAAGCACTCGTACAAACCCGACTTCGATAAGAGTTGCAGTTTTGAAGAAAAAATCTTTTATTTTTTTAAATATCCGAAAATGCATTTTTTTTTAACAGTTACTCTAAACAGCTGTTTGTAAATAGTAATTTTTAGAAATGATATATTTCTAACAGTTTCATGAAAAAAGGACATAACACAAAAAATTTAAGCAGAACGGACAAAGCGCATTATAAAAATAAAAAAGAAAACAAAAGTAATAAGAAAAAATGAAAATATGTATAAAATATACATTTTCGAAAATCGCAAGGTAAAGTGAACGGATGTGGGATTCGAACCTGCTGCTCGTCTAATGCGAACCGGGACTGTGACGAACAGAGCCAACCGTACCTCGCGGTTGGCTCTGTTCTCTCTGTTCTCTCGCGGTTGGTCTTCTGATGGAATAGAGAATGGTTGGTATAGATTTAATAGAACGTGCGTATTTCTCGATGCACGACGCCTCACCTCACGCATCGATGTACTCGCGCGGAGCGCCCCGCGCCCCGCAGTGGGCGGGGCTAGTCGTGTCCCACTTCGTCTGCTTCACCCCCTCAAATACCTAAAAGTTTGCTATTCACAGCGTCTTAAGCGTGAATGTCTGGTGTTCAGTGAAAGAAAGTATGCAAAGGAGTCCACTGTTCCATGTTAGTTTTTCAGTTATATTTTTGCGTCTATGTTAATTGATGTTTTACCATTTTAATTAAGTATAAATATGTATATAAATGTATTGTTCTTACAATTATTATTTCTTATTGAATTTGATTTGTGTTAATTTTATGCAATTGGATTTTATAGACTTCTAATTTGTGTTTAATGGATATATAAAACGGAAATTAATAATTATAGTAGTCGGAAATTACACAGTAGCATATAGTCTTGTTGCTGTGAATTATTCTTGCTCTTGTTCATAACGGGTTTATGTTGTTCAGAGTTGTTTGATGAAATTATTTATGTACGCAAGCGAAAAGCTCACGAATTTCGAAGGTTCACCACCTTCGAAATTCGTGAGCTTTTAATTACCTATATTTGTCAGTATTTTTTTGGTTTATTTTTTGCAATCTTACTCAATTCGCACTAATTAACACACGGACGACAGCAGGTCAAGCTACCCGTAACTGTCAAATATTTTTAATCAATCTTGAGCCTTAATGCTTTAGAGATAAAGTTGAAAGTCTAATAAAGAAACAAAATCTCCTTCTGTACATATTCGGTACCATCTTTTAATTGATGCGTATTTATTTTATTTAAGTATGCATATAGACGTCACGTTGCAATGTAAAACTGATTTACACACTCACAGATCAGGTTCAGTTGAAAACTAGCGTCAGGCACTAATTAATTGTCTGTCATGTTTCCTGAAATGGGCCTCTTTGGTGCAGTCAAGGCACTCTTTTCTACTATTTTATTTGTTTGTCTTTATGTATTTTAGTCTATGCTAAATAAATGTATTTTCTTTCTTTATTTACTTCTTAAATTACTGTGATTGTGTGTGCATGCGGTGAATACTTTGAGTTCTAAATTTTGTGACGTTAAGTCACATTCTGTCTTAGGGTGATAAAGCAATTAAGAGGTTGACTATACGTCCTATTTCTAGAGAAGGAACAAAACAGTTTATTAATTACTGCGTATTTTTGTACGTCTAATAAGAATGTTGAAACCATTGTCTTTTTTCGTCTATAATTATCTCGAAGATAACTAAAGGAAGAAATTAATTTCGGACCAAAAAATCGGTCGGCTCCCAACCTTACCAGGGCAAAGGGCGTTGAAGTAAGATAATCTTTAATTGGAAATAGGCGGGGTTGCGACCAGATTTCTTCAATTAATCTGGTTTCAAATTAACAGCTTACTTCGCCTAAATTCGGAAAGGGACGCTTGTTTTTACTGTTCATTAATTGATTAAGTTCCAATTTTATTCATTATTGTTTTAATATGAAATAGTAAGAAAGATCATCAATGGAAGTGTGTTTATTGGCTCACAGATTTTTGAGAGAGATCAACAATAAATCTGTATTTCATAAACATTAAAAGCCAATTATTAAAAAAAAATCACACTGTTTGTCTATCGCCACCATTAACTGGACGTCAACGAGGAACGAGTTTATCCGAACCACTCTTTTTTACTTTCCTGGGTGAGAAGTTATCAAATGACTTCTCTCGCAGTAGGCGGAATGAGAGGGCGGGACTTTAATTGACTTCTAGCGGCCGCCAGCGACTTCGTTCGCGTGGAGTTAGTTATGCTCCGTTCTTATTAGTCGCAACGTAACGTTAGGCAACGTTATATAGCCTAAAGCCTTCCTAGATTAATGGGCTATCCAACGCAAAAATATTTTTTCATATCGGACCAGTAGTTCCTGAGATTAGCGCGTTCAAACAAACAAAAAAACTCTTTAGCTTTATATATTAGTATAGATATATAGATAGACCACCCGAGAGGTCAACGGTGGCCTAGTGGTATAGGCCGCGACTTACAAGTCGTAAGTAGTAGGTTCGAACCCTGACAGGCGCTTTACTTTGTGTAAATTATCATCACCACTGCTCTCAAAACGGTGACAGAAAACAACGTCAGGCACTAGTTGTCTGGCATTTTTGCTGAACTGGATCTTTTTAGTACAGCCGCGAGGCACACTTTGCTGATGTTTTTTTATATCAGCGTTTTTACTATCTTATTGATTTTTATTTGTTGCTGCCTCATGTATTGTGTATCTTTATGCCTGAGCTGAATAAATGTATTTTCTTTCTTTCTTTCCTAGAGGTAAAACTTCGAAGACATATGACATGTACCTACCAACCCGCACTGGGTCCGCGTGGTAGATTACGATCCACTCCCTCTCACCGAGAGGAGGCCTGCGTCTCAAGGGTGGGAACATTAAAGGCTGGTTAAATAAGCCACCCGTGTTCCTTCAGTTGTCTGTGCAAAGAGCTACAGTATCCCTTTCGAACCACATGCGACCTTAGCCGATCTGGGCTGGACTTGCGGTCATAGTAAATGTATCACAGCTTCGATACAATCGTCTCGTCTTCATTAATGTCCCGTTGATAGTGCCAATGGACAAACGGCGTAACTGCTGAGCTTCTTGGCAGCTTTTCTCCGTAAAATATGACAATTTGGAACCGTTTACTCCTCTGAAGTTTCATAAGTTCTCATGGATATATGTGAGATAGAATATTTTTGTTTGATTTGTATTGGAATACTGCAGCCACATTTAGGCTAGTGCTGCAAAATGCCACCTGGCAACTTTGGATTTATTGGAGAGGCGTGCGAAGAGGATAATTGGCGACTCATATTTGGCCTTCAAAAAAAAGTCCAACAATTTGTCTAACTGCAATGCTTCGATATCGCCTTCGGGTTGTGGTGGTCAGACGGCAGTCGCTTCACGGAAAATATCGAAGTTTAGCCAAAATCAGCAGTTAGACTGGTAAAGCGGACCGCAGACTCCAAAGCTGAAAAAGCTTCGGATGCGACTGGGATTAATGCTTAGAAGATGATGATGAATATTTTTGTTTGATTTGTGAACTTGAATTTTAGATTTTTCTTTCGGTTCAAAAATAGCTTAAAATAGCCCCGCACGTTGATATTGCGATAGAACCTTGTCACAGTAACAGCTGCGAATGTCGAATTTCAAAGGAACGAGTATCTTTGTATTACTATCTATAAGATTTTTTTCTTACCAGTTAATTTCTAATTCTAAGTAATTGCTTACTCATTTCTACGGGTAACAAGTAAGAAAACTCAAGAAAAACAATAAAACAGGATAACCAAAACAATAAATTTTAACAAGTATTCGATGCGCGTAAGCACGTAAGCGCGGGATGATCTTGAAAACGGTACCACAGTAGACAGAGAACAGTAGATTATCTAAGGCCGCCCGCAGAGTTATTTGCCTACTCTTGCGTTGAACCCTAGGGTTGTCACTTTGATCTAAATTTATGGAATAAAAAGCATATTATGATTGAATATTTTACCAATTTATAAATTTAGTAAAAATAAAAGCCTTTATTCACATAACATTTATTATATTAAGTTACAAATTTGATACCGACAAAATTTTTAAGACTAGGTACTTAAGTGTAACACTAAATTATATTCTAAAGCTCGTAAATAATGATAAATTTTAAGTGATGTGTGATATGGGAAATCGATATAACTGGTTCTTATCAGAGAAGATTGTAAGTGATGAGTACTTAAATGCAGTGACGGATTAACCCTTAATCAAATTAAGCAATTGCCTAGGGCATCACGTCTGGGGGGCACCAGAAGAAGCACAAAAAAAGTTCGTCCTTAGGGCATCGCGAATCACGTCTCACTCTCACGTCACCAAAAACCACACCCAAAAAAGTTTCTAAGACTAATTTGAAAATTCGCGTGTTTTAAGTTGACATAGAGTCCGACTTAGAGTCATAACCCCGCTCCCGCTTGCCCATTCGCTGTCCGCTAGTGCATTCGGCAATTCGAATGTACCGGAATTCAAGTTGTGATTGTGACCGATTCTAGTTGACATACGGATAGGGGGCCCACAGGTGTGGATTACTTAGGGCATCAAGTAGTCTTAATCCGTCACTGCTTAAATGTAACACTAACACAATAATATTCACAAGCTTATAACTAATGCTTAAATGATATAAAACATGAGAACGTAAACAATAAATATGTAGTTCTTATGAAAAAGTAGATATTAATAAAGCTAAGATTATGTATGGGTAGCGAATATTTAACAAATGATACCTTACTTTAATAAAACCGCAAAACCTTTTTAGCCTCATTAGTTTCTGAGGTACAATTATAATGATTGTTTATATGGGTACTGTGTAATGTTTGTTTATATAATCGGATAGCATCAGCTAGCTCAAATGCAACAAAGGCGCCGCACGCTATTAAGAGCACCTCGCGTTGCTGTTGCCGACGCGCGCGTCGGAGGGATTAAAGGTTATAATATTATAACTAAAATTCTACGCAACCTTAAGCGTCAGTCGGTCACATTTTACTATAATTTTATTAACTTAATATTATGATTAAGACGCCATATTTGGATCAAACAACACATAAGACAATAGAAAAAAATTAATAGTCATTTGCAATATTGATTATTGTGAAATTGCCCTTATTACACTATACGCGACAAATACGTTTACTTAAAAGATATTTCGTACTCAATACTCTTGTTTTATAGTAAAACTGGGCCTCTTAAAATAAACTTAACTTTAAGTGTAGTATTCAGGAAGTAAATCTGAGAATACAATTATATGGAAAAATGCGACTCGGGTACGCTCTTAATAAAGCAAATAAACTGTGAAACAAACAATACAGATATCACATTTTCTAATAAGATTTAAGTTGTACTTACATTTCTGGTTCAGTAGGAAGTATGAAGAATGATAAGTCCGGATTTGCGAAATCATTATTGAGGCACCCGAAAACACTACAATATTTTTTTCCCCTTTTGAAGTCATGATACTCGTAATAATTAATATTATGGTAAGTGGCCGGCGAGAATTGACGAACGCGAGCGGTCATGTAATTTACGCGCGTGCTCACAGTCACGCGGCACAGCCCGTATTGCCACCATCCTATACCATCCTATATTATGCCAGCGTGTGCGTGAAATCACGTACCGACACGGCGCTCGGCGCGCACGCATACATTCAAACCGAGAGCGGCTCGTTTATATGAAGATGTTTTACTGTTCTCTATCTATTGTGACGGTACGGTCGGTGCGAGTTCGACTACGTCACCAAGATGGCCGCCAATCGCAATATCAAATTGCGGGGCTTATGTTTCATTTTATCATTAACTTTAGTAACCGAAACCATTATCTACTTTCACGAATGGATTCCAGAAACTGATAATTGAATTTAAAAAAATCTTTAATTTATTTTGAGTTTCAATAAGTGGTCGTCAAGTTCTCGTATTTTAAATTTTATTGGATAAGGAAATGATTGAATCCGAAGCAATATACTTGTTGCTTTCGTCTATTTAATACTTTTCACAAGAAGAAGGTAAAAGCAAAAAAAAATTAAAAGAATAAAATAATGTTAAGATGATACGTATCGACAATATGATTGATAGCATTATCTTAAAATAATGCGATCAATGATAGTGTCGATATTTATATATTATATCAATCGATTAACATAGCAGTAGGTACCAACTTTGATTAAACCGAAACACATATGGAGAGGTAAACTTGTTATAAAAGTGCAAGTCGGGCTCGCATACGAAAAAGATCCGCACCAAATATACATAATTATGTAGCTTTACTTACCACGCTATATTCAAACAACGCGTCATACTGACGTCACAGAAATCCTGCATCTCGCAAGCAGAGTTTACTGTGCAACTAGCACGCATACAAGCTCACTGCAACGTGTCTGCAAGAAAATATCTGTCTGGTCGGAGGATCCTCCCTTTTCTATGGACGATGTGTGAACTTTACACGCTGTTCGTCATACCTCTACACATGCAATATTAAAAAAAAATCTTTAACATATACATAGTGATAGTTTTATGAAGAATACGATTTGGGGCGCAAATAGAGGCTACTAAAACAAAATACAGTTTCGGTGCGCAGCTCAGTTGATGGACGGCAGTCAACTCTTGTCAAAAACCAGACACACTTCATAAATGTTTTCAAAGGAAGCTTCTAAAATATTCTAAAAGTTTCGACTCGCCCTCATTGACCGAGCGAGATCGAAAGGCGTCTTCACCAGATGCGCACGGATTGCGGCAGGAGCGGTTACAAAATAGGTATTTGATGTTAAAGCGGCAATAGAAATACATCATTTGTGGAAAAGTTCAACTTTCCAGCTATCTAGGTTCCTAAGATACAGTCTAGTAATACGGTCATTGTGGGGACGATGGCCAATGGGGCAGAAAGGCTCTTGAATGGCGACCACGTACCGGCAAGCGCAGCGTCGGACACCCACCAAAATCGCAGGGAAGCGCTGGATGCAGACCGTGTCCAACCGTTCTTTTTGGAAATCATTGGGGGAGGCCTATAGTTAAAGTTTATATACTACGTAATACGTTACGGAAACCTAAAAAAGTATGTAGGTACTAATATTAACTAAAATATTGGTTATCACTAACGAAAGTGAGTGGCTTCACGACTATAACCACGTGTTAAGAAGACAATAAAATCGCAAAATTCAAAGTCGAACGTATGCGACGGGTGACTTATTTGTAAAAATGCTCATTCGCAAGACATGAGTACGCGCATGCAGGTTTACATTTTGATGAAAAATGAATAGTTCACCTGCGATTTTCATCGATCTCTATAAGAGTTGGTAGGGTGCTCCATTACGGTTCAGACTAGTTAGCAGTTACATAGAAACATATAGCATCAACAGTGTTTCATTTCGAAATCGGAAACTACACGGTACATTAGATGTTATTTCGCATATATTCTTTACGGTTGAAAGTCACAGCCATAAAAAGGTTTTATTACAAAATTATGTTTTAATATATCACCTCCATTTATTACAATTTCAAATACAAGTTGCCCATTCGGCAATTTTAACCCAATCTCTTTTGTATGAAAACTAATAACGTAAACAATACTCAATGACCCGAGAAATATTATATTGTCGTAATATGTAAATAACTAAAGTCCCATGACCATGACAATTGCAATCTTAATAACAAAGCTATCTCTATTTCTATTAAAGACTGAATGATAGCGTCGAAGGTATTAGATCCTAGAACGGAAGCCGTGGATGGAAAACATAGACTTAACTAACCTCACCTTCTGCCAAGCCTTTTCCAAAGTATATTGGATTAAAGCTCGGTTACACTGGAGCCGTCCAATCTAACACTCTCGGTAGTAGGCCATAACATCGGCTGCCGACAGAAATTACCACCCACCAGACAAAGTCTTGCCGCCAAGCGATTCGTTGTGTCCCGGCATTATGTCTGGTGAAGTCGTACGGAAGGCGGGTCCGAGTAGTTGTGTTGCGATGTGTGCCGGGTACGACGCGCCAAATGTTGTTGTGTCGGGAGTTTGGGCGTGGAGGCTCCTCAGATCAATCTGGCGCAGCATCGTCGGTAGTGTTGTTTGGTTTAACATTGCATCACCTCGCTCACCTACCGTCTTCCATCCTAGCTCTTAATAAACAAGCGCGCTTTACCACCAACGATTGCATTACTAGCATAGCATAGGCGGGACTGTGGTCAAGCACTATTTTAACATTATAAATAAAAATAACGTTCTTTCTGTGGCAGGGGATTAGATGCTCGTATGTAAAGGTGGTCACTGATCCGAGTATCGAAAAAATACCGCACTTTACAGCTTAAAAAATCAAAACCTAAATATTTACAAAGCGGTGAATCGCCAAACAATAACGGCTGTCCAAATAGAGTGCTTTTGCCTGACACTGCGGGCTGCCAAACTGTTGCATATTTAAAAAGAAGAGTAAAAGTAAATCTACCACAAAAGCTTTGCACTGCATCATAGATGCTTATGTATTTATTCTTTGGACCTTGTTATAACAATTTATCATTCTAGTGATATTTATTTTAGATGTATGTATACAACATGTACCTAAATTAATTAACGCACTTTCTGAAAATAGTTTGCTAAGAATCTTTTACTGAATCGGTTTATATCATTTCTAATATAGGTAACTAGCTCCTATTGGTCATAGCGAGATGTTATATAGCCTATGTCCTTTCTCAGGCTTTAGACTATCTGTGTACCAAATTTCATTACAATCGGTTCAGTAGTTTTGGCGTGAAAGCCGGACAGACAGACAGAGATACATTCGCATTTATAATATTAGTATGGATTTTGTATCCCAAAAATAATTAAAACTACGGAAATTATCGTCATATTATCCCTGTTGTTTGTACAGACTTTTAAAATCGCAGTTTTACTTGTATTCATACAAATTTAATCACTCAATACAAAATAAATAAAAACAACCTTGTTTCAAGAACGTTAAAGTCTTTGTTCTCCAAGAATTGGTATAACAAATTTAATAAATAACAATGCATATATTTACTTTAAATAAAAATCCTATGTATTATGATTATAACATAATATTCTAGCTGGGGTGTTTGAGGGTGTTCATTAATTACATTACATGTTGTATATATTTAAATATACTCTCATAATTTTTATTTACTTCAGATTTTTTTATTTTATGTATTATTTTTGTCGCCTCTTTCATACGCTGTTCACATATCTGTCTCTATTGACATATCGCAGGTCTGTTGGAAGGGATTTCTTATGAAATAAGAAAATAAGAAGAACTACTGTTCTGTTTTTTTTTTCGTCTGTTTGCGTTTGTGTGTACCTACTCAAATTTTAAAATAAAAAGAAATTAAATAAAATGCTGAAGAAAACGACAGATTTTCAAATGATTTTTGATGAATTCATTTTTATTAAGACGGTCACCGCTCTGCTTCGAATCCGTAGCTTTACTATTCTACGTTACGTATTTTTTGTTTATAGAATAAATTTCGTGCTAACATTACCGAAAAATATTAACCCAGGGACCTTCCGGCCGAAGGTCACGCAGTATCTTTAAAATACCACCAGTGACCCTTTGGGCCCCTGTCATCGGGTTCTACGTTAAGGAATTTATCGACGTACGGGGTAGGTTCTCCTAGTGCTACCCGTATGCTATTCTCATTAAGCGTTCCTGGTTTCCAATAAATAGTTTGTATGGTAGGGCCATACTGAGCATCATGAATGGATAGTATTCTAATTATTTTAAAGTTCCAAGATTGAAATTAATGAAATTGTCTACATAGGTATAACTCGCGCAGATAAAGAAAAGATCTGAAATGGCGGCGGATACTTATGGTACGGTTGACAAAACATGCCATTGTTCAATCACAAACCAAATGCTAAGATAGTAAACTGTCAAGTTTACGTTGTAAATATTGTTATTTACAACGTAAATTTAACCATTTACTTGTTTGTTGTTGTGTTTGTTTTTATTATTGTTTTTGTTGAGTTTGATTGTTCAAATTTAACAAAAACAACAATATCAACAAAAACAACAAAATAACAGAGGCTTTAGCGGAACGAAATTAACGAAAACTCCAAGTGCGTTAAAGTAGCTTGGAAAGCGAATCCTGAATTCCTGACAATCCTGACCGATGATATTTTTTTGCAGCGCTTACTTCACTGTGTGAGTATAGACAGCGATAGAGAGTGAGTGAGAACGCATGCGAGCGGACGTCATTTACAGATCTTTTCTTTATCTGCGCGGGTTATACTGTATTTTGTTTGACCTCAATCTAATAAAAATAGTCCAACAACCGGCAATGGCGCTGATTCTCTTGTTCACAAACTAAACTAAACTAATTTAAGTGCATCATTTTCTTTCTATGTCGTTAAGAAAAGGATAGATGATAACATTTTAGTTCCTATCCTGTCAAATTAAGATACTCTATAGACCGTTTAGACGCGATTATAAACATGACCACTAAAAATACACCAGTTTACGTCAGGAGCGCACTAATTTCAGCTTTTGGGAGTTGAGATTTCCTCGAACCTTAACTTTGGGCGGTTCATTGAGTCCAAGGCCAAGGTGGCTGCCAGGAAACTTGGCGTTATCGCAAAGGTCCGGCAGTACTTCACACCTGGGCAGTTTCTAATGTTATACAAAGCACAGATCCGTTCGTGTGTGGAGTTTTGCAGCCACATTTGGGCTGGTGCTGCTAAGTGTCACCTGGCCACTTTGGATTCAGTGGAGAGACGTCCGAAGAGGCTGATTGGTGACCCTGATCTAACTCGAGTTGGTCTCCAAAGCCTAGAGCACTGGCGTAGAGTAGCCAGCCTTTCGGTATTCTATAGGATGCATTTTGGGGTGTGCGAGGGAATTGCATGATTTAATTTCCCCATCTCCGTTCCACCATCGAACGACCCGTCGTACTGCTGGTGTCCACCCTTACGTTGTTAACACCACTACGATCCGGACGAAGCGTTTCGCCTCCTCCTTTATACCGCGTACATCGAGGGACTGGAACAATTTGCCAGCGGCGGTGTTTCCGTCGGACTACAATTTGAGTGTCTTCAAGGCTAGAGTGAATAGGCTCTTAATAAACTAGTGCGCTTTACCATCAACGATTGCGTCACTGCTTACCATCATGCAGGATTGCGGTCAAGCGCTAGTTTATAATATGTAAAAAAAAAAATAATTTGACAGGTCTTAACTGACATTTTATCTTCTGTCCTTTTCTTAATGAAATATAAAGAGAAGGATGTCCTGAATTTAAATTGAATTTAGTTTATGAACAAGGCAACAATCGGGGCCAATGTTTGCTTAAAGTGTCAAAATAATACTTATCTTTTTACTAAACTCATATTATGAAAGTTTACGGTATAAATAGCAATAAAAAAACTACATGTACCTTATATACAATATGTAAAGAAAACCCTGTCCGACCCAAAAGGATAATAAAGGTTAGGTAAACACTTGACCAAATATAATATAAAATTTTACATAATCATCATAGTAACAATACTAATGAATTTTGAAATAATCCTTTTTTCTCGGGAATTAATTCCAATTTCCCCGAAATCTGGTAATTTTTAAAAAAGTGACAACACCGATATTATTATAAGCGAATAGCAACGCGACCATGTCACAGGTGCCGCGTGCCCTGCCCCCCGCCGCCCGCGGAAGGGGTTGTTTACAGCACATATATTAAGTTACCTCTTTTTGCGAAATAATATTTATTTTTTTAGAGGGATTTTTTTTTAAGTTTTGCCTGTCTTTGTGGGCATTATTAGAATCAGTTATCGATACCTAACAATACCTTCACGGATCGGACAGGGTTTTCTTTACATATTGTATATTTGATCTGGCTAATCTTTGAAACGACTCCATCCATATTGATGGAAGTTTCACTCGCATATACTGATTCTTATATTATGAAAAATACATATACATACAATAAATAAAATCATTTTGGTTGTACGCCATAAAAATAAAGACCCATCAAATCCAAATTGCGGACAGAGCCTCTCTAACAATAAAATTAAACTTGTTCAAATAAATAACCCATAGAATGTTGCACTGAACTGCACCAGCTTCATAACACCTAAAGTGTAAAAGTGGCTCTCAAAGCCACTCAACACAGGATGGAACCATCAACTCACATGGTCACTGGGTAGCTCTACGATCCCGACAAATTGATGCCATTCCCTGCAGCTATTTCTCACAGACACTATTTGTCGCTAGAAAACACATTTTTGACCTCATACGGAACTTGGCTTGGCGGTGAATTTTTTAATCACTCGTGTAAAAACCACGGCTTGGAAATTCACGGGTGCTTTTAAAGTTATTTTTTTTCTGCACTTTTGTGGATACTTACCTGTTTCCTTTTATGCCTCCTTTTGGTTAATTTCTATTGTATTCTTCCTACAGGTTAATTGCGTAATACACCAATAATAATGGCTGCAATTTAGACACTTCAAAAACACGCAATGCATAATTTACGTTGTTCAAAAATTAATTTTTATAAACATATTCAATGAAGCAATGAATTAGTAATATCATTCGAAATTATTAATATCGCGATTGATAGTGCGTTACGTAAATTAGAGTTTCAATTTGTTTCCGCCATCAATAACAGCAATTTATTTCTTTTTTCTCTTTTTCTTTCTTCCTTTTTTTAGCAGTATAGCTTCAAGCTTTAGCTGGATACTAAACAAAAATCTGTTTCAACATTATTGTCCAATAAATTTATTCTTCGTAAATAAAACCCAACACACACCCAGTATTAAGTACGGGGTACCATTAGACAGATGCCTTTGTGGTTAAGCTCATATTTATGAGATTTCATGCGGTCGACGGCTCGTGAATGATGAATTATCTTCCGTTACATTAGATATGGTCTATGTGGTTACGATCTCTCAGAACATTTCCTCATTTTCCAGGAGTTAATTTGAATGCTTCCAAGTTGGTTTAAATCATCCTTATGTCATTTTATCAGTGTCGAATGTTAATCAGGTCTGGGATGTTCTGACGTCTGCTGTTATGCATTCATTTACAGAATCATAAGTTTAATCATATAGTCTAGCTAGGCTGAGGAAGTTAGCATATAAATTATTTAGTCGACATTTGTATGTGCTTATATAATAAAATTAGTCAAAGAGTTCGAATTATCAGAGTATAGCAGACCACTGCTGGACATAGGCCTCTCCTATTTCACGCCATTGAATGGCTCCATTTTTGGCAACTCTCATCCAGTTAGTCCCAGCCATCCTGCGAATATCGTCGCTCCATCTAGCCTGAGGGCGTCCCACCATACGTTTATCAATTAGCAGGTTTCAATCAAGAACACGTCTAGTCCAACGGTCCTGGGTTTTCTTTGTGTAATTATTTCGTCACTACTGCTTTCAAAAAACGGTGACGGAAAACACCTTAACGAGACTGGCGTGTCCTAGAACCAAAAATTCGAATATATGTGTCACCTATCAACACGCACTGAACCCGCATGTTGATTTACTGCCCACTCCTTCTTTTAGTAATATGGCAAATTCCCACTGCTGGGAAGTCATCGGTACTGTGGTAATCGTAAGTACAGGTGAAACAAATAACTTTATTTAAAGAATTTCTCACCCACGTCAATTTTGCATTTGAAACCCCAACCCAGACAAAGTATTATCAAATTTTAAACCAGTTCTTATTATTTTACTCCAGAATGCACGTCTGGATTTCTTACAAGTTATTTGAAAGTTCATCATTGAACCCGATATTGAATTACATTCGTATTTTCAAATGTTTCAGAAAACTATTCAACTATATCTTTTTCTTTAATTAAGTTGCCCATCATTATTGATTGTTGTGCTTATTCATTGTCCTTTGTAACAGTATCTTGAAAGATGATTTACAAAAGTATTTTCAGTAACTTAGTTCATTTCTCAATGTCAATTTGTGTTGGAGGTATTTTATTCAGCTTTGTATTCGTTCAATTATAATGAAGTCCTGTCATCGCTCAGTTCTACTTCAAGATTAGTATGACTAATTGATATTGGTTAATTTTCACGTTGTCTCAGCGTGTACTATCGACTACAGTGGATTATCTCCGGCTATGAACTAATTACTATGACTGATTTTATTACGTTCTTGGACTTTGCTAGAGCGACATTACTCACTTTTATATGATTAATATTGTCTATTAATGTCTAACATGTCTAGCCTTTGATAATATTTAGTTTCCATGGTTTACATTTAATGTAATTTAAGAGCTTTTGGCTGAAAACCAAATCAAATGAATTATGCAGTAAATATTGCTACTGAACCAAGAGGACTAAATTTGACTGTTCTTATTAATTCATACTTTTCAATCCAAGGTTTCTGATATAAAGTAATATCATTATTTCTGATTAATGACCAGTGTTTGAGATAACGAACGGAATGATTCAATCATAAATGAATTGATTTATATAAATACTAGCTTTCCGTCCGCGTCTTCGCCCGCGTGGAATTCGGTTATATCGCGCTTTTTAGATTTCCCTCGGGAATATAATTTTTTTTTTCAATAGAAGGTAGCCTATGTCCTTTCTCGGGGTCTAAAGATTGTCTGTGTCAAATTTCATTAAAATCGGTTGAGAGGTATAGGCGGGAAAGTGTAACAGACAGACAGACAGAGTTACTTTCGCATTTATAATATTAGTATGGATTTGTTCATTAAACCGATCCGAACCGAAATGAAATCATATTTTATCTGTTATAAATCCTGCTGTATAAGAAATGTTAAGTAATGTGGTTGATATAAAGAGTTTTGTTAATGTAGTAGAGTAGTTATGATAAGTGCCAGTATTTTTGTCCTGGAATTAATAAGATTGTAATTGGAATCTAGATAGTTAATGATAAATATATAAAATAAATATATACCGACAAATCACACAGATTGAGCTAGCCCCAAAGTAAGTTCGAGACTTGTGTTATGGGATACTAACTCAACGATACTATATTTATAATAAATACATATATAGATAAACATCCAAGACCCAAGTCAATCAGGAAAAGATCGTTTTCCATCATGACCTGGCCGGGGATCGAACCCGGGGCCTCCGCGTCGCAGGCAGGCGTGTTGACCGCTGCGCCACGGAGGTCGACAATGATGTCGATAATGATAATGATGACGCTGTAGCCACGAAAATGAAAATATACAAATTAATCAAAAATTGTCTAAACAAATAATGACGTAGGCAAACCTGAAATGAAACGAATGAAAGAAATGGATGAAGTTTTATATAACCGGTAGTGGTAAAAGATTGAAATGACGATGATGGTGTATTAGCCTAACTTGACTAATGAGACATTCTGGCGGGTCCATCTTGCCACGTTGGATGCTAATGATTCTTTAATGTTGTTAAACATTTGTTAAAAGAAGAATTACCAATGATTTATTTACCATGCGGGGTCGAAGTGGTTCTGGCCTTGTTTACGCAAAAAAAGTTTCCCTCAAATTAGAATCCGCTTACCCTTTGAAATCACATATGCATTGTCTATGAGGATGTATTGTGTTGTTAGGAAAACCCTTTTAGAGAACCTTTTGAAATTCTTTTACTGTCCTTCGTCCTTGTTTTTTCTATAAAGTGTGAAACATTATTGTTGTATTGTTTACACTGTGATGTTTTATAGATCAAAGAAATTTATTAGTTCAAAGAAAAAAAAAATGCGAAGAGGCTCGCACCGAAATATCACAAACTAATCCAAATACATTTTGCTCTAGCAAAATCATTATTTCTTGTATAGTCGAAAACAAACTTAATTATAAACAAGCTTCCCGATCATTCCTCAACCAAAAGTAGGCTCTTATGGATGAGTAGATTTAGTCGCTCCATCATCATGATTGAAATTATCTCTTATTTCACGTGTATTTCCTTTCATAACTTTCCAATAATAGAACACAATGAGTGTTCTGACAAAGGTATGCTGCTTCGATGCTCTTATTGTACAATGAGTGGTTCCCAATTACTCGTTGCCATGGAAATACCAATGCGTAAGTATTTTTTGTATTGTTGTTAAATATGCAAAGTGTTTTCCATTCAACCGCAGTGTTTACGTTTTGTTTACACACACCTAAATGTCTTTGAATTCGGGGTTCATTTTATAATCTTGTTGGTGCGAATTTTGCGTGCATCCACTGAGCTAAATAATACATACTTACATAATTATAATGCAATGCCAGACCTTGCCCCTTTTTATGGAGTGTTAAAACACTGTCTTGTGGAAGTTATATCTCCTCCATCTACTAACCTTGTCGTGTAACGACAAGAAAAGACTTTAGAGGGAGACAGTATTTATTAAGTATACAGAAATTTAAAGACAAGATGGAAGTATAAAAATGAATAATGTAGATGAATGATTGATGGGTGATGGTGAAGGGCGGCCCCTGGTGGACCGGCGGCAGTTACGGAGGAGCGGCCCTGGTGGACCGGCGACAGCAACGGACGAGCGGCCCTGGTGGACCGGCGACAGCAACGGACGAGCGGCCCTGGTGGACCGGCGGCAGCAACGGACGAGCGGCCCTGGTGGACCGGCGACAGCAACGGACGAGCGGCCCTGGTGGACCGGCGACAGCAACGGACGAGCGGCCCTGGTGGACCGACGACAGCAACGGACGAGCGGCCCTGGTGGACCGGCGGCAGCTACAGAGGAGCAGCCCTGGTGGACCGGCGGCAGCTACGGAGGAGCGGCCCTGGTGGACCGGCGGCAGCTACGAGGAGCGGCCCTGGTGGACCGGCGTCAGCTACAGAAGAACGGCCCTGGTGGACCGGCGGCAGCTACAGAAGAACGGCCCTGGTGGACCGGCGGCAGCTACAGAGGAGCGGCCCTGGTGGACCGGCGGCAGCTACGGAAGAGGGACTGCCCCGGCGTCACAAGGCCGGCAGCAGTCGAGGGCTCCGGCGGCAAAGGGCCAGGCAGCTCCAGGCGCACCAGTTATATAGAGACTGGCACAGCAGGAAACACCCTAGAAGGGCTCTCGAGGCAGCGTTTACTGGAGACCTACTTTTAAGAGGCTTGTTTGGAAGCCAGAGCTCGACTGACCACTGCTCTGCGATGATTCCTAAAGAAACCTCGCAGAACGGTTGGAGGTCGAAATTTAAAATATTCAAAAATAGGGACGAGGAACGGTAAATAATTTTACCATAAAAGAGTTCGAATAACAATTATAAAATAAAAATAGCAGACCAACAAGAATTTTGATGAGAAGGTTGTCATAGATACATCATCAACAATGTTGTCAAAAAATGTCAAAATAATGAAAATGTTCCGTAACAATGTAAATATAAATGGTATTAAATTAAAAAGTGCAGTGTTTGATAGGAAAAAGTGATACAGTCCTGCATAGGTACGGCTTCCTACACTAAGGGGTCGCTAAGTAGCCGAAACTTAGGCGTAAAGTTGAGGACTGAGTCTGTGAACAGAAAAATGAGTCCTGGTGTAGTGGAATATGATCAAAACAGAGCCTCATAATAATGGAATGCATATTATGGACCGTGGAAATGAATGATACATATATAAGTATGAATATGAGTATAAATAATAAGTGTAAGTATATCTGAATATGTACATAACATTACAGTGTTGTTTTACAGTCCCTACTTGAAATCTTATTAGAAAATTTTCTACAGTTGAAAATTTTTCCAGGGTCGGGGGGAAAATGTAATGTTATGTACATATTCAGATATACTTACACTTATTATTTATACTCATATTAATACTTATATATGTATCATTCATTTCCACGGTCCATAATATGCATTCCATTATTATGAGGCTCTGTTTTGATCATATTCCACTACACCAGGACTCATTTTTCATTTCACAGACTCAGTCCTCAACTTTACGCCTAAGTTTCGGCTACTTAGCGACCCCTTAGTGTAGGAAGCCGTACCTATGCAGGACTGTATCACTTTTTCCTATCAAACACTGCACTTTTTAATTTAATACCATTTATATTTACATTGTTACAGAACATTTTCATTTTTTTGACATTTTTTGACAACATTGTTGATGATGTATCTATGACAACCTTCTCATCAAAATTCTTGTTGGTCTGCTATTTTTATTTTATAATTGTTATTCGAACTCTTTTATGGTAAAATTATTTACCGTTCCTCGTCCCTATTTTTGAATATTTGAATATTTAAAAGTAATATAAAATACCGTAAAAGAGTTCGGCATAACAAATCCGATAGAAAGATAGCGGGCAGTTAAGAATTTAGAAGAAAAAGGGTTGTCATAGAGACATAATCAACAGCGTTGTCAAAAACTGTCATAACAATAAAAATATTATTGTAAATGTGTAAATGTATGTAGATATTAAATTATAGCGTTGTGTTGTGTAGGAAAAATATTATCAGAACAGCGCCTCCTAATACTGGAATGCGCATTATGACCTGCAGAAATGAATGATATATGAGTATGAAGAAGTAAGTATATGTAGGTTAATAAAATAACACTACAACCTAACACTGGCTAACTGAACTATGTAAGAGTTGATATAAAGGTTATATTTCATTATTACGTTGTACTTGAATAAAAGTTTTATACCCCCCTATTAAATGTTTAACAGTTTTTATCGTGTTTTCGCATTACAAACCTCCCCAACAACACTTCAAAAGGGGGATTGTCTAGTATTGCCTATTCCTACTTCGGATGCTACTACTAAGCATGTACTGATGTTATTATTTAAATATAGGACCAAAGAGTAATTGATGAGATGTGCCTAAAATTTAAGCTCTGACTAAACAAAATAGATACAAAAGATAATTAGGGTGGCCTAATTATGTCCCGGTACGGATACACTAAACATTTAGCGAATGGATTGGTAAAGGCAGAAGCAACTTTAGTACTGTTATGTAGGGTGCCGAGAAACATTTGAGAAAGTCGGCCAGAATCCCAAGTTTTTAACAATGTTAATAATAATAACATTAGGTTTTGTTAGAACTTTAACTATGTCGGAATAGTATACGGAATTTAATAAATTGCGCTGTGGGTTCTACCTGGGACCAAAGACTAAACTTTACATTATTTTGTAATACATCCTGCTATTTTAAACCTAAAATTTGAAAAGAATATGTAAAAGTATATAATAGGAAGGGGAAATAATCAGGATCATCAAAACCATTTGTCCGCATCGCTGTCAACAGGAAAAATGCCCAAAAGGCTGGTAGCATTGCCACCTTGTGCGGTAATGATGATTTTCGGGAAAAAAATAGTATTTTTCTAGTCAGGTTAGTCAAGAAATGAAGAGTTGACTAGTCTCCGTGCGATGTTTCCTAAAACTAAATGGGCCCTCAGACCCAATGGCTGTAGCAACTGTGTCAACACCAAATTGCTTGAAATAAGAGTGTAATGAAGTTGCTTTACAATAAACTTACCAACATAATTTGGACAAACCGAAATAAAACAAGATTTTGTTTCGAAAAACAGTCACACACAGTCAAGAACAGTCCCTTAGTACGACAAAAAACACTCCGACTAAGCGTATCTTCGACATGACTTGATTAGGAAACGATACGACGACATGCTTCTTTGACAACAATGGTAAACCGACATGAGACAATTCAACGACAATTTCGACAATTATTTTAGACACGATGCTACTTCGAAATTATTCTACGACATTAGGAAACACCATACAACTTGTATTGTTAAGGTACCTTTCATGTTCGAATCCGATGTGTATTCTATTAAAACAAGAATGTGCGGTATGTCTACTTAACTTTCCGCTAAAAGCGTCCCTATAGCCGTTTTCTAACTAATAACTAAATTAGAATTTGCTTGCTCAATGTTTATAGTTTAGAATGTCGGGCAAAGCGTTTAGCTTTAATTTGAATTCTTGCAGCTATTTCATCGTAAAGGGTTTCAGGATTCTAGAATTTCGATTGATTTAATGGATAGACATTAAAACACCGTTCATTTATTATTTATAATAAAAAAAAAGTATATTTTTCTTCAATAACAATGTAAATAACAATATAAATAGTACTAGTATGTAGTTGCATTGATTTCTGCTAGTTAACAAATCAGGTGGGTGTTGCAACCACCACCTTTACTTATATTAAGGCATTAAATAACTTGTAATGAAGGTAGTGGCACAAACCCATTCATAATCCAGTTTCTCTAAAGAATTGCAGGAGAACAAGTGTGTGTGTATGTAATGTGTGTTTGTATTCGTGTGCATTACGTATTGCTATCAGAGAAAATTAACCATTCTATTTCCAGGTTTTTTGAGGACAGTATGACTTAATATCCTATTGAGTTTGTTATATAATTGTGGACGCAAGGGAATCGTTTAGTGAATGAGTAATTATATCTGTAGTGCTGACAACCTATATATTTACGTCTTGTAGTACTCACTAGACAGGGTAGCACACAAAGATACCCTATCTTTATGTTGTAATAGGATTGTATTAAGAAAAATGAGTCGTCAGACAGAAAGCAATCTGCTACATTTGTATAAATACTCTGTTAGAAAAAGTATCGAGCGAAATTTGCCCCTCTTTAATACGAATCTTGATGCCATCTCCAATTTTGCTATTGAGGTCTTTCGAGCACTGCCGCAGTATAATAGGATTTATTGACAGAAGGCAAGGTAGGGCCTTTCGACAATCTTGGCTTCTGGCACACGACGAAGAGGCTTAAAGACAGATATTATTTTGCTAATCCTTGCTATCAGTAGTTCTACATACATATCGACGCTTGAAAGGCAATCATATCTAAGCGACAAAAATGAGTAAATTGAGTTATATACACCAACCGACGCAGAAAAATCTGGCGGTTCGAATGGTGTATATAACTCAACTAGCAGCCGCCAGCGACTTCGTTCGCGTGGAATTAATTATGCTCCGCTCCTATTGGTCGCAGCGTGATGTTATATAGCCTAAAGCCTTCCTGATTAATGGGCTATCCAAGGCAAAAAGAATTTTTGAAATCGGACCAGTAGTTTCCGAGATTAGCGCGAACAAACAGACATACAAACAAACTCTTCAGCTTTATATATTAGTATAGATTTACGAATTTTTGTCGCTTAAATATGATTGCCTTTCAAGCGTCGATATATGAGCTGAGAAGTTCAGGTTGTCATCAAGAATCACCTTGAAATAATTGACTGTAGAAGTACGTGCGAGTTGAAGGCAGGATCAACGCACAGAGCCCAGGTAGACGTTTGAGTGAGCTATCAGGAAGTACGATTTCTATGACTACTGTAGATTAGCATAAGGTAAAACAGAGTATTTTTGTTTTGTCCATATTGAAGGCAACTTATGTATTGCCTTTAAGCCAATTTAGAATAGAGTACTTACTCTTTTTTATGTACACCATATAATAATATATATAACACCATATAGATTACAGAAAGTAAACATGAAAATTTTACAAAGGATGACAAAATGGGTGGTCTTATCGCTAAGAGTGATCTTTTACAGTTGTCTGTTAAAGATCGCCCAAATTATGTCAAAGGTTGTCCTTTGGATGGAATACTAGGAAAAGTAGAGAAATAATGTAGATAGTCTACAGTGTAGTATTTAAATAGATTATATAATAAATATGTACGTAAAGTGTCTAGTTTAATTAAATATACAATTTAATTAATAAACATCATACAAGAACATATAAAATATAACGATATGTTTAAAGACAGAGGAAGTGCTTTTTTATCTTAGTTTTAAAAGTGGACAGAGTTTGAGTTTGAGCATGTCTTACGGACACAGGCAAGTCATTCCATAGACGAACTGCTTGTACAGTAAAGGATTTGTCAATTTGATATCTGCGTCGCTTCAAAAGTTCTATGATAGGTATCGTCAGCAAAGGAATCCAGTGTCATCAGCAAGGGCCGTGATTTTTCCTCTTTGGAGAAACAGATTACACAGCTGAGTGTACGTAAATCGTCTTTGAAATATATTTCTCCACCATGATTCCTCTTGAGACTATTGACAGCTCGCTTCAACCTCATTTGATTTTATAGAATAAATTAGCAATTGTACTGGCAGGCATTGAAAGTACCCAAGAAATCAATACCCAAAACTGTGAAACTTACTAAATCAACCTTGAACTTTAATACTCTAGCGATAAAGTTGAAAATCTATTAAAGAAATTTGTACTACAGCTGAAACCTGAAAAAAATCACTTTCGCTTAAGCTGCTTACTTTTGTTCTTTAGTACGTTCACCTGAATACTGAAATAGATTCTAAGAAGTCAAAATTATTAATAAAGATCATTTTTTAGCAACCATTATTAGGCTTCTGTATATTATGTGACACACATCTCTGTAACGTATTTCGCACGTAAACGTAATTACACCTGTTGAATGAATGTGAGCCGTCCACTGTATTAAGCCAATTAACTAAATGGTCCTTTCATCATTAGTATTTAGGTATACAGGGTATCAAAGACATTAACGCGCATCCTCAGTGTTTTTGTTTTTTTATAAATTATAATCGTGCTTGACCGCGATCCCGCCTGATGGTTAGCAGTGAAGCAATCGTTGATGATAAAGCGCGCTCGCATCCGGCCCTGGTCCAGGCCATAATTCGGAGCGAGAGTGCATGGCAGGCTGTCACCGCCTTCTGCGAAGCAGTGATGCTGGCAAAGAAGGAGGCGGAGTGGGTGTGGGAGTGGGAATCCCAGTGCCCTCGCGCCTCTCGCCGCCGCAGGAGACGCTCTGGTCGGGAGACAACATTATACTCCCGGCCACCATAGGCACGGGTTCGCGGGCGGCGAGCAGTGGGTAGCTCGCCGCCCGATAAGGACCAGGCACGAGTCGACGGCGCGTTGTGTTTCACGCGCTCCTCAAAGAGATGTCAGCACATCGTGACGAGGTGCACGAAGACCCATGCCTTCTGGATCAGGGCTGCGGGTTGGTTATAAAAGATCGTGGCCCTGGCGCACAGACAAGTGAAGAAACACGGGTGGGTTTTAGTCAGTAAAAGTCGAACACGCCCTTCCGATCTGCCCAGAGCGAGAGAGGACATTTGAAGATTTCCCATACAAAGACCTCTGCCTCTACCACCCTATATTGTATAAAAGTTGTGGTATTAGATATTAGACACTGATTAACAAGTGTAGTACATAAATGTGAGACATTCTTCAAGAGAGTCCTGAACTCCAGATACTTTAGTTTTACGTGGTTGTGACGTATGTTGTCCCTCAACTTGTAATTGTTCTTGTATTTGTGTTCTTTGTATGCGTCATGTTATCGCAAATAAACGTATTTTATCTCTTCTTTTCCTCTATACATAATTATGTCGATAGCTACAGACTATTAATTAAAAGCTCTTGATACTCCAAGGCTTGGACTTAGAATAGATGACTCGTCCGGTCATAAGCTACCCCTACGATAGAAAACAAAACTATTTGTTACCAAGAAGGTATGTAGTCTCTTTATGTAAGAAGATATGCTCAGAATCATATATTCATATAATATCTACTTATTATAATAATAGTTAACCTTATTTAGGGATTTATTTATAAATGTCTCTTAGCAGAACTTTCTTAAATAAAGTTACGTAATGATGAACGACTGTTGAAGTCGTTCATCATTATCTAACTTTAGGAAAAGTTTGTAAATAAAGGGTTAAGTCTATAAGCATTAAATTACTTTATACTTTATTTTGTTTAGGAATAATATTGTCATTAATATCTCAAAAGTTCCTTGCATGCAGAGGCGGGTCAGTTATATGTCCTGTAGTTGTATCCCTCTGTATGTGTTGCGCCATTTCCTGCGCTAAAATTAGCATGAAATGTAAATGCTTAGTTTAAATGTTTGTGATGCCTGCCTCTTGCCTCGACTACTGTCCACATCTCGTTGGCTTTTAGAAAACCGCAACCCCAGATAAAAGATATCAAAATTAGAATTGACATGGTCAAAAAAATTCAAGCAAAGCCAGTTGTTTCCATAAAAAAATATTCTCCTTGAATTCGATGCAGAATATCCACGTACAAGTTATCCATCAAATTCCCATACCAATTACGGATAAGTCTTGAGTATCACGTATTTTTCTAAGTCGGTAAATAGGTCGGCATTACTTCTTCAGGAGACGTAGACTGATCGAGTGACCAAAAGTTGTTGCACTTAGTTTGCAAATGCTTTAAGTGTATTGGGGGACGTGTGGTCTAAAACGTGGTTGGGGATTTTTTTTTTATTTATTATAAACTAGCGCTTGACCGCAATCCCACATGATGGTAAGCAGTGACGCAATCGTTGATGGTAAAGCGCACTAGTTTATTAAAAGCCTATTCACTCTAGCCTTGAAGAAACTCAAATTGTAGTTCGACGGAAACACCGCCGCTGGCAAACTGTTTCAGTCCCTCGATGTACGCGGTATAAAGGAGGAGGCGAAACGCTTCGTCCGGATCGTAGTGGTGTTATCAACGTAAGGGTGGAAACTCGCCGTACGACGGGTCGTCCGATGGGGGAACGGAGACGGGGGAATTAAATAATGCAATTCCCTCGCACATTCCCCAAAATGCATCCTATAGAAGACCGAAAGGCGGGCTACTCTACGCCTGTGCTCTAAGCTTTGGAGATCGTCTCGAGTTAAGTCAGGGTCACCAATCAGCCTCTTCACCCGCCTCTCTACTGAATCCAAAGTGGCCAGGTGGCACTTAGCAGCACCAGCCCAAATGTGGCTGCAGTACTCCACACAAGCAATAAACTATTTTGTACTATTTCACAATATGGCAAATATTTAAACATAACACATAATAAATATTTTATTTCACAAATTCAAAATAGTTATCACACAACTCAGCCTGTTGCGATCTATTGTTGAATATAGGCCTCTTCCAGGTCTCACCAAAACACCCTGTGGAAGTCAGGGTGTTTTGGTGCTATTCGCAACCAGTCTGTCCTTGGTAGGAGAGCTCTTTGGGTCGAAGGTGGTGGCTAGCTTACTGCCACTTCAGTTTGCTTACTGTCTATCTTACTAAAGTCCTTTCGTTTATTGTAATGCACCCTTTTTCCGGGATGGAAATCTTCATAGATATCTGCCGCATAGAGGTGGGCATTGGGGTCTGTCAGATTCTTTTGACTAAATCTATCCCGGTATTTTGTAAAATAGAATACTCTTTATTATGCACACCAGGGTGACACAATGGGCGGTCTTATCGCTAAGAGCGATCCTTTACAGACAACCTTTGTATAAAATTCTTATGGG
This sequence comes from Sesamia nonagrioides, assembly GCA_017933935.1. Lineage (NCBI taxonomy): Eukaryota > Metazoa > Arthropoda > Insecta > Lepidoptera > Noctuidae > Sesamia > Sesamia nonagrioides. The sequence goes on along the minus strand of JADWQK010001561.1, from coordinate 560,061 downwards.
AAGGATAGAGAAATAATGCACGTAGTTTATAGTGTACTATTTACATAGATTATACAGTAAATATACACGTCAAGTGTATCATGCTAGTTTAAAAAAATATATACATCTAATTAATAAATATCATACAAGAGCAAATAAAGTATAATAATATGTTTAAAGATAGAGGAAAAAAGCCAGGGAAATGTACGATACTTCAACAAAATTGTAATGCACCCTAATTCAACATTCGTTTCGTTTATGTCTAGACCGGAAGATAATGAGTAGGACGTAAAAAATAAATTACTACAAGTCGTATACATTGCAATTTATTTTATTGACCTTCTTATTTACAGTCACAAGATTTTTTATGAAGATTGCTATTATTCAAGTCTTAGGAAGTCCGCATAAACAGGATTGCTAGGTCTCTGAACAATAAAAAAAGTATAGAGGTAAAAAGTAAAAAGGAGTTTGCATTGTGTTTTGAGAGGTTCGAAATTATTACTGTTGAATTGTTACTTTTGTGCTGAGAAACGTTATTTTTTAATTGAAACTGCTTGCCTAGCATTTTCCAAAATATGTTGGAGTCTGTTTAACTGTTTCAAAACATTTCATTACTTATTTTTTAGAACATAAACAATACATATTGATGAAGCCGAGACTCAACTTTATACAATTTAATTTAATTAATGCAGTGTGCATTAATTATATTAAATTCAAACACCTCAATTAGAATATTATGTTATAATCATATAATACGTACACTGAATTTTTAATCTAACATGTACCTATATGCATTGTTATTTGCTAAATTAGTTATACCCACAGAAGAGACATAGAATTATTCTATAGAAGAGATAATGTTATTTCCTTATTTAACTATTCCGTGGTTCTACCAATTCTTGAAAAACGAAGAGCTTAATGTTCTTGGAATAAGGTTTTTTTTATTATTAATTTTGTATGAATACACGTACAACTGCGATTCTAAATGTCTGTACAAACAACATTGTTACTATGACAATAATTTCCGTAGTTTAAATTATTTTTGGGGTAATAATTACCTATATTAAAAATGATATACTTAAACCGATTCAGTAAACGATTCTGAACAAACTATTTTGAGGTAGTGCGTTAATTAATTAACATGTTGTGTATACCTCCACGACCTCTGTACCACATATTGTATAAGCACGATATTTTACGTGTGTTTATATAGCGCACAAAAAATTTCACCCAGAAATTACATACTACAAATTTTCACACCCAAAATAATAGTAAGTTCGGAGCAATAATATTTATGCAATTTTTCTTATTATTATACATACAACACAGAATGCGTAGCGTAGTGCTATGTGACAGGCCATTTTATACACTGACATTTCTTGTTTTCTTGTGGATATAGTGTTTTTATCAAAACGATAGTTTGTTTAAAGACTGCATTGGTCCCTGACTACCTGAAACGACTGGCAAGGATCCACGAATGCAAGCCGAGACCAACGTGCTTGTTTAATGTCATGTTAGCCAACTTAACACTGACCTGCAATTTACAAAAAACCTTAACTCCATTCCGAATAATATAAGACACTAGCAGCCGCCAGCGATCTCGTTCGCGTGGAGTTAGTTATGCTCCGCTCCTATAGGTCGCAGCGTGATGTTATATAGCCTCAAGCCTTCCTGGATTAATGTGCTATCCAACGCAAAAATAATTTCTCATTTCGGACCAGTTATTCCTGAGATTAGCGCGTTCAAACAAACAAACAAACTTTTCAGCTTTATATGTATATAAAAGTATAGATTTACACTAACCCTTTTTACAGTCCGTTTAATCGATGATTTCTATGCCTTAGGCATAAGGATGGCATTGCACGGAAAGAGTGGTTACGTTACTAACTATATACCTACTGCAGTTACTATGTTTCATGTCACTAAGGCAGAAGTGAAAATAGGCTGAAGGGACTGGATTTACCCAGTAGGGTAACTGCGCAACACACTATGGATAGCAATGGGTTTAATTTCGACAGTTCAACAACATTCATTGGGTTGTTTACGTTGTTGAGCAGATACATATTTCCAACATACGGAGCAATCGATTAGCAATATACTTCAAAATAATTCCAATTGATAATAATAGTCTGTTACGCAATTTGGGTACTGGTGTGTGCACTGCTTTAGTTATCTAGTGCAGTACTACTATAATAATCAATTTAGTTGAATGAAACCCACGCATCTACTCAAGACGCCCATTATCGTTCTATTTATGTCATAGCGATGAATGGACGGAGTTGTAAATGATCTGTCTGTACGAATGAAATGTTTATTTAATTGATCGGTTATTTAAATGTAATATCGTTGGTTATGTTTGTTTTTTGTATTTGTTATTATTAATGTGATGATTTACGGACGTATGCGTTCACATATGGATCAACATCCGACAAGCTACCGTGTCGTAAACGACGCATCGATAACCAAACTGATCTGCCTCCAACTGTCAAAGCTGTGGGAAGAATAGCTGCTGTCTATTTAATTTAAATTGACTAAATGTTGTGGTACCGGGCTTAGAATAGTACCAACCGATATCTTCCCGTGGGTGTCGTAAGAGACGACTAAGGGAACTCTCACTAGGGAAGCGGGCAGCAGCGCTTTTACAGTGGAATATTAAATTACTGAGATCTCCAACCGGCTTGCTAAGCGTGGGGATTAAGGCAAAACCCCCCAATGCAATGAAAGCCTCGGGGAACGCCTTTGTCCAGCAGTGGCCTCTATAGACTGAAGAAGAAATGTGGGTGGACTTAAAAACAGTATTTAGAAGACTCGTTCAAAAACATTGACTGATGTTCAATGTGGTACAGAAATAATTTCATTCTTTTGATTTTTATTCAAACAAGGGCTAAAGGTCTCAAAACGGTGAAGGAAGCGGTCCTAGAGGCCCTTCGAAGACATGTGACATCTACAAGCCCGCGTGGTAGATTACGGCCCACTCCCTCTCACGAGAGGAGGCCTGTTTTCCAGGAGTAACATTATCGGTTGATTATGTTATGGCACAATTTTCCATCACCGATAATTTTCAAACGAAGAATAATTTTAAATTTTGACAGTTCTCCGGTACAAAATCTGTTAAACGTCATTTTTAATTCTCAAATATAAAAAAAAAATGTGTTAAATGAAAAATTAGCCCCAAACGCCTAAACAAACCAGACAAAAAATAAATGCAAATATTAAAACATAAACAAAAAGCAGAAAGCTAATTGAATTAACATATCCTATATTTGCTCATGAATGTTATGTTAACTCGATGAATGATTCACTCGCTCGCATGTTAAACAAAACAGCGGCGAATAATGATCGGTTGAATGATTTATTTTATTGAGTGTGAACGAATGAAAATTACTAGGTATGAATGTATTATGCAGTTCCGTTTTTTAAAGTTTATTGCGTTCTAGCGTAGTTAGAATGTGAATCATTGTTGATGATAGATTTAGCGGAGTTGCCATAATTTCTGTTGCAGCTTTGGTAATAAAAGTAATTGAATGAGAGAAAACTGAATGAGTAAGTAATGTGATGGTAGTAATTTTTTTATTTAAACTGTTTTTATGATTATTTTTGTTGCTGAAGGTGCATGTTCATTCTTATTTTGAAGGCCTAAACGTGTATTGGGAACAGGATGTGGTGTCTAACAGCGCACTGTTTTTAGTCGTGGCCATCATTTAATTACTATATTTGTAAACCGAGAGAGCGGAGCCGTAAGCCAGACGATAACTGTACGTCCACACACTATTTAAGAACTAAATTTACACATTGCCCGTAGCAAAGTCTTAAAATATAGTCGTCCCAACGTACCCCTCCCCTCACTCACACTGCGTATAATAAATCCTCCACTTTATATCAACTCCTAAAACGCCCAGCAAAAGTTTAAAGAGCGTAACAATGTTGGCTTTTAATATTACGACACACAGCAACAGAAGGGTTATAACGTTTGCGGTGCCGGTCCTTTTGACCAAAGACCAAACTTTACTTGGTCCTTCGTAGCAAAATTATTCAAAAGCTTACGTTGTAGTCGATGTAACTAGTCTCATGTTTACTGACCGTAATTTATCTACAACGTACAAGTGTTGGGGTATCTATCCTATTTTACTTGAAACTTGTTTGTTCTGGGTTTGAACCTTCATCAGCTATTCTTGTTTGAAACTAGTGAAGATTACTGGGATCTTACAAACTGTTGCGTTTGCTATTACATAAACGTCGGAGGTACATGTCATGCTGTGAGTTGGTGATGCTTAACCATGAATTTAAATTGCGAGGTGTTATGTTAAACTTCTGATAGCTTAAAGTACATGCATTAGTTAAACTTAACAGTAAATGTAGCTATTATAAATTTGTCTTTCCAGTTTTTTTTTTTTTTATAGATTATAAACTAGTGCCGAACTGCTTCTATAGTAAAGAATTTATCAATTTGATATGTTGCTTCGCTTCAAAAGTTTTATGTCAGGTATCGACAGCAAAGAAATCCAGTGTCGTCAGCATAGGCCGTGATTTTTCCACTTTAGAGAAACATATTACACAGCTGAGTTTTTTTTTCATAAATTATAAACTAGCGCTTGACCGCAATCCAGCCTGATGGTAAGCAGTGACGCAATCGTTGATGGTAAAGCGCGCTAGTTTATTAAGAGATTATAGTAAAGAATTTATCAATTTGATATGTTGCTTCGCTTCAAAAGTTTTATGTCAGGTATCGACAGCAAAGAAATCCAGTGTCGTCAGCAAAGGCCGTGATTTTTCCACTTTAGAGAAACATATTACACAGCTGAGTTTTTTTTTCATAAATTATAAACTAGCGCTTGACCGCAATCCAGCCTGATGGTAAGCAGTGACGCAATCGTTGATGGTAAAGCGCGCTAGTTTATTAAGAGCCTATTCACTCTAGCCTTGAAAACACTCAAATTGTTGTCCGACGAAAACACCGCCGCTGGCAAATTATTCCAGTCCTTCGATGTACGCGGTATAAAAGAGGAAGCGAAACGCTTCGTCCGGATCATAGTGGTGTTAACAACGTAAGGGTTCCACCCTCTCGCTGTACGATGGGTCGTCCGGTGGTGGAACGGAGATGGGGGAATTATTATCATACAATTCCCTTGCACACTTATCAAAATGCATCCTATAGAACACCGAAAGCCTGGCTACTCTACGCCTGTGCTCCAGGCTTACTACGTATTTTTTAAGACTTTGTCAAGAGAAAGACGTGTTTCTTCTTTTTTTAATCAATGACTTTTTAGAGATTACAGATTATTGGACCCAGTATATAGCCTCGTTATAATAGTCAGGTCTTTTTAAATCTTCATACTGCGTTCAATTGATGACGATCTTCGTCTCAATCGGTATATGTTTCCTTTCATAGGTTACACAAGCAACGTTAGACAAAGTTCATAACAAAATTATTTAGATTCTTTATAAAATAATTCGCGTTCTCACACAGTGTGCGACAATTCTACGTACGTCCTACCGTTCAAAATAATTAGACAACACAATTTATGTAAATCACTGAAAATAAACCGCGTTATAGTCCATATTATACTGGTTTAACCGTACTACGCGTAAACATTTATGGCAAGCCGGGGCCGTAAAATACGAAAAATAATCTAGAAAAGGAATAATTGTTTCAAATGATTCATAAAATTACACCTATTTGGTCCTACGTGGCTATTTAGCTTAAGTAAAAGAATCGAAGGACCTTTCAAATGCTAAACGTTTGCAATAAAATGTTATGTTTGGTCCCAACCGCCACCGTAGGGACCAAACATTACTTCATGCGAACTTGTGAGTAAGAACTCTGCGTAGTTACCGTGTGGCGGTGTCTGAATATTCATATATATTACGAAATTTAATTAAAGGCCAGCGTCCTTTGTGTGGGTTATTTGCTGAAACTAGTTGATATCTGGTCCAGAAATCAGAACAAGTTGGAATGGTCTTGTTTTTGGTACAACTTTACAATCTTTATGTTAAATAAATGTAACGCTTAGAATCTACGTGTTATCGGGTTTATCTCTTAGATCTTGGCCTGGCGTAATGAATAAGTAACCGGTTAATGTTGATTCTGTTATCACTGACGGACTTGTGGTCTAGTATACCTATGTAGAAGAAAGTTAAATAACTTGGAATAACCCAGAATTTTTGTGATAGGAGATAGATATAATTTTCACCAAAAACTGTTTATTGAAGCGAGACAAACGCGATTATGGTCGATCAATCATTGTCCATTGACACCAGGCCAACTATATTTAGACAAAAAATGTTGACGGACATTTTTTTCTTCTAGTTTCAATAGGTTCATATGTAACTAGAAGAAAAAAAATGACGAAAAAATGTCGTTTGACGAGTAGGTAGCTACATGTCAAACGTTGCTTTACCATGTAATTTAATAAAAAACATTAATCAATTTCTAGTAACCTATTCTCAGACCTACCGAATATACAACAATATTTTTTGTTTATGCTAAACCCGAATCACGTGTCCAGTATTTTTAAGTAAAGAATCTATGTGCAAAAATTCAAAAAGATATATTGGAAAACCACAAAGTTATGAGTTTGCTACTTGGTTGTCCCAACAAAAATATGGTCAAAGCCCTGCTCTTTTGTGTTGATCTCTGGCGACAGCTGTTGCGTGCGCGCGCTCGGTATCCATACTGCAACAATTTTTAAACGTATTTGGGAAAAAAATTTAGCATGGTGTAAAAAATATTGGAATCAATTCAGTTACTTAATCTGAACAAACTATATTCAGGTTTTGCATAAACAAAAATAATGTTGTACATATAAAAAACCAGGTAATAACTGCTCAAGCCGCTTCGGAGGATATTGATATTAATAATAATAGATGTATTGTATCTATCATATTATAGGTAGAACGTCTCTCATGTAATGATTTTTACTCTTATTAGCAATATCATCACCCTAATTAGTCCACTTCTGCACTTAGGCTTCTCCATTTATACGCCAATCAACCCGATTCTTGGTAACACTCATCCATCTACTAGCCACTTTGCGCAGATCCTCACTCCACTTAGCCTGAGGGCATCCTACTTCCTTTTTTTGTTGTACGATTTACTAACAAGTTTCCCTAGTCATGTTTATGATCAGAATGTTAAGAAGCTAAGGTATCCTTGATATAGATTTTTTTCGTAGAACAAAGGCAAAAAGTCTATTGTTTCATTAAACGTAACGAGACCAAAAATTTCATTTGGATCTTTAAGATCTGTAATGCGGATTTAACAAATTAATCGAGTTTCATCAGTTGACTGTTCTATAGATTTATCCATACTAATATAATAAATGCGAAAGTATCTCTGTCTTTCTATCTGTCTGTCCGGCTTTCAAGCCGAAACTACTGAACCGATTGTAATGAAATTTGGTACACAGATAGTCTAGAGCCTTAGAAAGGACACATGCTATAAAACATCCCGCTATGACCAATAGGAGCAGAGCAGGAACAAAAAATGTTGCGGAAACGGGAGCAAATGCGGATGTACTACATATTGCTCCCATTATTTTAACAGGCGCTTATTTTATATCAACTGAGCTCATTCGGCTAGAAGGTTACGCGGGTGAAACCGCGGGGCACAGCTAGTTTCCTATATTTTCACATTTGCTGACGTAGCGTTTGTGGGGAAACGTGGCGTGTTGACATCCTTATCTTATTTTAATAATTCGAATATTTCAAGGGTCGGTGCGCTCTTATTGAAATCTTTGACATTTCGAAATGGTTCGGTCCTCTATCCGTCAGTTTTGACGAAGCCTTTGACATACAATAATGAGAACTCAGTTTAGAAGGAATTTGAATAATTATAATATTTCAAAGATATGGGTATCTCGCATTCTTATCTCGCGTAAATGTTTCGCATAGAACCTCTTCCTGAATAAAATTAAGTTTAAGAGTGGAGTAAGAAATCCTTACTTATTGTCTTTGCGAATCATCATCATCATCTCAGAGTTAATCCCAGTGGCATCCGAAGCTACTTTAGCTTTTGTAGTCTGGGGTCCGCTTTACCAGTCTAACTGCTGATTTTGGCTAAACTTCGATATTTTCCGTGAAGCGACTACCGTCTGACCTCCACAACCCGAAGGCGATATCGAAGCCTTGCAGTTAGACAAATTGTTGGACTTTTGAGGGCTCAACAACCCGTAACGACTGCTATTATTGTCTTTGATAATATTTAATATTATTTTTAAACACAATATTTTTTTAATACTGGGAATTTGTGAAATATAAAAAGGTGAAATTTGTGAATTTATATGAAGGGTGTAGTCCCATACGATTACGAATAACTCCAGACGATTCCATGACATAATATTATCGTCCGTCAATCTATCCTCAAAACGTTGTTCACCAGCGGAAAACCTTCAAATGTTGTCAGATTCATTCAAATATCAAAAAGACGAGCGCTATTCTTCCTACAGATGTTTGCTGTTGAAGGCAAGACGAATCAGTTTATCTAAAAGTCATTTTCGATACGTTACCCTGTCGGATGGTTGTGAATAGCTATCTATGACAATCCTTAGCTATATTCATATGATTTCGTTCGCTTATATGAAGCGAAGGCTTTGCCGAATATAATAGTAGATAATTATATAAAATTTTGTTTGGCATTGTAGTCTTAGTTTTAGGATATTTTTGCTAGCTGCTCCCCGCGGTTTCAACCGCGTGAGTAGTGGTAGGTAATATAAAAAATAGATAAAAACCTATTCTCAGGCTTAACGAATGTATGTACTAAATTTCATCAAAATCGGTTCAGCCGTTTTGGGGGTGTTCGAGGACAAGCACAGTGACGGGAGTATTTCTTTTGCCAATCAACGCATTTTTCTTTCTCTGTTTCTTTCTTTCTTAAGAATATATTTGTACACAGACACGGTTAGTGCAGTGGCAGAGCAAATCAACTGCTGTGTTGCATGTCTCGCGCGTCACAGAAGTAATTCCTAGTGTGGGGTAACGACTTAAAAAAAAAAAGAAAACACAAAAAAGAGCATCGCCCCGTGATTTCAACCGCATAAGTGTCGGTTCCGTGGTAATAAGAACTATGCTCGGAGTTTCTCTGCGTGATCGAATCAGAAATGAGGAGATTGAAAGTCACCGACATAGCTCTTCGAGTCACTAAAATTAAGTGGCAGTGGGCGGGACACATTACTCGTAGAACTGATGGCCAATGGGGCAGTAAGTTTCTGGAGTGGCGGCCACGTGCTAGAAGACGCAGCGTAGGGAGGCCCCCAACAAGGTGGACCGATGACCTGGTGAAGGTCGCGGGAAGCCGATGGATGCGGGCAGGACAAGACCGGTCGACGTGGAAAGCCTTGGGGGAGGCCTTTGTCCAGCAGTGGACATCTATAGGCTGAAGAAGAACGGGTCAAAAGCATCGCTTGGTGCTAGCTAGGTGTCTGTTGAATTTCATCAAGATCCGTTCAGATGTTATTATGTGAAATGGTAACCAACATTTTCCTCCATCCTCCCTAACTTTAGCGTTTATAATATTTTTCAACAGGATTTATTTTTTTCTTAAAACAGAGAAATTTCACGCGAAAGAAGAAATGGGGACCTTTCTGTCCCTCCCCTCAGTGGTTATACGAATACCTTCGTCATAATCGGAATATGAGAATCCCGAAAATTGTGACCAAAAATATTTGTATTATTCGGTCGTCGGTTTTTGTACGTTAAAAAGCTGTCCGCTCAGTTTAATTAAATTCGGCTTAAATTAAATTGTTTATTCTGTTCAGAGGATATCGAGATTACATTTTATTCTCTATCTGAAATGAAATAGCGTAACCTAGTCAGGGGTCAGCTGCATCGTCTTAGACTGGAAAGCGATCTTGACATGGATATTTATGACAGTACTTATTTCGCATTGAAGCCTATATAGACTGGTGATGGTGGGTGGGGGATGGGTGATGGTGGTGTAAATTACTGGCGCATAAGAAATTTCACTGATTTTCTAAAATTTCGTAAATACATGAAGTTTTTGCTTTCTATTTCATTAAGAAAAGGACAGAAGATGAATATTATTTAATCCCGTGCGGACGTCAGACGCTGTAGTTAGCGTCTGACTCTAGCCGAGCCGGGTAGACCTTCACCGTATGCTCCAACGTTGGACACGTTGGAGCATACGGTGAAGGTCTACCCGGCTCCAACGTGTCCACAGGGTGATCCACACAAGAAAAGGTGATACACCCTATCAACTTTGATCCTTAAAGCTTTATAATAAAGTTAAAAATGTAATAAAGAAATCTGATAAATCTGAAATGGCTTTATTCTGCAATCATTCGTTACAGGTACTATAAAAAAAAACAAAAAACTGCTCATTTAATAGATAATGCTATACCGAATACTAAAACTTGCAGAAATCTTTCCCTACTTTACCCCTGTACTGTATTCTTTCCTTGATAGTTGAATCAAACAAAGGCAACAGCGATACTACACTCACTATATGGATTATGGAGTCATGCCAAAGATTTGCTCGATGAATCTTTAGGTATATTTCTCTTCTAAGGAAATAGCAATGAACTTTATATGCTGACGGAATCGTAACTTAAAGCCTGTATGTATGCGATAAAGTCTGTCTTTTATTTTGTTAGTGGCATAGCCTTTTTATAAATGGTTCATTTTCTTTTGAGAAATTAAAGTAGTAACTATAGATTTTTGTTTATATTAATTATAAATCAGTACTTAACCGCAATCTCGCCTGATGGTAAGCAGTGATGGAATTGTTGATAGTAAAGCACGCTAGTTTATTAATAGCCTATAGTCAGACGGAAACACCGCCGCTGGCAAATTGTATAGACACGTTTAAGCCTTCACGCTTCAGAGTATTTTTCACGCGCTGGGTTTCAAACTCTCGTAGCGAATAGAACTTTAAAAATCTAACGAACGCATCCTTGGGCTAGACAAAATCTGCTCGATTGTCAATTTTTGGTGTTAGTACCAAGAGTCGAAAATCCAACAGTGTGCTTTTAACAACACTAACAACAAGCAGTGAGTTAAAGGGTAGGATAGTGCTGCGAAATCTCCCACCAAGCGATTCGTCGTGTTTCGGAATGATGTCTGGTGAAGCCGTACGGAGTACGGGTCGGAGCAGATGTGTTGCAATGTGTGCCGCGTACGATACACCAAATGTTGTTGTGTCGGGATTTTGGTCATGGAAGGTCTCCATATCAATCTCCCTTTGGCGCAGCATCGTTTGTGGTGTTGTTGGGTTTAACATTGCATCACCTCGCTCCGCTCAACTACTGTCTTCCTTCCTATTCACTCAGTTTTTTATGTTAACGGGCTCTTAATAGACCAGCTCCTTTCCATCTCCTAGTTATAAAAGGTTTTGTTTCTACGAATGATTAAACACTAACAGAATACCTACGTGTGAATACGTGAAGTGTCAGAAGAGTGTCTTCAAGGCTAGAATGAATAAGCTCTTGACATACTCGTGCGCTTTACCATCAACGATTGCATCTAAGCTTACCATTAGGCGGGATCACGGTCACGTACTAGTTTATAAAAGAAAAATAACAGAATAGGTACCTACGTTAAAAAAGTTTATGTATTTGTTGGTATTTTTGCAAATTAAATTAGAAAATCAATATTGGGGCTTTTAAATTGTTAAAAACTTTGATTTCAAGTCATAGACGACCGTTAACAAATTAAATTAAGTTCCAGGCAAGATTTTGATTATTAATATTTGTACCCAAGCATTTTCCTTTTTTTAGCCTATTATACCGTTTTCAATTACAACCTCTCAAGTTCAACGCCTCATTTCGATTTTACGAATTAATAAATCTTATCTTGTCTCCAATACAATGCAAAAAATAATTACCTCCCACAGTGCCTAGATTATATTGACGGTTCGGGATAAAAAATGGTCTTTTTAATCTCCCGATAAGTGTTATTTAGATCCTATCGGTTTTCGGGAAGTTGTCTGACCTTTGCTAGCGGCATTATCGATACCAAGTAATAGAATCATGAACTCGATTCGGTCGGTTAATCAGCTTGGCGGAAGCATGCGGTATATTCTTAAGGTTTAAGAGATTTTCTGTTACTATGGGTATTTTTATATAAAAATGAAATGGTTTACTTATGTTTACTTTTTTTTCTTCACTACATATTATATAAAACAAAGTTGCTTTCCCTATGACCCTTTATATGATTCAATACTCTTCTCTCTACTACAAGAAATCTTTAATACTACGCAACGGACTTTGATGCGGTTGTATTTTTTAATAAATAGAGTGATTTAAGAGGAAGGTTTATATGTATAATAACATCCTTTAAATTGTGGAAAAACACTATTATTTTTGAGGTTTCTAATGTGATGTCGTAAATAATTAAATTTTTTCCGCGTTTGCAGTGAAACGCAGGCAGATTTATTAAAATAATGTACATGTATTGTACACATTGAAAAGGTCTACAATAAGTCCGCGATTTTATACACCATGATTTTTTAACCGTCTTACAACGGCAGCCCATACCATGTATCCAATGATTAGTTAACGTTCATAAAATAAAAATAGGTATTTATGAGATTTCATTAATTTAAAAATAAAAATGTTGTTCATTATTATCACGCGGTTAAAAACAATAAAAACACCCTGTCGCGAGCGCGCAGGTATCAATGTAGCGGCTCGCGGTCGAGGGGCGGGGCGTGGCGAGTTCATTCAACCAGCGCAAGATAGGTTTCTTACTATCAGTGCGTAAGTCAGTTTGTAAATTAAAATCAACTTAATTCCAATTCTCCCTTCATACTTTTACGGGCTTAGGACCGTCAAAAACTTTTTCGTGTTAAAATCGAATCAAAGTGATGGACTGAGTACTTGGTCGATACTCGGTACTCGGTGGGGTTTTTGATATTCGTACTCGGTATGAATGCCGAGTGTACTAACGCCCAAATTAGGGATCTTTTACGTAAAGGCATTACCTATGTCAACAATCACTGATCAGATCGGGTACGATGCGCCAAATGTTATTGTGTCGGTAGTCTGATCGTGGAGGGTCTCCAGATTAATCTCCCTCTGATGCAGCAGCGTTGGTCGTGTTATTGGGTATAACATTGCATCACCTCGCTCAAGTGCCTTCTTCCTTCCTACTCACTAAGATTTTTAAGTGAATAGGCTTAATAAACTTGTGCGCTTTACCATCAACGATTGATTATTTATTTACTATGACGCGCAAGTGAAAATTTGTTTGCAAACTATCAAGCGAATGATAGTTGAAAGGCGCGGGCGCGGGCCGGCCTCTCGACCGCAGTCGCGACCTGTTTGTACTTGTTCTCGCGCCCGAAATGGGAATTTGATTGACCATAGTTACCTAAGTACTTACGTTTCTTCCCAAGAAACATACGGCCGATTTCAATAACTTATCAATTTGCTAAATTGTCGTTGTAATTTAGGCAAAATTCCACCGAAATTGTTTACGCACATTTTTGTTCACAAACAAAAAATGTGTACAGATGATAGTAGGTACATCAAGCTACTACAATCTGTCAGATTTCTTTATTAGATTTTCAACTTTATCTTTAAAACACTAAGGCTCAAGGTTGATTGGGAATATTTGGCAGTTTCGGGTAGCTTGACCTACTGTCGTCCGTACCTACACTACAGGTCGGCGCGAGTCCACAACTAACATGTACCTATTTACGAGTGCGATGCGAACATTTTTTGTTACTGTTTGAGTGTTTGCTAGAACGAGTACTTTCTACATTGCCGCGCACCTGTGTTTCTGGCATATTTAAAGAATGGGAATAAACTGAATTATTTACACTAATTACTAATTTTGTCTTTACAAATGATCACTTTTTATTTACATGTATTATGTAGATAAATAGCCTTTACCTGTATCCGCAACTGCTATGCACGCTTTTGAATACTGTCTTTTAATTTATTTAAAGTCACTCTGTCTTGTTTCACTGTATCAAAAGTAGCAACTATTTGCTATTTTAATTGCGTGCGATTTTAAACACTGCGTGCTCCTTTGAACTCATCACTAGTCCCTTTACTTCAGACCACACAAACAGCTGACAGGTACATCTTCCATTATCATATCTACGTAAGTTCCACCGCTGAGGGGCCACTCGATATTCGAGTACTGATAGTTTCTATCACTCATCATGAAGTAGGCAGACAACCTAATTAATCCTTGTGCACTAGGTACCTACTCTACACCCGTACTAACGATCGACGTGTGATACCTAGTCGCCCGCGCACAACGTTTGACTTCCGGGGTTAGAACCCAACTGAACCCAGCTAGTTTTTTAGCTTCGCGCGCGCTGCGTTCCTTGCAAAAAATGATGAATGAGATGGGATTGACCAATAGAATTTTGCGCGGAGTGGGTATTGTGTCCGTTTGATATGTAAACATTATTAACAGGATGTTTCGTATTTCTAATGTATTATTTATTTTTCGTTGTACCTATTATCTTAATTAAAGGTAGAAAACAAATAATCGCGGCTAGGCGTATATAAAGTCGGATACAGTCCGTGAAACATTTTTGTAAAACGATTAAAATGTCATACTGTATGTCTATCTCTTATAGATATCCGACAATATTTGTTTTGTTATTTACTTTTTACGACAAATACCGGCCAATTATCGAAACCATTTTAACCAATAGAGCATTAATCCTTATCTAATTTAATACCTTAAATACATTGTTGATTTAATAAAGATCTATATCGCCCGTTATAGCATATGATTTAAATTAATATTTTCGAAGATATTACACATTAAAAAATTGCGGGGTGTCGCGTTTGCGCCGTACAGGGCGCGGTGTTCGCGGCGGTTTTTTTATAAAACGTTCATAGTTTTTCTGTAGTGTATTTAGTATCATAATTGCACCCTTGCGAGCCGGGGCATGTATTCTGGGTGCGTTTACAAATATATAAACTCACATAAAGACACAGCCAGACGGAACACCTACTTGTGGGTCGTACAAATATTTGTTCCAACTCCAAGATTATAATAACTTTGCTCAAAAGTTAACATATTAACACTTTGCCTGGACCTCATGCTTAGCAGTATTCCTAGCTGCTACTAGTCAAACAAGATGTTTACAGGTATAGGGGTATGGGGTAGGTTCTATGGTTAAACAGTCGCTAACAACACTGAACCTTTCATTAAAGGTTAAAAGTATCCGCTAATTTAAAATATCATCATCATCATCAGCCCCTACTCGTCCACTGCTGGATATAGGCCTCCTTCATGGCGTGCCAACAAGCTCGATCCTGAGCAGTTCTCCGCCAGCCACTACCAGCCCCCTTTTTGATGTCGTCGCTCCATCTCGCCCAAGGGCGTCCTGAAAAATATACTTCTCTATAAATTCCAATTTGAATATAAAATTTAAGTGTAAATAGGCTTCCGATTCATTAGGACCAAAATTCCAACGGGAAGTGTTCATTTTTAAATTTTTGATTTGATTTTGAATCAGGAAAAGGTGGGATTCCCGGTATGCTACAGAGATAGGTGAAAATTTTAACCTGAAAATTCTTAAGATATTTTTATGTAGGTAACCAATATTTATGTCAATCTCAAATAACGTACCATTTGAATTAAAGGCAATATTTCCTTGTAGCCGCTATCCGGTTCGGCATTAAAATATCGGATTACCACTCCGTGTTTTCTAATAACGTGTCAGATGGCGACACTCACCGATTACTCTCCTTTGATAAGTGGGGATGATATTACAGACAATAAATTTGTACCGTTCAAATAAATAGTGGCAGTAAAACACTTTATAGGTACAGTAAATAAAAGCTGGTTTATCGTGACTACTATTGCACCGAAGGGAGAATCAAATTGTGCGGGACAGACATGCAGGACCATTAAGTGGACGTATGCGTTTGCACGTTCTGATGCACACTCTGTTGCTGGGTTGGTGGTAATAAGTGAGACTTCGGTGTGTTGACTTACTTCGTATATTCTTCCACAATATTAGCGGGGTCACTAATTAACTTATACTACTATTGACCCTTGACTATTTCTTCTTGACTGTTGATACTGTAGAGATCTTGGTGTGGATCTTGACTAAAGCTGTTGACTCCTCAACGTCGAAGATAAATGTGATGACTGTAGCTGTTGACTCTTCAATGGCAAAGATTCTTGCTGTAGCTGTCACTGTTGACTCCTCGAAGACTGTGATGAATGTGTTGCTGTTCTGTAGCTTCTCAACGTCGAAGATTCTTGCTGTCACTGTTGACTCCTCAAGGGTGAAGACGAATGTGTCTTCTTACTGTAGCTGTTACTGTTGACTCCTCAAGGGCGAAGACGAATGTGTCTTGCTGTAGCTGTGTGACCTTACTATAGCTGTCACTGTTGACTTCTCGAAGACTGTGATGAATCTGTTTGTCACTGTTACTGTTGAGACTCCTCAACGGCGAAGATGAATGTGTCTTCTTACTGTGTTGTTGACTCCTCAATGGTGAAGACGAATGTCTTGCTATAACTGTTACTGTTGACTCCTCAAGGGCGAAGACGAATGTCTTGCTATAACTGTTACTGTTGACTCCTCAAGGGCGAAGACGAATGTGACCTGCTGCTCAGACGTGGGGCCTATTTATACTACGACAAGGGCGCAAACCGTGGGAAGCGATGAGAGCATCGGGTATCACCAGCCATTGTCTTACGCACGTTCCTGGGCTGCATCCTGAGCCTGAGGGTCTCCATTTTACAACGCTCATTACAAGGGTCCATTTATGGCGACTGTCCCAAGGGATTGTTTTATGGAACCTTTTTGGCGTTGTTACAATCGGCCAGATGCGGGACATTCTCTTACAATTTTATTCATGTCTGTTGCAGTTTATAGCAAGGGAGCACTTTATGACGTTTCTCTTTGTCAGATGTGTATAACCATTGAATGACGATCCTTTCTCACAAAAAACGATCGTCCATCTTACGCTTTCTAAATTCTTACGCCCAAATGTTCTATTCTAAGTAATATTATAACAATACACTATTCGGAATTAGTTTCTATACACTATTTAAAACTATTCGTCCCGCACATCACTCCCGCCGTGCGACCCCGTCGCAGCTATCTCCGGTGCGGGTTCATCTTCCGTTTGCAGAGGCAGGACTACTAGCTTCCTCACCGGCCGTCGTAGCACACCTCCCTTGGTTCGCACGTCCACTGTTCGCACGATGTCGTCGGGACCCGGATACGTCGCTATGACTCTGCCACGCGGCCATATATTGCGCGGCAGGTTGGGGTCGACGACCTGTACAACGTCGTCGACTTGTATCTTCGATCCTCTTCCATGCGGCTCCCGCCGGTGTTGCAACTCCGGGAGGTACTCCTGGACCCAGCGTTTCCAGAAAAGGTCGGCGAGCCTCTGTGCTGCTCGCCAACTGGATCTCGATGCGGCGTCTTTTTCGTCGAATGTGCCCGGTTGAGGCACTCGTCCCGAGCTTCCCAATAAGAAGTGGTTCGGGGTCAGGGCTTCTGGGTCCTCTGCACTGACTGACACGTGTGTCAGAGGGCGGCTCTAGATGTTCTATTCCACCTCTGCGAGTAAGGTGGTGAGTACTTCTTCTGTAGGGTGACGCTCGTATAGCGTCGTCTTCACTTAGCGGATCATACGTTCCCAGGCTCCTCCCATGAACGGGGCACCTGGTGGAATGTAGCGAATTGGAGAATCTTATAGGATCGGGTAAAGTTTCTGCTAAACTGAGCCCCTTCTTATTGGACTCGTGGCATGTCTTATCTTTCCAGGATGGTTCTGTTACCGGTGTAGAGATGTCGGGTGGTCTCGTAGGGTTGATGCAAGGGGCGTCCATCTCAACGTATTGCTTCGTTAGTACTTCCTGACTGTCTTCTGTTTTCTCAGCGACATGAGACACAAAGTCGATATTGTGCCTGGAGGTCCGTATCTGTCTGCCGTGGAGTACCCAACCCAGTGGTGTGAGAGATGCCACTGGTTGGTACTTATTGCCTCTTCTGACCTCCGATGTCAACAGGAGATGCCAGTTGTCTTGCCCAATTAGTATTTTAGGCTTGGCATTGGAGTACATGAGGTAGTCGCGGATGTCTGCTAGGTGCTTGCATCCCGTTACTGTTTCTGCTGTTACCCGCTGAGATGAAACATGCAAGTTCTTCACCGTGCGTGCATGTACTTGCTCTTCATGCCCGTTAAGCCCTTTCAACTTGATACTAACTCGACGCGAAGTTGATTCTGACGCCTTCAGATCATTGATGGTTTCTATTTTCAGTGGGTCGACGGGGCCTGTTGCTCCGATGCTGTTTGCCACGCTGTCGTCAACTAGCGTGACTGTTGACCCGTCGTCCATCAATGCGAATGTGTCGACTGTACCCGTTGGACCCTTGATCTGGATCGGTAGGATTTTTAGGAACGACTGTTTCTTACTGTCGGCCCAGGCTGAGTTTATGACTTCTGTCGGTTGCTTCGATACCTCTTCTTTAGCCTCCTTCTTCTTAGTGTGATGTAACAGCTTATGATGTGAAAATCTGCAGCTGTTGAGACCACACTCACGAGGACGGCAACTGTGAGTCTTGTTTCTGTATCGAAGACATCTGAAGCACAGGCGTTTGGACTTGGCTGCGTCCCACCTGCCGTTTTCATCTAACTTTCTGAATTGTTCGCAGTCGACCGCTGTATGACCGGTTTCTTCACAGACCGGACACTTCGACGTATTCGTCTTTTCTGTTACGTTGTGGACCTTCTGTGTTCTCTTCTGTTGAGTGGCCGCTGTACTTGTATTTAGTTGTTCAGGTACAGCGTACGGTGCGCATAAGTCCGCTTCTTTTTTGAGGAACTTGTCTAGCTTCACCAAGTCTGGATCTTCCCTTGGTTGTACGGACGAGAAATCGTAGTATCTGTAGCGAAGCGTAGGCGTGAGCTTTTCTACGACGGTCTTTGACACTTCTGGGTTGTACAGGTAGTGTATGCAGCTGAGAGTTTTAAATGTCGCTACGATGTTGGACACTTTTGTTGCGAAGATGCAGATGTCGCGCGGTGATTCGGTGAGGCGAGGCAGGGCACGGAGCGCGTCCATTTCCATCATGGCGATGGACTCCGGTTTTCCGAATCTTGACTCTAAAGCCTTCATGATGTCTGCTGGATCCGTGTTGGTAATCAGCAAAGAGTCAACTGCTTCTTTCGCTTTGCCTTTTAGCGTTCTTCTTAGCCTGTTCGTGTTTTCAATCGGCGTGTATATATATTCTGTTTCGTAGTAAGCGGCGCGGAACGGTAACCACTCTTGATGTGATCCACTAAACAACGGTAGCTCTACGGATCTCGGTCGTTGAGCTGCGTTGACGGCGCTTGTGATTGCGTCGGCGAGCGCAGCGAGGTCGGATTGGCCTCCCGCCGGTAACTGAAGTACGTTATGTACTTGACGCTTCTGTTCTGTACTGGCTGGGACGCTATTCTCTATGCGCGTGATCACCGGCTCTGCTGTAGGTTGATTCTGTTGTACGGCAACCACGGGCGTTCTGTTCTGTTGGTCCTCCAGCCAGTTGTCTACTCTTCGGTCTGTTTCTTCCTTCGAGCAGATGGAGACATCATCTTCTTCATTGTCGGAGTCTTCATATTCCAAAGTGTCTAAGCGTGCGGCGGCTAGCTCCACTTGCAGTCGCAGTAAGTCTTCCTTGGCCTTCGCTAACTTGTATGCCTTTGATTTACTGTGGGTCGATCCCCCCGCGCCCCTCCTAGCAGAGGTGCGGGTGTCTTGTAGTCCGCTCGGCAGTGGCAGACCATCTGTATTCTTGACCCGCTTCACTGTTAATGTTTCTGTCGCGGGTCGTGTTCTGTTGCTGTGGCACACAATTGCAGGCGGGTTCATCGTTGTAGCTGTAAATTGTGTCACGGAGAGAGTTGTAGCAGCGGCGGCGACAACAGCGGGGGGCGACACAGCGGGCGAGGCGGCGGCGCCGGCGGGCATTGATACGGCGGAGATCCCTGTTGCTGTCGAGGTACCAGTATATTCCGTGGTACCCGTTTCTGTTGTCTCCCTCGTGGTCGCTGTCCCTCTGGTAGCCGTCCCGGTAGTAACTGTCCCGGTTTCTGTGCACGTTCCCGATGTTGATTTGCTAGCGGCTTTTCCCTCTGATCGTGTGACCGGCATATTGTTTGTCGATAGGCGTCAGTCTGCAACGCGAACTTATCTTGTGGCGAGAACTTGAGAGTCTTCACGTTTCTTCTAGCTGGATGCGCTTCAATTTTTTCCACAAATCCGGATTAAAAGGACCATTAAATATGCTTCACTTATTTTCCACTGATCCGGCTTCGAAGGACCATTAAATTGCTTCACTTATTATCCACTGATCCGGCTCGAAGGACCATTAAATGTGCGGGACAGACATGCAGGACCATTAAGTGGACGTATGCGTTTGCACGTTCTGATGCACACTCTGTTGCTGGGTTGGTGGTAATAAGTGAGACTTCGGTGTGTTGACTTACTTCGTATATTCTTCCACAATATTAGCGGGGTCACTAATTAACTTATACTACTATTGACCCTTGACTATTTCTTCTTGACTGTTGATACTGTAGAGATCTTGGTGTGGATCTTGACTAAAGCTGTTGACTCCTCAACGTCGAAGATAAATGTGATGACTGTAGCTGTTGACTCTTCAATGGCAAAGATTCTTGCTGTAGCTGTCACTGTTGACTCCTCGAAGACTGTGATGAATGTGTTGCTGTTCTGTAGCTTCTCAACGTCGAAGATTCTTGCTGTCACTGTTGACTCCTCAAGGGTGAAGACGAATGTGTCTTCTTACTGTAGCTGTTACTGTTGACTCCTCAAGGGCGAAGACGAATGTGTCTTGCTGTAGCTGTGTGACCTTACTATAGCTGTCACTGTTGACTTCTCGAAGACTGTGATGAATCTGTTTGTCACTGTTACTGTTGAGACTCCTCAACGGCGAAGATGAATGTGTCTTCTTACTGTGTTGTTGACTCCTCAATGGTGAAGACGAATGTCTTGCTATAACTGTTACTGTTGACTCCTCAAGGGCGAAGACGAATGTCTTGCTATAACTGTTACTGTTGACTCCTCAAGGGCGAAGACGAATGTGACCTGCTGCTCAGACGTGGGGCCTATTTATACTACGACAAGGGCGCAAACCGTGGGAAGCGATGAGAGCATCGGGTATCACCAGCCATTGTCTTACGCACGTTCCTGGGCTGCATCCTGAGCCTGAGGGTCTCCATTTTACAACGCTCATTACAAGGGTCCATTTATGGCGACTGTCCCAAGGGATTGTTTTATGGAACCTTTTTGGCGTTGTTACAGTCGGCCAGATGCGGGACATTCTCTTACAATTTTATTCATGTCTGTTGCAGTTTATAGCAAGGGAGCACTTTATGACGTTTCTCTTTGTCAGATGTGTATAACCATTGAATGACGATCCTTTCTCACAAAAAACGATCGTCCATCTTACGCTTTCTAAATTCTTACGCCCAAATGTTCTATTCTAAGTAATATTATAACAATACACTATTCGGAATTAGTTTCTATACACTATTTAAAACTATTCGTCCCGCACACAAATTGATCAGGACAAACGACAGTTTTGCTATATAGTCTCTCCCAAAAGATTCTAATGAAAATGTAAACAAATGGAGCACATAAAACGTAGGCACCTGTAAATGCTAAATTGTAGTGCCACTGATAAATCTGAGTACTTTGCTTTGATTCTTGGAATATTTAAACCCGAAACAAAAGCCAGTTTATAGTTATTGGTTCATGGACTGGAGGAAGAATCGAATTGATGAGCAAACACAACATTGATGTGAAGACTGTTCCAAAAGTTATCAATGAAAATCTAGGACATGGCGAAGGGCGGGCGTTTTGGAGGGACCATCTTATGTAATACTAGCCGCGCCACACGGTTTCACCCGTAGGTTTCGATATGCTCCGCTCCTATTGGTCTGGAGGGCACTTTAGTAAGTGCCCTCCAGACAATTCCAGTCTGGTCGGAGGATTCTCCCGTTTTTACGGAGGATGAGTGAGCTTTACACGCTGCTCCTCATACCTATACACTGGTGACCCCGACGTGATCCCGAACCGACCTCGACCGACCTACAGGATTCAGCAGAATGCCAGTATTTTAACACCTAAGTCAGACACCAGTCTGACCTAGTCTGACCACTAGGTCGGTCTTTCAGATTTGTGGCTTAAGGTGCTTCCCGAGGTACGGAAAAGTTCCGATGTATAAAAATAGTCACCAATCCATAGACCAACCGCGGCAAGCGAAGCACAACCTGATCGATTGACCTGCACCCTAATCGCGTAACACTATTACTAACAATTGGAATCATTTTGAAGCATATTGCTAATCCATTGCTCTATATGTTCGAATATTGTGTGTGCTCAATGCGGTAACTCACGCAAAGAACGCTGTTGAACTGTGAAAATGAGACCCATTGCTACTGATAGTGTATTACGCAATTACCCTACGGTGTGGCTGGTAATATCTAGCCGTGAGCTCTATTTTTGTCTTAAACTAGTGACGTATACATACGCCACAGAAATAGAAGTCGCAAAGACGTGTGACCTTGTCGCCGTGTATATGGGTTGTGACACACAAGAGCGCGTGGAGCGTTTGTTGCGGTTCTTTGTGTTGTTTGGGACGCAGACCGATAAACATGGTGATTTGCAGCGCATCCAACTGCGGAAACTCTTCCAAAACTTGTAACTATACAAATAAAGGGATAACATTTCATATGTAAGTACTTAATTTTTGAAATAATGTCGTTTTTAATAAATATAGACAATTTAAATATTTTCACCACACCTACTACGATTATCATAGAAAACGATTTTTTTTTTCACATCTATTTCCATTGGTACTTAGCTTGTTCATGTTTACTATGAAAACTGCTAAAAGCAGCAATGAAATTATAGTCATACGAAATTAACAATATCGCCCTTTACGTAAATTCCAAGAACATGCCGCATGAGTTAGTGATGTGTCACTATTATTTTGTATCGATTATTTATTACGTTTACTTTTTATTAGCTTTACCGAAATGGGAATGAAATAATGAAATATTATGAGTTAACGTTAAATATATATGAGATGATTGTATTTTAATAAGAATTATGCTTATTATTACATGGGTATGTACATAGGTAGGCCTAGTAGGCAGTAGGTAAACTAGTCTGCGTTGGGTATCCTTGTACAATAAATTGATGTTTTCAGTATTTATCAAATACTTTTCATGTCAAAATAATTAAGTATTCATATTATTATTAGTATATTGTAAGGATAATGGATTAAGTTGGATTGAATCGATACGTTTTTATATTATTTATGCATCAGCTGTTTACTTAATCCAATGATATTGATATTATTACAGGTTTCCAAAAGATCTAGATATTAAAGATAAATGGATATCTGCTTCTGGAAGAAGGAATTTCTTTATTTGAAACAAATGCTTGGATTTTGATTGATTTTTTAATAAAAAAAATATAACTTATACCTAGTTAATTGCGTATTGCATTGCCTTATCTCATAAACATGTAAATCACCTTAAAGTGCGTTGAGGAATGAAACACTTTAATTAACGCTCATCGGAAAATTATCGATATGAACATAAACATTACGACCTACTGCACTTTTTCTCAGTGAAAGTGAGCGCGCGATATGTTTATATGCTTTTCACGCACGTTTATTATTGGTTAAAAAAATCCGCGCCTTCTGCGATTATGTGCTGTTAGAAAAGATTGCATTATGCTATAGCTCGAAGGTTTAATTTTGTATCAATAATGCAAAATGCTTGTGTAATTGTTCGAGTGTATTTATTGTTTGTTTATGTGGTGGTAAAAGACGACCGGCGACACGCGTTCTGGTGTTAAAAGTCAGTATATAGCACTTCTATTGACTTGTTATTACGATTTCATACGCATAGGTATAGTTACAACATTCTAACAATTTTGCGTTAGAGTACCTGAATTGAAGTTTGATTACTTAGTTTAAGCAAAGTTCAGATCATATTCTATTATTCACTAGAAAGGTTTGGAACTGTAGGTACCTAAAAGCTTTAAATAGGAATCGCGATCTAGGGATTGGATAAAATATGAGAGATAAGATCCTAATGTGATTCGCTACAAGGAAAGTTTTAGTATAAATATTGAATAAGTCTGTTTTTTTTTTGGTTGGGTAATTTAGGCTTAGATTTACGAGTATATTCAGCTTTCAACGTCAAAAACAAGATAAGTTTTTCTCTTTGATCGTTTGTTGTACTATTCTAGTGGGGTGTCCGCAGGCTCAATGCTACCTGGCATTAACAGAGAAACGTATTTTAAATCAGATTTAAGATGATTTTTAATAATACCGAAACGACTTATATTACAATAGGGGTTTTCGCCTACCAATGAGCCGATTCTATATAACAGCGCGAATAGTATAGGTAGTCATTTTCTAATCGTGACGAATGTGTAAGCCAAAAATAGTACAACAAATATAGTTTAAAAAACTAAAAAACCATGCTTTTAAAAAATATCAAACTAAAAAGTTAAAAATAATTTTAAAAAAAGCCTGAGGCGCTTTGTGCCATCATTTTTGTATATTAAGCGCCTCACGCTTTTTAGTTCGATATTATTTAAAAAAAAAAAATAAAAACGAGCGAACGAACGTATTGAAAGCGGTGGGACATTTTACAGTAATGAGCCGCTCACTCGTAGTCCAAAGAGTTAGAGACGGACAAACAAGCAAGCAAGCAAAAAAAACAAGCAAGCAAGCAGACATACAAGTGAAGCTAATAGAAAGTATGTAAAAAAACAATCATTTCAGACACCACTCACTGACGTAGCCATTAGGTCCAACTTTATAAAATTCTACCACTGTATTCTTCTTCTTCAGCCTATAAAGGTCCACTGCTGGACAAAGGCCTCCCCCAGGGCTTTTCACGATGACAAGTCTTGTGCTGACCGCATCCATCGGCTTTTCGCGACCTTCAGCAGGTCATCGGTCCACCTTGTTGGGGGGCTACCTACGCTGCATCTGGTACTTTGCCGCCACTCCAGAACTTTACTGCCTCATCGGCCATCGGTTCTGCGACCACTGTATTCCGTAAAACATATCAAGCAACAATTATTTTATTTTTACTCACACTGAATCAACCATAAATTACAAGTACGCCAACCGATTCTGTATCACGAAGCGAAGGACCTTTGTAAGTAAGACATAACTCTGAAATATTAGTAGCAAAGCCCTTGTTAACGATATGTCAGTAGTAAGTGGGAGTATTTGTGTAGTAATTGGTACCTACTTGAAATCGAAAACTGCTTCTATACATACACACGTAGGTAATCAGGGGTACTTGTAGTGTGGGCGGGATTCCATACTTGTTAAGAGGGAACATAAAACCTTATTCAGTTATAGAGGCTTGTGACTTGTAAAGCCCGCATCGATTGCGGCTGGTTCGTAAGTGGGTGCTCATCCAGTTCATATCGAGACTCTTACTTTTTACGAAAAGGGCGTCAAGTGTTAGTCCCAGCTGTCTTTTCTTAGATCTTCACAGTCGTCACATAGTAGTTAGACCAAACCAAAAGGAAGACAACTTTTACAACTAGGAGGTGGAGAGGAGCTAGTTTAGTAGAGCCCATTCATACAAAAAACTCAGTGAATAGGACGGAAGACGGTAGTTGAGTGAGGTGATGCAATCTTAAACCCAACATCACCACTAACGATGGTGCGCCCACTGACGTGACAAAGGTAGATTGATCTGGAGACCCTCCACGACCAAACTCCGGACACAACAACATTTGGCGCATCGTACGGTACGCTCCGTACGGTTTCACCAGACAGCATGCCGAATCGCTTGGCCGCATGACTTTGAGTGGTGGGATGTTATGGTCTACCGCCGAGGAATTGCCTTGTGGAAGCAGTTGGTTCTTGTGAAGTACTAGTGAAGTTTAGATCTCACAACTTCAACAACTCTCAACTCCGTAAAATCTTTATCAGATTTTACAGTAACAATTATAAGACATTTTCTAGTGGCGAAACTACGACCATTGGCTACAAGTGGGCTAATCGCCTACCGATTCCATACTTATCACAGTGCGAAGGACAATGGTAGTAACGGCTATCTCTGTAATATTACCAGACAATAAATAAATAGTAAAAACGTTATTGCCAATAAAATTACGGGGAGAATTACAACCCAAACGAGGCAACCCTAGATCTCGGGTATCCTACCTAATATAAAGAATTTACCATTTTAACCATGAGTTTAAAACAATATATGTTATTCAAAGTATCTCGTAAGGGTGATCGGGAGACAACATCGAACTCCCGGCCATAGACATAGGTTGGTTTTAGTCAGTAAAATTCTGACACGCCCTTCCGCTCCGCCCAGAACGGGAGAAGTCATTTGATTATTTCCCATCCTGGAAAAAAAGGTTGCGTTGGTGAGTTTGAGTCTATCTGTTCGGCAAGCCGTGAGAACGACATAAGCCGTGAGAATGACATACTTATCATGTGTGACATTAATTAATTTGTCTGCTCCTTCGTAATGGTAAAATAATCACTTCTTCTATATAATATCGTTAACAGAAGGTTTTGCGAAAATTAACAAAGCCTCTGTTAACTTATAGTGTGGCCACCCGAAAGCGCGCTCTCTATGCCATCGGTTAGAGGCGCGAAGACACAGAATTTTACGTTTGGCGGTGAAAACGTTCGCGCGCCCTAACTGCTCCTACTAAAGTAGAAAATAGAAGAAATTATGAGTTTTGAGAAGTTGTTCTGTGCTTAGACTCTTTTCCAAAACAATAAAATCTTACTGATGACAGTCACAGTATACAACAACAACAGCGAATAAGGACTCTATTAACCGAGTCCTTATTCGCTCTCCGCCGACACTATAAACTATATTATGTTGGTTGGTAATTGGAAGAAAGTAAGTGGGCGTTATTTGGAAGTAGTTTGTACCTACTTGGAATACAAATTGCTAATGTCAAAGATAATGCAATGTAGATGTTTTTCATTTACTGTTTCAGAGGAAATTGTATTATTTATTAATATAATAAATAGTACATAAACGAGTTTATGTTGGCACCAACGATCGGTAATTTTTGTGAACCCGTGTAGCATAAGTCATTGACTACATAGTTGAGAAAATTATAACGACTAACGTAGGTACTTAGATAAAAGTAACAGCAGCAAAAGAAAAAGAACTACATTACAACCGGTACAAAGGAGGTAATATAATTGGTGACCCAGATTTAGTTCAAAAGCCTGGTTTCCAAAGCATGGCACAGGCGAAGAGTAGCCAGCCTGCCGGTGTTCTCTATAGGGTGCATTTTGGAGATTGTGTGAGGGAATTGCATGACTTGATTCCCCCATCTCCGTTCTATCATCGAACGACCCGTCGTACGGCGAGTAACCACACTTTCGTTATTGACACCACTACGATCCGAACGAAGCGTTTCGCCTCGTCTTTTATACGGGATACATCGAGGCACTGGAACAATTTGTCAGCGGCGGTGTTTCCGACGGACTACAGTTTAAGTGTCTTCAAGGCTAGAGTGAATAGGCTCTTTATAAACTAGCGCGCCTTTTCATCAACGATTGCATCACTGCTTACTATCAGGCGGGATTGCGGTCAAGCACTACTTTATAATTATAAAAAAGGGGTATATAATATTATGGTACTTGTTGCCTGAAAATATCATCATATGCTAAGCCTTTCAACTATGTTGGTGTCGATTTAGTCTTAACTCTGTAGATATGTACATGTTGATTACAAATATTTTATTTACATGAAGAAACGTAAATGTGACCTTCATAACCCAGACAGACAAGGCAAGACAGTTTGTCAGACTTTTGTGCTTCAGACGAAATGTAATGACTGTTAAAGATTTTTTTTTTGTGAATATATATAGTCATTAATTATAATAATGTATCTTCAACGACACGAAAAACTTATTTAACTTGCTAATGGTCTAAGGTTCTAGGGTTCTAGAGCTAGCGTAATATATTACTCCATTTGTAACTGGCATATTATTATTCAAGGACATTATAAACTACAAAAGTTTTGTCGAATCAGGACTATTTGGGATCAAAAGTAACTTAAAATCTTTGTCAAATATCTAGTTTGGGAGCAAACTAGTCCGACTCGTCTAACAGATTCTAATAGAACTTTTATATCCATTTCTTTCTTGTCCAAAACAGCTTCTATTGCAAACAAAATACAGTATGTATTCCTTTAAAGCCGATTGGAATAGTCAAGCGTAGTTTAAAAACATAGTAAAGAAACTTTGTGGACTTAGGAGCACCTTTGTGAATGGGGAATAATTCAAATACAAGTCAATTCAAGTAAAAAGTTTCATGCACGTGGGCGTGGCTCGTGAGGCAATGAACTAGTTGTAATAGTGGCTCAATATATCACTGTCTAGCAAAATGGCCATTAATTTGAGTAAAAAAGTATGAGGTTTGCTAGCAAGTCCGTAAGTTTAGAAAAGGAATAACAAAAACCTTCGTCCTTTATGTGATTTTTAAGCATTTTTGTTGTTTTCTTAGTGTAGTGACACATCTGCGGAACGTAAGGCGCCGAAAGCTCAGCGGCTGAAGTGTCAGTCGCAATATTCAGTTTTTATGACAAACCAAACGGTCAAAACGTGGCGTCTTCGACGGAAAGTTACGTGGCCTCATCGTCAGTATGTCTGTGTCGACACTTGTATGTGGTGTATGGTTTTTGTGACGTACCTGAATTGCCCAGAGAAATGGATTTAATTAGAATATTAGCTATTATAGAGGGCTTAGAATAGCCACTCTTCGTTACCGCCACGCGCGCGATGCACAACACACGCCGAACGTTCAGTTACGCCCGCCGAACTTTCGGTCGCACAACGCATCGCGTGATGTGTCGCTTGCTATGCAAAATACATTATAAATGGTTTTTAGCTGAAAAAACCGCCCGAAGGAAAGTTGGGCCCTAGGCCGAACGCGGCGTAATTGCGGCTGATGTGGCATAGAGTACTTGATATACACTGCGAGCATATTTAGCCGAACTTTCGGCGCTGTACGTTCCGCAGATGTGTCGCGACAGTTATCGTCGATATACCTAGTAAATAATGGTCATCACTTTCCACTGTTTGGCAATCCGTTTTATGTGTGACTACGAAAGTTGAATTATGCTGAGCGATAGGCGTTTTGCGTGGATGTGACGCATATTTTTGAACTGCTTTTTTGCGTCTAGTTGTGTTGGAGGTTGTATACCTACCTTGGCAACCAACACATGATGCGCTGTCTGTCGTCATGACAGAACTATAAAATAAATGGTGTGAAGCTGATACGGTCTATAATTTAGTAAATAATATAAGTACTCGGGGAATGCGCTAATGCTGGATAAGTTAATTTTTAACTGATCTCGTAAGAGACGAGTACAAAGTTGAGTTTGACAAGCATGGATGTTTGATTAAAGATAAAAATGACCGCAAAGTTGCCACTTGCAAAGAAGTTGGTGGAATTTTTAAACTGATTGAAAACAGCAATATTGTGGTTAATTTAACAACATCGAATGAAGTTTTGTCGAATTTATGGCACAGGAGACTAGCTCATCTAGGACAAAAGTACATGATCACCCTGAAAAACATGGTATCTGGAATAGAATTCAAAACTACGGACAAAATAGAGCCGTGTGTTCCATGTATAAATGGAAAGAGATGCAAAAGTCCATTCAAAAAACAAGGCACTCGAGCAAATGATTTATTGGAGATTGTGCACACAGATTTGTGCGGCCCAATGGAAGAGCCATCTTTTGCTGGTTCGCTGTATATGCTTTTATTTATTGATGATTTCTCGCGAAAGACGCACGTCTATTTCTTAAAAAACAAAAGTCAATGTCTCAACAAGTTCCGTGAGTATAAGGCGGAAGTAGAAAATGAGACTGGCAAGATGATCAAGTGCTTGAGATCGGATAATGGCAAAGAATTTTGCAACGATGCCTTCGACAAGCATTTGAAGTTAGCTGGTATAAAACATCAAAAGACAGTTCCATACACGCCGGAGCAGAATGGCGTGGCTGAAAGAGCGAATAGAACAATCATTGAGAAAGCGCGAACATTACTTTTTGAAGCCAATTTGGGCAAAAGATTTTGGGCAGAAGCAATCGGAACAGTTGTATATTTAAAAAACCTAAGCCCAACGAAGGCTGTCACTGGAAAAGTACCACAGGAACTCTGGTCTGGTAAGAAAATAGATCTGAGTCATCTGAGAGTATTCGGATGTTTGGCATACGCTCTGAAACCAAAACAAAAGAGAAAGAAGCTAGACACAAAAACTGAAGCTCTGATATTTGTTGGCTACTGCGAGACCACGAAAGGTTACAAACTGGTAGAACCAAAGACTGGAAAATTTTCAGTTGTGAGAGACGTCCAATTTTTAGAAAATGTTTTTCCTGGAGACGATATGAAAGTGACGAAGAACTCAGTCGTTCCTATTTCAACAGAGGAGGAACGTGTTGAACCTGAGGTTGCATGTGAGGAAATTCACAGCGTTAGTGAAGGAAGCAATGAAGACGTTTTTGAAGAAACTATTGATGAAATAAGACAGGAAGCTCAAGAAGCAAGTACCAATCCTATATTACAATCTGAAAACAACGAGTGTGAAAACCCGCCCAGATATAACTTACGTCCAAGGAATAATGTGGACTACAGATGCACATGTGCGAAAGCCGAAGCTGAAAGAAAAGCTATCGCAGATATTGATGGCGATCCAACGACAATGGATGAGGCAATGTCAAGGCCTGATCGTGAGCTATGGCAGAAGGCCATGAACGATGAGCTCAACTCGTTGAAGGAGAACCAAACGTGGACGTTAGTTAATCTACCGTGCGATAAGAAGCCTATACAGAACAAATGGGTATTCAAAATCAAGCGAGATAGTGATGGTAACATATTGAAATACAAGGCGAGGTTGGTAGCTAAAGGATTTGCACAGGTACGTGGAATTGATTATAATGAAACCTATTCTCCCGTCGTGAGGCACTCTACGCTTCGCTTGTTATTCTCACTAGCTGCAGAATACGAGTGGACCATTGACCAGTGGGATGTTACCACTGCTTTCCTGTACGGAAAATTAAAGGAAGACATTTACATGCTTCAGCCAGAGGGCGCTATAGCCGAAGGTCAGGAAAACAAAGTTTGTAAACTACAACGGTCATTATATGGATTGAAGCAAGCCTCTAATGCTTGGTTTAGCGAATTAGATAAGGAGATGCTTAATTTAGGTTTTATACAATCAAAGATAGAGCCCTGTTTATATCAAAAGATAATAGGTCAAGATAGGATAGTGGTAGTTATCTATGTTGATGATATATTTGTATTATGTCCTCCAAAGCAGGATAAAGAGAAGCAAGCTTTGAAAAACGGGCTGCTCAAAAAGTTTAAAGTGAAAGACTTAGGCGAAGCTAGGCACGTACTAGGTATGAGGTTACGACGAGATAAGAGAACTATTTATCTCGATCAAGAACAGTATGTCCTGAATGTATTGAAGGAATTTAAAATGTCAGACTGCAAACCAGTCAATACCCCAATGGAGGTAGGCATCAAGCTAGAAAAAGCTGAGCCTGGTTGTAGGTTGCCGTACCAAAGTTTGATAGGATGTCTGAATTATCTGGCTCAAACTACTAGGCCTGATATAGCACATGCTGTCAGTTTACTGTCTCAATTCAATTCGTGCTATGATGAGACCCACTTCAATTGTGCTAAACGGGTGTTGCGATACATAAAGGGGACATCTGATTTTGCGCTTGTCTTCCGAAAATCCGGTAACTTAGAGATGCGCGGGTACGTTGACGCTGATTGGGGGGGATCATTCGATCGAAAGTCCTTCACAGGAATGCTTTTTACATTAGGCGATAATTTAATAGTATGGGAGAGTCGCAAGCAGCGATGTGTAGCATTGTCTTCGACTGAGGCAGAATACATAGGACTCAGTCAGGCTGCTAAAGAAGCAATTTACTTGCGAGGTTTGTTGTCTAGTTTGACTAAAAATGCTTGCGACAAACCAACGATTATTTTTAACGATAATCAGTCAGCACATAAAATATCGCAAAATAAAATGAACCATAATAGAACAAAACATATAGATATTAGGTATCATTTTGTCCGCGAAGCCTTGATTAAGGAGGCGATTGATGTACAATACTTGTGTACTCAAGAGATGTTAGCAGACATGTTAACGAAGTCTCTGCCAGGCCCAAAACTTAAACAGATTGTACAAAAATTACCCATTAAGAGGGCGGGCAAGTACAGTTAGGTTTAGGATTTGTAATTTGAGTTTTATACCTATCTGTTGTAATGGTTATTTTTAATTTTGATATTGTTTTGTTTTGTTAATGTGACGCGTTGGATTTATTACTTCTATATGTAATCAAGTTAGCGTTTTTGGTTCTAATTTGTGTAACTCATCATGTAGTAGATTGAGGAGGCGTGTTGGAGGTTGTATACCTACCTTGGCAACCAACACATGATGCGCTGTCTGTCGTCATGATAGAACTATAAAATAAATGGTGTGAAGCTGATACGGTCTATAATTTAGTAAATAATATAAGTACTCGGGGAATGCGCTAATGCTGGATACGTTAATTTTTAACAAGTTGTACTAGTTCTATCTAGCTAGTTGTAGTACAAGTGATAAGCTTCAATTCCATTAAATCAAGATTAGGACAATGCTCAATGTTTAATTGGAAGTTAAATTATTTATAAAAATAATTTTAAAGAACACCTCCACAGCACCCTAATCTACTGCTTCATATATTCGTAAAATATGACCGCTCAACGACGTAAATAACGTAATTAATATTGTTGAACCGTCAAAAGTAAACCCATGGCTACTGATAGTCAGTTGTGAAGTTATCCCTCAGATGACTAAAAATCCCATTTTAGAGGTTTGCTTTCGGAATATAAATAAAACTAGTTATGTACCGTAGTGAAACCGTAGTTTACTTTCACTTTACCCTAATACAATATTATCAGAATTATCAGAAGGATTACAAGTGTGCGACTATATCGGTTTTCCGGAACCGGCGTGGCTCGCCGCTGTTCGGTTAGCCCGCCGGACGATATGCCTGCGTAGGTATTCCGCCCGTCCTTACACCATATTGTAGTGGAATCCTAAAATTATTTTATTATTATACTAGCTGACCCTGCGAACTTCGTTCCGCCTTAAAGGCAATATCACATGAGTACTTTTTAAATCAGGATAATTTTAAATAAATAACTATTATTATTCAATGATTCTTTATTTAGGAGCACAATCCTGACGGTTCTCCGGAAATCTTTAGTGTGCTACAATACTCGCAAACAACATCCATTGGTCCAATGCGAACGTCATTGCGCTATATTATATGCGTATTGAAACGCTGCCCGATTCAAATCAGTATTTGATGAATTTCTTCTTGTGCTTCGTAATGCTCTGGTGAGTGAGAAGCACGAAGTTGAGCCATACTAAGGCTGCGCTCTTCAAGTGCAATTTCTTGCTCTTCTTCAGTTCTTTTTTTTTTTGTTAGGATGGGAAATCATCAAATGACTTCTTCCGCTCTGGGCGGAGCGGAAGGGCGTGTCAGACTTTTATTGACTAAAACCCACCCGTGTTACTTCACTTGCCTGTGCAACGGCCAGTGCCATGGTTTCTTTTTTAACCAACCCGCAACCCTGTGGAACAGTCCTCGTGGACCCCGTCAAGGTGTGCTGACATCTCTTTGAGGCGCGTGTGAAACACAACGCGCCGTCAACCCGGGCCTGGTTCTTACCAGAAGGCGAGCTGCCTATAGCTCGCCGCCCGCAAGCCCGCGCCTACGGTGGTCAGGAGTCCGATGTTGCCACCCGACCAGGGCGCTTCCTGCGGCGGTTTGAGGCGTGAGGGTAGTGGGATTTCTGCTCCCTCACGCGCTCCGCCTCCTCCTTTGCCAGCATCACTGCTTCACAGAAGGAGGTAAAAGCTTGCCATGCACTATTGTTCCGGACTATGGCCTGGACCAAGGTCGGACGCGAGAGATGAGATCGCCCCCGATAGCCGCCACGAGGACACGGCTGTGCTCTACCCAAGCCAGGCAGACCTCCACCATATGCTCCACCGTGTCCTCAGGGCGATGCACACATGCACACATGCACGATGCACACGCCGGGGTGACCACCCTGGCGTTTCCTCCCGCCTTATACGGAACAGGAACCTCCCGAAACAGCCGTGTCCGGTGAGGACCTACGTCAGTCGGAAGGTGAGGACGCCGTGGCGCCTCTCAGCTACTCCTCAAAGAGAGGACTTACCGCCGCTATTGTGGCGTGTTCAGTGCTGGATTGCGACAATCACACTTTCCATGTCGCCATGAGGTCCCGCCGGAGCTCTGTCCGCTGTACTGCGATTTTTCGCGGCAACGGAGTTATGCCTCCTCTCGTCACTCCCACATGTGTTCGAGGGATAGTGTTTCTCCACAATTTAATGGATGTTATTATACATATAAACGTTTCTTTTTAATTACTCCATCTATTAAAAGAAACCTCATCAAAATCTGTTTCGTAGCTTTAACCCTAGAAAGATAACGTGCGCCTCAGAGGCGCCCGCAAAATACATATTTCGCTGCAATTTTTTTACCGACGCGTGTACAAGCTTGTGTTTCCTAGTCAATTCAGTCATTGGTCAATACTTCCAAGAGACGGCTGCTACTGTTTGGTAAGTACCATAGTTTTACTGTTAGAGCGATGTGTTGCGCTCGGGAGGCGCATGTTTATCTTTTGTGTAACTTTTGCCACTTTCATAGTGAATTTGTTTTTGTTATTTTTACTAATGTAAGGTAAGTAATAAGGGTTGGTTTTTTTTATTGTGAATACTTATTGCCATCAATTGTTTTTAGGAGTGTTTTAACACTGTGTCCAGCAGAAGAGTGTTGGATACAAGAGGAATTGTTTCTTTATTGACTGAAGAAGACGAAGGCGCTGATGAGGGCAGTGACAGTGAGATCGAAGACCATGTCAATGACTAATGTTGCTGGCCATGAAGGAGTGATGATCTATGAAAATTCGAAGGATACTTCATCGCACAATGTCACTGAAAATACTAGACATGACCAACGCATAGTGATTCCGCCTAATGATGTGGTGAGGGGCAAGAATAGGGATGTTTGGTCTACTGCTAAAGGACAAAATACCAAAAAAACGTCTGCGATCAATATAGTTCATTCAAATTGTGCCTAGTCGCATGTATCGAAATATTTTTGCACCGTGTTTGAAAACAAGGTTGGTAAATCCTACTTTATCAAGACGCTTGAGAGAAAGTATTGAATATCCTCCCACAAAGTAACAGAAAGAAGTCTGAAGAAGCTGATGAGGAATCTCTAATTAAAATTCGTCGGTACTGTCGCTTATGTACTAAAAAAAGAAAAGAATAATTCAAAATAACGTCCATAAAATGTAAAAAGACATTGTGTGGAGAACATAAAAAAGTTGTTTGCAACAATTGTCTTTATACATTGATTTTTCCAGTATTTTTTTTAAATTTGAGACTGATTATATTATAATTAATTAGTTAATTAAAAAAAAACACTATAAAAGTGCCTATTTTTTAATATTTCTATCTAAGTACAGAAGACTTCTAATTTTTGTTCATTTTAGTTAAGGGTTTAAAAAATCCTACAAATTTTAATATTTTAAATAAAAAATAAGGATAATACGTATGTATTTTATTTACCTATTAATAATTCAGCAATTTACAGTAGTAAATGAAACAAAAATAAATGATATTCATCAAAAAAATCGGCTATTAAAACGGTGCGCCTTTGAGGCGCATGTTTATCTTTTCAGTACAAAAAAATAACGTTATCTTTCTAGGGTTAAAGATTTAATCATACAAAGGGACATCGCGAAAGAGAAGGTAACTTTGTTTTATAGTATGTAGTGAAGTGGTAAATGGCACAGCAATACAATATTAGAAATTTTGAAGTTGAAGTTTGCTTTGGGGCTTTTATTAAATAATTAAACCGGCAGAGAGTATTTATATTCCTTGCTTTAAATGAATGCATCAACATTTAACCGGTAAGATTTTTTTTTTAATATGCTGAGTAGTGCAGCAGTGTGTTTGTACCATTTTTAACAAATGAACCGCTAACTGTATATTTTGACTGGGTTGTTTTGTAATTCCATGTCAGTTGCGTTTTGTTATACCATGTCTTATGTCACGTCACACGGGAACGACGGGAACAACGGGAACGGGATAAAAAGTATCCTATGTGATATTTCCTTCTCCCAGTTCTTATCTACCTCCCTACCAATTTTGAGCCATACTGGTTAATCAGTTCTTGAGTTATAAATAGTAACACTACTTTCATTTATATACATAGACTTCATTCAAATCGGACCAGCCCTTTAGGAGGAATTCAGTGACGTACACAGGTACAGCAGATTTAGGAATATACCCATGGAAAGCATTGTCATCCACATTTGTAACAAATCTAGAGCTCTTGTTTCAGTCTCTTAAGGTTAAATAAAAAATCTTAAATATTTATTTATTTCTAATTGTTTTTTTCTCTTTTAGTTCATACCTAAGTACAATTTTAATAAATAAAAACAATTTAAATAGGTATTTTTGTTTATTTTTTCCCCTTTTAGTTTTTATGTACAATTTTCTTTTTAAGTAATTACAAAAATTAAAAAAAAAAAAACTATAAACTTGTCTAAAATAAAATAAAAGACTTGTGATTGCCGGGGATTGAACCGAGGAACACCAGCCATCGCGAGTAGACCATACCAATACCGACTACGCTACAGCCGCTATGTCAAGCCACGCGAAATTAGCGCCCATATTATGCGTGAAATATTGCGAAAGAGAAAACTCGAAAATATGCGCTTCCCGAGACATAAGACTGAGCTAGATCGATTTTTCGTCCCCGAAAACCACCACATATTAATTTTTAGCGAAATCGTTAGGCCCGTTTCCGAGATCACATGCTTCTTCAAGCGATTAGCGCCATCTGCCGGGTTGATTTGTGAATCTAAACGATCCAGGTCGCCACTCAAACGCATACAGGAAAATTCATTAAAATCGGTCAAGCCGTTTAGGAGGAGTTCAATGACATACACACGTACAGCAGAATTATATACAATATGTAAAGAAAACCCTGTCCGATCCGTGAAGGTATTGTTAGGTATCGTTAACTGATTCTAATAATGCCTACAAAGCTGGGCTAAACTTAAAAAAAAATCCCCCAAAAAAAATAAATATTATTTCGAAAAAGCGAGGTAACTTAATGCATGTGCAGTAGACAACCCGATAGCCCCGCCCCCCTTCACCCGCGCATGTACACGCGGGTGAAGGGGGGCGGGGCATGCGGCACGTGGTCGCATCGCTATTCGCTCCGTCACAAATGGTGTTGTCAGTTTTTTAAAAATGACCAAATTTCGGGGAAATTGGAATTAATACCCGGGAAAAAAAGATTATTTCAAAATTCATTATTATTGTTACTGTGATGATTATGTAAAATTTTATATTATATTTGGTCAAGTGTTTACCTAACCTTTATTATCCTTATGGGTCGGACAGGGTTTTCTTTACATATTGTATATAAAGATAATTAAAAAAAAAAATGATCAAGTGAGAGTCCGACTTTTACATGAAAATTCTGTTAAAACAGGGCAAAAACATTTTTGGATCGAGATCCCCGTTCTTTTTAACTTTAATTTTTTTTACGACGCACGGACGTTCAAATGGACACATTGATGAGTAAGGAGGCTTAGTTATAGTGTCCCGTTTGCATTCCTTGAGTAGGAAAACCTAAAAGCATGATATTTTCCAGAACATTACATCCAAGTAATTTTTACTCGGGTTCCGTTTAGAGCTCAGTTTAGTTACATGATCCCATTAAAGGTTCGTTAACGAAGGAGGTTAAAAGAACAAAGATTTGGTACAGACGGAGTTATTTGCCAACATGCCTGTAGTAAGCTGATAGCTGGTGTTGATCGTATCGCGCACCGTACCGGTATTGTGCCGTGCCGAGCATCTGGCCTATGGTTTTAGGACACCGTTTTAGTAATAAGCGGAGCGGTTGTCGAAATATTTTGTCCTTTTCTAACCTGAACCCGTATATACATAGTTATAACATCACCTAGTTAAATGTGTGCTGTACGTGTACTTATAAAAATATTAGTGGCGCCCCCATTTTCACCTACATATGATCTGATAAAATCTGTGGTTTAATCTTCTCATATAAACAGGTAATTATAATACTTATTATAGCGCTTATAATCTTATTAAGTAGGATTTTCAAATATTATATGTATGTCGTAGACAGCGACGGCAGAGCGGTAGGATCGATAGCATCTTGGTGTGGTGGTAAGGGTTCCATTTCGTAGGTGAGTTTTGAACTAAATCACGACGTGTAGATATACCCTCCAATCTTCACAATAACAATTTAAATAGGCAAACCGACAGTTTCGGTTCGGAGAAGTGCCTTGGTCCGCGTCTTGATGCAAAGTCACCGTTCGACAAACCCCACTTTCCAAAGCGACTCTGTCCATGTTCCGCCATAACAAAAATAACGTCACAAGCGTTTGCCCCTCTACTACGTAAATCAAATGAGCAACTTATCATCAAATAATTTCGACGATCCACGGCATGTATAATATAAATAACAATATCAAAGGAAAATACTCATAAACATTCCATTAGACCTAGAGCTAATCCTTCCATAATTTAATTTATCGCTAAACACAAAGCAACACCTGCCTGAGATCTAATTAAATTAAATTTACATATAAAATAATACCTTCCACCATTATTAATACCACTTAACCCAGAATTCAACTCTGGAGCAAAATTATTTCAGTATTAGTCTAGGCACCACGTTGTATGAAAATGAAATTATTTTAATTAAAGTTTCATTTTCATTTGCTGTTATTTTAAAGCTGAATTGGGTATTTACTTAAAGCAAATATACTGCGAATAATGTATGAAGAACTCATATTCGTTACAGTTGTTTGGTTTCTTCAATCAAATTGGGGCGTAATTATTTTGTAGCGTGATCTAAACACGCGGCATGCGAATAACGCGTCATGCTGACGTCACACAGAACCTGCATCTCGCGAGCGTGTCGCCAAAACACATCCGCTCACCGATTTCGACCATTCGATCACCGCCAAAAGGAGCCCGTTTACCTTGGCTCCTACTTTTCGAAATATATCCTTGGAGTGTACCGACCGCCTTCAGCTTTTGGGAGTTGAGATTTCCTCGAACCTTTGTAATGAATGCAAACTTTGGGCGGTTCATTGGGTCCAAGGCCAAGGTGGCTGCCAGGAAACTTGGCGTTATCGCAAAGGTCCGACGGTACTTCACACCAAGGCAGCTTCTAATGTTGTACAAAGCACAGGTCCGTTCGTGTGTGGAGTACTGCAGTCACATTTGGGTTGGTGCTGCAAAGTGTCACCTGGCCGCTTTAGGTTCAGTGGAGAGGCGTGCGAAGAGGCTGATTGGCGAACCTTTTCTTTTTCGGGGTGGAAATCCTCATAGGATGTCCGCCGCCCTGGGGTGGGCGACGGGGTCTGACAGACTTTTACTGACTAAAACCACCCCGGTATCTCTTCTATCACGTGCGCGCGTGGAGCCGCGGGAGTTAAATTCTTCCACGGCCCCACCCTCTCGTGCTGGCCCGGTCTGTCCGGGCCCCGTCTCCTGCACGGGGTAGTGGGGTGTTAAACTACCTCGTGCATCGCTTCAGAGGCGCGCGCCGACACTCGCGCGTGCCTCCGCCTTGGGGTCCATCGAATAGGGGGCAGGGACTTCCCCATGTCCCTCGCCCCTGGACCCATTCATGGGGGGCGGAAGAGTGTGTTATCCGCCCTTCTTCGGTGCCCGGTGCGTCTTCTGCGGCCAGGGAAGGGAGTTGAGATCTCCCTCTCCCGTTCCGCAGCTTCCTTCTGCGACATCACGTCCTCGCAAAAGGACACCACCGCGTCTGATTGGCGACCCTGATTTAACTCAACACGGTCTTCAAAGCCTAGAGCACAGGCGTAGAGTAGCCAGCCTTTCGGTGTTCTCTATAGGATGCATTTTGGTGAGTGTGCGAGGGAATTGTATGAATTAATTCCCCTATCTTCGTTCCACCATCGGACGACCCGTCGTATGGCGAGTTTCCACCCTTACGTTGCTAAAACCACTACGATCTGGACGAACCGTTTCGCCTCTTCCTTCATACCGCGTGCATCGAGGGACTGGAACAATTTGCCAGCGGCGGTGTTTCCGTCGGACTATAATTTAAGTGTCTTCAAGGCTAGAGTGAATAGGCTCTTAATAAACTAGTGCCCTTTACCACCAAATATTGCGTCACTGCTTGCTATCAGGCGGGATTGCGGTCAAGCGCTAAAATATGAATCAATGGATTAGCAATATTCTTCAAAATGATTTTCAAACTGATTTATAGTGGATTACGGAATAAGAGTACAGATGTGGCCGTTGGGTATGAACGTATACAAAGCAAAAGAACTATATAAAGACCGCAGCAGGTAGATTTCAGCAGTTTCTGCTTACCCCCATGGGAGTTAGAGGGTGAGTTGCTGTACATTTGTACGTAAAATTCGTGGATGGGTAAGTTTTTATACCAATCTATATCTACGGGGTAATTGCGTCGGTATACAATTTGAGTGTCTTCAAGGCTAGAGTGAATAGGCACTTAATAAACTAGTGCGCTTTACCATCAATGATTGCGTTACTGCTTACCCTCAGGCGGGATTGCGGTCAAGCGCTAGGTTATAATTTAAAAAAAAGCAGATTTTACGTTTCAATTAGCATATACGTATATACAACTTCCCAACATCAACCGTAGGGCAAATGCCCGCCAGACACAATACCTCCCTTTCCCATGGAAGATGAGTTAACTTTACACCCTGTTTTTCATACCTCTGAAGTTTATTCTAAAAATCTTTGGAAGTTACTCTGTTGCTTTACATTCAACAACAATAGGATTTTTTTTTTTTGGGGATTTTATGGCCTGATTTCTAAGACCTTTAAGCCAAGTCTTAATTATATCTTGTCATCTTTTGTAACTTATCCTAACTTATCCTAAACTTATCCTAACTAAACCTATCTCCTTTCGTTTCTCGCGTGAACTGACACTAGGAGGAAGTTTTGGTACGAAGCCATGATGTGGCCACTATGCTACAATATTTCACTGTTCTTTATGAATTATTCACTGAATGCACTTTTTACTACATAAATCACGCGTTTTTATTCAGTAAACGACACTATAAATAATTTAAAAGTCCAATGAAAAATGAGCGTGGCACTCATCTTAGCTTCCCGCCAAAAACCCCCTTTGTTAATGACAATAGGATAACGAAATCTTGTTTTGATTGAGATTTTTTATGGATTTAACTCCCACCGAAAACGGAGAAGGAAAATATCGCGAGGATACCAGCATGTGCTAAAACCAAAAGTTCATAGGCATGTGAGAATACTTTCTCTTAATGAGAGTGTGCCTGCGTTCCAGCACTGGGAGCATTAAAGGATTACAATGAACTTGTTTATAAACAGAGGCTCTAATATTTCTATTCAATAATTTTTACTTTAGCAATGCATTGAAACAGCTGGAAGTGTTGAGAATTCCTTTGTCTTGTCCAAGAGTGGGATGATATAGGCTAACAGGAATGTTTAATCTACATTTTATTTTTAGAAAGGGATTTTTCCTAAATAGTTCAGATTATTATAAATACTTTTTGAACAATAACATTTTGTGATGTGTTCAAAATCGCTGAAGGCGTTTTTAACCCGCTTTGCTTACAGTCAATGTCTGCCTAATGCGGCGTTCTATTGATGCCACTTTTATTACAGAATGATTTGCAGATCTGTATAGGCTTTCATTACACGACAGATAGAGTAGGCTTTTGGTAGAAAGCTTAGTACTTCTTTTGTTTTGGCTCGTTTCTAAACGGAGTTTAATGACTGGTCTTTTTTGAAGTGCAATTAATATTTAGAATCGAAAGTTTCTTGGGATATCGTTTTTGTCAGTTTGATACTCGAGGGGAACCTGTTTTTGGGTCAAGTTGATATAATAATAGAAAGGAAAATGTTGTATCAATTAATCAAATCAACCTATCGCAGTCCACTGTTGGACAAAGGTTTCACCCAAGGCGTGCCTCAAAACCCTGTCCTATTTCTTCCGTATAAGTCAGGCAGTCATCAGTCCGAATCACCTTTTAAGGTGGCTTTATCAAGCTGGGGGTCGTCCCACACTAATATGCTTACCGATACTCGGGAAGTATCCACTCAACATGACCAGCCCATTGCAGCTTTAGTTTGTTTACTATGTAAGCTGTACCGCTGTATAGCTATTCCTCCGTTTCTTTTGAGGATAATTCAGTTTCTGACGTTTTAAGGAAAACGTCAGAAATTGAACTCCGATTGCTTTAATGTTCCTGGCTTGTTATCTCATCCACGCTAGCTCACTTCCCGTACAGTGCTTCCTACGCAAATATTTTAAATCTAGACGCCAAGTCTAGGACGGAACCAAGTCAAGAAGGAGAGTGAAAAGTGACATTCTTAAAGTATTCATATGTTATAAGTTTACTAATAGATATTCACAATAGCTTTTGTTATTTACAAACCCAATATTTACATACTTTTAAAGCATTTTTTTTTAGGAATTATTAACTAGTGCTTGACTGCAATCCCACCTGATGGTAAGCAGTGATGCAATCGTTGATGGTAAAGCGCACTAATTTATTAAGCCTATCCACTTAAAACACTGAGGAATAGGAAGGATGACGGCAGTTGAGCGAGGTGATGCAATGTTAAACCCAAGACCAACACGACCAAACGATGCTGCGCAGAGGGAGATTGATCTGGAGACTCTCCACGACCAAACTCCAGACACAACAACATTTGGCACATCGTAACTGCCACACATCGCAAAACCACTGCTCAGACCCGTCCTCCGTACGGCTTCACCAGACATCATGCCGGAACACGACGAATAATAATATGTAACTATGATAAAAAGAAGGGAAAATTAATCGAAAGGGCATAAAAAAGTTACTCGCATCTGCTTCAAGAGGAAACGTAGGTACACAAAAGCCTGGTGTAGGTGGTGTACCTGCTGTGGGTAGAAAAATATGACAGTCCTTTAGTCAGATAAAGAGTCGACCAATGGCTTGGTGATGTCTCGAAGTACTAAGTGTGTCCTCGCACCCATGACTCTAGTGTTTCAGCCCCAAACATATAAATTCCAAGGTTGTACCTAATAGGGTTGTTTCTGAAAATATTTCTTGTGGAATAATTTGTTTTTTCGTTTCTTTTCCACCTCAACTTACCCCTAACAATGTATCGCACAAATCGACTCGTTCAATCTTTTGTCAGGTTTCTTCGTGTTTTTCCTTCACCCCATTGTTTTGTGTGTAATGTTGCCATTATTGTGATATTATTTATTGATGGCATATGTTATCACATAATTGATGTCATTAATTTAAAGACGGTCTTATTGGTCTAGTGATCGCAAGTGCTATTAAACTGAGCTGGGGGTTCTGAGTTCGGTTCTGGAGGCGGGTAAAATGTTAATGGTTCTCCATCTGGAATTTCCCAGTGGTTGGCTGTGGTGTGTCAGTTGGATGAGTGTCTACGGGAACATCGTTATTTTTCGAGGTATACGGATGCGATTTTATGTAATGTTATTTAGCAACCACTGTGCCTTGTTTTTGTCAATTTCTCGAATGAATTTACAATTCAATTGTACTAATAATACATTTTTTCTGTAAATTTGGTCAGTAGGAATCAAAGTCATGTGTAAGCTCTAAAGCTAATCTTTGTTTTAGTAACGGGAACACGTGCTCTCGGTGAAAAAAAGGTTTCCCCATTCTTGGAGTTACTCCTGTTTCGCTGCGTGCTCTGATTATAAAACTAATAACACTATAACCCACTTCTGTTTAAAGTCCAAATCCCACAATGAAACCTCAGTGGACTTATCTTGCATTTATCGAAGACTTAGGTCCAAAGGTCAACTTGCGTATGCCAGATGCGTAACAGTATGTTATGCGTACGCAATTATCAACAGACGCAGCCCACTTCAAAGAGTATTTTGATAAAATTGATTGGTCTAGCGTCTGGCATATCTCAGACCTCTGGCATAGATTGAGAAATTTGTGTAGAAGCGAAAGTTTTGAAATTTCCTGTATGCGCTGAAATATTTTATCCACTTTAGTACCTGCGTTTGTTTTGGTTAAAAAAAAAACAGAATATCTAAAAATTCACCCATGGTAAAAGTGAAACATTCAAAAAGTGTGTTAATGATCATGTTCAATTATAAGCCGCTCATCAGTTCAACGAAATAAAATATTGTATTTCAAAAGTTTACTCAAAATGCAACTAGATGGCGTTGACGTGGAATTAGAAGTCGCAAGCGTTGTGACAACGATTTGGTTGGGTTTGTTTGAATTTTAGCAAATCTTATGTTTTTTCCATAAAAACGCCTTCCTTTTCACGGATACAAAAAATATTATATTAAAAAAAACCAGTGTCTGCGGGTGGAAACGTATATAGGGGGTTCTCCACCACTCCCTTTATATGAAAAAAGAAAAAATACGTGTTTAATATTTTTTGGAAATCTAACTGACGGACTAATTAGTTTTCAGCTACCCTATTGTGTTATTCCTGGCTATAAACCATCTGTGAACCAAATTTCATTCGAATCCGTTCAGTAGTTTTTGTATGAAAGAGTAACAAACATCCATCCATATATCTCAAAAACTTTCGCATTTATAATGTTAGTAGGATTATTAATATTACCTGTTAATAATTATTATATTAATACTATAGTTACGTTAGTAGGGAGTAAGATACTATGGCTCTGGGAGATACTATGGCTCTGGGTCAGGGTTGCGGGTTGGTTAAAAAAAAAACCGTGGCCCTGGCGCACAGGCAAGTGAAGAAACACACGGGGGTTTTAGTCAGTAAAAGTCTGACACGCCCTTCCGCTCCGCCCAGAGCGGGAAAGATCATTTGATGATTTCTCATCCCAAATAAAAAGAAAATATACTATGGCTCTGTTCTAAGGGCGCCAGTATTCCTACAGTTG
Organism: Sesamia nonagrioides; assembly: GCA_017933935.1. NCBI lineage: Eukaryota > Metazoa > Arthropoda > Insecta > Lepidoptera > Noctuidae > Sesamia > Sesamia nonagrioides. The sequence goes on along the minus strand of JADWQK010001561.1, from coordinate 515,062 downwards.
CATATTTGTATTAATATATATGTGCCAAATGTTTTACTCTTTATTCGTTGATATTTGATATTTAGGGAACATTCACGATGTAGTTATTCTTGTTATAGGTTTAATCGATCGTAAAACGTAGATGTTATTTGAGTTTATCCAGATTTTACGAGATGATTCGGTTGATGTTAGATTTCAGACGATCCTAGTACACAGAACTTGGATGGATAAATAACCTGATACAACATTTGTTTAACCCTGACAGTTCAAATGGCGATGTCTATTAACGATTGCAACTTTTTGCTCTTGGATTGAGTAGTTCTTTAATTGTTTGTTTAAACTTCTAGCACACAAAGAGTTACAAAGATGAACTTAATTGCTCAGGCATTCTTTGCCAGTCATCTGAGGGCGGAGAGCAGGTTTGGTGCCAGATGCTCTGTTTGAGAGAAACAACTTTATCATCACCATCTCAGCGTTAATCCCAGTCGCATCCGAAGCTTTTCAGCTTTGGAGTCCGGGGTCCGTTGAGAGAAACAACTATATATTCAAATGATATCCTTAATAAACAAGATTGGTGCAAAATCACATAAATAGTTTATTAAATTTTTATGATTGCAAGAAATATTAAGCTTTTTTATATATGAACAAGAAATATTATAGCATTTAGCGGGACTAATCTAATCCTAATTTACTTAGTTTACATCTAACAAAAAGTTCGCGGAAATCACGAACAACTTACGAGTAATATCAAAAACATTCATCCTATTAAGATAAGACGACCATAGTGTCCAAGTAATGAGTTTGGTCGATCGTTTGCAATTAATTGGTAACCATTGTCGGACCCAGATGGAGACGGTCTGAGCGAGATAGCGTTCATTCAATATTGGTGATAGCATCGCAACAGACCAGAAACTTGTAATTTGTCGGTCAGCGGGGTATGGTGGGATTTGCCCCTTGATTTGTGCGTGATTTTGGAAGTTGGTTGGGTTTAATTTGAAATACTTAATGGTTTCTTAAGCCTATTACTTCATCTAATTCATTTATTGCAGATAACAGAGATCCATAGGATTAGAAAGAATAGTCTATCTATGTTAGTCTAACACAGATAATGTAGAAGTCCCAAAAGACCTCACCAACGGGCTGTCATGTTTCCTGGCTATAACATGGCGGGAATCGGCGACCTGCACATTAGCCGGAACAGATAAAGCCCTGCGCTCCATCTCTATATACACGTCGTCTTTTAAATCATCCTAGTTATTTAAAGCAGCTCGAAAGCAGTAGTAGCCTAGTGCCTATATATACATCACTACTGCTCTCAAAACGGTGAAGAAAATATCCTGAGGGAACCGGCATGTCCTGGAGCCAAAAACTTCGAAGACTTGTGACATTTAGCAAGTTTGCACTGGTCTGGTCGTGCCTCGGAAAGCACGTTAAGCCGTTGGTCCCGGTTGCCATACGAACATCTAGTGGCAGTCGTTAAAGGGTTGTTGGAGCCCTCAAAAAGTCCAACAATTGGTCAGCTGCAATGCTTCGATGTCGCCTTCGGGTTGTGGAGGTCAGACGGCGCAGTCGCTTCACGGAAAATGTCGAAGTTTAGCCATATCAGCAATTAGACTGATAAAAGCGGACCTCAGACTCCAAAGCTGAAAAAGCTTCGGATGCGACTGGGATAAACGCTGAGATGATGATGATGACTTGTGACATTTAGCAACCCGCACTGGGCCATCGTGGTAGATTACGGCCCACTCCCTCTCACCGAGAGGAGGCCTGTGACCCATCTGTGGGAACATTATAGGCTGATTATGTATGTTATGTATTGAAATGAGAACAGTATGTCCAACTTCACATCGATCACATATGAGGGACGGTGGAAAGGCACTTGGTATCGCAGTTGATTTCGCCCTGCCTCCGTTGTATACAAGGCCATAAGAAACAGCGTACGATGAAGCCTATCGCAGCTCACTGCTGGATTATAGGCCATTGTCGTTCTCCGTGGCGCAGCGCTCTACACGCCTGCCTGCGACGTGGAGGCCCCGGGTTCGAACCCCGGCCAGGTCATGATAGAAAACGATCTTTTCCTGATTGGCCTGGGTCTTGGATGTTTATGTGTATATGTATCTATTATAAAATATAGTATCGTTGAGTTAGTATCCCATAACAGAAGTCTCGAACTTACTTTGGGGCTAGCTCAATCTGTGTGATTTGTCCGTATATATTTATAAGCCAGCTATGCCACAACACCGTGTACTTCTCGTTCCACATACAGTCCATCCCAGCTTTTGAAGGTCGCGGGTCGACTTTACCGTGTTGATATTTGTGTTTGTATATGGTGTACTATACGGACAGTCGGGATACTGCGGGCTATGCTCGGAGATTCTTTGAAAGTTATTTAGAAATCAAATTATACGGGAAGAACTGACATAGCATACAGAATAAGCCACGTCTTTGGCAGTGGGCTCATTTTGTTTGTTAAAAGATTGAAGGTCGGTGGAGCAGTAGTGTGGGTCGCCTCTCAGCTAGTTAATGTTAGTCTTCATTAAAGCAATTGGCAATAAGGTAGCAAATATGCTTGCTTATAGGTTTAAATTACATGCTTAGTTCAGAAATTATTTTGTACAATTTTTCAAAAACTATTTTACCTATCAAGTTCAAAATAATTTATTTTCTTAGATACACTATAAAGTCTTACTTGAATGATTTATTTTTATATACGTTTCTAAAGTTAGAGGGGGAATTTGCATTTTGTTTATGTCTTTTGGAGCAATTATTTCCGTTAACAATATCACAAAATGATTTCAATAAACACATATTAATTTTTAAATACCTATCCAACAATATAGCACACGTTAGCGCAGAATTGAAAAATAAAATCACTCCATACTTTACTACATGGGGCAACTACTCCCATACAAGTAAATTGGAATGTGATTTTATTATATATTCATATGGGTACGTTTTTTTTTAATATATATTATAAACTAAACCGTATAAACGTATTTCAAATTTCAGCTCTCTAGTGCTAATGGTGGCTGAGATTATCCGCGGACGAACAAACAGACTTGTAAGTGTTCCTAGTTTACTACGGAACCTTAAAAGGATAAAAATCTCTATCCTTAAAATTAGGGTTGTAACGGAGCTTCGCCTCCGCTTCCGTTACTGCGGAAGTTCCGCAAGAAATCGTATCTTCGCTTCCGCCTCCGCCTCCGCACAATTTTTTGCGGAGTTATAACGGAGGTTTATTTACGTATTTATAAAATAAATAACGCGCAAGCTGCGACGCTCGACAACCGTCCGGCCGCGTTTGAGCGCGAAATGGTTAAGAATCAACTAGTGCGAGGGGGGAATGCGGCAAACACAATTTGTTTCTCCATAGTTTTCATTACAAGAAGGTAATATTTTTTTTACTAAGTATACTACTATTAATGTACGTATTTAAAATAAAAAAAATTGTTTTAATTAACCATAAATTTAAATTTTTTCTATATGTACTTTCACCTCCGCCTCCGTTAACCTCCGCTTCCGCGGAGGTGAGATTCGCCGCCTCCGCATCCGCCTCCGCCTCCGCTAACAAGCCTCCGTTACAACCCTACTTAAAATTACCAAGAGATTAGTTATTTAACATAACGTCCTTCTGGTTATTCCGTTGGCGATTCTAGTTCAACTAAATAAAGCTACAGAGTGGAATATTTTTTCTACTTTCTGTGTCTATGAAGGCTACAAGCTCTCTGTTACCCAAATTGCCAATTTCATCTGCCAATATATTCAAGAGCTCTTACACATAAATAATACTAATCTAAAGAATTGATCTTATTGACAAGTGTAAGTACTTCCGATAAGTGACTACTTCCAATACAATCCAATAAGCCTAAAGCTTAGTCTAGACTATTAATTAAACATAGCAACATTGGGAAATTTCACTTCCATGCAGTACGGAAAAAAATTCAAATTAATGTAAATGGTAAGCAGCTATCAGTGCCCTAATTCACAATGATCACCTAACGATTTTTTATTTCTAAACCACATCTATTATTTAGTTGATCACGACATATGAAACACTTTAGGTATTACAAACCATGACTTTTTTTTTTTTTTGTTGATATAAAGTATCTAAATACTGTGACATTTAGATCCCTTGCCGTTTTTGCGGGAAATATACACACTGTTACTGTCACTTTGGTTAATTTTTATGCATAACTAGCGGCCGCCAGCGACTTCGTTCGCGTGGTTTAGTTATGCTCCGCTCCTATTGATCGCAGCGTGATGTTATATAGCCTAAAGCCTTCCTGGATTAATGGGCTATCCAACGCAAAAAGAATTTTTCAAATCGGACATCGGAGTAGTTCCCGAGATTAGCGCGTTCAAACAAACAAACATACAAACTCTTCAGCTTTATATATTAGTATAGATATGCTTAAAACTAATCCATTGCTCGTAATATTCAAGAAATTTGCTTAAAACAACGGAAATAATGAATGTTCTTTAACTGAACTAAAACTCAATGCCCTATTTAGGTTTAGTTAATAGGAGGGTAGCGTACGTCAAATTTAGTAACTTCGGTACTTGCTTCTGGCACTACACAAGTGTCTAGGTTTGAACAAGTTTTCAATTTGTTGTTGACAGCTTTGAGGCATATAATATGATAGACTTCGCCGATCTTGTAGATTGGGTTTGAGGCTTTGAAAAATATGAGCTAACTACAGTTATACGAGTAAGGACTATGGTGATTCTCAGATAAATTGGACCTCTTTTGTTTTATTAATGATATTGCGTTTGTTTTGATGACACAATTGAACAATGGGTTATAGATCTAAGGTTGATCAGTGAAATATTTAAACTACACACATCATGTCTAGGGATCAAGCATTTTTATGCGGATTTCTTGAGATTGAGATGTGGCTTTGTAATAAATTTATGATTTTATAAATTTATATGGATCCTTTTTGGTGCATTTCATAATTTGAATCAGGAACTGTGAATCAAATTCGAGTAAAAGATGAAAATCAGCTGTCAATATTTTCCCTATAAAAACATACAACGCATTGAAGACATTATTAGTGCTACTGTTTCCCTACTACTGATTAAAACCAACGTTATTATGGAGCGGCGACGTCATTTAAGCAGGGAAGAAATGCTCAGAGCCGTGGGAATGATAGAAGCTGGTTCCCGGCAACGTACTGTGGCTTTAGCTCTGAATACAAGTCAGAGTGTTATCAGTCGACTTTGGACACGTTACCGAAGCACTGGTACCGTGGCTGAGCGCCATGGAGGACGGTATCGCTGCACCACACGGAGACAAGACCGATACATTCAAATCTTAACTCGAAGAGCTCCAACAATAACCGCCATGATGTTAGCCGTGAGGCTTCATCACTCTTCAGGGAACTTAATTAGCGACCAAACAGTCAGAAACCGCTTGCATGAAGTGAACCTTCATTCCCGAAGACCGCTACGGGTACCACCTATAGCAATGCACAATCGTAGGATTCGATATCAATGGGCTCTTGAACACAGAAATTGGGCAGAAGAACAATGGCGTTTCGTGTGCTTTTCTGATGAGTCTCGTTTTGGTATGAGACCGGATACAAGACGTATACGACACTGGAGAACCCCTGGACGCCAACAGCGATTAAAATCCTGCCAGGAAGTCCATCCTTATAGTGGTGGAACCATCATGGTATGGGCGGGTATTTGGATCGGCGGAAGAACTGAGTTGATTTGGATCAGAGGCAACCTCAACGCTCAAATTTATGCTGAAATGATTGTATCAGACGTCATCGTTCCTCTACAAGTGCAAATCGGTCCCTTATTTCAGTTAATGCATGATAATGCACGACCGCACACCGCAAGAGTTGTAAGACAGACTCTCGCCGCAGCTAACATCAATGTCCTGCCCTGGCCTGCTCAGTCGCCAGACTTGAACCCGATTGAGCATGCATGGGATATGCTACAGAGAAGAGCTCTGCCGAATATGGAGGGTATCCAGTCGCAAGAAGACCTTTTTTTGTTGTTGCAACGAACATGGGCGGCCATTCCACAGCGTGATTTGGATGAACTCATTTTGAGTATGCCAAACCGATGTTCTTGTGTTGTTAGTGTTCGCGGTAGAAACACGGATTATTAATTGTTTAAGTTACCCAATAAAATTTTAGAGAAAACTGTTATTTCAGTCTTTTTTTCGAACTTTTGTGTTAGTGGTTCAAATGTCAAATATCCCTTTATTAGGAAAATGGCAAATTTCTTTATTAATGCAAAGGTGACTTGGTTTATCGTTACTGTGACAAACGAAAACACTTTATTTGATGAATCCTTAAAGAAAATTTTAATTAATATCAATCAGGAGAAAAGTTATTGCAAAAATATATGTTGATCCCTAGACACTTTTGATGTGTGTATTTCAAACCCCTTATGTTTAATGCCTAAAAGCACTATTAGCCAAAGATTTAAATCATTAGATTTACCAGACAAAGTCGTAGTCAAAAGATGGGCACGTTTCTGTTTCTTTGATAATGACTGAATTGTATGTCTCATTCACTAATACTGAAAATTGTACATATCACTCCATACGGGATGTGTGACCTCAATCTTCTCAATAAAAACATTTTATGACGAATTGAATTTTTTACATAACATACTTATATAAGCTTATTAAGTTATGTTAATCATTAAAATCGCGAAAAAAAAAATATTCCCATTGCTAGGACATGGGTCTCCTTTTAGGAACCTTCTCCTTTACTGAACGGATTGTAATCCACCACATCCAAAGATGGATGGCAGATGTCAACCGTGATCTTAACAACCCATGGTTGACTGTAGAGAATGCTTAAGGCATAATGCCTTTGCACCTTTGTGCGAAAAATAAACAAATATTAATCTCAACTTAGAATTTTTGTATAGATTTTTCCTTCAACGTTTTGAGGACGTTTTCATCATTACTATGATGAAATAAATTTGCACAAATAAAGCTCCTTTCTGGATTCAAAACCGATTCGAACTTCGATTCGACCTTCAACTCCTCAACTCGCAGTCATTACCGCTAAATCGCCTTTTGTTCCCTCCGCTGCTCTCATTTAAATCTTTGCTAATAGCTAATTAATCACAATAGAGACAATCAAAGTAGTGCGAGGTATTGCTTAAATTATACTAAGGTAATAACTAAGGATTAAAATCAATAGGTCGATCTAGCCTTAATTTCCTTTTAAGCTAAGCTTGTATAATAATCTCATGGACGTCGATACAGGCGCCTAAGGGATTATCACGGACGTCGAGCGTAGGTAGCAGCTGTTTAACGGAGTACTTAAAGTCTTTAAAACGGTCGTGAAAACTCCCAAAAGCTTTAGGTTAAAGCGCTTTGAGTGATGTGACTAAACAGAGCCTAAAATTCAGGGTGGCAGGGATATGACACGCAACCTGCTACATGGGGATTCAGTATGTGATTTTGAGCTACTGCGCTGAAATTTTTCGTCGTTGTATCTCTTAAAATAATCCGTGTTCCGTACATTTTAATCGCGTAGGTATTCCGTTTTTTTCGTGCTGGTACTTCTTTTTTCGGTTAGCATTCGTAGCATTAATTTTAAATAACCAATATGTATAAACTTCTCCTCTGTCTTTTTCTTAAAGCCATTTTTAAAACCTGCTGGCAGTTCCAACCCCTGCATACTCTTTATTGAGTGTAATATAGGAACAATCATTCAAAATTTTTAAATTGTGACTTACCCAAAGTCCGACTTCACCCACTGTTTCATGTTCTGTCCTATGATATTTAACTTGATCTACTGCTTCATGTTCCATCCAATGCTCTCTAATGTCACCCACCGCTTCATGTTCTGCCCAATGCTATCCAACATCACCCATCGCTTCATGTACTACGCAATGCTATCTAACATCAACCACCGCTTCATGTTCTGCCCAATGCTATCTAACGTCACCCATCGCTTCATGTACTACGCATTGCTATCTAACATCAACCACCGCTTCATGTTCAGCCTAATGCTATTTACCTTCACCCACTGCTTCATGTTTTACTCTAAGCCATTTAACTTCACTCATTGCTTCATTTTGTGCCCTTTGCTACCTAAATTCAGCCGTTCTCCACGTTTCATAGAGTAGAATAATTTAGCATTACACACTATCAGAATTTCGAAACCCATTGGGGTTTCGTTTCGATAGTTCAATAACATTCATTGAGCTATTTAAATATTTACATTGTTGAACAGACACATTTTTATCAACATATGGAGCAATGGATTACCTTTTTTTTTCGATGCAAAATCAGCAAATTTCCTCTCCTGTTATGGTCGGAACGTAAGGGCGTGTCAGATTTTTACTGACCAAAATCTACCCATCTTCCTTCATTTGCTTATGCGCCGAGGGCCACGGTACCTTTCTCAAATAACCCAAGGCCCTGACACATTAGCAGCTTCTTATTGATAGGAACAGTGTGTTATGCAATAAGGGTACAGATTCCACTTACTGTTTCTAGAAAGAATGAAATTATCAATATTAGCCTGGTTTCCTACGTAAACTTAAATGTATGGTACATTTAAATTACTACTAAAACCTCCGCTTAACCCCTGATGGATTGGTTATGGTAATACAGAAAATATCGAGATATACAGGCTCAAAGATCTCGTAGATTCCAATATTCTCGATTTTTGGCTCACACTCATAAAACGGTAACGGCGACATGAATGTTATTTATTGGCGAATTAACTTAATCAAACCGAATGTCTGTCAGTGGGTACCGCATGATTTTCAGACGTGCTGTTCAACGTTATATGGGATACTATGGGGTTATATATATTTCATTGCCTTTAATGGCCTTGCTTGAATTGGGCTTTTGTCTGTAGTTACGTTTGATCCATCGGTAATGGCTCCGATTTACGGGTTGTAGGTCTTGGGTTTGAACCAGGCAGGCAGTTAACTTTATGTTAATAATTTCATGATTTTGTTTTATGTGCCACCCATAAGCCAGCATAAGTGTCGATTCCGTGGAAATATCGGAATAAAAAGTATCATGTGTTGATCCTGGTTATACACTATCTGCTGATCAAATTCGATCCAAACCTGTTCGGTAGTTTAAGCGTCAAGAAGTGACAAACAAACACACACACACTCACATACTTTCGTCTCTATAATATTAGTGTTATGTATTGTGTACATCTTTTGTTTGAGATCCTAATTAAATAATCACTGCTCTTATAACTTATCTCCATTTAAAACGACCAATTGGAGCCGTGCATCTAGCTTCTGACGCCCATGACATGGCAGGGCATTTCACAAGTGCCTATGTAGGTAAATGAAAGAATACATTAATTTAATTTTGAAAATCATCGTGAGGAAACCGGCGTGTTCTTAAAGCAAGTATTCAAAGCCATTTTACATCTACTAACACGCATTGAGCCCACGTGATGGATTAATAACTCCCACTCCCTCTCACCGAGGCCGAGGAGCCCTGTGTTTCAAAGGTTGGAACGTTATGATGTTATATTTGTATAACGACCCGCCCCGAATTCGCACGGGTGCAATGTTGATACTAAATACACTGCAGAAAACTGTTAACGTTGTATAAATAAAAGCGGCCCGCCGCTCCCGCCTCCCCGGACGGAAAGCGACGCCCCGCAATTTTTAAATCTGTAATATCAATATAAAATTATAGAATATAATAATATTATAGAATCTATATCGCCCTTTACAGCATATGATTTAAATTAAATTTTCGAAGATATTACAGATTCTATTAGATATTTCAGTTTCGATCTATATCGCCCTAAATCAACAATTTATTTAAGGTGTTAAATTGGATAAGGATTAACACTGTATTGGTCAAAATCACTTTGAACATTAGCCAGATTTTATCGTAAAAAGTAAATGACAAAAAAATATTATTGTGGGATATCCATAAGAGATAGACATATACCATCGCGGACTTTTCTGTAGACCTTTTCAATGTGTACAATATTTAGTACATTATTTTGACAAATATAGATAAATATCGTAGGGTGAACCAGCGTTTCACTGCAAACGTGAAAAAAATGTAATTATGTAGGACATCACATTAGAAACGTCAAAAATAATAGTATTTCTCTACAATTTAATGGATATTATTATAAAGGGTGTATCTGACATCGACGCACAAAAGAGTACCATGGATCCAGTACATGATTCTGAACCCCCCAGTGGTGGAATTTTCGTCGGCTTTTTCATGATTTATAAAAAATTATATGAATTTTTTTTTTCACTTTTGACCTTTCATAATTCCTATCCTTTGATAACCCAATAAGATTTTAAAGTAAAAATTAAATAATTCGCTAATTACACAAAAAAGCGCAATGAAAACAAAACTCGAAAAACTATCTTATCAGCTGATTTGATAGAGTTTACATCAGGGATCAACGTCATACCTACAAACCCGCACGGCGGCACGCTTGCAACGTTCAAATGACGAGCCGACACTTTTTTTTTAGCCACTGTGAATTTTGTAACCGTTCATTAACGACATAAATGACTATCATAATTTTATTAGTGGCATGCGGTGTAGCCTATTCGCGAAGTTTGCGTTACGATGCCAGATACACCCTGTACATATAAACCTTTCTCTTGAATCACTCTATCTATTAAAATAAAACTCCATCAAAATCCGTTTCAAAAAGGTTATCATTCAAGAGGACATAGAGAAAAAGAAAGTGACTTTGTTTTATAATATGTAGTGATGTGCGTAAATCTTATTTAGAGAAAATAAGAATAGGTCATTATTGTATGATCCAATTTGTCTTAGAAGGATGGATGGAAAAACTGGATTGAGGTATTATGTTAATGGATCTAGTCCTCCCCACGTATATAATGGAGGTCACTATATTCCAAGGTATACTACTACTATATTACAAGGTATACTCATTAAAATTTTAGGTCCTGAACGTGGGCGATAACGACCCCTCGTAGGCGTTTGAGACTTTCTGGCGGTAATACCAAGGCGAATACGTCTATACAATTTTAATGTTTATATATAATCGTGGCAGTGGCTGTCTCACAATCGCCGTAGATAGTAAAAAAAAAATTGGCGGGAAAATATACAATATCTAAAGAAAACACCGTCCGACCCATAGGGATAATAAAGGTTAGGTTAGGTAAACACATGACCAAATAAAATATGAAATTTTACGTAATCATTTTAATAACATGATTTTCGAAATAATCTTTTTTTTCCCACGAACTAATTCCAAGTTCCCCATAAATTGTTTTTTTTTTTTTTTTAAAGTGACCACAGCATTTCGTTGGCATTTTTATGAGCGATGCCGCGTGCCCAGCCCCCCTTCGTCCGCGCTTGTATTGCCTACCGAACATGTATTAATTTACCTCCTTGTGCGAAAGAATATTTATTTTTTTAGGAGGATTTTTTTATTAAATTTAACACAGCTTTGTAGGCATTACTTAGTAGAATCAGTTATCGATACCTAACAATACCTTCACGGATCGGACAGGGTTTTCTTTACATATTGTATATTCTTAAAGTAGGCAAAATAAGGTTCAAAACTAAGATCTATCTTTGACTTCCTTTTGGTTCAAAAATCAAAATCAATTGTCATTTAACCAAATTAGACTGAGAATCGAAATAACAAAAGACAGTCTCCCAAAACGGGCCAGCCCTTCATGAGTCACAAATAGTCTCGAAGCGAATGAAATAAAAACAGCTCACTTTGATTAATAGAAAACGCGGTAAGCACTTGCATTGTTCACAATAGTATTCGCACTTCTATATTACACCCACCAAAACCAATTAAACCGGTAATTTCCTTTTCATTCAATTAAAGTTTTTTTTTTTAAATTTAATCTCATTGGATCCACCGCTTCTGTTTCATTCACAGTAATAAACCGGATTAAACACCTGTCAAAATGAATGGAAAAAGCGAGAGAAACCACGGTATTTACTAGCATGTTGGCATTTTGCCAAGCAGAGGTTACTGCTGTTCGTAAATATTAGGCCAATGATATATGTATATGTTATGTAATGGATGTTTGGCCCCCATACGCCTGGGGAAACTTTTCGTAATGTTTTAGAATTCAGAACTCGTGGAATGTACTTCAATTTGTTCTATATAGTAGTAAACACGGAAATAAATATCTCCTTAACTTTCATGTTACCTGGAGTGTGCCCAATAGGGATGTATCCAAGGTATGAAAACCAAAAAAAAAATATTAGTCCGTGGATAATAAAAAATTAAGACCCGTATTTTTTATTTTGCCGAAATTATCAAAAACTACTGAGATATAGCGTATTAAAGTTACAGAGTGGGGGCTAATTACGTCACGCCGTTGTATATGTTGTATCACGGCGTGACGTCATGAGACATTTCAAATCAATATATCTTCCTAAGTATTTGAATGAAAGGAAAAATAAAAAATAGGTGTTCAATGTTTTTTATAAATCCATCTGATGGACATTAAATTATTTTCTAGGATACAACTCAATTCCCACAGCTGGGCAATAGGGACGCCTTTTCCTTCCAAATCTATCACATCATATACCTACCTTGCCTTTTACCCAACTATGTTGGGTCAGCATCCAGTCTAACCGGATTCAGCTGAATACCAGTATTTTATATAGAGCGACTGCCAATGACCTCCACAGTCCAGTTACTGGGTTATACGATGTGGTCAGATTTTCGGGATTCTGAAGACCCGTAACAAATGTCAAAGATCTCCAAATGACAGCGAGGACAACGACTTAACGTGCTTTCCGAGGCACGGAGGGGTTTCGGTATGTAAATATGTTCACCCATCTATAGCCTGACGCAGCAAGCGTTGCTTAACCTTATAAATCGACCCGGACCCTAATTACGGTAACACTCTATTACTTTCAATTGGAATCATTCTAAAGCCAATTGCTAATCCATTGCTTCATATATTCGGAAAGTGTGTCTGCTCAACAATGTAAATAACGCAATGGATGTTGTTGCACTGTCAAAATGAAACCCATTATTACTAATAGTGTGTTATGCAATTACTCTACTTTGTCTTGTGTAATCTCTGGCCATGTTAGTCATGCGAACATGATAAAAAGTTGCTAATTTTCCCTCAAGAAATGTATAGTCAATATTGAGCTAGTCCTGTATATATCTTGACTTCTCCCAAATCCCCGTAGACTTGGGAGGTGTCGTATTTCTCTTATTGAATTTCCTTGTCGCTGTCACTCACTACTACTATTTCAATGATTATTTAGCAAGGAAAGTTCTAAATCAATCACTGAAGTTTGTTTAGATAGCATCGAATAAGACTCAATAACTTTATATAAATTATTAAGAGAAATTGCTTTGACATGTTACTTGAAAAGACAGATCTGTCCAATTTTTCAACTAAGCAATATAGAGTATAGGTTGGTAGATGTCACATGTCTTGGAAGTTTTGCTTCTAGGACATGCCGGTTTCCTCACGATGTTTACTTCAGCGTTTTGAGAGCAGTGGTGATGAATGCACTTACCTACACAGAGTAAGTCTCCTGATCCCCCAAACATTAACTTCATTTCAATATAAGTTAATACGAAATATTTATTGTCTTTGGTCTTTAACCTTAACAATATATATAATGTACTCTGTGCCTTGACATGAAAGAGAAAACATAACTTGACATTAAGCAATGAACGGTGTTGTCAATCTTTATACTTTTATTGATTGAATACAAGGCTTTTGGCTACATATTTTGTTTTGGTGTTTTTTTACGTGATTTATTTTAATGTGTGTTTTGTTTGTGTAGAATAAACATTTTTCTTTTTTACATATCGTTCTGTTTACCGCTTTTATAGTCTATTCTACTGATAATTATGTAGGTATACATAAGCCTAAGCAGACGCAGATGAAACTGAATGAAGGATTAATAAAGTTGTGGAAAGTTATCGTATCTTTCTTCGCACAGAGTCGCCGAAGGTAAAAGTGAGTAATGGCGTATACGAACACTAAAGTCATTATTTTCCAGAAAATTCCCAGATACATTGAGCATGTGTTAAATTTCCCGAACTTAATCAAACTACATGTTAATGCTTGAAAATTGTAAATGTGTGGCGGCTACAAGGTGTGGTATTAAAGCTTGCAGATTTGCAAGCCAATAGTAACAATCACAAGAGTATAGAAATCGGAACTTAACTGAAATAATGCATGTCCAATTTATATCAATGTTGACATAATTTGGACATGCATTATTTCAGTTAAGTTCCGATTTCTATAGTAGTGTGCGTTAGTGTTGAGACATGTGTCTCAACACTAACGCACACTACTACCCCAATTAGAACATTATAATACAATAATTATGGCTCTTTGTGTACCTACGTATGTGAGATTATACGTTTGTAAACGCACCCACGATACAGAAGAAATTCCTAGTGTGGGACAACTTTTTTTTTTTTAATATTATGGTTACACTGAATTTTTATTATTATTTATGAAACAATGTTTATTTTTTAAAAGTAGTTTTACTGATTGTGGTAGAAAATTGTAGTCGTGTACCTAGCGTAGTAGGTATTTCGTGCAATTCGATTTGATATTGTTACGGGCTAGGGGTACTTAAACGCCGGTTAAGGGTTACGAAGTTTATTAGCAACGAAAGTACAGTCGAACGTAGGCAATGACAAGTAGAATGTCGCTGACGTTGCACCGAAGTCTTCCCTTAGGTCCACGAAGTTCGTGTTGTAAACACACAATAACGCTGCAGATGTTTCTTCACGTAGTACTTACAGTTCTCGTTATAATTGTCGCAGTAGGTCTTCTTTAAGATTGCTTCTTAACTGTCGCTGTTTTCGTATCGCTAGTCGAGTGTAGACTGACTGTGCGCACTTCGTGGACCTCTCTGCGACCCCGAGTTGGGGGCGCGAGGAGACGGTTTGGGGGCTCCTTAAAGGCCCCGTGACCGTGGGGTCGGTCTCTCGGCCTCCAAAAATGGAGACCCGTCCTTGGGTTGCACCCTAGGGGTGCTGTTCCTCGTTCTTCGCACACCTAAGTCGACGCCGCCAGGGTGTGCCTTCCCTCCGGCGGTGGACGGTGTGCTTTGCTGTGTGTGACTGTAGGAGCGCCCGAAGTGTTTCACGACGCCCGTGCGATCAGACCCCTACCAGGTTGGATCACGGGTTGCCCCCGTGAAGGCCCAGCAAGAGTCGATCAGCGACCGGACGTCGGCTTTTGTTGGCGCTCCTCTACAGTGGGCGATTACCCCGACCCCCTAACAGCACAACCATCTATGTACAGTAGGCTGCGAGGGTACGGGGGGTAGTGTGTGTTACGAGCGGTTTGTAGGTGTGTGTTCCCCGCTCGTGTGGTATTCTGAGTGTGTGCCTGCCTGTGCAGTAGTGCATGTGTGTTCGTCGCGCGCATAGCGCCTGTATAAATACAGTCCGCAAATGCGCACGGCGGTGTCGTGTTGCGAATGTATAGTGTCTATTTTTGTCTGAGTAGGTCACGTGTATTTGTGTATGTGACCTACCCGGGTGTCAAATCCGGTGGCGCGACGTCTGCTATGAGGTCGCGCGGGAATCTCCTCTTATCGGGAGGCCTCGCGTGCCAGGGCGCAATTTCTTTGATGTGGTGGAGCTCGGAGGTGCTGGCACGCGAGAACATCCCCTTCGCCAGGCGGACGACGAAGTCATCGATGCTCTCGACACGCAGGTCCCTGCTAATTACTGAGTTCCTCACGTACCGGGGAGCTTTGACGATTTGACGCAGCGTGATGTTCTGCTGCGTCCGGAGCTTCTTCCTGTGCGTCTCGGCCGTGAGGGCGAGCCAAGCCGGGGCAGCGTAAGTTAGCTGCGGCCGTACGTATGTCTTGTAGATCCCCAGCTTGACTCGCGTGGAGAGGCGTGACGAGAACACCGGGCGCAAAAGGTTTCTGCTTACCTTTACCCGCGCGACGGTGTCGCAGACGTGCGGGCCCATGGTGAGCCGACTGTCGAGTGTGACCCCCAAGTACTTGGCGGTCCTGGTCCACCCGACCTCGGTCCCCATGAGCTGAAGGTTCGGTGGATGACGTTGGCTTCGTGCCGTGACGATTATAGCCTGCGTCTTACCTGCGTTAACTGACAGTCTCCACTTGCTGAGCCAGTCGGGAAGGTCGTCTAGTGCGCGCTGCATTTTAATGGCCGCGTGGTCGGCCGACAGCGACGTGGTTATATACGCGGCGTCATCAGCGTACAGTGCAAGCGTCGCAGAGTGCGTGGCGGGAATGTCGTCGGTGTATACGGCGTATAACGCAGGCGAGACGCAGCTCCCCTGTGGCACCCCCGCTCTAATGGGGCGTGTGCTGGACGACTTGTCCTCCACCGAAACCTTAAAAGTCCTGTCCTGGAGGAATGAGGAGACCACCTGTATCAAGCGACGGGGCGTGGTGGTCATGGTCAGTTTGTAGATGAGACCGGCGTGCCAGACCCGGTCGAAAGCCTTTTCCATGTCGAGGAATACTGCCGCGGCGTACTCCCTCTTGTTTACAGCCGCTGTGAGTATGTGCAGTACCCTCGACAGCTGGAGCGTCGTACTATGTTCGGCCCGGAAGCCAAATTGTTCCTGGCGCGGCGTAATGTGTGGAGTTAGATGACGCAGCAGTAGCCGAACACCTTGGAGGTGGTGGGGAGGAGCGTGATAGGCCGGTAGCTTTCCGGCTTCAGTACGTTCTTCCCGGGCTTGGGCAGCATAATGACCTTCCCTTGCTTCCAGCAGGTGGGGAAGGTACCGGTGCGGAGTATGCCATTATATAGACGTGCTAACGCCGCCACCGATTTCGGTGGCAGGTGTCTGAGGGCGGTGTTAGTTATCCCGTCCGCACCGGGTGCTTTCTTTGGTTTGGTGCGCCTTATTGCCCCCAGTACTTGGCCCGGGGAGAAAAAGAGTGGGTCTTCCTCTGGGGCCACCGGCGTCTTGAAGTACTCTCCAAGGTGCTTCTCAACTGCTGCGACATGGTCCAGGGCGTCCGTTGGGTTTGGCGTGAATTGACGCTCCAGGTGTTCGGCGAATATTTCGGCCCGGTCGGCCGCCAAGTAGCGCAGCGCCCCGTCGCTGTTGCGCAGTGGGCGCACCGGGGCTGGGGTGTTCTTGAGGCGTCGGCATAGCCGGTGTACCGACGCCCAGTCGCTGTCTGCCGAGTCAATGATGTTCTCCCAGCTCTCCGATTCATGCGCCCGTAACTCGGCCTTCACCTTGTCCGTGATACGGTTGAGCTGGTTTTTGATGGTAGGACATCTTGTATGTTGCCACCGCTTGCGCAGACGCCTCTTGTCGGCGATCAGGTCTGCGATGTGTGCGGGGAGTTTGTGGTAGCGCCCCTGCGTGGCCGTAGTGGTGCATGTCGCCGCTTGCAAGGCGTTCTGGATGCAAGCGGTGAGTCCCTCAGCCAACCCGTTCACGTCCATGGCGCCGGTGGTGGGCCGAGTGGGTGTGGTGGCCTCCAAGATCTTCCGGAATTTAGTCCAATCCGTATGTCGACGTGGCGCCGGATGGGCAACTCTGGTGGTGTGGTCAGATAGCCGGACGAGCACCGGCTGGTGGTCGGATCGCAGCTCGTCGTCCAGCACCTCCTGCGCTATCTGACAGGTGAGGCCTTTGTGTACGACGATGTCTAGTACGTCGGGTGAATGCGCTGGGTTTTCCGGGTAATGGGTCGGTACCTCCGGTCCCGACACGTCGTACCCCCTGGCCTCCGCGTCGACGAAGAGTCGTCGGCCCCCGGGGTTGATGGAACCGCTGTTCCATGCCGGATGTTTACAATTGAGGTCGCCGGCGATGATGGTGGGGTGTGGTGTTTCTAGCAGCGTGTGTATGTCGCTGGTGTTGAGTTGCTTCTTCGGTTGTTTGTAAGCTGCGTACATACACACGTGCCTGCCGGCGACATGCAGCTGCACTCCTAGTGCAGAGATGCTGCTGAGCGTTGGGGGCGGTAGCTCCTGGTGGACGACTCTTCGTTTCACCAGCACCACCAGTCCTTGGGAGTGACGGCTATTGGTATTGTTGGGTTGCCCATCCTTCTTGTACACATGGTATCCTGGGAACTTAACCGTGTCCGCTGGTCCCAGGAGTGTCTCGCTGATGAGCGCCACGTCGATATCTTGCTCCTGTAATAGAGGACGGAGGAATACGACCTTCTCCCTGAGGCCGCGGGCATTCCAATGTAGTATCCTCACCGGCTTAGACATTTCTATTTAACATAATAAGTTCTGTTATGTTATGTGTGAGAACAACTGGCACCGGGTCCTGACCCCTGCTGAGCGCTAGCAGGATGTCCTGCAGGACCCGAAGAGCGGCCTCTATTATTGTGGGCCCGGGGTTGCCTACCCCGGGTGCGCCCGCCGACAAGGAGTGTGTTTGTTGTGGTTCTTGTTGTTTGGGTGGTTGCATTTGACTACGCCTCTCCTGAGCCGAGCTGCTCGATGCCGGGCCGCGGACTGCCCGACTCACATGCGTTTGCGTGCCGCTGGTCGGCGGGCGGGAGAGGTCGAGTTTCGGCGGCTTGGTCGCTGCCCCTGTCTGTGGAACATAATCCGTTCTAGCAACAGGGACGGCAGAGGTATCGACCACGTTAGTCGTGTTGCGTGGGGCGTTGTTAGCCTGTTCCT
Organism: Sesamia nonagrioides; assembly: GCA_017933935.1. Lineage (NCBI taxonomy): Eukaryota > Metazoa > Arthropoda > Insecta > Lepidoptera > Noctuidae > Sesamia > Sesamia nonagrioides. The sequence continues at coordinate 496,505 of JADWQK010001561.1, read as the reverse complement.
TATCGTTGTCTCCGGCTTTGTTTCCACGCTTGCCGCCGCGTCCTTTCTTCCTCCGTCCTGAGGAGGTGGTGGCCGTGTTGCGCGCAGGTGGTTCGTTTGCGGCCGCCATCAGAGACGCCGATTGGGTCTCTCCTATCGGGGTCGGCTGTAATGGCCTCTCGTTGGCCATATTCGACCTGCGCGTGTTGCCGGTGATGGCGACCGTGCCCGCTCGCTTGTTGCGCACCTCCTTGCGCATTACGGGGCACCTTGTGTGATTTGCGGGGTGCGCGCCCCCGCAGTTTATGCAGGTGGCGGGTTCCTCTCTCGGCCGCGGGCACTCTCTGGCCACGTGACCCCCGCCGCACCTGACGCAAGCGAGCGGTCTGTGGCACTGTTCGGAGGAGTGCCTGAATTGCTGGCATCTGTGGCATTGTGCAGGCGCCCTCCTGCCACGCCACGCCTCAATCTTTACGCCGGGCATGCAGAGGATCTCCCTAACCTCATAGATGCCCGGCAGTAAATTTGGTGTCTTTTTGATGACGGCGTGGAAGATGCAGCCGGGTCGCCCTTGCCGCGCCTTTATGACTCGAACGTATTCCGGCTGGAACCCCTGCGCGCGAAGGTCCTCCTCTATGTCCTCCGGCGCCGTGTCCGCAGGCAGCCCCCTTATGGCCACCTTATGGCTCCTCTCCGCTGGCAGTGAGTAAGAGAACCAAGGGATGTTCTCCTCTTTTTCGAGTACCGTCAGGTATCTCTGTATGAGACGGTACTCGGAGTCTGATTTCGGGGTAAATTTAACCCCCTCGCCATATGGTCTGGCGTTGGGTGCTCGGCCCAGCTTCTCCTTTAGGGCGCGGAAGTGATGCGCCCACTGTGGTAGTTTCTCGACTACCAGTGGAGGGTAGCGCTGTTTTTTTTTCCGTAGGAGTTTTGTGGTCGGTCGGTGTTTTTTCCCCGTCTACCGACGAAATATTTATTTCCTCCGTTCGGCCAGGAGGGGCCGAGGGGGGGGGGGCTGCGGCGCCTATCGGTCTTGTAGGGACGTAGGGTCCGCGCGTCACCTCCGCGAAAGAGTGCAGTGACTCACCTGTGCATTGCCTCTTTGCTTCTTCCTCCTGTTCGTCCGGGCTACGCTGTCTGCGTTGAGCGGCGCGGGCGGGGAGGGTGGTCTTAGATGGTAAATACACTGGGCCACTTACCTTGCGAGTTCCGGTTGTGGCCAGGTTTGGCAGGGACGCGCTGGTTCCTCGGTGCTCCAGACTGGGTCGGGTCGTATGGGCGCGGTCCTCCTCTTCTTCTTCGCTCGTACCATCCGTTGACTCTTCCGGCGCGTGCTCGTGGGGCGAGAGTGGCGTCTTTGAAGAGTGTGTCGCTGGCGCTGAGCCCCGGGAGGCTGGGGGCGACGTGTGCGGCGGTGGCGTAAATGTGGGTGGCTGTGGCAGTGGCGCGCGCGGGCCGAGCGGAGGCGACCGTTGTACTGGTCCGCTCTGTGCGTGCGCCGTCGAGGTCGGCGCGCGTGTAGATGAGATTCTTGCTATCTCGCTCATACTCAGCGCGCGGTTGCGTGCCGTCTCTTTTTGTGGTCTCGCCGGCGTCTCGCTGTCTCTCAAGGTTTGTTGTTGCGCCGGCGTTGGTTTTATTTTTGTGCCACCCTCATGTTTTTCCTTGTTGCCTTGGGCTCGGGCTTTTGTTGCCGTCGGGTACTTGGGTGGTCCGGGCTGGCTTCCCATGGCTTGGGTTAGAGGTAGCAAGGCTCCAGATGTTCTTAGCCTGCTGTCTTCTTTGTACGCTCTGGTTGTTGTTGGTGGCGTCGGGGAGGCGGGCGAGGCCAGATGTGTGACGGTAGCTCGCCTGGTTCTAAAAATTGTTTCTTCGTCTTCATCCTCCCCGGTGTGGTGTTGTTCTCGGGGAGGGGGTTTAGGCGGGATCCCCAGTTGGGGCATCCCACTGGGAGCGCGCGGCTGTCGCGACCCTGGCGTTTTTCAACGCCGGGCTCAAGAAAAGGGGTCCGTGCGACGGTTTATTTAATATTTTTTGTTGTTTTTATTTTTACTAAATTGAGGCGGTATTTAGAAAAAGAAAGCACTACGACACTACGACAATGCAACGACTGTGCGCCGGCGTCGCGCCGCCTATATATAGGCCAGCTGATCGAACATTCCGGAATCCTCTAGACGTAATAATAATACTGCATAACTTCGAGGTCACCGGCCATGTAAGTACCTACAGTAATTCCCGGAAACGGGTTTCTAGAAATTTCGATGTCGACACTTTGTTGACAAAACTGTTGAGACCTGTACCATTCGATAGGCCGTCCTAAGTCTAGCAATGCGTTTTATTATTGTACCTAGAAAATGTCTAGATCTGGCGAAAAGGACTTAAAAGTGACACACTGCATGTCACGCGATATTGAACCTTATGCCATCGACATAAGGTCCATTCGTAACATTGCCCCCTTCTTAGTCATGCTCGTCCCGAGCATGATTTGATCCATAATAGCGAGCTAGGCGGTCAACGTGTACGACCTTCAGCTTCCCTCTAGGCCCTTTCTTAATCCTGTAGGTGACATCGTTTATTCTGGTTACTATCGTGTACGGACTCTCCCATTTGGCTTGGAACTTTGGACTCTTTCCTTTTCTCCTTATGGGATTGTGTAACCATACCAAAGTTCCTTCTTCAAATCCGGGCACGTGAGCTTTGCGGTCGTATCGGATCTTCATTTTCTCACTGGTTTTCAGACCATTCTCTCTCACTAGCTCATGTATTCCATCTAATTTACGCCGCAGGTCGGCCACATAGTCGACGGCTAGGATAGGAGTATCGGGAGGTGTTCCGGTTAGTGCATCTATGGGTAGTCTAATTTCTCGGCCGAAGTTGACTTTCGCCGGTGTGCAATTTGTGCTATCATGTGTTGCAGAGCGGTATGACATTAAGAAGAGTGGAATGTATTGGTCCCAATCCCTCTGGTGTTCTTCCACTACTTTGGCCAAATGATTCTCTAGCGTCTGGTTGAATCGTTCGACCATTCCATCTGACTGTGGGTGATATGGTGTTGTACGGGTCTTATGGATCCCGAGTAGTTGGCAAACCTCTTGGAACAGTGAAGACTCGAAATTTCTACCCTGATCAGAGTGTAACTCCAAAGGAACGCCAAATCGACAGAACACCTCGTGAACTAGCTTTTTGGCGACTGTATGAGCTTCTTGGCTAGGTACTGCAAAAGCTTCTGGCCATTTGCTGAAATAGTCTTGCATGACGATGATATACCTATTCCCTTCTTCAGTAACAGGGAATGGCCCAGCTATATCGACAGCAACTCTTTCCCATGGTGCACCAACATTGTACACTTTCAGCCGACCTCTGGCTCTCGTTTGCGGTCCCTTTACTGAGGAGCAAGCTACGCATTTTCTACACCAGTCCTCTACGTCTTCGCGGCAATGCACCCAATAGAATCTTTTCCTCACCTTCTCCAGGGTTTTCTTTACCCCTAGATGTCCTCCGGATACTCCGTCGTGCACCTGTCTCAGCACTGACGCGACTTTATCACAGGGGATAACTATCTGTAAGGTGACCTCCTGTCCACTGGGTGATTCCCATTTCCTCTTGAGAACTCCATTATCAATTATCAGGCTGTCCCATTGAGCCCAGTAACTTTTTGCTGTTGGGCTAAGCGCTGATATTTCACTCCAAGTGGGCCTTTGGCCACGTTTCTTCCATTCGATTACTGTCTTCAAGTCGCTATCTTCCTTTTGTGCGTCTTCCAATGGTTGATTATCCCAGTCTTCGTCCAAAGCGTTCACCTGGATAATCCTTACGTTCTCTTTCTTTTCCTGTTTGGCACAATGTCGGCAAGATTCTTCGCAAGGTCGTCTAGACAAAGCATCAGCATTATTGTGTGACTTGCCTTTACGATGCTCAGTGACAAAGTCAAATTCTTGCAGCTGCTCTATCCACCTTGCTACTTGTCCTTCCGGGTCTTTGAACTGAAGGAGCCACTGTAAGGCAGCGTGATCGGTACGAAGTGTAAACTGTCTCCCAATCAAATACTTCTTGAAGTGTTGTAAGGTCTTAACAACGGCTAGAAGTTCTCGGCGGGTAACACAGTAATTTCGTTCTGGCTTGGAAAGGCATTTGCTGAAATATGCGATAACGACCTGCCTATCTCCTTGTGTTTGAGAGAGAACTCCTCCAATACCAACATTGCTGGCATCTGTGTCTACCAAAAATCGGCCTTCCCTACTAGGGTAACCTGATACAGGAGCCTCACACAAGTGAGTTTTCAGTAGCGCAAATGCTTGTTTGCAGTCAGATTTCCATTCAAATTGGCACTTTTCCTCTGTTAAACGATGCAACGGTTTCGCTAACTCTGAGAAGTTCTTCACAAACCGACGGTAATATGCACACAGGCCCAAGAAAGAGCGTACCTCAGTTTTATTACGAGGGGTAGGCCACTTCGACATGGCTTTTATTTTTTCAGGGTCTGTTCGAATTCCTTGCGACGAAATAATGTGTCCCAAGTATCCAACCTCTTTCTGGAATAGTGTACACTTACTAGGACTGAGTTTTAAATTTGCTTCACGCAGTTTCTGGAAAACTTTCTCCAAATTGCGTAGGTGCTCTTCGAAGCTTCGTCCCATAATGATGATGTCATCCAAATAGACTAGGCATGCATCACCAAGCAACCCCACCAAAATGCGCTCCATTAGGCGCTCGAATGTAGCAGGAGCATTGCACAGTCCAAAAGGCATGACATTGAATTGCCAGAGACCGTTTCCAGGACCAGTGGTGAAAGCGGTCTTTTCTTTATCCTGCTGAGAGATTTCCACTTGCCAGTATCCACTTTTGAGGTCAACCGTGGAGAACCATTTCATGCCACTTAGCAAGTCTAAAGTGTCATCTATACGTGGCAGAGGATAACTGTCCTTTTTCGTGGCATCATTCAGCATCCTGTAGTCAACGCAAAACCTTGTACTGCCATCCTTTTTCTTGACTAGGACAACTGGAGATGACCAAGGGCTGGTAGATGCTTCGATAATCCGGTTTTTCTCCATATCTCTTAACATTTCCGTGACTTCCTGTTCTCTTGCAAAGGGGATACGACGTGGTCTCTGTCTTATCGGCTGTGTATCACCCGTATCTATATGGTGTTTGACGAGCCCGGTCCTTCCCACGTCACCGTCGGACTTCGAGAAGATGTCATGGAAGTTATGCAGCAGTTGCTTAACTTTGTGACTTTCGAACTTGTTTAAATTGCCCTTACAATTTTCGAGTATTATCGATATGTGTTCCTGCCACTTCTTATCACGTTCCTTTTCGTGTGCCTCTGTTTTTCTCAAAGATGCTACATGATCGCACACACCCACGATGCAATTCTTTTCAAGAATTATTTCTTTGTTACTAACGTTGATAGTGCGTACTTTTGGTTTATCGGAAATCAGCATCAGTGTCCTTGCTGTTATCCAGTCTGGGTGATCTCCAGAATCTTCTACTATAATGCAACGTTTACGACATCCTATTGGTGAAAATCTAATATCTACTAAGGTTTCTGATCTTGGTGGTAATACGGTTTTTCTTACACAGTACACTGACCCCTGTTTTCCACCTTGAAGAAATACTTCTTGTTCTGGAAAACTCAATACTCCTTTTGCTACATTAAGGACGCACTGCTGTTTCTTCAAAAAGTCCAGTCCTATTATGCAATCATCTGTAATATTTGCTATTAAAACAGGGTGCGTGAATGTCTTATCACCCATTTTCAAGGACACGTTCGTTTCACCAAGGACGAGTACTGGTTGGCCGGTGGCGGTTTGTAATCGGCATTGTGAAGACCCTCTTTTCCATGCTATGGTCCGAGGAAATAGCTCTGGTCGTGCAATAGTTCTTGATGCACCAGTATCCAACGTGAAACTGCATGACTTACCATTCAGTTCTCCTTCTATAATGAGACTGTTTCCGTCACCCACTTGTGATACTGTTATAATGGGGGCTACATGTCGACCAGCCAGTACTCGCCCCATAGCCCTGGCTGTTCCTAGTTTAAATCCTCGGCTTCCACCTGTGTCCCAGAAGTACTTCTTCCCTTAGACTTCCTGGGACAATTGATCCGAATATGACCCTTTTCGCCGCACTCATAGCAGGTTGGTCCTTGCCGAGTTTTAATTATTGGGGTTACCCTCGCGAATGCGGTGCTGTTGTCGGCCGTCTTGGCGTACTGCTTCCACCTCCAGAGCGTGTGTCAAGGCTGCCTTCAGAGTCTGATGGTGACCCAGACGAACTGCAGCCCTGACTTCTGCATCTCGGATTCCATCAGTAAAAGCTTGCACCGTAGTAGCATCAATTAATCCCGGTGTTGATGCATACGCCCTCCGAACAACACGTTCTATTTCCGTTGCCCATTGTTGCAAACCCTCACTGCTCTTCTGTGTACGGTCGCGGAGTTGAGCCCTGTAGACATGTTCAAGGTGTTTCTCCCCGTATCTAGACTCCAACGCTTCTAGCAGACAGGCTAGGGTATTGCAATCGCCGGAAATATTTTCGAGAATTTGTACTGCATCACCACGCAGAGCAAGCGTAAGAGCGGTTACCGCTTGATCGTCGTCCCAGTTGTTGCCTTTTGCGACCTTTTCGAATTGTAGACGGAAGGCCACCCATGACGTTGTTCCGTCAAAATGAGGTACCTGGAACGTCGGCAGAGCACTGGGTACAGGTATCACACCTTTGATACTTCCTTTCTGTACCTTATCATGGAGGAATTTTATTTCTTTCTCACACTCCATGATGGTGCTATCTAGTGTCTCGAAACGCGCATCATGTTTGTCTATACGAGCATCCTGTTTGTCTATACGCGTATCTTGGTGATCCATACACGCTTCTTGTTTGTCTATGCGCGTATCTTGCTGGTCCATACGTGCATCTTGTTGTGTTGCTTTTGTTTTAAGCTCGTTGACCTCTTCTTTAGTTTTTTCCCACTTTCCGTTTAGTTCCAATACTAGTTGCTGGGATTTTGCCTGGGATTCTGCTACATTTTTAATTTGTGCCTGGGTTTCTGCCTGGGATTGTTTTATTTGAGCCTGGGTTTCTGCCTGGGATCTATCTATTTTTGCCTGGATTTCTGCCTGGGATTTTGCCTGGGATTCTGCTACTATGCCTTTTATTTGCGCCTGGGATTCTGCTATACTCAGCTTTATTTGCGCCGTCAAGTGAGCCAGTAACACCGATAAATCGGATCCGCTGCTGCCGGGAATAGTGCTGGTACTAGGCGCACTCACATTCGTCGGTGTTACGACGGCCGCATCTTCTACGGGTGCAGGGACACCAAGCGATTCTTCCTCTTGACGCGCCAAATCCATCGCTGCTTGTCGTCGCGTGCGAACTCTTTCGTCTTCCCTTGGCGTGACCGGCATGCCGCTTCTGACACCAATTGTTACGGGCTAGGGGTACTTAAACGCCGGTTAAGGGTTACGAAGTTTATTAGCAACGAAAGTACAGTCGAACGTAGGCAATGACAAGTAGAATGTCGCTGACGTTGCACCGAAGTCTTCCCTTAGGTCCACGAAGTTCGTGTTGTAAACACACAATAACGCTACAGATGTTTCTTCACGTAGTACTTACAGTTCTCGTTATAATTGTCGCAGTAGGTCTTCTTTAAGATTGCTTCTTAACTGTCGCTGTTTTCGCATCGCTAGTCGAGTGTAGACTGACTGTGCGCCGGCGTCGCGCCGCCTATATATAGGCCAGCTGATCGAACATTCCGGAATCCTCTAGACGTAATAATAATACTGCATAACTTCGAGGTCACCGGCCATGTAAGTACCTATGGTAATTCCCGGAAACGGGTTTCCAGAAATTTCGATGTCGACACTTTGTTGACAAAACTATTGAGACCTGTACCATTCGATAGGCCGTCCTAAGTCTAGCAATGCGTTTTATTATTGTACCTAGAAAATGTCTAGATCTGGCGAAATAGGACTTAAAAGTGACACACTGCATGTCACGCGATATTGAACCTTATGCCATCGACATAAGGTCCATTCGTAACAATATGAATGTAAAACAGAAGTGTGTCTATAATTTACATAGTTTTAGTAATTTTTGTGATAACGAAATATAAAAAAAATACCATTTTCATAATATAATGTAATTCACTTAACAATCTACTTTCCAATTTCTTCTTAACTCAACTTAACTTTTTCAATCTATTCTTTACAATCTAAATTCATAATGTGTAACACATTGTCTATTCTCGTGTCCTCTCATAGGCTACGTGCTACGTCACAATAATGTATGTTATTCAACCGTAAAACTCAAGGTAAAAAAGAATTACAATAAAGTTGCATCTTCTTCATCTTATCAGCCTATAGAGGTCCACTGCTGGACAAAGACCTCCCAAGGCATTCATTCTATTGGGGGATTAGCTAGAATCCCCAGGATTGGCAGGCGGGTTGGGGATCGCAGAAATTAGATATTTTACAGGGTAAGCGTTGCTGCCCGCTTCCCGGGTGAGAGTTCCCTTAGTCGCCTCTTACGACACCCACGGGAGGATATGGGTTGGTACTATTCTACGCCCAGAACAAATAAAATTAAACCGGTACAAGTATAATTACATGGGCTTGTCAAACTTTAATCATTTAAACGCACCACTTGACCTTGTTCTACGAGCAGGTCTCGAAGGAAAGCTCCCACCGTAGTTAACAGTTCGAATTCAATACGAATCTTATAGCATTAAACAATTTAATATCCCCGACTAAGCTGAAAATCGTTCTTAATAACAATGTAAATCTGTTAAGCTGGATTCATGTCAACAGACTTGTTTAACTGAAAGTTTCTGAGATAAAATCAGAATGAACTGTGTCCAAGCAATATCTCGATACAAGATTTCCGAAGAATTAAACTCTTAATTGTGTAAAACCCTTAATGGTAACAAAAGAAAAGTTTTAGGAAAAGTTTGCCATTTCACGTAAGGGTTTACGGCAAGATATTAAATTACCTTCGAGTTTTAAGTCGGTAAGAACATTCGAAAGTTGAGAGTATGGAATGTTAATGAGTGTAAGACGTGAACACTGTAATTTGTGTGAGTATATTTTATAAATTCTTAGTCGAGATTTCTTCTTCAGAACTGTTTCGAACAATTAAGAAATTAATTACCATACGGGATTTTTAGGTGTATATGTAATGATTCTGTACAGATGATACTTTAAGCTTTTTCTTTTACATTAATTTCCGTCCTGTTATAGAGCAGAAAGGTTTATATTTAAACATTAAACAGTCTTCCTTTTGTTCTTTTTCTGTACTTACCTATATCATGAAGAGAGCAGTGGACCCAAAACCTTGTAAGCGAATCACATATCCCTGGCTAACAAGTATAGATCGCGCCAAACTTCTAGTCTGCTCTTAATACAGCGCGAACCGCGTCGCAGTAGCAAAAAGCAGATATGGGCGAAGAGCGGCAGGTGGCGGTGGCGGCAGGGCTCGCCCCACTTCACCACCCCCGCACCTATATCACCTGTGCGTGCGCGTTAGTGTGTGTTCAATGTTCTTCCGAATAGCACACGCGCTCGTTTTTCGTAGCAAAATACAGTTACGCTCAGTTCTTTTTTGATTTTGTTGTTGTTACTTTTAATTTCTTTTGTTGTCAATTTTTTTTAGTTATTCAGTTACTGCTTTTTGCTGTTCCTTTAATAACTAAATTTTGAACATGTCCAACCGGAATACATATTGACAGGATTTTAGGAGAGAGTGGACATACGGTATTACATCAGAGTGGACTAGAAGTTTGGCGCGATCTGTACAGCCTGATCCCAACTCTATAGCGGCTCGAGACATGGGGCGAATCACAGCGCAGTAGCAAAATCACGTATGAACTGGGGTGACCATTGAGGTAGGAACTGCGCAGCGCGTAGCTTACTTCACAGCCGTACATTTTGAATTGAACGAACATGTAGATAATGTCACACTAAAAATTAAGTATTTAATAATTATGATGAAGAAATACAAGAATACGGAGGACGGGTCTGAACAGTCGCATTGCGATGTGTGCCGAGTACAATCCGCCAAATGTTGTTATCCAGATGAATCGCCGTCTGGCGCAGCATCGTTGGTCGTGTTGTTGGGTTTAACATGGCATCACCTCGCTCAACTGCCGTTTTCCTTCCTATTCACTCAGTTTTTTTGAGTGAATAGGCTCTTAATAAACTAGCGCACTTTAATATTAACGATTGCATCACTAGTTTATAAATATAAAAAAAAAGTACAAGTATTGGATGAACTAGGTATGTGTAGGTATGTATGGTGCTAGGTGTGTAGGTATGTCTTTGACCCGGGTTATGACATCAGATTTTTTATTTTTATTTTGAGTAAGAGGCTTTTTAGTAGGTTATATTTCTTTGTTCTTTTTTTCTTTATTTCGTGTTTATTATTATTTAAGTGTATCAGTATTGTTATGTGCGTTCTATTTGTGCGGAATAAACAATTTTTCTTTCTTTTTCTTTCTTTTCTTTCTTATATCTGAAAGCAATACTAGACACGAGTATACAAGTCAACATCGTTAATTATCAAGTTCAGCTTTACTATGTCTAAAACTTCGAGTAATATTTGTTAGTGGTCTCGTAAACATACCTACTGTTCGTGAACTATCGAACACACCAATTAAGAAACCCTGTCTAGCGGATATGTCTAATGAATCGTTAATAGGGACGGAGTTACATGTTAGAGACAATGATCTGAGATAATATGGTATCCTATAGCAACAGTCACATCATAAACATCTTTAACCATGAGAATAACACAGAGTCTTCTAAAAGTAATCTACTTTTTCCTATATTTTATCAAATTATCCGAGTACAAGTGTAGACTTATAGAGTAGCTGCTTTTTTCCCCATTTCAGTCATTAATAAATTCATTTTGAAGGATATTGCTAATCCAGTCTTATTTACAGCGTAAGTAACGCAATTAAGAGGGGATTATAGTGCCGAGGAATTTGAAGCAACTATTGCCGTCACGCTGCTTCCAAACTCTCCCGGTAAAATGCGAAAAGGACAGTTGCAGCTCAGGCTGATTTTACCTACAAAAACGTTGACCAAAAAAACGTTTCGTATTCCGTTGTTTTCTTTTTCAATACACGACATATCACAATTATTTTTATATCAAAATTTAGAGGAAAAGTATACCTATTCTTCTGTTATTTTCTTTTTTGTCAAAAAGTTATCACATTTGTCTAATAGTCATCTGAACATCACGGTAAAAATGGGTTATATTTCGCGATTTTGTAGTATCGTATTTCTTTTGTTGATTGAGTTTCGGAAAAAAATAAAATCATAGGGGGAACATACGTGCCTTAAAAAAAATTGCTCTAAAAGCATTATCCACGAAGAAAGCAGCGGAATACGTTTGTATAGAGGAAGCACCACAAGAGTTCCCTTTTAATATCGTTGAACTGTCAAAATGTTGAAGTTGTTGTCAAGTGTTACACTGTTAACTTGCTGGTGTGGTTCCAAAGTAAAGGGTCTTCATAATGATGAGGGCAAATAGTACAATAACCAATTCAAACGTTTTTAATTTCTTAAAAATCTTTCCTTCCCTACATAGACAGATTTCAATATGAGTTTTTTGAGAATAAAAGTTGCAACGCCACACCAAAAATGATTCATCAAATACTCTTTATTATGAACACCATATAGATTACAGAACATAAATACATTACAAAGGTTGCCACAATGGGCTGTCTTATCGCTAAGAGCGATGTTTTAAAGACAACCTTAATTATGTATTACTAAGTGACTTAATCATAAGAAGTAGGTATATAAGATAGTGTTTATACCCATGTGTATAGTCTGTACACGTTCACAATGCAAAAAATGACGACAGCAGGTCAAGCTACCCCAAACTGATAAATAATCCCAATAAACCTTGAGCCTTAATACTTTAGGGATAAAATTGAAAATCGAATAAATATATCTGACAGACTGTAGTTGCTTGATGTGTTGTCGTCTGTACCTATCATATTCGAGTAATAAATGTGTTTTTGTCTCTGTCTTTTTATTTTAATTAAACCAGCTCAGTGTTTAAACAAAGCTTATCAGAGTAAACCGTTGAAATTGTATCGTAGAACTTTATCACCTCCTATATATATACCAAGGATGCATCCAACCGCGGACATCTAACTTCCTAGTAAGTTTACCGTTCAGCTAGTCCGCAAATCGATTACAAGGATAGGTGTGAAACGTGGGAGCTATCCATCGGAACTTTAGTTGGATAGTTCAGTACTAAATGATAAGTTGGACTTGGAAGAGTTTTAAAATATATTTATTCAGGTATATAGTGTCGTTGGTGAGAACTTTTGAGAGTAATTATTTATTTATTCGTTGAGTTTTAGGACTTAGCTGGTTTAGATAAACTATTTTTTTTTGTTTCGGTTACGTAGCCTACAAGTACCTGTGGGGACCTTGTGGTCATCATCATCCCAGCGTTAATCCCAGTCGCATCCGAAGCCTTTTCAGCTTTGGAGTCTGGGGTCCGCTTTACCAGTCCAACTGCTGATATGGCTAAACTTCGACATTTTCCGTGAAGCGACTGCCGTCTGACCTCCACAACCCGAAGGCGACATCGAAGCATTGCAGTTAGACCTGTGCGGGGACAGGTGTGTGGGGACCTTGTGGTATATATTTTAAATGCAGTGATAAATAATGTTCGGTAGTAGAATTCGTATGCAAATCCGACTCACATTTGCTTGCTCTAGTATTTATATTATAAGGAGGAGGTAAAACAATACCAATTAAAATTCCAGTTTTTATTGTGAAATTCGTGTTGTAATGTAGTACCTTTTTTACTCGATTTTGTAAATATTGATAGAAGGCGTATGTCATGTATCGAAAGACTGGCAAGATTATTATAATGTGCAAGTAAGGGCATGAGAACTAAACTATCCGGTCTCATCAACCGTACATTTGTGGCCTACGCAGAGCAGTACGACAAAACATAGCAAGTTTGTCATAATTCTATATTCATACGTTTGAATATTCATTGATAAATAATAAAATCCCTTGCAATATCGTCCCGGCATGTAGGTCTTTGCTAACCACTGTGATTGTAACTTGATGCAAGACAGATCGAGTCGGACATCAACTTTTCAAGAGAAAAGGTCGCCACCGCTGTAATGTATAAACCTTCTCCGTTTTAATATAACTTGAAACTCAAACTATTATTTCTGTATAATCCACAACTAAACGAAGGACAACTTTTTTGTCGTCCTCCGTGGCGCAGCGGTCAACACGCCTGTCTGCCACGTGGAGGCCCCGGGTTCGATCCCCGGCCAGGTCATAAAGGAAAAACGATATTTTCCTGATTGGCCTGGGTCTTGGATGTTTATCTATATATGTATCTATTATAAAATATAGTATTGTTGTGTCAGTATCCCATAACACAAGTCTCGAACTTTCTTTGGGGCTAGCTCAATCTGTGTGATTTGTCCGTATATGTTTATTATTTATTTATTAACTTAGGAAAAGTATACGTGTCTACAGCCATTGACTCCTGTAATAACACTGAGTGAAAATAGAAGTGAAATACTAAAGGTTTTTTCTAAAGAAACACTGCCCCTCTCCAGGAATGGCTTCTGTATCATGGGTGCCTTTACAAACATTTAAATTCATATACACTTTTTCCATGTCTTTCTATTTGGCCATCCAAACATTTGTTCCATGGGGGTACTCGATAACTCAACCACTGCGCCAACAATGTGTAGTGAAATTATGATAAAATAAATTAAGACGTAAGGCGGCGGTAATAAAATAGATTTCAAAAGACTAGGAGTGCTGTAAAGTCCTGTCACAGTACCTCCTTATTCAGCATTTAAAAGACCTTCCGCACTACCACGAAAACGTTCAGACTGTAGAAATTAATTGAATAAAAACCAAACTGCCGCCATAAAATTTTGTAGCACCCAAACCTATTTAGTTATTCGACCCTACCCCTGAACAGTATGTCTTAAGGCAGACATGTGTATCAGGAACCCAATCAAGGGTTTTAATAAATTTTCCCAGAATACCATAAGATTAATTAAACTTGACCTTAGTCGGTGAATTATTTGAATTGATATACTTACAAATGTTGAAGGTTAAAACTTCCCACATGGATGGATACTTTTAACATGAATGCTGTATTCAAATATTTTGTGACAGTTTTTCCTTGCTTAATCTTAAATACTTATGTCAAATGTTTATTGTTATAATATTATAGCCACCAAATATCCGTATCGATGATAGCCTGAAACGCAGGTTTAAATAAACCTAGTTCGGGTGGTCGCAACATAAGTTTTGGATCGTGAATTTATAGTTTTATATTATGTATTAGTCTACAGTATTCTAGCTTTAACGATTGTTATTAATTAGATTTTTTATTACTATACAAACAGATTTTTATACATTCATTGTTGATCTGTGTTTTTAATAAATTTCATTTTCCTTTTTTTTATTTATGATTTAAAAGAGTATCGTTGGAATTTCTTGCCCTTTCTTCTACCTCGTCTTTGGAATGAGTAAGTTATTTCATCTTTCTAACTGACCGACCCTTTGACAATTCAAAAGTTCCTGAAATCAGTTCATTTGAAATAAACAATTTGAGTTTGAGTTTTCTTAAATTTTAATTGAGAAATTAGTAATTGCGGTGGAAAACTGTCTCTAAAACAAAACGAAGTTAGAAGAAATTGGAGATGAAATTATTAAATTTTCTAAAGAAATGTTTGCAAACAGCATAAAGTTAAATGAAAAGTCATTATAACCGACTTCGAAAAAAAGAAGCAGATTCTCTATTCAGTTCAAAGTTTATGCGGTGCAGTTAGTAGTGCAGTGCGGGTTAGTAAATGTCGAAATTTGGCTCTAGGACATGCCATTACCCGTTTTGAGAGCAATGGTGATGAAATAGTTTACGCAAAGTAGGATTGGTAAGGAGATGGATAAAAACATTTCATTCTCTCGGTGGTAGGCCATAACATCGGCTGCCGGCAGAAGTGACCACCCACCAGATAAAGTCTTGCCGCCAAGCGTTTCGTCGTGTTCCGGCATTATGTTTGGTGAAGCCGTACGGAGGACGGGTCTGAGCAGTTGTTTTGCGATGTGTGGCGGGTACGATGCGCCAAATGTTGTTGTGTCGGGAGTTTGGTCTTTGAGAGTCTCCACATCAATCTCCCTCTAGCGCAGCATCGTTTGGTCGTGTTGGTCTTGGGTTTAACATTGCATCACCTCGCTCAACTGCCGTCATTCTTCCTATTCCTCAGTTTTTTTTAAGTGAATAGGCTTAATAAACTAGTGCGCTTTACCATCAACTATTGCATTACTGCTTACCATCAGGCGGGATTGCAGTCAAGCACTAGTTTATAATTGTTAAAAAAACAAACATCAATTTAAAATCTTGGATTTCTTAATGACCTTGTTTAGTTAGGCAATTTCAAAAGAAATAATATCAACGGTAGCGAAGCTTCATAAAAAACCCCATTAAATAAACGAGCCATAACCGTTAATACATAAAAACTTTTTAAGATTACAACTTGTTATATATAAAGGGAGCTTATCCAATTCGCCTTCTTATGGTATTATTACTATTGAGTTTATTTTGTGTCCCTGCATTTGATAATAAGTTTAAAACTCCTATTACGCCTCATTCTACCTCAAGTGATCACAGCCCCTCACTCAAGCCAGCACATTACAGCGAAACCAAGCCACCACCATAATTACGAACTGCCTCCAGTGGAGTAGAGCTATAGGCGTGTCTTTCAGGTAATACAAGGCACGGTCAAGGCATAGTCTCTATGGGGATTGGAGGCGCAGGCGGCTATGTTTTTTTCAAACATATTAACTCTGTAAATACGCCTATGCCCGAAAAAAAAATCGAATGAGCGGTTGAGTCGAGTCGCAACCGAGCACAGCGCCCGCGCCGCACTACCTCCTCCACCCTGCACCACCATCATCACCTCGCATGTGCCGCAACTCTAACATTTATGTAAGCACACTGCCATTAATTCCTACAGAAAACGTAGATGCGGCGTGCCACTTGTACGTCTGTGCCTTGATGCCACCTCGTCTCTAGCTCCTGTGAGCAACACGCCTTATTATCGCGACATACATATGCGCTTTGCGAGCTTTTATTCGCTCTCCTGTTGCTACCATCATATGGTCAATCGATAACTCCTTTCCATTACTTTAAAGAAATGTTAAATCAGTATGATTATAATAGTCTGTCTTTATTTATTTATGTCCTTCTTTTTCTATCCTCATATTTAGCTCAAAATTTGGAAGTTTAAATTTTTAGGTATCAAAGTTCTGCAGTGTTCTTTCTGCAGAATTTGGTTATCATATTGTATAGTAATTGTTGCATATCTACATTAATGATTCAATCTTGATAACTTGCCCCTAGTCTCCTGAGCCATAAGCCAGTCTTAATAATTCAGCACAGTATCGAATATTAAGTACTTAATCGATATTGTTCTAAGTTCCCCCAATTTTGTTAACGCAGACTAATTAGTGAGTGATGAATCTTTGATCATACCTTGAACTCCATTAAGATTTGTTAGTATACACGTTAATTAGGCACTTATACTTCTGTTAATTACTCGTTGCAACTGCTCCAATTAACACTTTCCGCTTCTCAAGTACCTGTTGAGAAAATTCGTGTTTCGGAAGAGCCGAGGTAAATTCTTTGACAGCTTTATAAGTTGGCGACTATTTAAAGTTTCTTTCCTGATATCAGGAAATTAAGCGTCTTTTGGTGAACGTCTCGGTTTATTGGTAGAAGTTCATAGTTCTGAAAATAGGATTTTCCGGAAATCGAAGAATGAGACTCGTCAAAGTATATTCCTCGAAATAGAATAAAGCAATTTAAGTGAAGCATCAAGATAAATACAAAACACTAACGGAACCCAAGACATATGAATGACGTATTTTTATTGTTGCTCGTATTTTTGTTGCTGATTACATAAATGTGTTGTGGGATACATGATGCCCCGGAGATTTACGTAAACAAGCGGCCAGATTTTTCCTAACAGCCGGAACATACAACGGAGTTTATGGCTTAATCTTTCATTTTCTATGTGGCAGGAATGCCTAATATCTCTTTGGACTACGTGTATTGCTTGCGGTTCCAGATATTAAGATTATTGTTATTGTACAACTACAAATCGTGATTTATTGGATTGCTTGAGCCAGTTCTTTTGTAAGAAATTTAGGAAAGTCGATCCAATATAGCCCAATGTTGCCACTATGTATATAAAACGTAAACCATTGTTGAGGATGATATTCTCGTAGTTTTTATATCCTGTTTTTGTTTTTTATATTCCCGTTTGTATTTGTTTAAACTGTTCTCTCACCATTTAGATTAACATTTTTTTTTATATTATTATTATTGCATTTTTCTTTTTATTGTACCGGTTGGGTGTCAGTTGTGATTGTTTGCTGCACCGGGTGACGTCTTTACGTCGGCACCGGCTGTCGCTGAAACCCTGCGCTGGACTGTGTTTTGCATAGGGTCGCAACATAATGATGAGCGATAGCCGTTTTGGGAGGATGTGACGCATGTCAACTATTTTCACTCAACTGTTTTTGTAAACTTTTACGTCATGTTTACCGCAAATAAACGGTTTTTCTTTCTTTCTTTCTTAGGTAACTTTTATCTAACTAATTTGAGGGTAACATTTACAGTGTGACTAACGGTGACACGTAATTTGAGAACAACTACCTGAAGAATTGTCAAAGATCTACGAATGACAATCCTGAAAAAGGGCCTAATGTGCTTTCCGAGGAACGGCAAGGTCCCGATAAGGAGGACGAATTGATGAATCCAACCACGAACCGACCCCGGTAAGTATAGCTTAACCTTCAATCGACTCGTGCGGGCGTCATCAATTAGCTATGGGCCCTTGAGATCTGGATATATTATTCAGCCTCTTAATAAGTAAATATGGATCCCCTCGCTACACATAACCTTGAATCCATGCGTCTTGAAGCAGTTGCTATTTGAATTAGGTAGCTATTACTCCACAAATACCATCCACCTATTACTAACATATATCAGACTTTGCTACTGAACTTTCAAAATTTCTCCTTTTGCTACAAAGTTCCTTCGCGTCTTGATATAAAACGAATTGGCGAATAGGCTACTTGTACACTAAGGATCAGACCGGAATAAATCGTCGTTTGAATTCAATAAACCTATAAAGGATACTGGTTGTCAGACTTTTGGGCTAGTTTAAATATTCAGAGAACAAAGATCAACAAAGACTGTATTATGAGGTATCAATGCCACCAGTTTTCCAATGTAAGATAGAGACGGAATTATGTTGACATCTCTTTTATCTATGCAATAATGGCAGCAATAATTCTCCACTGAAATGAAATCGTTTATTAAGCAAGTAGGATCACTGATCACTTTTACACGTCATGTTTATTTTTTATTTTATTTTTTTAACTAGATGAAGCCGGCATTTCCTAACTGACTACCTCTGAGAAGAAATAGCCGAAACAAACTCAGGGATCATCGTCTTTTTCAAGTCCAGACATTAAAAATGAAAATGTTTACAATAATTTACCTTATAATTACGCATATTGCTTAATAACAATGCTTACCAGAGCGAACAGCTCAGTCCCAAGCTTTCTTGTCTTCTAAATAATTTGTGATTTTATACCCTTTTCGCACTGGCTCCTGTACCCTAATTCACTATGAACACTTAACGGTTCCTTACACTGAAACCACATCTGAAAATACAATATTCTCTGTAACATAATGATGTGGTTTCAACTGTCAAAATACATGTAGTCCGTAAGATTGACATTTCGATACCTTGCCGTTGTTAACAAGGCATGATATTGATGTGGTTTATACTGGGGAAAATTTCGCGGTGAATCCGAGCATAGGACGTTTTATAGACGGGATTTGAGTTCCTGTAGTTTGGTAAGAGTAACGTCAGCAACAGCGGTGACAATTTGTTTAGCGCAACGCGTTACTATTTACATACTGAAATAGCGCTAGTGTTGTCAATTCCACGCTTGAAAACTCTGACTTTTCAGTGTAAACCTTACTCCTAGTTCCGTTTCACTGGTTTAAAATCCATCGTAAAATCGATTCGAATGTTGATAGTTGAAAACTACAGTAAAACTAGTCGTAAACAAAACTTTTCGTATTTAAGTGATCATATTTTATGACACAACATTATTTTGGCTTATCATTTCTGCATCAACGACTGCTTCATTGGTCTGGTGATTGCAAGTGGGGCTTCTTTTTAGCGTGTTGGTGGCAATTTAAGTTAACTCTGCTCAGAATGTGCTTTTTGCTGCCGCCAGTTCATATATCGCGCAGCTGACAGTATACGCAGGTCATGATATGGGCGCTGTCTCGAATAGGATTGAGCCCGCTGAGCAGCTTGGCCTTTTTGCTTTGGTGTAGCGCATATTTTTTCCCTGTCTTTGTTTTTGTTTTTATTTTTTCTTGATTTCATTTTATCGCAAACCCGTAAATGTATTTTCTTTCAGATATCAAGTGTCCTAACATTATATGAAACTAAAGCCACACATTCCTGGACTTACGACATTTGTCAATGTGTGTCAGTGTCATTCGGTGCCGGCGTTAGCATACTAGCTATCAAATGCAAAGACATTAAAATTATTTATATCTAAGCATAAATATGGCAACAAGTTGGCTACCTCTATTATAATTCGTCTCAGCCTTGGTTTTGTTTGCTCTCCAGTATTCTTGGCTAAAATTAGGGTCAGGGACCATTCTCTTTGTGAATGCGGTCTTGAAGAGGAATCTCTAGAACATTTATTTTTTTCCTGTCCTAAACTATCTCATCCTCTATATGATCTGCTACCTAAACATATTCCTCGTCCTGTCAACCTACCTTTCCTTTTAACTTTGGTACATACCCCATTTATTAAAATCTTATATAAATTTATTTCCCTTAACAAAATCAAAATTTAATCTTTTCCAACCTTTATGTTTACTAATATTTGTGTCGTCTTGTGCTTGTTTTAGCCCAAAGAAGAACCATCGCTAATACTACCGATCAAAAGTCGATATCCACTACGTATAATATTATATTACTTTATTTCTCTCCACCTTGACGTTGGCAGAATCATCGGTCATCGATGGAGCCATACTATTAAAGAAAAAAAAATACAAGCACTAGTGTTGAGCATGGGGTCCTGCGTTTGCAGACACCGGGGTGCTATTGAGAAATTCCAGATCTCTCAACAGCTGCCCGGTGTCTAAATGGGACTGACACATAAAACACATAAAACTGACGCTACATTTTCTGTTGGCATGTTAGCTCCTTTGCCGTCAAAACATGTCTGCTACATCCACTTTCTTCAAACATCAAAGAGTTAAGCGTTAATAAGACCCCACAGAACCGTTTCACGGCTACCTTTACTGAAAAGCATTCACGTTTCGCACATAACTAATGCAAGCACCGTTTGTTCGCAGGACTGTGAGTGGCACACACCAGGCTGATTGTACCTGTAAGTATACATACACACACTTTAAACGTACACAACACAATAGGTACAGATGAATAGGTACAATCTACAATTCACCCATAGAGGACCGGTTGTTTGCAAAGCGTGATGTGATTCCCGGTTTTTGGTCGCGTCGACTGGAATGCTTAATGAGCTTCTCGAACTAAATTAAACATGATTGATTGATTCATTGATACTTCGACTGAAAATACGAGTTGGCATTGGCGGTTTATTGATACATCTAATTGGTATTTACGTCCATACGAAACTTCATTTAAATGATTTTATAGATTCTGCCAAATTATTAAACATATACCTACTTAATAAGATTAAAATACTCCTTAATGTGTACACCATAAACATCATCGATATCAATGAAGATATCATACAAATGGTGACACAAAGGACGGTCTTATCGCTAAGAGGGATCTTTTAGAGACAACCATTGTTGTTAATGATAATCGCGCTACCTTAAGCAACTCTAAAACTGTATTAATAAATGACTCGTAAATTTGAAGCTTTAGCGAATATGATGGGTAACTGAATCATCAATTATTCACGGGTTTTGCTATTCTATTAAAACGTGAAGCTTATGCCAATATAAGTAGGTACAGTTACCAACATCCATCGCTAAAGTAAAACAGCTTAGTGAAATAATCCTCTAAGTATTCGATCAAAGAAAACTGTAAATAAATATTCGGTAAATTCATGATTTTCATAAGTACACAGGATTAACCCTGCTCAAAGGTAAGCACACATGTAAATTATTAATCATCTAAGTTAATGTGTTTGTTAAAATTGATTATTTATTAATTACTTTAGATGGTTATTAGGAGCTCTTATCGTTTGAAACAAAGGATTTACATTTCACACTACCTAACCGTATTAATTTGTACTCTAACTCTTAAGAATTTTTGATAAGTATTATTATTATTTTTCCTTTATTTCAACATATATAGATATACATATAATTTATATTTTTATATATTAAAATATCAAAACATTTAAAAAATAATAATGTATATTGTAATTAAACAGAAGGTGAATAAATGATCACATTTTATTAGCACAGTTAGGCGATTTGGTTCAACCCTAGAAAAAAAGACTTCATCTTCATCAACCTTTTTATCGTCCCAGTGCTGGGCACAGGTCTCCTCTCATATAGAGAAGGATTGAGCGTGATCACCACGCTTGCTCAATGCGGGTCGGCGATTTCAGACTTATAAAGTCCAGGTTTCCTCAAGATGTTTTCCTTCACCTTCAGTCATTGGTGTCCAAGATATACTTAGAAAGTACCTACATATAACTTTAGAAAAGTTACATTGGTACTTGCCTGACTTCGACTTATTCAAAAATATTTCATGATGAAACAATAAATTAATATATACCGACAAATCACACAGATTGAGCTAGCCCCAAAGTAAGTTCGAGACTTGTGTTATGGGATACTAACTCAACGATACTATATTTATAATAAATACATATGTATAGATAAACATCCAAGACCCAGGTCAATCAGGAAAAAATCGTTTTCCATCATGACCTGGCCGGGGATTGAACCCGGGGCCTCCGCGTCGCAGGCAGGCGTGTTGACTGCTGCGTCACGGAGGTCGACAACAACAATAATAAAACAGAGCTCAATGAAATTTATTTTGTGGCATAATTTTCAAAATGTTGAGCGTTATCCATCACAATGTAGGTATGTAATAATAATAAAAGGAATTCAATCAACTAAAGAAATACGTAAAACTGCTTCTACATATAACTGTGATTTTGTAAAGTATGGATTCAATTTATTACTGAAAAATAAATCAATCAATTTTATTGGTGGACATAAAGCTCGACTAAAATACATAAGGCTTTTGTTACCGAATAAACATTGATTGATTGAAAAAAATATTCCACTGAACCGTGCATTTATAAAGGGTGTATCTGACATCGACGCACAAACGAGTACCATGGATCCAGTACATGATTCTGAACCCCCCAGTGGTGGAATTTTTCGTCGGCTTTTTCATAATTTTATAAAAAATGTAGTTTTTTTTCACTTCAGACCATTCACAATTGCTATACTTTTATAACCCAATAAGATTTTAAAGTAAAAATTAAATAATTCGCTAATTACATAAAAAAGCGCAATGAAAACAAAATCCTAAAAACTATCTAATCAGCGATTTAATAGAGTTCACATCAGGGATCAACGTCATACCTACAAACCCGCACGGCGGCACGCTTGCAACGTTCAAAAGCCGAGCCGACACTTTTTTTTAAACACTGTGTATTCTGTAACCGTTCATTAACGACATAAATGACTATCATAATTTTATTAGTGGCATGCGGTCTAGCCTTTTCGCGAAGTTTGCGTTACGGTGTCAGATACACCCTGTATTTTAATTTAATTAAAATTGCAAAATTATTGATGTGTCAATGGTCATTTGTATCAACATCAAATGCAAAATGTGTCGCTGTTTTGTACCTTATTTTTTAGCACGATGTGCTATGGGCAAACGTATTGCTGTTTTAAACCCTATTTGTTGTCACGATGCGCTATGGTCAAACCCGTTGCTGTTTTGAACCTTATTTCTTTTATGGTATGGTATTGTGAAACACATCGCTGTTTTGAACCTTATTTGTTGGCATAATTGTCAATTACCTAAAATTTCCTTTTTAACGCGCCTTAAACTTCAATGTTAAGTAATTACATAACGGAAAGAAGTAAGTTCACTAATAGCATTAGCTACACCATTTTCTTTTTGTTAAGCATACGACAGTAAGTAATAAATTCTTAGAATAAAGTAAAAACATCTGCCATTTATGTAAATCATTTTAAAGTAGCTATAAGTACCTTTTGTCTAAGCCATTAACTCTGTCGAAATTATTTTAACTTTACCACCGTTTTATGTATTGTGTATTTCTTTTTTTGCCTATCGTACTGTCTTTGTAATTAATATTCAATAAGAATTACCTACCGGTATTAACGAACGACGTGAACATATTGGCCCCAAGTTAATTTCAAAGTAGCTTCCAAGGCAACATTTTGTTAAGCTAAATTGAAAATCGGTAACAAACATTTTCGAACAGCGAAAGAGAGTTTTGCCCTACACAAAGTTACTTTCAGTCGTTTTGGAAAATTCGATTTTATACAGCTCTAAAGACATTCAAAACGATTCTTAGAAGAGGAAAAGGAATATTTGAGTCAATTGATCACATCTTTGGATGTCAAATACATTTTACGAGTATGTATCGGTTCGGTGAACATTTGTCGGTTACAAAAGCTTTTAGTGTACCTATAAGTATGTGCGTGTGGGTTGAAATGAATCAAAAAATCGGCCAAGTGCTAGTCGTATTTGCTAACGAATTGTTCCGTACCACAGCTAGTCTAAAAAAAAACTTATACTTACTTACTTATAAATACGCTTTTATTTTGTGGGGACGAACTTTTATTCCTATTAACGACGATCTTTTTAATTTTATTTTTATTATTCGTTGCCATAGCGGCCACAGTAGTGGCTGCTCCCGGAAAAGCTTATACCTGTCAGTAGTATGGTTCAACAGACGGACAGCTTAGCAGTAGGGTTTTAGTAATAGGGTACTGTCGGCAAAGTGTACGGTACCCTAAAAATGCTTCCATATTTCCATTATTTGATGTCTATCACGTTTGAAAGCTTAAATCATTCGATCTCATTTTCAGTTGTGGGCTTTTTTGTTAACGGGATCATATTGTGGTGAAGGTCGCACTGAAAATTAAATCTATTTTTATGAAATCTATTTTTGCTTCCACACTAAATTCCGTTTGACTGGTTTTTGTATTGATTTTTTTTAAAAGACTTTTGCCGGTATCTAGGCATCACTCCTGTTGTGGGTACGTTTACAAACTTAAACTCATATACACAAACAACCAGACCCGGATCAACTACCTGTAGGCTACACAAATACTTGTTACGTGTGGGAATCGGACCCGCGATACAAGCACAGCAGTCGGTTACTCAGTCACTGCGTCAACCGTGTCGTCATTTGACCCATCCTGTCACTTCGCATCGCCTAAATAAAACGACCCCGGTGTCACCATCTGCACATAGCAGGGGCACCTGTACCCCTGCCGTGCAACGCCTGTTAGGGCATATCTCTGGGAGACTGTAAAGGTCTCCTCCTTATCACGTTGAACGCCACGCGGCCACGCTAAATTTCCATATTTAATTTGATTTAAACAATTTTTCATGACATTTTCTTAAAGAAATTTATAATCGGTCTCCGGTGACCCCCATGGCCTGGTGGTATGTCAACATTTTAAAGAGTGGGCTCTCGAATGCAAAAATTTAAAATCGTGGATATTTCTAAATTTCTTGTTATTCCATAGTTAAATTATGGATTCTCCTATTAATTTCTTTTCCAATTACTCACGAGTATTATAAGATTTATCTTTTCTTTTATATTATATATTTTTGAACTGTTCATGTCATGGAATCAAAAATAATAAAAATCCGCACGAGAACCAAGATAACCCAGATAGCCCAAAGAATTGTCCAATTTAAGTGGCGATGGGCAGGACACGTTGATGGCAGAACAAATTGCCGGTGGGGCCTTAATGTTCGGGAATGACGACTGTATACCAAGACGTAGCGTTACACGGCCTCTGGGAAAGTGGACCTATGACGTGAACAGCAGGAATGCAAATTGAATGAAAGTAGCTTTGCTTGAGGGAGACCTATGACCAACACTGGACGTTTATCGGCTGAAATTACTGAATTCATTATTCATTTGGATTCTTCGCTGCATTGGAAAAGTTCTGCTGACTTAGAAGTTACATTAAAACGGCTGTTTGTCAGCTTTAAGTCATAAAACTTGGAAGACCCTAATTTGAGTTTTACATCTTTGTTATTTGTTGCAACCGCAGATAAGAAATGAGCTGACAGCTTGACGTTAATATTATTATCATCTTCATGACTTCCTTTAAGTATATTATTATTCGTTAATTTTTGTTATAATCAAGTGCTTTACGTTTTGTATATAATTTCATCACCACTGTTTTAAAAATGGTGAAGGAAAACATCGCGAGAAAAATACCCTTGAACCAAAAAAATCCTACGCATGTAACAACTATGACCGCGCGCTGAACTCGAGTGGTTGATTACAGCCCATTACCTATCTCCCAACAGTGGGCAGTGTGGCTGATGATGTAAGTATTATAATTTAGTTTTCTATAGCCTCAGCTTCAGGCTCATTCTATCATATTGAGACTATACAATATGTAAAGAAAACCCTGTCTGATCCATGATGGTATTGTTAGTTAGCGATAACTGATTCTAATAATGCCTATAATAAATATTATTTCGCAAAAAGAGGTAACTTAAAACATGTGCGGTAGGCCATACAGGCGCGGGCGAAGAGGGGCAGGGCACGCGGAACGCGGTCGCATCGCTATTCGCTCAGAATTTATTATATCGTCAAAAATAATGTTGTCACTTTTTACAAATTAACAAATTTTGGGGAAGTTGGAATTAATTCGCGGGAAAAAAATATTATTTCAAAATTCACTAGTATTGTTACTATGATGATTATGTAAAATTTCATATTTTATTTGGTCATGTGTTTACCTAACCTTTATTATCCTTACGGGTCGGACAGGGTTTTCTTAACATATTGTATAACATTAAATGTAGTTGGATCAGCCTTCCGAACTACGTAGTTCGAAACAATTATCCAATATACTTTCAATGTGAACATCTCAATAAAAGTTCTAACGACTATTAGTAACATCATTGTTTTGTTGTATCATCTACTTATTTGAATATACACCCTCATAACGTGTACTAAAGTGCACTATCGTGTACCATTTTACATAGATGTTTCTTCAGTGGAATTGTTTCACATCTCTTTGCCTCCGTACAGTTTTCTCTAAAAGGATTTGTTCTATTTGTGTCAGTATTGTTTTCTTGTAAATCAAAATGGATTTTTTTCAATAATGTGGGATGTTTAAGGCTCTTTGTCGCTAAATTGGGATGGCGGAATGGGCCGAGAGAATATTTTTCTTTTGATAATTTTTTAAAAAATTGCCACTGATCTCTTACTTTATCGTTGCTAAAATCATGCCCATTGACGGCATAATATTTTGCTTAGAAGTTGAATATCATTTTTGTGAACTGCATTATGTCCTTTTTGGAGAAATGAAGATTATTTAAACCTAAAATGACTACCTATATTTCATTGAATCTAGGGCTAAAATTGTAGATTTTGTCCAGCTTTTCGAACTGGATGTCATAGGATCCCTTTTCCCAGTAGTAGAAAGATTCAGCCTATCAGTAATGAAAAATTACACAATTGTGGGTTAAGATTCATAAGCTGAATTCATGGTTACAATTTGTCGATGTATGTTACACTGTATTACTAGATAGGAACTTGTCACCATCTGCCTAACTTTTAAACGCAGTTAAGGAAATATATTGGGATCGGTGGCCAGTCAAAGATGGAACGAGGGAATTGCATGTCTTAATTCCCCCATCTCCGTTCCATCATCGGACGACTCGTCGTACGGCTAGTTTCCACCTTTACGTTGTTGACTTTACAACGATCCGAACGAAGCGTTCCGGCTCGTCTTTTATACCGCGTACATCGAGGGACTGGAACAATTTGCCAGTGACGTTGTTTCCGTTGAACTACAATTTAAGGTCTTCAAGGCTAGAGTGCATAGGCTCTTAATAAACTAGCACGCTTTACCATCAACGATTGCATCACTGCTTACCATCAGGCGGGATTGCGGTCTAGTACTAGTTTATAATTTATAAAAAATGTCTAACCTAATACAGCTGAACACCAGTTGAGAGGGTGACCTCCGCAACCCAGTTAAGGTATAATATAATATTACTTGGTAAGGCTGATTTTCAAACTGTCTGGCTTCCAACTTGCCGTAACGACTGTCAGATATTTACATATTCGTGCACTGACTGGACGGGTTCACTCAACCTGTGTGGTTCTTTCTTCAAAAGACTATTTCAGACATCGATTCTACATTTAATCTGACCAAGATTAAGTCATAATCATCACCGAGTGTTAATCTCAGTCACATCCGCAGCTTTTTCAGCTTTGGAGTCTGGGGTCCGCTTTACCAGTCTAACTGCTGATTTTGGCGAAACTAACATTTTTCCGTGAACCGACTGCCATCTGACCTCCACAACCCGAAGGCGATATCTAAGTATTGCAGTTAGACCAAGATTAAATCTGGTCTTTAAAAGAGAATATGACCTCTGAGTATGTTTCGGTCTTTCTTTTCAGAGTAGGTAGTCAGATAGCAACGCCGAAATATCTACTTAGTTAAAAAAAAGCAAATAAAAATTTACTGGTAAATGATGATGATGATTGTTCCGATATGTTTTCGGTCATGGCGACTGCTTTAACTCCTAGTCAGCTCACCGGTCATGTGCGTGAAGGTGGCTGTATAGTATGTGACAATATGTTAGTAAAACTCTGCCCGATCCGTGAAGGTATTGTTAGGTATATGATTCTGCAAATTCCTACAAAGCCGAGCTAAACTTAAAAAAAACCCTTAAAAAATAAATATCATTTCGCAAAACAAGGTAACTTAATACATGTGCGGTAGGCAAAACATGCGCGGGCGAAGGGATGGGGCGTGCCCTGCCCGCGGCACGTGGTCGCAGCACTCATATTAAGACCGTCGAATATGGTGTTGTCACTTTTTTTTTTAAATACCATATTTTGATGAATATGTAAAATTTCATATTTTATTTGGTCATGTGTTTACCTAACCTTTATTATCCTTATGGGTCGGACGTGTTTTTTTTTTACATATTGTATAGCCAATCTTACTAGCGAAAGTGTTTACACAGACCTACTACTTCAGATAATAAATCATTTATCATGTACTAATGGCAGCAGGGAGCAACTGCTTTAAGTGCTTTCCTTGGAAAGAGGTCATCCATCCGGAGACCGACCTCAACAAACATTGCTTAATCCGTAGATCGATCCGTACAACTGTTATTATTTAACAATAAGCCCCTCATATATCTCAGTATTAATGAATGGAGCTTTATATTCATATTCACATAATATCTGTATAGACATTGATATATAGATAAAAGACGTATCGGTACCATAAGACTTTTCTTCGTGAATTTCAGCGTACTTCAGTTCATTGTCTTTTTAAACAAACGTATACTGCCTTTATTTCATACTAGCTTTCCGCCCGCGGCTTCGCCCGCATGTAATTCGGTTATATCGCGCCTTTTGGATTCCTCCTTTTTGGGGATTAATTGTCATATTTTTTTTTATATATAAATTATAAAGTAGCGCTTCACCGCAATCCTGCCTGATGGTAAGCAGTGATGCAATCGTTGATGGTATAGCGCACTAGTTTATTAAGAGTCTATTCACTCTAGCCTTGAAAACACTCAAATTGTAGTCCGACGGAAACACCGCCGCTGGCAAATTGTTCCAGTACCTCGATGTACGCGGTATAAAGGAGGAGGCGAAACGCTTCGTCCGGATCGTAGTGGTGTTAACAACGTAAGGGTGGAAACCAGCCGTACGACGGGTCGTCCGCTGGTGGAACGGAGATGGGAGAATTAAATCATGCAATTCCCTCGCACACTCCCCGAAATGCATCCCATAGAACACCGAAAGGCTGGCTACTCTACGCCTGTGCTCTAGGCTTTGGAGACCAACTCGAGTTAGATCAGGGTCACCAATCAGCCTCTTTGCTCGTCTCTCCACTGAATCCAAAGTGGCCAGGTGACACTTGGCAGCACCAGCCCAAATGTGGCTGCAGTACTCCACACACGAACGGACCTGTGCTTCATATCATTTAGCTTCTAAACTTACATGTGCATATTAGTTTAATACAGTATGTTAACTAACAGAGGGCGTTCCCGTTAACCCGAAATAGTATAGCATACATACCTGCTAAAAAAAATATTTCCATTCGAAAACAAAATCTTTTAAAATTTTTTCCAATATGAAAATATTCAATAAAAATTTTAAATTGACATGTAAAAGAAACACACTGTACACGCGAACATGAAAGACGGCAACGTCGCAATTTATTTATACATGACGACTACTATTTTGATTTAAAATAGGAGGTTTCAAATTTATTTCCAATTAGAATTTTGTTTTATTCGGATTTTTTATGCTTATTTTTCTATGCTGATATTTTTATTTTAATCTATTAATGATATATATTAACGAGTTTAAGGGAACGCCCTCTGTTATTTAACATACTGTATATTAATTACCATGTGCATTCCTTTACAATATATTACCTTGTTTTAAACGACACATAGTGCCATCTATCACCGAACTGCTATGAAGCTAACAATATTTTTGTTTTCCCTCGGGAATATCAAATTTTTCCGGGATAAAAAGTACCCTTTTATTTAATCCGTACTTTTAACTTTATGTCTGCAAAATTTCAAAGCAATTGGTTTAGTAGTTACGGCGTGAAAGCGGGACAAACAAACTCACTTTCCGATTTATAATATTAGTAAGGATTGTACCTACGTAAAAGGAAGCAAATGTATTCTGTTTTTTTTTTCGCTCATTTCCATAGTCTTATACATATGTGATCTCTTAATTTATTGCTTCCCCTAAAGTGATGCGGTCTCGTTAATCGTCACAAATTATAGCCTCGAGATACTTTTCGGCTATTTTTCTCTAACTCATAACTACCTAATTCAGAATTACTTTATTACATGGCTTATAAATGTAGGATGTTTAGCTCAAAATGATTTAAGGCGGCTCCAGAGGAAAAACACACCGCAGGCCGTTTTTATGTAGTTTTTCGGAGCTATCTACTCTTTATCCAAAAGAAATATCAACTTATTAAAAATACATAAATTTTCTCCATAATCTTGGCTCCAAAATTGTAGATTTTTTTTTTTTTACTAAGCATAATGTTTAAATAATTCCTTCACAACGAAACCTCTGACAAGAGAAATAATTATCAAAAAGTGCATCTCCTCGAAAAGTAAGCATTATTTAGATTGCGTTCTTACACTAATGGATAGGCAATTTCATGACGAACATTATTGTAGAAATATTTTTTTAAAACGACCAAAACAAAAATTTTATTCAACAATCTGAGCGTATTCCCCATCGTTTCCTTGCCCGAGCTATTGAGATTCAGTATGCCACAAGCTCTCGAAGGGGGAACCCGTGTCGTTCGTCATCGTGCGGTCCGCTAGCATAGCGGGCGGCGCGTGAGCGAGAAAGCATCTGCTTGCTCGCTCACGCACCGCATGTCGCATAGAGTATAATACTATCATAAAGTGTCTGAGCTGTTATTGATGTTCATTTTGGTGATCGTTTTTTTAACCGATTTCAAAAGGGAGGAGGTTATATGTTTTTTTTTATGTTTGTTTGCGGATAACTTTACTATAATATAAATAATAGGGTATTTGACTAAAAAAAAACTAATTAGTCCGTCATTCAGATCATAGAAAAATATTGGATAGGTTTATTATATACGTTTTACATTTCGTATATTTTGTTATATCCAATCAATAAAAATTGACAAATACAATTTGTAAAGAAAACCCTGTCCGATCCGTGAAGGTAATTGTTAGGTATCGATAACTGATTCTACTAATGGGTACAAAGCCGGGCTAAACTTAAAAAAAAATCCCCCTAAAAAAATAAATATTATTTCGCAA
Organism: Sesamia nonagrioides; assembly: GCA_017933935.1. NCBI lineage: Eukaryota > Metazoa > Arthropoda > Insecta > Lepidoptera > Noctuidae > Sesamia > Sesamia nonagrioides. Next base: position 465,367 of record JADWQK010001561.1, on the reverse strand, counting down.
AAAGAGCTAACTTAATACATGTGCGGTAAGCAACACTACCGCGGGGGGCGGGGGGCAGGGCACGCGGCACGTGGTCGCGTCGCGATTTGCTCGTAATAATACCGGTGTTGCCACTTTTTTAAAAATTACCAAATTTCGGGGAAATTTGAATTAATTCCCGGGAAAATAGATAATTTCAAAATTCAATAGTATTTATTGTTACTATGATCATTATGTAAAATTTTATATTATATTTGTTCAAGTGTTTACCTAACCTTTATTATCCTTATGGGTCGGACAGGGTTTTCTTTACATTTTGTATAAAAGGCATCAAAGATCAGGAGTGATGGTTGGTGACGTCACTGGCCGCTAAAAAGTATAGCGTGCAGTGACATCACACGAGTTTTCAAAGCACTGTGTCGACTTCATTTTTTGTTTAAATGAAAAAAGAAAAAAATATGTGTCTAGTATTTTTTGGGTAGGCCCCCGACAAGGTAGACCGACGACCTGGTGAAGGCCGCGGGAAACGGCTGGATGCGGGAGGCGCAGGACCGGTCGTAGTGGAAAACCTTGAGGGAGGCCTATATCCAGCGGTGGACGTCTTTCGGCTGAATTGATGATGATGAGTATTTTTTGGAAATCTGACTGACGGACTAATTAGGTTTTTTTAGTCAAATACCCTATTGCATAAGTTGATAAAAAATGCTATGTAATAGCTTTACCGCGGCAGTTCCCGAGTGCCACAAGTTTTTTTTTTTTTTAATTAGAAAGATTATATCTTCAAGGTAGTCTCATGTTAAGGAAATTAGGGTCTGATGATGGAATACTAAGGAAACCTAGGAGAAATTTAAAAAATCATAGGGGCGCCTAGGGCATTTCTATGTTTTTTTCATTAAGTGTTTTAACGCACTACAATTTAGTAAAGTTCGGAGTTGATGGAGCCGGGAGACAGCTGAGGGATCTCCTTAACGATTCACATCAGCTGCCTCGTGTTTGTGCTTAATAAATTTATATTGATAAGAACTTTACACCTAAATGAGTTGTGATTGTCATTAAAGCTCTGATGATGAAGACAAAGGCCAGTTAAGGGAACTCCTCAAAGGTTTACAATAGTTACCTTGTGAATTCATTTATATTGATGAAAACTTTACACCCATATAGGTTTAAATGAAGGTCTGCAATAGATCTGATGATGAAGACCATAGACAGTCGAGGGAATTCCTCAACAATTTACAACACTGTACTTTAACATAGTACAAACACTACCTACTCGTCATGCTTATGCAAAAATCAATTAAAATCAAGAGACTGAATGTAAGTGTTGTTATTTCCTTGCGTTATTTCTAGAAATGCTCATACTTTCATCGTGGTCTGATAGGAATTAAAGCAAACGAAATACGTCGTTTGCTTGCAGGCCTTTTCCAAATATGCTGCCGTCAGCGTTCAGTCTGACCGGATATTGTATTAGTCAGATGTTTATTATTTTTCTGCAAAAGGAAGCTTTGTGTAAATAATATTATAGTATATGTTTTTGTTTTTTTTTATACGATAGTTTTATTTTTTACAATTTACGTATTTGTTTTATTAAACGAGAATAATAATATAATTTCAGTCTTGCCTGAACCCAAAAAAAAACATCAAATCTTTTTTTTATGTAGGTTTCCTGTCTGCAGAAATTTATTTGACCCTGATTACGTTTTCCCTTAAAATAATAAATAATGATAAATTAACCTTTATTATATTATTTTTCTATCCCTTTGACCATCTGACTTAGCTAACTTTCAATCTACAAAACTAACTTCCAACCCTGAAGCTACAGGCATAACATATTTAGTAGTAAAGGTCTAATCAATACAAATTAAGTAAGCCCAAGCACATGACAGTTGCTTCCGATGTGGATTCCCTTGATTCTCTGTCATCTCCATCATCAGGTCAGGCCCAAATCTTAACGGTTTTATAGTATGATCCGATATAAATACGAGTATCAAGTTTTCACCCGAAGCGTGCTTACAATTTTCGATAATTGGCCTAAATTTCTTAGAATTTCTATTATCGACACTGACGTGGTAACAATGAGATTACATAGGCAGCATACTCTTTCATATAAAAAAAGAATGGTCAAAATCGGTTCATTAACGATAAAGTTATCAGCGAGCACACATAAATCGAATTGAGAACCACACTTTTGGGAAGTCGGTTAAAAATAAAATACGCAAATTTTTATTATGACGTATCGTCAACATTTGTTTCAGTCTATAATAACCAAAAGTATTTGGGCGCACCAATAAATAAAAATAAAAGCGCCATGTCTGTTACTTCTGTGGTCTATGAATTTAACTTGTATTTGTAAGTACTTCGTCCGCCAGACGGCGCTAGTAATATTTTGCGAAGTATTGTAGAGGTGGGGCGCGGTGAAGAGGGACCAAATGCTCAAGGTCATTTGGTGAGGGTACGTCCTTAAGAAGATAAAGATATTTAAAGAATGGAATCGAAGTGGGGCTTGGGGCTAAATAATAACTAATGCGGGTCGATCTTTAAGCTTAACCAACACTTACCGAGGTCGGTCCATGGATGGGTGGCTATCCACCACGGTGGGTACGATTTTCGGGGTGCGAAGGGTTAAACATCTAATGGCTATCCATTACATGCATAAACCCTTCGTGCCCCGAAAAGTATGTGTAGCGATGTGCCGGGTACGATGCGCCAAATGTTGTTGTGTCGGGAGTTTGTTCGCGCGGTAAACCATCAACGATTACATAATTGCTTACTATTTGGCGGGATTGCGGGCAAGCATTACTTTATAATAAATAAAAAAAAAATAAGCCTACAAAATTGTTAAAAAAATCTTAGATATGGACGCTATGTATCAGACATTTAAAACGAATAACTTCGCAAACACAGTTCCTACTCGTTAGACAAATTATTACAAGGAATTTATTATTTTGTCAAATTTGAACCCGTCGTAAAAACGAACTTTAGCGATAAACGGACCATTAAAATCGCTTCAGTAGTTTTCGAGATTTACACTTAAAGGGGGACTTTGTTACCCCGTATCTTTAGTGGGCTAGCAACTTGTCGAGCCGTCCAATAACTCAGAGACGATAAATCGTATCTTAAAGTGAAGGAAAGATGAGGCCTAGTGGTATCGTCTCTGAGTTACGAGTTCGTAAGTTCGAATCGAAGAATTTCATCAAAGCGAACTCAAAATGCTACGTAGAATACCCTTTATTATGTACACCCACCCTTTATTGTGTATCATTAAAGAACATAGATAGATATGAAGATTTTTTTTATTTGGACCAAAGTTTTTTCATAGCTTTAATATAGATGGATGGAAGCGCCATTTTGTAAACATCCACTAGCGGTAGCTTTATGGATCGATAGCTGACCTCAACGCAGAGAACAAAATAAGACCGAACCCGGTAAAGTGTCACGTTCCGGAGAAATTAACGTTCAAAGCTGATGATTGAGATAATTGTGTCACGTGATCAACTTTGAACGTTAATGTCCCGGAAACGTGACACTTTGCGGTGTTTGGTCTATTGGACAGTTGATATTTTTCTCGAAATTATGATGTTAATCTTAAGAAGGATCGAGGAACAGCACCTTCATTGCGTAACACATTATTAACAGTTGGAATCATTTTGAAGCATATTACTAATCCATTGCTCCATATGTTTGAACATATGTCTGCTCAACAACGTAAATAACGTAATGAATGTTGTTGAATTGTCAAAATGAAGCCCATTGCTACTGATAGTGTGTTACGCAATTACCCTGCAGGTATAAAGTTCACTCATCCTACATAGAAAAGGGAGGATCCTCCGACCAGGCGGGTGTTGTGTCTGGCTGGCACTTGCCAAACGGTTGATGTTGAGAAGTTGCAACTGCCATACAGTTGCACGGTAAACTCTTCTTGCAAGATGTAGAATCCGTGTGACGTCACCATGACGCGTTGTTTGTATGAAGCGGTTGTGGGTACCGCTACAGTTCTAAAAAGAATATTGTTGAGTTTGAAGCTCTATACGCAGCAATCGTCCTCAAGAGTCAAGCAAGAGTCCTCGAGTGGAGACCGCGTCTCGGCAAACGTAGCGTAGGACGCCCTTGGGCGAGATGGAGCGACGACATCAAAAAGATGGCTGGTAGTGGCTGGCGGAGAACTGCTCAGGATCGAGCTTGTTGGTGTGCCATGAAGGAGGCCTATGTCCAGCAGCGTACGAGTAGAGGCTGATGATGATAATGATGACACAACAATCAGTGATCTGATCCAAAATATGCATATTTATGGTATCCATGTAAATCTAAACGTATACCTATACCATATTTCCGTCACGTATAGCGTGACGTCATGTTAGTATTATCCAGCTGTGACGTTTACAGTTCGGTGTAACATCAATACAGACCTTTGACGTTGTCGCAATGTACATTCGCGACAGAATGATTTCTGACCGACATATGGAATTGTGATGTATTGTTCACTGTTTCGTCGATGTGATTAAACTTAATGATTTATTTTGATTATTGTATCTATGTTATCATTTTTTATGTTAGATTATTATTATGTCTGTTTTAATAGTCTTTGTTGGTTTCTTGTTTTTTGATATCAGCGTAGTCAATCGGATACAGCTAAAAACTAAAAGGAACTCGGGTATTATTCGATACAAGGTCCAAAACTATCCGAATTATTTGTAACTAGCTTTCCGCCCGCGGCTTCGCCCGCGTGGGGTTCGGTTATATCGCGCTTTTTAGATTTCCCTCGGGAATATCAAATTTTTCCGGGATAAAAGGTAGCCTATGTTCTTTCTCAGGGTCTAAAGATTGTCTGTGCTAAATTTCATCAAAATCGGTTGAGAGGTTTAAGCGGGAAAGCGTAACAGACAGACAGACAGACAGACAGACAGACAGACAGACAGACAGACCGACAGACAGACAGACAGAGTTACTTTCGTATTTATAATATTAGTATGGATGGAATGTGTGCATTGTAATGTGAAACCGCTGCGCGCAGCTAGTCAAAAATAAAAATTGTCGAAGAAACGTGATTAACAATGACTTTAAAATTTAATCTGTAAAAGACGACGCGGTTTAAATTTTGTAAATGGTTTAACAGTATAGTTTGTGTTTGATTATTTATTTGAGGTCTTTCATTACAACAGAAACAAATAATTAGATGGTATATAATTATAATGTGACATAATATCCTTTTGAGTTACATAATATGTCGGTGAAGGCTGGTTACAAGACATCAGATAAATGCTTCATTACTATGAAGGATACCATCCTATTCACTTTAACAAAACATATCAATGAGCAGATTAAGCAGGTAATCCCAATTCCCGCGATATAGGAAACTTGTGTGATAGCTTTGTAATTCAAACGTCTAATATTCCTAACAAAGTTACTAAACCTTGACAGGTTACACAATTACTAACAAATTTAGTTAGTAGTTGTTAAGCAAGTTCACTTAGTGATCTTATGGTTTTGCTCCGATAGTTCCGGTTAGTCAGTTCTATTATTAGAATGGTCTTTTAGCTGAAAATATATATTTTACTTGTTTTTTTCTTTTATTAAAACTCAATAAAATAATAAAGGCATGTTTGGATATTAAAGGAGCTATTTCTCTGGTTTACCTTTTTTCCATTTCTGCGTCTACGGCTGTATATCTGACACTACGTGTATCTGATGCCAATACAATGTACCTGGATTCGACATATTATTTATATCTTACGATATTATGATCCCGTGAGAATTATAACCCAGAGAGAAAAGACATTATAACCTGTCTGTGTGCCAATTTTTATCCAACTCCGTTCAGTATTCTCACAAACTTTCGCATTGATAAATATTAATAGGATGTATGTGTCTGTATATACATAGTAAAAGTGCACAGTGCTGCACACTTCCACCCAATTTAAAGTTAGACAAATATCAACTTTATTTCAATGACAAGTAAGTGGATTTCAGACTTGTACTTGTATTATTGTAGTTGACTAGTAGACTTGTTGACTAGTATTATTGAATTAGATATAACCATGCTTGAAGAGCAGTGGTAGTCTAGTGGTATGAGCAGTGGTAGCCTAATGGTATGAGCAGTGGTAGATATAATATTGTGTAATGAAATGAAATGAAATCTACTTGTTTATTAAGCAAGTAGGATCACTGATCACTTTTACACGTCATGTTCATTTTTTATTTTATTTTTTTAACTAGATGAAGCCGGCATTTCCTAACCTTTCCTCTGAGAAGAAATAGCCGAAACAAACTCAGGGATCATCGTCTTTTTTCAAGTCCAGACATTAAAAATGAAAATATTTACAATAATTTACCTTATAATTACACATATTGCTTAATAACAATGCTTAACAGAGCGAGCAGCTCAGTCCCAAGCTTTTTTGACTTCTAAATAATCTGTGATTTAATAATACCCCTTTTTGCAAAGTTTGGCCTTTTTTTAATGGGTAAGTTTCGAATGTCCATGGGAAGCTTGTTGTAAAAGTGTATACATTGACCCATGAACGAGTTGCCTACTCTGTGGAGACGAGTGTGATGTACAGCAAGATTGTGTTTGTTCGTGGTAAATAATCTTTCACCATTGCTTTCAAACGGTGAAGGAAAATATGGTGAGGAAATCTGCGTGTCCTAGAGCCAAAAACTTCTAAGACATGTGACATCTGCCAAACCGCACAGGGCCAGAGTGGTAGATTACGGCCCACTCCCTCTCATCGAGAGGAAGCCTGTGTACCAACAGTGCGAACAATGTAGGCTGCTTATGTATGTTTGAAGTTATAGCACAAGTTGAACGTTATTACGCAGTTTTTAAGTTATTTTTCCGTAAACATATCATATTTGTTTACATTTTTGTCGAAAATGTCACGATGTTTTGATAAGTTATGTTACAAGTGATACTTATTCTGTATGCTCGACATGTGGACATTGTTTTAATGGGACTGTAACACACTGCCGGCGCCGTTCCTCCGCTGCCACTGCCGGCCCTTTACCGCCGGGGCCGTTCCTACTGCCGGCGCCGCTCCTGCTGCTGACGGCTGTGCTGACTGACCATTGCCCTTTCTTTTTTTAACCTCTTTTTGTTACCGGCTATACCACCTTTAAGGCAAATAAATACTTACGTGGAAGAGATCTTACGTGGATAACTTGTTCTGGACAGTCCTTTTTTTAACTGACGTTGTATGTCAAAAGGATTAAGTTTGCAATAATTTTTAAAATCCTTGGTAACAGATTGCTCGATGATGTCCACTTTTTTTTGTACTCAATAAAATTATGATTTCCGCCAAAGCGTATTTTTATTTGTTTCGCCATAAACTCACATTCAATCTTTTTACTGTTGACAATAAGCGCAAAACGGTCGAAATTTCCGGAATAAATCTGTTCTAAAAGCACATTTATTTATAAATAAATTCCGCAAAACAATAGTAGGTATAATTTGTGACGCTTTCAGGCACAAAGACTCAGTGATTTAAAATCTTAAGTAATTATTTGCAGTAGCTTATTTATTAGTTAAATTATATTTGAATAATTTAATGTTTACCTATTTAATTTTCAACTGAGAATGATAATGATGAATAACGAGGCACTTATAAACATTTAACTGTTATCAACAGCAGCAGAATACTGTGCCTTTTGTTGCCGTGGTAATAAAATTAAATAATTTATTACATTGTTGAGTCTCGACCGAAATCTTGGAAACTCTTAAGATTAAAATTATTTCACATTTTAATAGTCCATTGTTAACTTGCTATTCTAGTAAAGTTTGCGGTCAGCTTTTTATGGTATTCTCAACCAGTGTACATGTTTGACCTAATGTATGGTCGTTAACGATCCCAGTAGGCAGAATTCCGCTATTTTTTCTCACTCCAATGAGATGAAGGCGTGAGTTGATAATAAAATTGTATGTTTTCGTAAAGTTTGCTGTAAATAGTTTTTACTATCGTAGAATCATGGTCCAGTCTTTTAGTGCTTTGCCATCTACACGATATTACTCCCAATAAAAAGCTATAACTTCGATCTAAATGGTTCACGGGTTCATTACATACTAGAGTTCCTTTCCCGTTCCAATTCAAATAGAGTTATTCTTAGGGTTCATAAAAACGTTCATAACTCCCATTTATGGTTCCGCATGCGGTGATTAAGTAACCAATATAGTCGCTATAAATTTATTTGTGTAGGTAAGTTACTGCTTCTGTATTAGGCCGACTGGTATGTTAGATTTAGTTAAGAGTTTCTTGTACAAGTTCCGGTGTGTTTGACTTTTAGCTTGTTTCCCGTCATTGTTAGAGGCCCTTCTCCCTAATTTCGTGATTTTGTCGAGACAAAATCAACTAAATAAAAACAAAAACGAAGTTAAAATAAACTGCGACGGTTAACATTTTGTTTGAGTGCGGTTACTGGCAGTAGTTAGGTGCGGTACGGGCAATTGCAGTTGAAATCGGTGCTCTGATTGGAATACTTCATTGTTTTGACTCTGAGCAACATTCAAGTGTAAAAAGTGCAAGTGTGAAACTATTGTTAATATTTGGGAAACATAATTTTGGGACGTTTAAAATTAAACCTTTGCATTTCTCTTTTCATAAAACTTCACACTCAAATTATTGTCACACGGTGGTTTCCTTGTGCCATTTATCGGATTTCTAAAATAAAATTGGAGCAAAGCAAAATATATATTGGATTTGCCAAGTTAAAGCTTGCACTTTGGATGATTTAACATTTTACATTATACTAGCTAACCGCCCGCGGCTTCGCTCGCGTGGAGTTCGGTTATATCGCGCTTTTTAGATTTCCCCCGGGAATATCAAATTATTCCGGGATAAAAGGTAGCCTATGTTCTTTCTCAGGGTCTAAAGATTATCTGTGCCAAAACTGCCAAATTTCATCAAAATCGGTTGAGAGGTTTAAGCGGGAAAGCGTATCATACAGACAGACAGACAGACAGAGTTGTAGTCTTTCGCTGAGAAGAAGTGGCGAAAGAAACACCCCAGCAGCACAAAAAATAAAAAACAAAAAACGATCACGGACTCGGTCCAGTCATGATCACGCGAATTCAATGCTTTTTCCCCATCTAACAAAAGTGCTCAATATCGCTAAAGAACTTTTCACTTCAAAGATCTATTACGAAGTTATAAAAGAAGTTTATTTTGGGTTTTGTTGAAATATGTCGCATTTGCCGTACTAATTTTAAAATGAATATATTATAAATGACTGTTAGACGATATTTGAACCGTGTGCTTTCGGGCTAAACCGTTTCGTACCGAGCTTAGAATAGTACCAACACATATCCTCCCGTGTGTGTCGTAAGAGGCGACTAAGGGAACTCTCACCAGGGAAGCGGGCAGCAGAGCTTGTCTTGTGGAATATTTAAATTCTGCGATCCCCAACCCACCAGCTACTTACGCGTGGGGTTTATGACAAACCCCTCCAATGCAATGAAAGGCTTGGGGGAGGCTTTTGTCCAGCAGTGGACCTCTATAGGCTGAAAAAGAAAAAGAATTAGACGATCAAGGTTTTAATAGAAAATTATTCTGATTTTCAGTTTTTTGGTTCCAGTTCTCAAATCTGTCTAAAGTCTACAGAAATGTTAAACTTTTAGCTGTGAGATCAGCTAGACGTAGACTCAGTTATATATTGGTAGCTTTGTGAGCAAGTACTTAACTAAATAATTTACCTGTGAAACCTTTAATGAATAACTAAGTTAGCACAACTAGTCTCGTTATGTAAATTCGATTTTAGCGAAGCGAAAACGTCTGTTTCCGTTTCATTGGAATTTATCAGTTTTAATAAATGCACGTAACGTAACATAATCAAATGGTGTCTTTGTGCAAAAGGAAATTCTCTCTTGCTATCTGCCAAATACAAATTTATTTACCAACGGCGATACATAAAATATTTTATAAAATCATAAATATTGTACAAAACATTTTATCTTCATATTTTACATTTTATGGACAATATAGGTTTCCCTGTGTAACTGGGATATTTATTTATAAAGTACGCGGACAGACTAATGCCAAATAATTCCAATTAAAAAGACCACACAATAAAAATACACAAGGTTAACAATGTATATCACAATTTTAAAGTAGTGGGTAAAGCGGACCCCAGTGGCCAAAGCAGAAAAAGCTTCGGATTCAACTAGGATTAACGCAGAGATGATGATGATGAATATACATATGTATATCACAATTTTGAAATAAATTTGAAACAAATAAGGTTGGTACTAGAAGAAAGAAGAAGAAAAAAAAAGGCAATTGGTATATTGAAAGCACAAAAAGTACAAGAACGGCATTCGTGAACCATGTAATAGTGGACATGCAAAGGGTAAGAGTGAGAAAGCACGTTAAGAAAGAGTTAGCTACATGACAGTTACCACAGATTAGAATATTCTAATGTCATGCAAACAAGGCTAATTTACAATGAAGCTAAGACAGTAACTACATACCTACTTTACTGCGATCTGTACCCTATCTGCGTAAAAGACTCACAATCTGTATCATATTGAAGGAAATAGCTAATTCCTTTTTTTTTATACCGGCAAATCACACAGATTGAGCTAGCCCCAAAGTAAGTTTGAGACTTGTGTTATGGGATACTAACTCAACGATACTATATTTTATAATAGATACATATATGTATAGATTTTGACAGCCTCCGTGGCGTAGCGGTAGCGGACGCGGCCGCTGCGTAAGGTGGCGCGGGTTCGATCCCCGCACAGTGCAAGTATTTGTATGCATGAATATGAATATTTGCACTGGTCTGGTCGTGCCTCGGAAAGCACGTTAAGCCGTTGGTACCGGTTGCCATACGAACATCTAGTGGTAGTCGTTACGGGTTGTTGGAGCCATCAAAAGTCCAACAATTGGTGTAACTGCAATGCGCCAGACGGCAGTCGCTTCATGGAACATGTCGAAGTTTAGCCATATCAGCAGTTGGACTGGTAAAGCGGACCCCAGACTCCAAAGCTGAAAAGGCTTCGGATGCGACTGGGATTAACGCTGGGATGATGATGACATATATAGATAAACATCCAAGACCCAGGCCAATCAGGAAAAGATCGTTTCCCATGATGACCTGGCCGGGGATCGAACCCGGGGCCTCCACGTCGCAGGCAGGCGTGTTGACCGCTGCGCCACGGAGGACGACAACCGCTTGCTACATAAGATGGGATAAAATCTGCTTAAAATAAAATGTAATTCTAATGCCAAAATGAAGGCTATTATCACTGTAAATGTGTTATGTTATGTAATATAGTACAGTTTCAATGAAGAATGTACTCCCTAATTGATAAAATCGCAAAAGCATCTTGACATTAACCTTCTGCCCTTCACAAACTTCCCGGATAAGCTGGCTTGAAGAAGGACATATTGCCAAATCAGCTGATGTCTGTTAAGTACGTACTCCAAGATACATCAAGCAGAAATCCCTCCCAGTGATCGCAGATGTCGATATGTTTTTGCCGACAGTTTTTATTGGAGCGGCCGTTATACATTTATAGGTTTATCTAGAGGAATGTAAACGTTTCACATTTATGTATGGATGTTGTATAGACGTTGGGATGTATGGGTGAATGTTTATTGCTGTTAATTGTTTTAGATGCATAAGGGTCTTGACGGCCTACATTCAGCGGTGACGGTTGACTTTAGAATAGAATACTCTTTATTATACAATATGTAAAGAAAACCCTGTCCGATCCGTGAAGGTATTGTTAGGTATCGATAACTGATTCTACTAATGCCCACAAAGACAGGCTAAACTTAAAAAAATACCCCTTAAAAAATAAATATTATTTCGCAAAAAGAGGTAACTTTAATACATGTGCGTTATGCAACCCCTTCCGCGGGCGGCGGGGGGCAGGGCACGCGGCACCTGTGACGTGGTCGCGTCGCTATTCGCTTATAATAATACCGGTGTTGTCACTGTTTTAAAAATTACCAAATTTCCGGGAAATTGGAATTAATTCCCGGGAAAAAAGGATTATTTCAAAATTCATTAGTATTGTTACTATGATGATTATTTAAAATTTTATATTATATTTGGTCAAGTGTTTACCTAACCTTTATTATCCTTATGGGTCGGACAGGGTTTTCTTTACATATTGTATACACCATATAAAATACAGAACATAAATACGAAGATTTTACAATGGGTGATATAATGGGCGGTTTCATCGCTAAGAGCGATCTTTTACAGACAATATTTGGATGAAATATCAAGGGGAAGGAGAGACAGATACTTAATGTAGGTAGTCTACAGTGTATTGCTTAAAATGTTCTACTGATAATTCCGTGTACCTATCATATCGATTACACTCCGTGATATATACTGTGTTTCTCTAGAGTACAAATATTCATAAGCTTATTAATTTTTGTGTTCACGTGAGAGGACTTCTGGTAAACAAAACAAGAAGGAAGAAAAATAGGTTTATTTGTGTGTATACAAAAAAAAAAAAAGAAATGATATAACAAACAAGTATTTTTTTGTTGAAATCGACTATGAAATATAACTCTGTTGTTTCTTGTCTCAAAGTAATTCCATTTCTTTTTCGGATGGGAAATCATGAAATGACCTCTCCCGCTCTGCGTTACTGGATGGCCTTGTCAGACTTTTACTGACTTCAACCTACCCGTGTGCGATATCTTTTTCGAACAACCTGCGATCCGGATGAACGAGCAAGGGGTGGGCCCTTGCTCGTTATTTTCAAAATCACGGTTTGCAATTATACAATACTTTATGGAGCTATAATATTACGACTTCGTATAAGAATCGCAATTTTAAGTTTACTTCCAATCATAAAATAGACTTTATAACCATCCTGTTGAGGTACAAAGCGCTTAAAACGATTCACTAACAATGGTTGTAAACCATAAAATGGGAAGTAAGCCGATGTTGAACACGTTAGTATTATGGTCGAGTGTTTGTTGGAATAAAAAATATTCTGTATCAGAAATATTGAGTTAAATCTTAGTCGTATATTGCCCATGTCTGTCCTTGTGACATTACATAGAATGGCATGATTGGTGTGCGAGGGAATTGCATGATTTAATTCCTCCTTCTCCGTTCCACCATCGGACGGACCGTCGTATGGCGAGTTTCCACCCTAACGTTGTTAACACCTCTACAATCCAGACGAAGCGTTTCGCCTCCTCTTTTATACCGCATACATCGAGGTACTGGAACAATTTGCCAGCGGCGGTGTTCCAGCCGGACTAAAATTTGAGTGTCTTCGAGGTTAGAGTGAATAGGCTCTTAATAAACTAGCGCGCTTTACTATCAACGATTGCACAAGCACTACTTTATAATTTATAAAAAAAAAATACGTTTTAAGTGACTTACGTAATGAAGTGAACCTCATTTCCAATCATCGTAAATAGTAAAATCACGCGATTTTACCGTCCTCATTATCAAGGTTGTCTTGTTACTCCCCGAAATATCTCAGAACCAAATACATTCAACTTCAACATGGCAAACTTTTTTTATAAAATATTTCTAACATTACCATCACCTTCAAAACCTCATTCACGATTACTTTATAAAATTCACCAAACGGCTCATTACCAGTGCCTGTCAGCATGAAAATCAGGACCTGGTAGAAAATTGATGCTTTCACCCGCTTCGCCGACTCCGTGCCAGAGTTTCATAAAGCCTTGTACGCACTAGATGGAAATTGCCTCGCGACTTTGTATCGAGGCACAGTGACAAAATCAATGTCTCGGGACATATTGTCTCGAAACGTAAATTTGATTATTGTCACAGGACACAAGGGAGTAGACGTGCTCAGCAATATGGCTAGAAAAATGTTATGCGGGCATGTAATACGGATGAATGAAGAAAATGTCATAAGAAAAGTTTTGAGTGTGAATTTTAATGGCGATAGAGGAAGTAGAGGAAGAAAAAATAATAATGGATGGACTTTTGTATAATTATAAACTAGTCCTTGACTGCAATCCCGCCTGATGGTAAGCAGCGATGCAATCGTTCATGGTAAAGTTCGCTGGTTTATTAAGAGCTTAATCACTCAAAAAACTCAGTGAATAAGAAGGAAGACGGCAGTTGAGCGAGGTGATGTAATGTTAAATCCAAAAACACAACAATTTCAGATTTGATTCAATAGGAGATTGATCTGGAGACCCTCCACGACCAAACTCCCGACACAACAACATTTGGCGCATCGTATCCGGCACACATCGCAACACAACTACTCAGACCGATAGTGATAAATGATATAGATATAGAATATAGATAGTGTGAAAGATGATATGGCTAAAAAGGGGGTGACTACCGACATTAGACCTATTTTCCTCAAACATCACGACAATAAAGTGGACGATTGTCACGGAATAAACTTTGCCACGGAGACAGTGTGTACAAGGCATATGGACGTCGTTACTTCAACATTTTGGTGAAGCCTTAGAAAGACAAATGGGTATCTCATTACTATCGCCACTCCTTGCCTCCTTGGTTATATGAAATTCTTAACGTGACGCCTTAAGATGCCATATTAGTGCTTTCAATCTACCGAAGGATTACGGTTTCGTTGCAACGTTGCGGTCGGGGTGAAATTAATACGAAAGTCTTATGGCAATCTTGTGAACTCTGTTGTAAGGTAATACTTTAGACGAAGTAGATTAGCCTAGATGCTTGTTTATTGTCTTAAGATTATGAAAATAGCCGGATAAAGTAATGAAAATATATTAGGTACATCATCATCAGCCGTTATTCGTCCACTGCTGGACATAGGCTTCCTTCATGGCACGCCAACAAGTTCAATCCTGAGCAGTTCTCCGCCAGCCACTACCAGCCACCTTTTTGATGTTGTCGCTCCATCTCGGCCAAGGGCGTCCTACGCTACATTTGCCGAGACGCGGTAAACTTCGTCGGGTATTTAGGTACTTCAATACACCCAATTCAAAAGAGGTTTTTGTGAAAAATAAACCATATACAGACTATAGCACCTCAAATTTCTTTATTAGATCTTCAACTTTATGGCTAAAGCATTATGGCTCTAGATGGATTGGGAATATCTGACAGTTTCGGGTTTCTTGACCTGCTGTCGTCCGTCTTTTTCGTTTATCTTGTTCTGAACAAGGACTTTTGAAACAAGAGATAAATTGACATACAAAAATATTCATACACATGGCCATTTTGTTGTTCACCATGCTTCTCAAAAAATTTATGTTCTTGTAAAAGTGACGACCAACCACATATCCAGCACTACATTTCCTATTATTATTATTTTATTTAAAAATTCGCAATGCGAAATGTAGTGCTGGATATGTGGTTGGTCGTCACTTTAATAGAATATTCTAATAGAAGATTGTTCTGTAATAGTACATTACGATATTAGTGCGTAAGGATGGTTATAACATGCGAGGCGGAATTTCAGCCCGAGCCGAAGGCGAGGGTGTAATTGAGCCGAGCATGTTATAACCAATACGCACGTATATCGTACGACGTTTTTTAACACACTTGCGAGGAAACAGAAAAAAAAGTATTTTATATTTTGTTCATTTTAAATAAACTCAATCTGTGAATGCACACTGTTGCTTTCCCGCCATTAGTATTATTATTTGCCATTTCAAATATGGAACAGCGCGCAGCGCGAGTCGTGCGGCGGCGATCAGTTCCATATTTACTTGAAATGGAAAATAATGCTGTTATGGAATTTGTATGGACTATAACTTAACTATTTGCTTTGATAACACACGCGTTTGTTATGGCCCGCTTTACATATTTAAAACCGGTGGAATTACATCAGCTTTACGAGCAAGGGTGTTAAAAATTTGTATAACAATCTTCTATTTCTCGCTCTGTTAAGCATTGTTATTAAGCAATATGCGTAATTATAAGGTAAATTATTGTAAACGTTTTCATTTTTAATGTCTGGACTTGAAAAAAGACGATGATCCCTGAGTTTGTTTCGGCTATTTCTTCTCAGAGATAGTCAGTTAGGAAATGCCGGCTTCATCTAGTTTAAAAAAAAAGAAACATATGACGTGTAAAAGTGATCAGTGATCCTACTTGCTTAGTAAACGATTTCATTTCATTTCATTAAAAATTGTGCTCCACAAAACCGATTTCACGGTTTGTCTGCGAGAACGGAACAAACAGTACTAGATATCTTTATTAGAGCGTAGATCTAGGTACCCCAGACATAAATCAGCCTATGATATTCCGACTCCTAGAACATAGGCCTTCTCCTGATGAGAGTGTCCACATATGTATCTTCGAAGTTTTGTCTCTAGGACATGACAGTTTCCTCACTGTTTTTCCTTCACCGCGTTTTGAGAGCAGTGGTGATGAAATAATTTACATAAAGTAAAGCGCTCCTAACGGGGTTCGAACCTACGATCGTAAGGCGCGGCCGATACCACTAGGCCACTGACACCGTCGTGGTACTCTCAGAAATGTTCTCTGAAAAATAAATGCTTTTATTTAACTGCCTTTAAATTTTCCATGTAATTTTTTTCTTTTTGTTAAATAAGTCATAAAATTCTGAACATGAATATTTAGCATGAGCCTAAACAAAACGTTCTGACATTTCCATTTGAATTTTTTATCTTTATTCATACCAGCCTTTAATGGCAGTATAAAAACTTAGGTCCAACGATTTCGTTTAAAACAACGAAGTGCAAGTCTTTTTAAAACTGACCCATTTTGCAATTGTATGGTAATTTTCTTCTTGAGATAAAAAAAATACACTTTATTCTTACCTTATTGACAAAATTTAATGTATCTAGAACAAAATTTCAACATTATCATAAGTTTTTACCATAAAGAAAGTTAAACTTAAAAGAAAGTGAATACGACGTAGAAACTAGAAGTATTTTGCATAGTGTTGCCCAAATGCAAGAACAAGACGAGACTTAGCCAGTCTTGGTCTTGGTCTTGCGCCAATACACCTGGTCTTGGTCTTGGTCTTGGTCTTGCGCTCCCAGTCTTGGTCTTGGTCTTGGTCTTGCAGCAAGAGTCTTGCAAGTCTTGCAATTACCTATTAGTCTATTACTATTTATTAAAGTTTACTTTAAATCTTAGAAAAACGTATTAGAATTGGAGCATTGTGAGCTTGAATTAACATAGCCATAGTAAAGATCCAGCAGATTAATAAATAACTGAAGATTTGATAAGAAATTCGAAAAATCAACTGACCTATATGTCGTTTTCCATGGAAGTAACTATTTGTTAATAAACATTTATGATTTATAAGCTTACATTTGCTAAAACATGTAAAAAAACAAATTTTTGTAGAATTTTTTTACACGTTTCAAGTATATTTAAAAGTGGCTACAATATTTATTAAACGGGTGATATTTGAACACTTTTTTTGCTATTTTTTCTTGTAAAAACTTAAGAAATATAATGACTCAGTGTACAATAATATTACCTAAGTAATTAGTTTAAAACCATATAAGTTATCAATATTATAATATATACTTACTAGAATGAATTAATATGACATCTACTACCTATCCTTACCATTTTATCCTAATCATAATACTACTTGCGTGATCAGTATAATGTATTCATTTTCATTCTAAGCACTCTGAAACTTATTTATTCTTTGGAACACCTGTAGGTACTCTTAAAATTCGAAATTATTTTGCATGAGTATACCTACGCCCTATGGCGGCAATCAAATACTCAAATAGTGTCAAATGTTATGATTTCGGCGTGGCGGCAACGATTGTTTTAGATTTCAAAAGAAGCCGCCGGCGCGTGTATCATAACCATGTACTTCCGAAAAGCGGCAAATTTCTTTGAGAAGTAAGTAGGTACAAAACCTTTGATGCCGCATTATCAAAGTGCCGATGGTTAAAACATAACTATGCATGCACTCAGTTTGATTTTAATAGATATTTTTTTATTCGCTATGTTTATGGTATTAGTCGTAATGCGCATAGGTCCAGTTTTTCATATTCTTTGATACAGTTTTTTGCGTCTCATAGAATTCCTAAGCGTACCTACCTATACACCGAACTGTTACACCTAACTACTCAGTGAAATAGCGCTAAGTCCTAGCTGCAAGACGCAAGAGTCTTGCAGGCTATGTCTTGTTCTTGCTCAAGTCTTGCACGGTCAGTCTTGGTCTTGGTCTTGCTAAAAATACGCGGTCTTGTTCTTGGTCTTGGTCTTGCAAAAACGCAAGAACAAGACCAAGACTGCAAGACCAAGACTGAATTTGGGCAACACTAATTTTGCATCTCGCTTTTAACCACCGAATTGCATTGACATTATAAACTAATTTGAAAAAGATAAGAATTCATATATCGTTCTTTGCTGTAATCATGACGCAAAAAGAAAAAAGAAATACAAATGGTCGAGGTAACATACGTCACATCCACGCACAACAGTTATCGCTCAGCATAATGCTTCGACCCTTTGCAAGACACAGTCCCAGAGCTGCTCTGCTTTGTTTTGCTCTTTTGCTTGGCGGTGGCTCTCGTATTTATAAGGTCTAAAATCTTTACAGCTAAAAGTATTATTCCATCAATTTTGTTAAGCTCATTCAAAAATAGAGATCCAAGCGGAACATTTGTGACCAATGTGAACGCGTAATTTACGCGTTCACATTGGCATATATGACAAATGGGTCGCGTTTGACATTATCAGTAGCTTTTTATCATTTAGGTGGAGAATATTTTACTTGGAAATCCGGCTGAGATGAATCGTTTAGATAACAGTTATTGTTAAGTAAATTATAAATTCACGATCATAACAATGAAATTCCTAAAGTTGCTTTCCTTCACTGTCTTGAGAAAAGTGACAATAAAATTAAATAATACAGAATAAATCGCTTGCCTAGGTTTGCATCTATGACCTAAATACTATTTAAGTCTCAGTGATTCTTATGGAGGAAATAGGAAGACAAAAAACCGGCGAAATTCGTGCCGTACTTACGCACGAAGGATTCCGTACCATTAACAATAAAAAAAAAAAACAGTATTTGGTGTTACATCGGCAACAGGGGGGCAATCGAACTAAATAAATAAGTAGATGTTAAATTCTTGTTTCTATCTAATCCAGTTAAAGTTGTGGTTTAGTTTCGATCCCATTTCGTGTCGCGCTAAAGTTCTTACTACAATTGGGTTGTATCCTAAAAAATAATTGAATGTCCATCAGATAGATTTATAAAAAATATTGAACACGTATTTTTTATTTCATTCAAATACTTTTTTTTTTTTTTAATTATAAACTAGTGCTTGACTGCAATCCCGCCTGATGGTAAGCAGTGATGCAATCGTTGAGTGTATAGCGCACTAGTTTATTAAGCCTATTCACTTAAAAAACTTAGGAATAGGAAGGATGACGGCAGTTGAGCGAGGTGATGCAATGTTAAACCCAAGACCAACACGACCAAACGATGCTGCGCTAGAGGGAGATTGATCTGGAGACTCTCCACGACCAAATTCCCGAGACAACATTTGGCGCATCGTACCCGCCACACATCGCCACACAACTGCTCAGACCCGTCCTCCGTACGGCTTCACCAGACATCATGCCGGAACACGACGAATCGCTTGGCGGCAAGACTTTGTCTGGTGGGTGGTAACTTCCGCCGGCAGCCGATGTTATGGCCTACCACCGAGAAGATATATTGATTTGAATTGTCACATGCTGTCACGCCGTGGTACAAAATATACCACGGCATCATGTAATTAGCCCCCAGTTCGTACCTTTAATAAGCTATATCTCAGTAGTTTTTATTAATTTTGACAAAAAAATAAAAAAATACGGGTCTTATTTTTTTTATTGTCTATAAGACGGACTAATTATTTTTTTGATTTTCATGCCTTGGATACATCCCTATTGAAGTAAAATCACTATGAGTGATACATTTCGTCAGATATAATTATTAAAACTAAATAAATTATAAATAAATCCAATCGTTTAGACTTTAGTTTGACACAGAAAAAGTTTCCTTCGTTTCATTTTTTTTCACTTGACAGTGGCTACGTTCCAATTGTGATCCAGTTAAGGTTAATTTAACCCTATCAAAAGTTTAGCGCGATACAAAACATAACTAAAGTTTTGGTTTGGTTGCAATGCAATTCTCTTTTGTTTCAATTATTTTAGCGCGATTGATTGAGGGTTTTGAGTCAATGGGGTCTTAGTAAACTAGCTTACTTTAATAATTACAAACAGAAAAAACGTCAAAACGATAAAGGAAAACATTATTTCAGAAAATTGGCATGTCATATAACCAAAAATTCGAAGACAAATGACATCTTCCAATCCGCACTGGCACGCGTTGTTTATTTATTACTGTTTTCATTATCATTCAGATTCAGGGCACGACTTTAATATAGGGCCAGTGATGACATGATAACTCCATATACAGAGATTCTTCGAGTCTAGGTCTTTGTTAAAATAATAGGTGCACGGATCCATAAAGAGAATTACAACTTACAAGGGGCTTGTAATACAAATAAAACAAAAGGTAAAAAATACAAATATGGGTATTGGGACACACATAATTCATTTATTTTTTTTACTAGCTGTGCCCCGCGGTTTCACCCGCGTAAGCTTCTAGCCGAATGAGCTCAGTTGATATAAAATAAGCGCCTGTTAAAATAATGGGAGCAATATGTAGTACGTCCGCGTTTGCTCCCGTTTCCGCAACATTGTATGTTACTGCTCTGCTCCTATTGGTCATAGCGGGATGTTTTATAGTCTATATCCTTTTTCTGGCTCTAGACTATCTGTGTACCAAATTTCATTACAATCGGTTCAGTAGTTTTGGCGTGAAAGCCGGACAGACAGACAGACAGACAGACGGAGATACTTTCGCATTTATAATATTAGTATGGAATGTTAATGGTACGGAATCCTTACATGTGTTAGTACGTACGTAAAATATACACGTAACACACGTTATTTTAAAAATAAGCTGCCATTAATAAGTTATGCTACATTTTCTGTTGACACACATTACTTAATATGTTATGTTTTTACTTTATTAAAACTTCTTGTTTAAGCAGACAGTAAAATGCAATTTAGGCATACAATCGATATTAGTAGGTATGTCATCTATAGGTACAGACGACTGCAGGCCAAGCTACCTGGAACTGTTAAATATTAACACACAACCTTGAGCCTTATTCCGTTGACGATAAATTAGAAAATCTGATAATAATTTGACAGATTTTTGTAGCTCAAATCGTCTGTACACTCGACTTATGACTTGTGTTAGTAAAAAAAAAGCAGTTCCGTGTTGCAACCAGCACTCTTACTAAGTTAATGAAATAGCTTGTTTTAAGGGCAGTGGTACAAACCGGTACATGCCTCAGTTTGACTAAAGAATTGCAATCAGAACAAATGTAATTTGGCGTTTTCTTTTAAGTTTTTATGCTGAACGCCAAAAATAGGACGTGAAATGGCAGTGCTCAAAAAGACGCCGCGCAAAAAAACGATGCACCTGATTTTTAATTACCGATATTGAGCAGAACATTGAAAATTACCAACAGAATGCACTCCAGCGCGTCAATTGGAATTTCATTTTTAGAGTGTTAAAAGCTGTAGAAGAATAAAATAGCCTGATCCTGGACTAATAATGTTTTTAAAGGTTTTAATTCAAAATCTTCAGAAAACTTTGTTATTCTTGAATTGCGTAGGTAGGTATCTGAAAATGCCAAGACCTTTGGTTTTATCGTACCTAAAGCTTTCAAGACGTGCAAACAAAGAAAACCAGAACACGTGTAACGAAATTAGACTCTTAAACATTTTGGAAAGTAAGCACTTCATACTTGACTTTTATACAAAATCGAATTGCAAAACACTATTTTTATTAGAAACATAAACATGGCGGCGACGCGTCTTCACCAAATATTCTAGGCACGGTTTTAATAAAACCTGGAATTCTAAGTATTTGTACTGTGTGGACTTATTGAGATGTTCCATGTACATTTTACGCTCAAGTCGCAGGAGGGAAGTTTTGCTTAAAGAAGTATGGAATATGCAAAGCCTGAAGACGTGCTCGCATTCACTGTTTTCCTGGTACCATTCTATGAAATAAGCAGCGGATTTTATTAAGTGTCTTGGAGTATAGAACTGATTTTACTTTCATATATTGTATATAACTGACATCACCAATGTCCAAACAACGTGTATCCATGATTGTAACACATGATTCTGGGCTTCTGTGTAAAAAAATTTCCTTGATAAAATCAATAAAAAAGGCAACTTTGTAACCGATTTAAAAAAGAGGAAGCTATCAGTTCGTCTATACTTTTTTATATTTGTTGGGTAGGTACCTCAAAACACTTTCACTTTTCCATCCATTCATAAAAAAAAAAAACTATCCAGATCCAGTTCTGATAATGGGATCCCTAAGAAATCCGTTTATGTTTTAAATTTGCATTAAGTATATACGCGACAAATGGACGAATAGCTCAATGTCACGCTAAGCGATTTTCATCTTTTTTTGCTTGAAAAAAGTAGACTGTACACTTACATTCTTTATACTGAAAGGCATTTTTTTTGTCAATAACCACCGATATTATTAACTCAAGTATTTTATAATTAAGTATTTTACTAAGTACATGGTCATCCATGTATACAACGTTATTTTTTGTTTATGCGAAACCTGCCCCCTAATCGGCGAACACATTTTTGCTAAATGATTGCGACTAGTTGGGATCGTTTGGACCGAACGGACCAATGGGCGGCCCGAACGATACCAACTGATCCCAACTAGTCGCAATCATTTGACAAAAATGTGTTCGCCGATTAGGGGGCTGAATGTAGTTTGGTCAGTATAAGCAACTGAATCAATTCCAATCATTTTTTACACCATGTTATATTTTTTCCAAATACATTTAGATATTGTTGCTGTTTGGATACCGAGCGCGCGTACACGGCTATACGAAGTTCATAGTACTCGCGCGCGCAACAGCTGACGCCAGCTGAGGTCAATGCCCGTCAATGTTCAGAATCGTTTACTGAATCGGTTTATATCTATCATTTTTCACAAATAAAGAAATTATTTTCTCCTTATTCCAAGAACGTCAAGGTCTTCGTTCTCCAAGAATTAGTATAACTAATTTAATAAATAAAAAGTAAAAAAACTAAAACCCAACTACGACAAAAAACGACGCTGAAAAAGTATAAAACAAGATTTTCAGAATACTGAACTGAACAAAGTTGCTAATATAGTTGCAAGTAAATGGACACAGTAGACTCTACCAAGATGCCTTCGTTGTAAATTGGCAATATTCACTATGTAGAGATAAATTTTCATGTTTGGAAAACCGCAGTCACACGTTATCAAAGTGCTACGGTAGGTAGGTATATGTAACGTGTGACTACGCCTTTCCAAACATGAAAATTTATCTCTACATAATAGTGAATATTGCATACTTCAGAATAGTATTGTAAGACATTATTGTCAATTTACAACGAAGGCATCTTGGTAGAGTCTACTGTGTCCATTTACTTGCAACTACATTAGCAACTTTGTTCAGTTCAGTATTCTGAAAATCTTGTTTTATACTTTTCAGCGTCGTTTTTTGTCGTAGTTGGGTTTTAGTTTTTTTACTTTTTATTATTTGTACTATTTTGGTGTTAAAGTGTATTTGTGGCGCATAATATTAACAAAAGTTAAACTGACGAACTAAAAACTAGGTAGTTAACATACAACATCTCTTTTGACTTATGTATCGGCGTATAGTAATATGTAGAGATGTCCTATTTTACTATTTCGTAGCGTTTGGATCGTAGCGCGTATAGCAACGGTTTCTCCGTATGAACCTCCCGGTTTTTCGTAGTGGCGACGCACATTTCCGTCGATGGCACCGAATGGGTCATGAATTAGTGGATGAGGTCGTTAGTATAAATAGATTGGATGGTTTTCTAACGGTGGTAGGCCATAACATCGGCTGCCGGCAGAAGTTACCACCCACCAGACAAAGTCTTGCCGCTAAGCGATTCGTCGTGTTCCAGCATGATGTCTGGTGAAGCCGTAGGGAGGACGCGTCTGAGCAGTTGTGTTGCGTTGTGTGGCGAGTACGATGCGCCAAATGTTGTTGTGTCGGGAGTTAGGTCGTGGAGAGTCTCCAGATCAATCTCCCTCTGGCGCAGCATCGTTGGTCGTGTTGGTCTTGGGTTTAACATTGCATCACCTGGCTCAACTGCCGTCATCCTTGCTATTCCTAAGTTTTTAAGTGAATAGGCTTAATAAACTAGTGCGCTTTACCATCAACGATTGCGTCACTGCTTACCATCAGGCGGGATTGCAGTCAAGCGCTAGTTTATAATTATTAAAAAAAAAACATATTAAGAGGACCTGGGAAGATTTCTTAATCTATCTAATTCTGCTAACGATCGACTGTCATGTGGATTTTTAAGTAATTTATTATGATCCAAGGCACTTATAAATAATCCCTCTATGGTTTTAACTCTACTGAGCGCGACATAGGCCTGTCCTTTAGCAAACAATGACTTTCCTAGATCTGTAACTTTTTTATCTAGAGTACAACCTTGTAATTTCTGTACAGTACAACCCCAAGAAAGAATCAGCGGGTGCATTTTACGCTGAATTTGCCCAGAACCCCTCAAGCCGTCAAATTCAGTGAGGCAAGGCTCGATTTTGATAAGTCCGTTAATATTTGCTTTCATGGATGCGTCGTCAAATTGTATGAGAACAGCGCTTGGCTGTTCTCCTGTTCCAACTGATCGCGCCGAAGAGCAGGCCATTCGAAGGCCTTCACCACTCCCATCGCTCCGTTTACCGAACCCTGGTTTACATTCAAATTTCTACGAAGCATTACTAGGGATTATGTACAAACATAAAGTACTCGTGAAGCTCTTTCAGATGATACCAAATACGGTATATTTATTTTAATTTTGTATTAACATACAACTTTTTGTCCGCTAGAGGGCGTAATACTAAATTTGGTGACAAGCTTTATAGCTCATAACCAACAGAATATCAAGGCCCTTCTAATGATTCTGCAGTGGTCTTATTCTGATAAGTAGTAAAGAAGCTATCTATAAACGAAAAGATGTGAATTATATGCAATCAGCCCATGAATACAGGTAAAGTCACAAGCAAATGCTAGTAATATATATATATATTCAGAACGTACAAGTAAAGCCCTTTCAAATGATACCAAACACGGCATATTTATCTTAACTTTATTTTTTTACTCTGTATATTTTGTCCGCTAGAGGGCGCCACATTGGATTTTGTGAAACTTCATATAGCCTATAACCAGCGGACAATTAAGACGCTTCTAATGATATGTCATTTATCGAATTCGAATAAGTAGTTTAGAAGTTACGAGGGAACAGATGAACATACATACATACATACATACATACATACATACATACATACATAGCCTGTCAAAATCATAACCCTCCTTTTGCTTTGCCGTAGTCGGGTAAAAATGCAAATACATGTTAAATAAAAAAAAAGTGTGTGTATTATGATTACAACATAATAATATTCTAATTGGGGTGTGCGTTAATTACATTACAATATGTTGTATACAACGTGTAACAAAAAGGGTATATACATACCAAGGACATCGCATCTTTAGATGATATCAAACGATATCGGACGGGTTTCAACTCAAAATAAAATACTCAAAAAATTGGTACCAAATTTTCGGTTTCGTGTGTTTCTTAAAATAAAATCATAACAAACGTGGCAACACACTACATATGTTAATAACTACTCGTTACCCGTCACGTTACTTGCCAAAATCCGATAAATGTCATCAATATCTCTGTGCGACTAGTATCCTGAAACGAAATAATTCTAATAATAAATAAAGAATTAAAGTTTTCAAATGATGAGAAATGGCGCCGTCCTGCCTGTGGACGTTAACATTTGAAGCGGAAAGAAGACCGGGTATTCCATTTCCGGGATTCCTAAAAGTTTGATCTTCCAGATATTTTTTACGACGTACATTTTCATGTCGTGTGGCTCTACTTACGGAGAGATAAGGATAAAACCCTATTTGTAGATTGTCAAGACAGTATAGTTTGGTCCTCTCGTACGAATTGTTTTAGTGCGGCTTATACATATTTCTAAGGACCAACTGAGTAATTGCGTAGCACCCTATTAATGAAAATTTTATGTTTGACAAAATTGCATTGTTTACAATGTTAAGCAATCACATTTTTCGAACTAAATCTATGTTGATATTTTTTTAATGAAAGTAAAAAAAAAACATGCAATGATATGGAAATGATCTACTGTCAATGGCCGTCTAAGCGTCCCTAAATCGACGGATCCTGTTTATTTTTTGCATTGAATTTATTTCAGCGGCCTTCAAAAGATCATATGTCCACCTTATCTTGACACTTCAACGCTGCGACTTTCAGTATTCTCTGGAGGTTTCTCAAGAACCTTTATCACTACCAGAACCCACAGTGTTTGGCAAAAGAGAAGCTTATAGATGAATAATTTTTGTGTGTTTAATTTCCAAAAAGTATTCATAAAAAAAACTAAAACCCAACTACGACAAAAAACGACGCTGAAAAAGTATAAAACAAGATTTTCAGAATACTGAACTGAACAAAGTTGCTAATGTAGTTGCAAGTAAATGGACACAGTAGTAATGTCATACACTACTATTCTGAAGTATGCAATATTCACTATGTAGAGATAAATTTTCATGTTTGGAAAGGCGTAGTCACACGTTACATATACCTACCTACCGTAGCACTTTGACAACGTGTGACTACAAACGACTCACACTAGCCATCTTTTTCTTCTATATGCTTTAGATTGCACCCCATCTCACTCCCACTCTATCAACGTGTGAAATGTACGCAGAATAAAAATTTTGCATGTGTGTGCTGCTGCTCCGAACGGCACATTTATTTTTATAGTTTGTTAGAACATATCATATCTGTTAATATAATATATCATTGTTGTAATCGAAAACATTTTATATTAATTTAATATTTTCCTTCACTGAGCTTTTTTATCTATGAAACGCAAGTATTTTTATCGTCCCACTGCTGGGTACAGGTCTCCTCTCATACAGAGAAGGATTGAGCATAATCATCAGGCTTGCTCAGTGCGGGTTGGCGATTTCAGACTTAAAGTCCAGGTTTCCTCAAGATGTTTTCCTTTACCTACCTTGTAATCAGTTGTTAGAAAGTACATATATACTTTAGAAAAGTTACATTGGTACTTGCCTGACCTGGAAGTTACATTGGTACTTGCCTGACCTGGGCTCGAACCGGCACACTCGTACTTGTGAGGCTGATGTTATAACCACTAGGCCGCCAATATAATAATTGGATCAATTTTCACAGTGATAACTTAGAAAAGCTACGTCATTAAAAGGTAATGTCGGTTGCAGATAGACGATGCCGTCGTAGCATTCCATGATTTTAGAGATTCAGAATGCTCGTGATTTGTTTAACGAAGTCTCGAAATGGCTGATTGAAATTTCCCGTGACTCAAGGCTTGGCAAAAGGCTAGGCATCGCTAAACAACGTGGCAATGGCGCCAGTTACTTGGGTACACTTCCAGATGATAGCGATGAGTTTATGGACGCCATATTTCAGTTAGTTATCATAATTTACTATAAAGTTTATCCAGTGTATACCACCGGATGATATTTTTTACCGTCTCTAAAATAATTTGCTTTGTGGTGTAAGTGAATCAAAATCATACAGGAGAATATTTGCAGGTATAGAACCGCGGTACGGATTCATTCATATTGTATTCCGCGCACAGTATATAGGGAGCATCTGAATGGAATTTCGATATTTTTTATGGTTACCAAAAATATTTTTTATATTTCTTGTATGGAAAGTTTACTTCAAAGGTGTACTTTTATTTCCAGATCAATTACTCAGCATAAGTAGCAAATATTTGTATGCCTCGGAAAGCATGTTAAGCCGTGGGTCCCGGTTGCCACACGGACATCTAATGGCACTCGCTACGGGTTGTTGGAGCCCTCAAAAGTCCAACAATTGGTCTAGCTGCAATGCTTCGATATCGCCTTCGGGTTGTGGAGGTCAAACGGCAGTCGCTTCCTGGGATTAACGCTAAGATGATGATGATGATCAATTAGTCATTATGATAAAAACATATACTTATACGTATAATGTATTATAATATTTTCTATAATAGAAGCATTTACATCGTTCACATATTTAAACTGACTTTTTTTCACACGATTGTTGCAGTTGTTGTGCGATCGACTGTTGCGATGCGTGTCGCGAGTCACGATTCCGTACGAAAAAAATATTTTTATGGCCTACAGGTACTTGTTCCGGTATTGGCTGTTTCTGTGTGTGAGTTCAAGTCTTTGTAAACGCACCAATAATACAGGAGTAAAAAAAAAAGAGAAAAAAGAAAGAATGAGAAGAAAATAAAAAGAGACAGATGTATAAAATTATTATTATAAGATGTATAAAATAATAATTATATGAATATATAATTATTATTTTATACATCTTCTATAGAAAAAAAAGAAGATATATTATATTGCGCCAACCACAAATCAATTTGGACAATGCCAGGAGAATTCCTAATAACAATAATTCCTAATAAGGGATATTCCTTCTTAATATATAAAGCTGAAGAGTTTGTTTGTTTGTTTGAACCCGCTAATCTCAGGAACTACTGTCCGATTTAAAAAAAATATTTTTGCGTTGGATAGCCCATAAACCAGGAAGGCTTTAGGCTATATAGCATCACGCGGCGACGAATATGAGCGGAGCTTATAAAATTTTTTAAATGTATACTTTATATTTATTATGATCTAGAAGTGTAATAATGTATCTATAGAAATCGACTCAATTGGGATTAAAATAAAATGTTCAAATGTTAGTCATTTCTCCACGCGAACTAAGTCGCGGACCGCTGGTCTATAATTAACATATTTATTGTGTTAAAAAGTTTTAAATATAGCTCAATCAACTAAAAATACATTTCTTAGCAAAGACAGATGCTTGAAATTAAGGTCACGTAATGGAATACGTACAGAATGTCCGTATTCAAGTGGAATGACATTCTGAAGGTCCTCTCGACGGGTAATGTGAAAGGCGAAGAAGTATTTAAATGCGACTCACGTATCAATCAAAGTATTTCATCAGCTTGTCATACTTGAAACAAATCAATCTATTCCTAAGTATAAAAGTGGTATTTTTTGTACGAAATAGTTGATCTGTTTTCCATATACAACATTTTGTTTTTGCGAAACCCGAAACACGTTTTTAAGTAAAGAATCTATGTACAAAATTTCAAAAAGATATCATGAAAAATCACCAAGTTATGAGCTTCCTATTCCACTTGGTTGTCCCAACAAAAATATGGTCAAAGGTCCGTACGGGCGGGCGAGCGCGGGCGTTGACCTCGGGAGTCAGCTATCATCTATCGTAACGTAACCGCTCGGTAACCACTCTGTGGTCTCACTCTAAATGTATTTAGAAAAAATGTAACATCGAACATATTCAGTTGCTTATTCTGAACAAACTGTATTCAGGTTTTGCATAAACAAAAAATAACGTTGTATATTATTGTCCGGAGGAGGGGTTCGTGGGTAAATATTATAAATCAAATCAAATCATTTATTTCAAATAAACCAGTTACAGGCACTTTTGAATTGTCAGAAGGTCGGTCAGTCAATAAGATGAAGCTAGTCGCCCATTCCAAAGAGTAGATACCTATGGAGAAGAACGGCCAAGAAACTCCATAGACACTCTTTTAAATTTTCAAGCCATTGTTACAAATATTTGATTACATCATTCATGTTGAAATCTATCGTGTGAGAACGATGCAGAAATATATTGTACGCTGAGAGCGTTCATAGAAAACACACAAAAATCAATTCAGAAATTAAAATACGCCATGGCAGCTAAGAGATGACCAGTCCCCACTGACGGCGTCCGTTCACGAACATGACGTACGTATGTATACGTAGTGGTCGTCCGAAAGTTGAACTACTCTTACCGACGTCAGTCCGCGAATGAGTGACCACCATTGCACAAAGAGATCCTCCCATTCTTTAGAGAGTATATTAAATGTTTGGTCCTCGACATCCGTTTTTACCGCAATCCCGCCTGGCGGTGAGCAGTGATGCAACCGTTGATAGTTTATTAAGATCCTGTTCACTGGAGAATTGAAGATTTGTGGATCTTTAGCAGTCCTTTCGGGTAGTCAGAGGCCTGAAAGTCGTACAATCATTCTTACCAAGAAGTATTGCTTAGTAAATGAAATGGGTTTTGGAGGTCCGATAAGGAGTCGTTCCATGTAAAACTGGTATTCAGTTGGATCCGGCAAGATTGGAAATCTGGATCGCAATATAATTGGAAAAAAGCTAGGCAGATGCTGATTATTAGTGGTTTCGGAAGAACAAGTTGTGCATCACCAACCGGCTGCTGGCAGAAGTTCCCGCATGATGTCTAGTGAAGCCGTACGGAGGACGGATCTGAGCAGTTGTGTTGCGATGTGTGCCGGGTACGATGCGCCAAATGTTGTTGTGTCGGCAGTTTGGCCTCCATATCAATCTCCCTCTGGCAATCATTGTTTGTCGTATTGTTGGGTTTAACATTGCGTCACCTCGCGCAACTGCTGAGTTCCTGCCTATTCACTCAGTTTGTTGAGTGAATAGGCTCGTCGTAACCTAGCGCGCTTTTCCATCAACGATTGCATCACTGCTTCCCATCAGGCGTTTTTTTTTTCATCAGGAGGTTTTGCGGTCAAGCATTAGTTTATAAAAAAATAACCTAAAAACTAGGTTGTGATGTGATAAAGGAGAACGTAGTATCTACAAAATATATATTAAAACAGAAAAGCAAAATTACCATTCATAACAACCAAAAACGTTAAAAATAATGACTGTTCATAACATCGCCACTTAGAGTTTTATCTAAGCCATCACTTACATCGTAAATTGCTAAAATTTTTGCTTGGGTTACTTTCGTAAATATGCCATTTCACTAGACATCAATTTAAATAGTACGATCAAATTTGCCTGGAAGAAATACACCTAATTTCCTTTCATAATATACTTATGATATGAGATATCCTCTTACCTTGAATTATATGAGAATTCATTGAAGGTTTGTTAATAAATAGAATATGTGCTTTAATATATATTATTAATAGGTATCGTTTGGCAAAGGCCTCGAGAGAACTTTGTTTTCGGGACAATATTCGTAGTAATTTCATGAAATATGTTTGTTCAATCATCATCAACCTTTTTTTATCGTCCCACTGCTGGGCACAGGTCTCCTCTCATACAGAGAAGGATTGAGCGTAATCACCACGCTTGCTCAATGCGGTTTGGCGATTTCAGACTCAAAGTCCAGGTTTCCTCAAGATGTTTTCCTTCACCTTCAGTCATTGGTGTCCAAGATATACTTAGAAAGTACATATAACTTTAGAAAAGTTACATTGGTACTTGCCTGACCTGGAATCGAACTCGCGCACGCATACTTGAGAGGCAACCTCAATAGAGTCATCAGAAATACAACTAAACATTTGATTATGATCTTAAACTTAGGTAAATAACCATAGACATTAACGCTGATTCCTTTGTTCACAATTTGAACTAAATTTTTCGACCTTAGAAGCATTAGGTCTGTTTCTAAGGTCGAACAATACATACAACCTAAAGCTTCTTACGCCGAAACTTAAGACCACTGCATCTTATTCTTTCTATTTCTTTAAGAAAAGGACAGCATATAAATATTAGTAAGCAAAAATAAAGTAGTTGAACTAAAGATAGTTCCACTAGTTACCAAGGGCGATGATAAATTTGTTTGTGTCTGAGATACTAAGAATTAACCTCAATAGAGTCATCATAAATACAGTTAAACATTTGATTATAATCCTAAACTTAGGTAAATAAACGTAGACACTGATTCTATTGTTCACAATTTGAACTAAATTTTTCGACCTTAGAAGCATTAGGTCTGTTTCTAAGGTCGAACTATACATACAACCTAAAGCTTCTTACGCCGAAATTTAAGACCACTGCAACTTATTCTTTCTATTTCTTTAAGAAAAGGACAGCATATAAATATTAGTAAGCAAAAATAAAGTAGTTGAACTAAAGATAGTTCCACTAGTTACCAAGGGCGATGATAAATTTGTTTGTGTCTGAGATACTAAGAATTAACCTCAATAGAGTCATCATAAATACAGTTAAACATTTGATTATAATCTTAAACTTAGGTAAATAAACGTAGACACTAATTCTATTGTTCACAATTTGAATTAAATTTTTCGACCTTAGAAACATTAGGTCTGTTTCTAAGGTCGAACTATACATACAACCTAAATCTTCTAACGCCGAAACTTAAGACCACTGCAACTTATTCTTTATATTTCTTTAAGAAAAGGACAGTATATAAATATTAGTAAGCAAAAATAAAGTGGTTGAACTAAAGATAGTTCCACTAGTTACCAAGGGCGATGATAAATTTGTTTGTGTCTGAGATACTAAGAATTAACCTCAATAGAGTCATCATAAATACAGTTAAACATTTGATTATAATCTTAAACTTAGGTAAATAAACGTAGACATTAACACTGATTCTATTGTTCATAATTTGAACTGAATTTTTCGACCTTAGAAGCATTAGGTCTGTTTCTAAGGTCGAACTATACATGCAACCTAAAGCTTCTAACGCCGAAACTTAAGACCACTGCATCTTATTCTTTCTATTTCTCTATGAAAAGGACAGCATATTAATATTAGTAAGCAAAAATAAGGTAGTTGAACTAAAGATAGTTCCACTAGTTACCAAGGGCGATGATAAATCGCTTCACACTTCATTAATCTTCACTTCATTAACACTACTAAGGAAAACGGCTGACTCTCATAACTTCGAGGAAACACTTCGAGTGTAATGAAATATTAAAAACTATTCTTCGTTAAATTAAGCTTTTCAAGTTTATTTATTGAAGTGTAGTTATCATGAAAAAGTTTTGTAATAACAGTGTTAGCAGTGCTAATTTTTATGATAGAATAAAAATTGCCATTGCTCACTCTGTTACCATAACTGTTTTTAATTATGTTTTTCTTAAAGCGCGGAGGCGCGTACCGACTGCTTTCAAGCGACAATGCGCAAGCAGTGCGCGTCTCTGGTGCACAGAGTGCGGGGCAGCGCCAACACCGTCTTCGCGATGATTGCCAAGATACTGGATTGCCTTTATATCCAGCAATGCTGCCTGCCATATGAAGTTGCTGTTTAAGTTTATTTATTTATTTATTTGGGATAAAAAACAGTTATTTGTTACAATATTAATAGTAGGCTAAGGTATAATACATAGTAAACAAACATATAACCCACACCAATGTCCACGGAATCACATTGATTGTTCAAAACATAAGGAAACGGACGCATACAGAAGGGGACAGTGAGAAAGTAACGAATGATAAAACTAAAACTAAACCCTAAAAATCACACAAACCAATTCAAGATAGCGTGCCCCGTCCAGATATGGTCTGTGGGCACAATCACGTCACACCAAATGAAGAAGAATAAAGAAGAAGAAGCAGTAACAGTTAAGGATTACCAGAAAGTAAATTAATAGCCACTTTTCTAAATTTGTTCTGGTTAAGAGCGAAAATATCTAAATTTGCAAAATGTGAATTGTACATTTCTAATAATCGGCGAAGAGGAGCCCTTTCCCCAGCATTTGGTCTACATTGCTCTGTGTAGAACAGGCGGGTTGCTCGTACTTCACGCCTACTAGCAATTCTAGGTACCACATAACATATTTTATTTACAAGCTCCATACAATTAAACCTGTTGTTGCATATGCCAAACAGCATCATAACCATAAGCAGTGTACGCCTGTGCTCCAAGCTTAATATTTAAGTTATTAGAACTAGTTATTAGTTTATTAGTTATTTAAGTTTATTGTTCTATTATGTATTTTTGTTTATACGTTTTTGTTTTAACCTATGGATATATTTTCGAAATATATGATTTGATTTATTCTATCATTACATTCTAAAATTTTTCATGTCCAGTTTTTTTTTAAGTATAAATAAGTGCTTGACCGTAATCCCGCCTGATGGTGCAGCAGCAAGCAGTGATGCAATCGTTGATGGTAAAGCGCGCTAGTTTATTAAGAGCCTATTCACTCTATCTCAAATTGTTCCAGTCCCTCGATGTACGTGGTTTAAAAGACGAGGCGAACGCTTCGTTCTAATCGTTGTTGTAGTGTCAACAACGTAAGGGTGGAAACTCGCTGTACGACGGGTTGTCGGATCATGGAACGGAGATGGGGGCATTTAATCATGCAAATCCCTAGCACACTCTGCAAAATGCATGTATGGGGCTACGTTTATTAAAAAATAAATAAAAAAACAAAGTTTAGAGTTAATTAAAAAAAAATGCGTGTCACTGTTTGTTTTGTACGATTTTTGTATGAATAATTATCGAAATTAGGACGAGACTTCTCCTGTCTAGTGAGTTGGTAAAGATAAATATATTATGCACATGCTAAAAGTTTGCACACAGATTGATATTATTAGATTTTAACTATTTTTTATTTTTTTGGTTCCGAGGTGGAAAATCCTCAATGGATAGACACCGTCGCCCACCCCAGGGCGGCCCTGGGGTGGGCGACGGTGTCTGTCAGACTCCTCCTGACTAAAAACCACCCCGGTGTCACTCCGGTCACGTGCGCATAGAGCCGCGGGAATCCTTGATTCTGCCGTGGCCCCAGGCTCTCGTGCCGGGCCGGTCTGTCCGGGCCTCGCCTCCTGCGCGGGGTAGAGAGGTGTTAAACTACCCCGTGCGTCGTCTCTGATGCGCGCGCCGACACTCGTGGCGCCTCCGCTTCGGGGTCCAATGAAAATAGGGGGCTGGGACTTCCCCATGTCCCTAGCCCCTGGACCCCTCCATGGGGGCCGGAAGAGGGCGTTATCCGCCCTTCCTCGGCGCCCGGTGTGTCTTCTGCGGCCCGGGAAGAGAGTTGAGATCTCCCTCTCCCGTTCTACAGCTTCCTTCTGCGACATCACGTCCTCGCAAAAGGACACCACCGCGTCCCACGACTCTGCGCTACCGACCATCCTCCGCACTACTGCCGGCAGCGTCAGTTCGCCTCCTACTTCATTTGTGAGGACACGGCGCTGCTCCTCCCAAGACACACACTCGGAGAGCATGTGCTGCGCCGTGTCCTCCCCGCATTGGACGCAGTGGTGGCACCGAGCGTCCGGCTGCCTGTCTATGCATCGCAGGTACTTGCCGAAGCAGCCGTGCCCCGACAGTACCTTCGTCACCCTGAACGACAGGGAGCCGTGCGTCCATCCGAGCCAGTCATCGAGTACTGGCCGGATCGCCTCGGCGGTAGCGAGGTAGGGCTCATAAGCCTCTGCCGCCAGTCCGCCACCAGGACTTGACGGAGCTCCTCTCGGCGTAGCTCGATCTGCCGCTGCACGGGACTGGAGCCCCATATCCGCTCTTCCTCACGCCATCGATATAATGACGCGAGTAGTTTCGCCTCTAGGTCCCAGGGCGGAGATCTGGCCAGGATGCAAGCCGCCTCGTAGGAAATCGTGCGATACCCGCGGACGACCCTGACGGCCATCGCCCTCTGCGGTATACGCAGAATGGCGAGAGCTCCGGCCGCCAGGTCCATCGCCCACATAGGGGTTCACCACTGACCGCACGATTCTCACGTACAACCGCCTACAAACGGCGCTCGGGCCCCCCATGTTGGGAAGCAACGTTGATGGCGCGCCTGAACTATTTAAGGCGGCTCCAGAGGAAAAACACACCGCAGGCCGTTTCGTATAGTTTTTCGGAGCTATCTACTCTTTATCCAAAAGAAATATCAACTTATTAAAAAATACATAAATTTTCTCCATAATCTTGGCTCCAAAATTGTAGATTTTTTTTTTTTTTTACTAATCATAATGTTTAAATAATTCCTTCACAATGAAACCTCTGACAAGAGAAATAATTATCAAAAACGTGCATCTCCTCGAAAAGTAAGCATTATTTAGATTTCGTTCTTACACTAATGGATAGGCAATTTCATGACGAACATTATTGTAGAAATATTTTTTTAAAACGACCAAAACAAAAATTTTATTCAACAATCTGAGCGCATTCCCCATCATTTCTCTTGCCCGAGCTATTGAGATTCAGTATGCCACAAGCTCTCGAAGGGGGAACCCGTGTCGTTCGTCATCGCGCGGTCCGCTAGCATAGCGGTCGGCGTGTGAGCGAGAAAGCATTTGCTTGCTCGCTCACGCACCGCATGTCGCATAGAGTATAATACTATCATAAAGTGGCTCTGTTATTGATGTTCATTTTGGTGTTCGTTTTTTTAAACGATTTCAAAAGGGAGGAGCTTATATGTTTTTTATGTTTGTTTGCGGATAACTTTACTATAATATAAATAATAGGGTATTTGACTATAAAAAACTAATTAGTCCGTCATTCAGATTATAGAAAAATATTGGATAGGTTTAATATATACGTTATACATTTCGTATATTTTGTTTTATCAAATCAATAAAAATTGACAAATATAATAGGCATCAAAAATCAGGAGTGATGGCTGGTGACGTCACTGGCCGCTAAAAAGTGTAGCGTGCAGTGACGTCACACGAGTTTTCAAAGCACTGTGTCGTATTCATTTTTTGTTTATATGATAAAAGAAAAAAATATGTGTCTAGTATTTTTTGGGTAGGCCCCCGACAAGGTGGACCGACGACCTGGTGAAGGTCGCGGGAAACCGCTGGATGCGGGAGGCGCAGGACCGGTCATCGTGGAGAACCTTGGGGGAGGCCTATATCCAGCAGTGGACGTCTTTCGGCTGAAAATGATGATGATGAGTATTTTTTGGAAATCTGACTGACGGACTAATTAGGTTTTTTTAGTCAAATACCCTATTGCATAAGTTGATAAAAAATGCTATGCAATAGCTTTACCGCGGCAGTTCCCGAGTGACACATATTTTTTTTTTTTTTTAATTAGAAAGATTATATCTTCAAGGTAGTCTCATGTTAGGGAAATTAGGGTCTGATGATGGAAGACTAAGGAAACCTAGGAGAAATTTTAAAAATCATAGGGGCGCCTAGGGCATTTCTATGTTTTTTCATTAAGTCTTGTAACGCACTACAATTTAGTAAAGTTCGGACTTGATGATGGAGCCGGGAGACAGCCGAGGGATCTCCTTAACGATTCACATCAGCTGCCTCGTGTTTGTGCTTAATAAATTTATATTGATAAGAACTTTACACCTAAATGAGTTGTGATTGTCATTAAAGCTCTGATGATGAAGACAAAGGCCAGTTAAGGGAACTCCTCAAAGGTTTACAATAGTTACATTGTGTTTGGACTTAATTCATTTATATTGATGAAAACTTTACACACATATAGGTTTAAATGAAGGTCTGCAATAAATCTGATGATGAAGCCCATAGACAGTCGAGGGAATTCCTCAACAATTTACAACACTGTACTTTAACATAGTACAAACACTACCTACTCGTCATTCTTATGCAAAAATCAATTAAAATCAAGAGACTGAATTTAAGTTGTGTTATTTCATTGCGTTATTTCTAGAAATGCTCATACTTTCATTGTGGTCTTATAGGAATTAAAGCAAATGAAATACGTCGTTTGGTTGCAGGCCTTTTCCAAATATGCTGCCGTCAGCGTCCAGTCTGACCGGATATTGTATTAGTCAGATGTTTATTATTTTTCTGCAAAAGGAAGCTTTGTGTAAATAATATTATAGTATATGTATTTGTTTTTTTTATACGATAGTTTTGTTTTTTACAATTTACGTATTAGTTTTATTAAACGAGAATAATAATATAATATCAGTCTTGCCTGAGCCCAAAAAAAACATCAAAACTTTTTTTTATGTAGGTTTCCTGTCTGCAGAAATTTATTTGACCCTGATTACGTTTTCCCTTAAAGTAATAAATAATGACAAATTAACCTTTATTATATTATTTTTCTATCCCTTTGACCATCTGACTTAGCTAACTTTCAATCTACAAAACTAACTTCCAACCCTGAAGTTACAGTCATAACATATTTAGTTGTAAAGCTCTAATCAATACAAATTAAGTAAGCCCAAACACATTACAGTTGCTTCCGATGTGGATTTCCTTGATTCTCTGTCATCTTGTCGGTCTCCGTGGCGCAGCGGTCAACACGCCTGCCTGCGACGTGGAAGCCCCGGGTTCGATCCCCGGCCAGGTCATGATGGGAAACGATCTTTTCCTAATTGTCCTGGGTCTTGGATGTTTATCTATATATGTATCTATTATAAAATGTAGTATCGTTGAGTTCGTATCCCATAACACAAGTCTCGAACTTACTTTGGGGCTTGCACAATCTGTGTGATTTGTCTGTATATATATTTATATTTATTTATCTCTATCATCAGATCAGGCCCAAATCTTCACGGTTTTATAGTATCATCTAGGGTTGTAACGGAGCTTCGCCTCCGCTTCCGTTACTGCGGAAGTTCCGCAAGAAATCGTATCTTCGCTTCCGCCTCCGCCTCCGCACATTTTTTTGCGGAGTTATAACGGAGGTTTATTTACGTATTTATAAAATAAATAACGC
Source organism: Sesamia nonagrioides (assembly GCA_017933935.1). Classification (NCBI taxonomy): domain Eukaryota; kingdom Metazoa; phylum Arthropoda; class Insecta; order Lepidoptera; family Noctuidae; genus Sesamia; species Sesamia nonagrioides. Next base: position 426,856 of record JADWQK010001561.1, on the reverse strand, counting down.
GCAAGCTGCGACGCTCGACAACCGTCCGACCGCATTTGAGCGCGAAATGGTCAAGAATCAACTAGTGCGAGGCGGGAATGCGGCAAACACAATTTGTTTCTCCTTAGTTTTCATTACAAGAAGGTAATATTTTTTTTACCAAGTATACTCCTATTAATGTACGTATTTAAAATAAAAATTTTGTTTTAATTAACCAAAAATTTCAATTTTTTCTATATGTACTTTCACCTCCGCCTCCGCCTCCGTTAACCTCCGCATCCGCGGATGTGAGACTCGTCGCCTCCGCATCCGCCTCCGCCTCCGCTAACAAGCCTCCGTTACAACCCTAGTATCATCCGATATAAATACGAATATCAAGTTTTCACCCGTAGCATGCCTACAATTTTCGATAATTGGCCTAAATTTCTTAGTATTTCCATTATCGACACTGACGTGGTAACAATGACATTACATAGGCAGCATACTCTTTCATATAAAAAAAGAATGGTCAAAATCGGTTCATTAACGATAAAGTTATCAGTGAGCACACATAAATCGAATTGAGAACCACACTTTTCGGAAGTCGGTTAAAAAATAAAATACGCAAAATTTTTATTATTAAGTATCGTCAATATTTGTTTCAGTCTCTATTAACCAAAAGTATTTGGGCGCACCAATAAACAAAAATAAAAGTGCCATGTCTGTTACTTCTGTGGTCTATGAATTTAACTTGTATTTTTAAGTACTTCGTCCGCCAGACGGCGCTAGTAATATTTTGCGAAGTATTGTAGAGGTGGGGCGCGGTGAAGAGGGAGCAAATGCTCGAGGTCATTTGGTGAGGGTACGACCTTAACACCCTAACTTATGTAATTAAAATCAGCTTAGTTTTTTAGCAACAGTGCTTGACCTGGCCAACCTAAAAAGGAACACAAGTCAAAATTGAACGACACAGTTTAAGTACTCAATAATAGACAATTGCCATTGTCCGACCAAGCCGTCGACATTGGTAATTGAAGTATCATTAATATATCGTTCTATAACTCTCAATTCCGCTAAGAATGAGTACATGCCATTGTTAAGGATATCGTTTTTCGTAAAATCCAAATTGGTTGCCGTTTTTCTTTGTGTCGAAACATCTCCGATGAATGTTTCCCTCTTTGGAAAAGAAAGGAGTAGGTAAGCTTATTCCTTGTATGTCTATTAAAAAGCAGTTCGCAATACAATCATGAATCATCTTTAATCCATCTTTTGATAAGATCTATGTAGCATCATAATTGCTATGTGGCATTCCCGTGTAAAAATAAATAAATAAACGGGATTTATGATACAGATCAAGCTATGCATTTCATGTAATTGCTGCGTAAAACACTATCAGTAGCAATGGGTTTCATTTTGACAGTTCAAGAACATTCATTGCGTTGTTTACTTTGTTGAGCAGACACATTTTGGAACAAATAGAGCAATGGATCGGCAATAAGCTTTGAAATAATTCCAACTGATAATAATAGTGTGTTATGCAATAAGAATGCTGACCTCATGTTCTATCGGTTTTTCCTACAATTTTTTTTTCCTATTATTGTATCCAAATTTATTAATAATAGGTAAGTATACAACTTGTAACAAAAAGGGTATTTACATACCAAGGGCATGGCATCTTTAGATGATATCAAACGATATCGGAAGGGTTTCAACTCAAAATAAAATACACAAAAAATTGGTACCAAGTTTTCGGTTTCGTGTGTTTCTTAAAATAAAATCATAACAAACGTGGCAGCACACTATATACGTTAATAACTACTCGTTACCCGTCACGTTACTTGCCAAAATCCGATAAATGTCTTCAATATCTCTGTGCGACTAGTATGATAGTAGCCTATCACAGGCGGTGTTTTTCCTCATAACTTCCTAATATAAAAAGATAGGATTAAAAAACCCTTCCAATATCGTTTGACATCATGTAAAGATTCAGCCTTTGTTATGTATATACCCTTTATGTTACACGTTGTATAGTAGCATGGTATTTGCGAGGCAATGCCCCAGTAACTAATAATATGAAATTCCGTACGTTCTTGATAATAACTACTTATTTTTTTAACATTACACTTCATATAATAAAAAATATCCTTTCTGGCAGCATACATAGAAATGCTTGTAAAACATTTCTCCCTAATATTACCTTTAAAGCATTTTCCATGAAATCCCGCTTCTCAACATGACAGCGACATAATCTCTTCCCCGCCTCCACGTTCTGGGTTAGATATGACATCTTTGCACGAAAACGGTAAAAAATCGTTAAAACCGACGCTTAGTCCAGGCTTTGCAATATCAGCTAAGAAATTGGTCAGATTTTTCTTGGGAATTTGTTGATTTTTCATTGCATGACTGTTATTGGTGGAAACGTTTTGAAATAGGTGTAGGTGGACTTCATTATAGGCAAATCAAAAGATCATTTTTATAATTTTTTTGGCTCTCTTTTTCTATTTCATTAAAAAAAGAATAGAAGTTATATATATTGTATATAATTATACTATACTAGCTGTGCCCCGCGGTTTCACCCGCGTAATCTTCTAGCCGAATGTGCTCAGTTAATATAAAATAAGCACCTGTTAAAATAATGGGAGCAATATGTAGTACATCCGCGTTTGCTCCCGATTCCGCAACATTTTTGTTCCTGCTCTGCTCCTATTGGTCATAGCGGAATGTGTGTGTGTAGCCTATGTCCTATCTCAGGCTCTAGACTATCTGTGTACCAAACTTCATTACAATCGGTTCAGTAGTTTTGGCGTGAAAGCCGGACAGACAGACAGACAGACAGAGATACTTTCGCATTTATAATATTAGTATGGATTAGAAACAATTTATTAAACGTGAGATAATTATTCGATATTTTTTGTGAGTTATCTTTGGATACATCAAATGGACGCCGTGGTTATCAATAATCAACATCTGAAGGAGAATAATCTTTTGTCTTCAATAACACTCAAAGTGCCAAAGCCAGTCTATTCAGCACTCTATCCACAAGTAGGTCGAACAGACAGAATACAGAATATAACCTAGACATCGACAATCGGCCAAAGTGAAAAAATCGCAATGAAAAATTTATAAGGTTACCGAACTCTTCTGAAACACTCGGCCGAAAGGCACTAGAATACAAAATTACGTACAAATGCTTATAGTAGGTACAATCGAAAAAATAAAACGGGAATCGGACAAAAACGCGAAGAGTTAATCCGATATATTCACAAGTTTTTTTGTTGGCTGTGTCATTGACCCATTTGGCAAGTGTTCAAAACACTAAAATGTTATGCGTGTCCTAGTTAGAAAAATAGACGAAAAAAATATTTGGTTCGAATCTCGTTGTTGTCAATAAAATTAACCATCAAAGTTATGCATTGGTGGGTTAAAATACTGTTTTTTTTAGCTTGAAATATTAGGTGCTATTAGTATTCACCATAGCCTGACTAGCTTCTGCCTGCATGAAATTTCTTGTTTCCTCTGCCCAAAACGTCGTATCACATCGGCTGCCCGCACCATTATTGTGTTTTATTGACTTTTGTGTTTTTTGTTAGCTCCAAAGTGTCTAAAAGTCTCTAAATGTGCTTTCAAATTCAAAAAAGATTTTTAACCCGACTGTACTTCAATCAAACAAAGAACTACTTCAGCTTTACTATTAGATTATACAGAGTTAAGAATTTACCTATTAGATACGGACGACAGCAGGTCAAGCTACCCAATATGTCAAATATTCTCAATGAACCTCAATACCTTAATGCTTTAGAGATGAACTTGAAAATCTAATAAAGATATTTGACAGATGACTATATACCTACTATATTTACTTGATGTGCTGTAGTCTGCACATTGGAGAACGGGTGGTATTTGAAGCGTATCGTTTGATACTAGGAGGAGGCACGCATAAGTAAATAGGAAGTCGAGTGCACTTCTCTGATAGGCTCCTTACTTAATTTACCTAAGCGAGGTGTCTATTGGTTAAACTCTACTGAGATATCCTTTGTGTAGCGACTGCATGTTAAAACTGTTTCTGTTTTGCAAATTAGATGCAGATCCTTGCTTAGTGATGTCATGTCTGCACTATTGCATGTCTATATTAGCTGTGGCCATATAGCATAAAAAGCCTATAATGTCTCCGTAATGGAGCACAGACCTCTTCCGTGGCCTCGTGGTAACTACAGTGATCATAGTTAAGCCATGGATTCGAACCCAATCAAACGCTTTATTTTATGTTTATCATTTCATCACCACTGCTTTCAAAATAGTAAAGAAAATATCGTAAGAAAACTGGCATGTCCGAGAGTCAAAAAAGTCGAATCGTCGTGAGGAAACCAAATCTTAGAAATGGAATAAGGAAATAAGGAAATCTTAGAACCAAAAATTCAAAGACTTGTAACATCTACCAACCCGCACTGGACCCGCGTGGATTAATGCCCTTTCCCTCTTACGGAGGCCTGTGCCCTAGTAGTGGAAATATTAGAGGTTGCATATATTAAACTTAGTACTTATTGTATGGCATAGACATTTCCCGACCAGCTAGTAAATACAGGTTCCTAAGGTCACTAGGAATAGTAATAACTATATAGGTCACCCATGTTGGAAAAAATTAAGTCTTTCCCATTAAAATATTATATTTCCTGAACAGAAAAAAAAGCCACGAAGAATCATAATTCCAAGTCACAAGCTTACAGTGTTTTATGTTCAACTAGCTAGCGCATTGAAATCTAATCAAAATGTTTGAAGTCTAAGATCAGCGTAATGTCCTTTAATCTTATCCAAATGTTCACTGTAATACGAGAGAGTAAAGCGTAATACTCTTTATTTTAGACAAATATAATATATGTTATGTTATTATCTTATTATGTAATTATGTAAATCTTAGATGATTATGACCAAGACTCTGGTTTTAATATGCCGCGGGTGTTACTTGACGCTAATGATGTGTATGCTGTATAAGTGTGAAAGCATCGTCTTAAAGCGGTTTTCACAGCAGTTTGAGATTCTCAAGAATTTTATACGATTTTAGGTACGGTAACGTGACTCCTTTGATGAAAATAATGAAGTCGTTTAGGCAGTTTACGAAAATATACATGTGTTTGTGAAATTGAGGTAGATTTTTTCATGATATCTAAATCATCGATTACAAGTGTTATTTGAACAAAATTGTATATAATAATATGAATATTTGCACTGGTTTGGTCGTGCCTCGGAAAGCACGTTAATCGTTACGGGTTGTTGAAGCCCTCAAAAGTCCAACAATTGGTATAACTGCAATGATTCGTTATCGCCTTCGGGTAGCGGAGATCAGACGGCAGTCGCTTCATGGAAAAATATCGAAGTTTAGCCAAAAATCAGCAGTTAGACTGGTAAAGCGGACCCCAGGCTCCAAAGCTGAACAAGCTTCGGATGCGACTGGGGTGATGAGATGATGATTTGAACAAACACAAAAAACAAACGGTTGATTTGAACATGAATGATGTAAGCAACTATTTGTATCAATAGCTTGAAAATTTAAAATAGTGTCCATGGAGTTTCTTGCCCGTTCCTCTCCATAGGTACTTACTCCTTGGAATGGACGACTAGCTTCATCTTACTGACTGACCGACCTTTTGACAATTCAAAAGTGCCTGTAACTGGTTTATTTGAAGTAAATGCATTGATTTGATTTGAAAATTGTTTTTAATTTCGGACCTAGTTATCTAGGATGTTCTTATTATGCTAATAGCCTTGTCTGTCATAGGTAACCTTGTTCATCTCGGTTTATAAAAAATTTAATCAAATTCCTATGACGTAAACGTTTATTTTGGATTTGTGCCAGAAGTAGTTCATGTAAACTATTTCTATCTTAACTTCCTCTCAAAATCGAATCTGGTCCAATATACCTACGTTTGTTGATATTCGGTATCCAGTTATTTACTACGGTGGCAGACCGTTAGCGTTTTCAAACAGAATATTTATAGTATCAATATACTCTCAAAGTTTGAATTACCAGAAAGAAGAAGGACAGTACAGAAGAATAATTAGCAGAAAGAAGTTCTGACTCGTACAATAAGATCACAAAATCAAGTTAAACACCCTCGTAAATAAGAATCAGGATAAAATTTATACATAAAAGAAACAAAAAGGAAATAAAACAAAGTCCTTCACAGGCCAGAAAGCTCTTATCTCAAAATATAATAAAAAGTCAAGAATACAGAGTAATTTTTATTATTTTGTGAAAATAAACCTCATTCCATATCAAGTACCTAGGCAAAAAAATTCAATATTGTCCCAGGAACCTGTAAATATGTTTCAGTTTAGCCAACGCTTTTCTTAGCTCTAACAAATTTGCCTCAGACAAGGTCTTAGTTAAAAAAAAGTCACAACTCGTAAATCCGATAACGTAGAACACTTCAAATAAATAGAAGTTATTGAGACATTCAATCTTGTAGTTTGTTTTGCCGCTTCGGTGATTTTGTTAAAGAGTTTATACAAAGCTCCTTACACGTTGTCCAATCTGGAAAGTGCAGAGATTTTTGTTCGAGAAAAACCTATAAAGTGTTGAGTTTACGGACAAATGTTGAGAGGGATAAATTTTTTATTGGGCCGTGTTGGAGGGTCAGTTTTAGGCGTAAGTGTTTCGGGTTTTCTTTAGCGTTCTAATAGAGATAAATTCATAAAAAAATGTTGTAGAACTTCAGAAAGAAAGTCTTACACGTGTCGTATATGTGCGATCCTTTTTCTTTTTTAAGGACACCATGAAGTTCTTCATAAAAAAATCTTAGTTAGTTGCTACTGCTGTAGAGCTGGAATAAAAAAATATTTTATAAAGTCATTACTGATTGACGATATTAGGAACATACGAATATATTTAGGAGTTAGCAATAGAACATTTTATTCCTGAAGTATCTTGTTTTCCAAAAATGTTATTACTGAAGGGTTTTTCACTTTATTTTTATCTCCATGTCATCATCATCACCCCTTCCTTTTACTAACTATATTGTGGTTGGCTTCCAGTCTAACTGGTTTCAGCTGATTGCCAGCCGATTTTGTTGTTCACAAACTAATTTTAAGAAAATGACAGAAGGTAAAATGTCAGTTTAGACCTGTCAAATTAGTGTGCTCCTGACGTAAACTGGCGTATTTTTAGTCGCCATGTCTATAATCGCGTCTAAACTGTCTATGGAGTATCTTAATTTGACAGAAATAAATTAAAATATTATATTCTATCCTTTTCTTAACAAAATGGAAAGAAAAAGATGCAAATAATTTGAAATTAGTTTAGTTTGTGAACAACAGAATCGGCGCCAATGTCTTTCATCAGATAGGCAGTCGCTGTACGTTTAGAAGTCATTCATCAAGCCGGTTACTGGATAATACGATATTCCTTGGTAACAACTGTCAAAGATCTACAAATGACAGCCGGGACCAACTGCTGCGCGGTACGTTCCGCAAATGTGTCGCGACACTTAATGAGGCTTTCTATAAATTTTAATAGTCATCAAGCATTATTTTATATCCCTATTTTTGATTTCCGCTAACGCCTCTGCCTTAAAACCCATCATGTACAGACAACATACAATTTTATACTATTAAGTCTAACGAACACCTACGCACGCACGTTCATTAGTTCTTGTGAAACATGTGGACACGTATAACCAATACGCTATTATGTGTACAGAAGTGGTTTTATAGTATTACCGAAATGTACATACAATCAAGCAGGCTAATTGTGTAATCCACTACCAGTAGCAATGGGTTTCATTTTGACAATTCAACAATATTTATTGCGTTTTTTACTTTGTTGAGCAGACACATTTTTCAAACATACGCAGCAATGAATCAGCAATATGATTCAAATTTATAGTAATAGTAAGTTACGCAATTAGAGTGCAGGTTCTTTAGTAATAAAGTCGACATGACCATTTCGATTTATATATATGACGGGAAAACCGTCGGGAAGGCGGGGCCGAAGTTCCGGATAGTTGAGGTGTCTTCTCATCCGCATGAGCATCCATCGTCGGCGGTATTTCGAGATAACGTTGAACAGTAACTACAGTAAAAGCTCTTTATTCGCGGGGTATACGTTCCATAAATATGCCGCGAATACAGAAACCGTGAATACGGGATGGTAATTTATATGGGATTATAGTGGATACGTTCCTAGGTGACAAAATAGAAAAGAAACATATTTAAAAAATATTTAATTGATGTTTTTGAACATTTTAATTGATTATCTTAAGGCTTGGGCAATGGTTTGAAGAATTTCGTAATTTTTTCTTGCTTGGCAGTTTTCAAAAGCTCTTTCAATTCAGACTGATACACAGCAGTTGCATTAGAAATTTGCCTCTTAAAAATAAGACTTCGTTACATAGACGGATCATAAAGAATCGTTGATAAAGAAATCGCAACGCAACGCCTTTTTTAAACCTTCACTAAGATTTTTCAAATTAAATGTCACGTTTCCAGTGCTTGTTGAAGTCTCTTCTTCCATGGGCTGTGAAATTAACATTTTCTCCAAGTTGGTTTCAGCCAAATCTTCATCTTGCGATTCAAGCAATTCCTGAATGTCACTTGATTCTATCTGTTGGAACCCATCTCGGCGATATCTTTAGGCAAAGCTGTCATAAGATCTATTTTACTTCATTATTAGTTCATTTGACAAGGATATTGTGTTGGATACCTATTGGAATAATTTTATTATTATGTACCTATGTACCCACTTTTTAGATCCGCGAATAAAAAAAAAATTTAGTCGCGAATATAGGAATTGGTCGCATATTTTTAATCCGCGAATAGTGAAAACGCGAATAAAGGAAGCGCGAATAAGGAGCTTTTACTGTATAGTGTGATATTCGATTCTTATTATTTTAACTGTACAGACACTTAGATCAGGGGTTATTAAGGGATTACAATGATAATCTCAGATTAAAACAGCCAAGAGCCACTGGGTTTAGTATGACCAACATATTCGACCGAAACTTGAGCACAAACTGCCCACGCTAACGGTCGATCGCTATGCCAAACGCAACTCCAGTCGGTGTTACCATTCGCTCTATGGTGTTACCCGCTTTAAAAAAAAAACATAATTTATCCAAATACCGATCGACTAATCGACTTCAAAAAATAGTAGAGTAATTTACGGACAATTGATACCGACACGAAACAGATCACAATATTCAAAATTAACCAGTCACGCGCCGTTGTACACTATATTGTACTGACGACAGCAGGTCAAGCTACACGAAGCTGTCAAATATTTCCAATCAACCTTGAACCTTAATGCTTTAGTGATAAAGTTAAAAATCGAATAAAGAAATCTGACAGATTGTAGAAACTTGATGTGCTGTCGTCTGTACATCAAAATAAACAATGAGCGGCCTTATCGCTAATGCAATCTCTTCCATGCAAACAATGAATGGACAGATTTTGTTTTTTTTCTTTTCTGGTTTTTCTCTAAGGTCTACAAGCTTCTTGCTTATTTTCATCACTTTTGGAGGTTTGGTAGGTATCAACCTTCTTTTGAATCGTAATTAACTGCAGGAAATAAAATGCCAAAGAATGTGTATATCGACACAATAAGAAAAAGTTGAACTTCATAATTTGCTTCAATTTTGCGTGAACAGGATCTCCATTTACTTCAAGTTCTGATTTCCTTTATAGAGCTTCTGGTATAGTGACCTTAGTTGTATAGAACATGAGAAGTGCTTCTTGGAACTGAAAACAAAAGGGAAGTCTTCAGTGATGTACGGGTCTACAAACTCCAATATTCTCCAAGTGCGTAATGTCTATAGATATGATTAAAACATAATCCAGCCAGTTATCCTTATTTTTTTTTTTTGGTTTCTGACTTCTTACAGATTTATAAATCTATATTTACTAGCTCTGGCCCGCGGTTTCACCCGCGTTTCGATCGCGAATATCGCGATAAAAAGTATCCTATGTTAAAACTGAATTTATTTATTTATTTTATTAAATGAAACAAACAATTACATTAATTAAAATCTACAACTAAAACTAACATGGCACTTGAAGGAAAAAGCCGAAGTTATATACCGAATCGCCATTTATTTTTCAGAGTCTTAGAATGTTAATATATTTTTCAAAAGTGACAGTCAGTTTATATTTTAAAGTGATAGGAGTCATTTAGACGAAGGAGTTTCCAACATCCTCCCACCTTTGGGGCGGAGGCCCAAACTCTTCTTCACACGATGTCGCCGGGCTGCAGCTCAAGAGGGTAGAGGCGCTGAAAAGCTCTCGTGTACTCGCCGTCGGCTGTACGCACTCTTGCCACTCTTGCGTGGCCGTCTTTACCAACAAAGGTTTCTAAAATTCTTCCTAAAGGCCACTTTATACGCTTATCCTCAGTTTCGACTAGAACAACGTCGCCTACCATTAAACTAGAGTTACCGTCACTGCCCTTCTGTAAGAGCAAACCCAAGTACTCATTTCTAAAACGTTCCCTCAAATCTTCCCTTACCTTTTGCAGATATCTTAGTCGCCTGTTACAAGAATCACGGTCGATTTGGTCCAGATCCGGGGTCTCGTTCGAAGGGAGTCCCTGTGTAAAGCAGGCCGGTGTAAGAGGCTTCAGTTTATCAGAGTCATCCGCCATGTATGTTAGAGGTCTTGCATTAATAAGAGCTTCACAATCATGAAGTAGGGTCAGCAGTTCATCATAAGAAACTGTTTTCTGTCCCAAGTTTCTCTTCAGAAGATCCTTTACGGACCGTATTAAGCGCTCCCACCATCCTCCCCACCATGGTGCTGCAGGAGGACTGAATTTCCACTTTATGTTACGCACGCTGGAATAAGCAGATATCTCTTGCCAGTCCAAAGTCTTCAGAAGGTTATCAGCTCCGTGGAAATTAGTAGCATTATCCGTGTAAATTGTGTCGACTCTTCCACGTCTCGCGATAAACCTCCGTAAAGCCATTAGAAAGGCTTCTGTTGACAGCGATTTAGTCAATTCCAGATGCACGGCACGGTACACCGCACACGTAAAAAGTATAATCCACACCTTCCCTCCCGACCGCAAAAAAAGAGGACCAGCTAGGTCAATGCCTGTGACCTCAAATGCAGCAGCTGGTTTTATTCTGTCAACAGGTAAAGGTGGTAATGGTGTGTCAGCATGCTTAACGGATAGCCGTTTGCAGTGTATGCATTTTGAAGTAATTGATTTTATGAGTCTTCTCACTCCTGTGATCCAGTATCTCTCTCTGAGTGCTGCCATTAATATACCAGGGCCGGCATGAAGCATTAGACGATGCTTAGAAGCTACTAATCCTTGTATTATTATATGTTTGCCCGGTAAGTATATCGGACAGATGAAATCGGCAGGCTCATCGCTAAGAACAAGTTTAGTGCGAACCCTCAATAAACCTTCTTCATCTTTAAACATTTTCAGATCTTTTGTCTTCTTCTTTTCGGTATCTGATATCATCTCGGCCTGAACCATCTTCAAAAGTATCTTTTCAGCACTCTGGAACTCTTCACATGTCAATTCACTTTTTCGTTTGTCATTAATATTCTTACAGTTGTACAAAAATCTTAAAATCCAACCAACCGTCCTCACTATCATTGTGTATTTAGAGAAGTAAGTCAGCGTAGATATAAACGTACTATTATCTGTGGTGTTGTTAACGAGGACTACTTTGTTTGTCTCTTTGTTGACTTCTCTCTCATCGACTGTCAATTGAGATTTAGGCCATTCACTCTCCTTTGCTTTTAGCCAATCAGGACCATCCCACCATTTACTCTTCAAGAGCTGTTTGGCATTACAGCCTCTAGATGGTAAGTCCACTTCGTATCGTCCCTCGTCATTCATCTTGATGGAATCTCGAAACTGATCCATTATCAGAGTGTCTGCCTTTGACTTATTAGCAACATCTACTGGATCCCGTATGCCGAGCGTTTCCAAGTCCCAAAGCTCCGATAACTGCAAGTTAACCGATACTACATTAGTCGTTACACCGCATGCCTTCGTAATTGGTCCCTGGATCGTCCATCCAAGCTTTGTATTTACTGTCACAAGAGCTTCATTATTTAGTTCCAAAAAACTTTTCGTGAGCAATAAGCCGGCCTGGTCCGCGCCTACTAACAATCCGATGTCAGGTGCGGCTGCATCACCGACGTCGCTCAGCGTGATATTATGTCTCTGTAACTCCTTAAAAATCTCATGTTCTACATTTAAACGAGGTACGTACCCGCAGATCTTGCTCTTGCCTAACGCAGTCATCTTGCATTGAAACTTTTTATCTAAACTTGCTATACTGAACTTATAGGCATGAAACGTTTCTTGTTTGGTTTCAATCCCGCCAAAAAGACAATTCGATAAAGTTTCTTTGCTGCTCGGCCTAAGATTCAAGGTTTCAATTATATCACGGCGTAAATAAGTCCTCTGTGCACCCGTATCAATAAAGCACCGTACCTGCATACATTTATTATCGCTTATGATATTGACCATAAGCGTTTGACACAGTATGGTCTTGGCCTTATTTTGGGTTACGTTATTATTCAAACTTGACGTTTCGACTTTCGAACTTTTTTCGGTTTTGTTTTGAATTGACGTTTTAATGTCAAGGCACATAAACACAGAATGACGTTTGGAGCAGAAAAGGCATTTAGAGAAATTCTTGCACTTTTTTGAATTATGTCCAGTCTTTAAACAAATAAAACATGCTCCCTTTTTATTTAGCGCTTCCTTCCTAGCTTCATATGACATCTTGTTAGCTTTATAGCACTCGAAGCTGGTATGTGATGCCTTGTCACACCAAACGCAAGCAATCTTCTTACCTGCATCATCCGTAGACACTAAACATGCCGCGGTGGGTTGAGTAGAAGCGCTAGGTAAACAACTGTCACCCGATGCAATACCGCTCCGCGACAGCTGTATCCGCTCCTCGGATTCCACTTCGCGTTTCAGGAATAGCATGAGCCGGTTCAGATGATCGTCGCTTTTCTCCTCGAGTACTTGGGATCTCTGCCACGCTCGTAATACAGATTCGGGCAGGGCAGACTCTACTAAAGGAAAAAGTAAAGCAGCGTATTTGTTCATAGTGACACCTAAGCTTTGCAGCGCTTGTAATTACGTATTTAATTTGTCATATAAGTGGCCTAATCTATAGGAAGTGTTACCTTTGGCTTGTGCTAAAACAAGGTTGAGCAGCTCCCATACATAAATATCAATCAACATCTCGTCGCGTGCAAACCTGGACTTCAATTGTTCAATAGCCTTTTTATAGTTAGCTCCCGATGGCGGAAAGCTATCGACGATCTCTCGAGCTGGAGTATCTGGAACAGTACACTGGTATAAATACTGGAACTTATCTCCGTCGTCAATTGTTTCGTCACCGTCGATTTTCTGAAATTGACACCAAAATCCAAGCCAATTTTTAATATTTCCGTCGAACTTCCTTAATTCGAACTTCGGTAGTCGAAATCGTCTTGAATGGCGTGCGTTAGTACATGTCGAGTTCTCACAACATGTATGCGCCTTATTAGAATTATTCGACACATCACTGCAGCTGGATTTGCAAACCTGGTTATGCGTTCGTTCTTCCGGGTAACGTTCTCGTACTTTACTTTTATACGCTCCCAGTCGCTTTGATACTTATCGCTGGTCAAGCAGTCCTCGAAAATTTCGTCTTCAGTTATATCCGCCGTGCTAAGCCATTGTTCTTTAATACGTTGATCTACGTCGAACAACGTTTGTGCTCGCAACTGGAGTTTGTTGAAGGCCGCAGTAAGCTCGTCGATATTTGACTCTAAACACGACTCAAACTCATTTTTAGCGATGGTAAAAAATCTTCTCGCGATGCTACGCTCTGTTTTTATTATTTCCATATTGTTTAACGGTCGCCAGATGAAGGAAAAAGCCGAAGTTATATACCGAATCGCCATTTATTTTTCAGAGTCTTAGAATGTTAATATATTTTTCAAAAGTGACAGGAGTCAGTTTATATTTTAAAGTGATAGGAGTCATTTAGACGAAGGAGTTTCCAACAGCACTCTCTCGCGCACTTTCTTTCACAGAAAACGAAACATACGCATAAGCTTATTCCATTCATCCGCAAACACGTCACATTCAGGTTTGGCCATCAGAAGGGCATTCAGCACCTTTAGACTACGACAGACAGGGGATTCAGCTCTGGCTACCGTTTATTAATATTAGGTATATTATTCCTGATTAAACCTGAACGAATTTGAATAAAATTTGGTTCAGTAGTTTGGAGGCGTGAAAGGGGACCAAACAAAAAATTAAACTCACTTTCATTATAATAATTAAAACTGTAATGTTCATCTGGATCAGAAACGTAGGTATATTTAATATTAAGTTGGTAAGTAATAAGATCAGGTTCTCATGTAGATCACCGGAGAAATTGTATTGCCTTGTATAGTGTTACCTACTAAAGTTCATGATACCTTTGAATATTATCTTTCAAAGTAATTTAATCAGCCTGTAGGTCTACTGTCGGGAAAACATTACTTCTGTCTCATATAGTTTTCTTTCTTTAGTAGTGTTTTGTCTAGGCCTTGCTCCTGATGCGTTTACAAGCATTTAATCTTGTATACACAAACTGCTTTATTATAAATAGCAAGGATACTTTCATCTCATCAGTTTCACCACAAAGCACATTCTATAGTGCTTTAATACCCCCTCCCCCCCCACAACACACACACAAACACATAAACCCACTTCTCATACCACACATATACACATACCGTATCTGGAATCACCTCTCTAGTTTCTACTCTGGATAATGTACTCTGAGTGCCAAGATACAGACTAAGGAATCCTGTACACAGCGAACACATACACAGCATAGAAGCAAATACAATATTGCAAGCTAGAAGAAAGTAATATTTTAACCTCCTCATTTTTCTATTTCTTCTTTTCTATCAAATCAAAAGTCATTTATTCAAATTAAGCTGAGAATTAGCACTTTTTGAACGTCAATATTACATAAGACAGTCCCCTAAAAGGCCCGCCCATTGACGCTTCTTAGTCTTAATCTCACACCACGGGATGCTAGAGATCGTGGGAAATTGAGGAGTAAGTGGAAGAAAGTGGACCCTCGGCTCCACTACGAAAGCCGCGGATGCAACCGGGATTATACGCTGACATGATTAGATGAGATCGACACTTCCTAGTGTTTTCGCTGGGAAGAAGAAATGGCGAAAGAAACTCCCCAGCAGCACAGCTGTCTGTTCATTTAAAACAAAAAAAAAACACGTGACTTTATACAATACTATGTAGGTACGGTAAAGAACACAAGAAACACAACAACGATGAAATTATTTACGATATGCCAGCTAGCCACGCCAAAATACCAGCAATACAAAACGAAAAAATAAAATATCATTTATATGTCAAACTGCCTAGGAATTAAAACTCGGTTTATATTATTTGCCTTTTATTGATTTTACTTCACTGACTACAGAATCGACGCAAAGTTTTAATTGGTGATTGTCTTACTTGCAGAATTGGGTTCCATAATTTGATTTTCACTCTGAAAATATTTTTTTCTTAGTTCTTCGTTTGTTCCTAACTTATTCAATTCAATTTGTAATACGCAATTTTCATTACCATTTTGTAGAACCATGACTTTATTCAGTGAGCTATATGTATTATTTTAGCATTAATTGCTCCTGAAAGGTTTTTGATTTTATTTTATATTCTGTGTATTTATACTGTGTTGGTCTATTGTTAGCAATTTTATTATAGTAAACCAACAAACTGCTTAGGCACATCTATGTTTGGATAGCTTGCTTTAATGCGAACACATAAATCATATGCATGGGAATATTCCTAGCATCACATAAGAAGATCGTCTTATCAAGGATGTTAGATGCTATGTATTTGATATAGCATTTGCATTAAATAATTTGCGATGCATTTACTACAGACATTCCTTTACCTAAGCTATTCTAGGGACGGCAGGTAAAGTCCTGAACAAAAACCCAGGTGGGTTTTTTTCCGGCAGTAGTGGGAAGTTACAAGCAGATTATGATAAGATTATCATAATCAGCTTGTAGCTTTTCTAATGGTAACTTAACTACTATGATATAGTAAGTAGTATCTGTAAAACTTTTGAGACTATTTATTCGATTTTGCTGACATTATTAAAAACATAATCAAGTGGGGTATTCCTTACCACTTTTTTATTGGTTTCAGTTTAAATACTCTCTATATATAGAATTTACTGTATTATAATATTATATTATACATTTATTATAACTGTATTATTCATCTGGAACAGAAACTTTATTCAATGCTTCAACAAGATCTTGAAATCTAAAGGCAAGACGTGAAAATAATGTTGTCTACAGTTTCTCAAACATTGCTGGTATCAAAAAAAAAATAAAAAAAAATACCTACAAAGTTTCTTCTTCAAACGTTCAGTGACACCTACTTTATATTCAACACAATTTGCCTGTTCTTTGCTTCCTGCAAGATCAATACGAGGAAATGCTATAGGAACATACGATTTCAAATATCAATCCAATATCTACATACATGTAGTTTTGTGACATCTACCAACCCACACTGGGTTCAATCTACTACGATTGACTCCTTCTCGAAGAGACGACGCCTGTGTCTCATCAGAGGCAACATTGTCGGTTGATGTTACTATATAATAAAGAAATCTTGATGTTTTGCCAAGTCGTAAACACTACGAAGCGGGGGAGGCTCGATAATATACTATAATACTCCCGAAACGCCAGAAATTAGGATTGGACACTGGAATCTCAACATCAATAGTAGGCCACTGTGTTTACCACCAAGCGCTATAATGCGAAATCGATATAAGACGTCCCAATAATGTTATTTCAGCACGGATTATATTAGCCGAGGTAACTTACTTAACAGTAATACAATCCTGCTCCTATTTTCTGAAATTATATTGAAGGAATTAGGGTCTAGATTGATATCTAATACTTGTTGACTCCGAGGATTAAGTTTTTTTCTTGTACATTTTTATTTGAAGTTTCATGTGCACTAGAAATGCCCTTGGTTCAAAGACGGCACCACCTGGGTGAACTTGTAGGTCAATAGGTTTTTGAAATTGTGTGGGTGTTTGAATTAGTCTGTCTTTTATTTCATAGGCTTCATGTGAAGCCAAATGTTCGCTTTTTATCACTTATTGTAGTACTAGCTTTCCGCCCGCGGCTTCGCCCGCGTGGAGTTCGGTTATATCGCGCTTTTTAGATTTCCCTCGGGAACATCAATTTTTCCGGGATAAAAGGTAGCCTATGTTCTTTCTCAGGGTCTAAAGATTGTCTGTGCCAAATTTCATCAAAATCAGTTGAGAGGTTTAAGCGGGAAAGCGTAACAGACAGACAGACAGACAGACAGACAGACAGACAGACAGACAGACAGACCGACAGACAGACAGACAGAGTTACTTTCGCATTTATAATATTAGTATGGATATTTCCTGTCTTTGATTAAGTTTTTAATTGTTTTGAAAATGCTGTGATATTATACAATTTATTTAGGTTTCCCCAAAAATGTTTATACAGTACATTTTTCTTTTATTAGTTACTAGCTTTCCGCCCGCGGCTTCGCCCGCGTGGAGTTCGGTTATATCGCGCTTTTTAGATTTCCCTCGGGAACATCAATTTTTTCCGGGATAAAAGGTAGCCTATATTCTTTCTCAGGGTCTAAAGATTGTCTGTGCCAAATTTCATCAAAATCGGTTGAGAGGTTTAAGTGGGAAAGCGTAACAGACAGACAGACAGACAGACAGACAGACCGACAGACAGAGTTACTTTCGCATTTATAATATTAGTATGGATTAAAATCGAAAATTGATTAAATGTAGCCTAATAGACTAACAAGCAATTTAAAACACGGTTTCGAAATACTTTATTTGGGTACTTTTTTATTATAAAGTAGTGCTTGACCGTAATCCTGTCTGATGTTAAGCAGTGGCGCAATCGTTGATGGTTAAGCGAGCTAGTTTATTAAGAGCCTATTCACTCTAGCCTTGATAACACTTAAATTGAAGTCAGACGGAAACACCGCCACTGGCAAATTGGTCCAGTCCGCCAATATACGCGGTATAAAAGACGATACGAAACGCTTCGTCCGGATAGAAGTGTTGTCATCAACGGACGAATCGTTCGATGATGGAACGGAGATGGAGTAATTAAGTCATGCAATTCCCGCGCACATTCTCCAAAATACATCCTATAGAAAACCGACAAGCTAACTACTCTACACCTGTGCTCCCAGCTTCAGGATTCGGAGACCGTTTTGAACCAAAATCTGGACTTTTAATAGATAATTTCATTTTCTTTTTTTAATACTATGTTTACAATTACTTACAAGCTAACAAAACACAGGCACTATTTATCGTTTTACATGAATGTAAAATATCTGCATATAACCTAACACACATAATTCACATAATCAGCTTGTAATGTTCCCTACACCTGGAACACTGGCTTTGGTGAGAGGAAGTGGGCCGTAATCTACTATGCGGGTCCAGTTCGGGTTGGTATTAGTCACATCTCTTTGAAGTTTTTTGACTATAGGAGAATTTTTCCTTCACCGTTTGAGAGCAGTGCTGATAAAGTAATTTAGAACCTAAGACCTACAATTTGTAAGTCGCGACCGATACCTCTAGGCCATCGCTTTTCCGCCTATTGCTTTTTTCCAGATTTGCAAATAAATTATTTTTGGGGATTTCATCTATCATTGAGCAAGCGTGGTGATTACGCGCAATCCTTCTCTGTATGAGAGAAAAACGACGATACGGGACGATAAAAGGTTGATAATGATGATGATGATTTCATCTATCAACTTCTTGAAATAGTATCCACAAATGTACCACCGCTGCTTTCCAGACCATCGCTTCTGCGCATATTGTTCTCCCATAATTACAAATAAATGATGGTTAGCGATTTCGCCTTTCAAATTGTTGAAATAATATTCACAAATACCTATATGTTCGTATAGTGCGTGGTCTTTGCGTGGTAAGTAAACAGTGGTTATGGTGGATTATTATGATCCCTCAATATATGATATACATACTTAGGTATGTATATTTAAACCAATAGATTTTTTTTTTAAATGTATTATAATCTAGCGCTTGACCGCAATCCTGCCTGATGGTAAGCAGTGACGCAATCGTTGATGGTAAAGGGCACTAGTTTATTAAGAGTCTCTATGTGTTCTAATATAAGTATAGGACACCATACTCAAATGGGTAAACACGTTGTTTACTTTCATCTCAATTATAAAGGACTTTATTTTTAGCTGTGAAGCCGTATTTGTTAACATAACATCGGAATTTTACTCTAACATAATTCTATAACAATCAAACCAAACACAATTTGTATCTTCTTTTATGAAAAACATTTCTTTGAGTTTCCTAACAAACTGTGTGCGTTAGAAAATTCCATATCAATTTGAAGTTTTATAAGAACTTTTATGTTGTACAAACATTTTTACATGGGCATCTATTTACCTGTCTATTCTACCTCTCTTGGTTTGAATATTTCACTTATTATGAGCTAGATATAACCAGCGTAAAAGTTTTATTCTCTCAATATTTGTGCATACACAACGGGTTATTTAATTTCTTTAATTTTTATAAGATAACTGAGATCCATTGTGTTAGTAACAATAATCTTAACCTATGTAAAATAAACCTATGTACCTTATCAATACAAACCTACACATAAGTAGGTTGTATCCTAAAAATAATTTAAGTAATGTCCATCAGATAGATTTATAAAAAATATTGAACACGTATTTTTTATTTTTTCTTTCATTCAAATATTATAGGAAGATATATTATATAGATTTTGTAAAGTGGACCCCAGACTCCAAAAGCTGAAAAGCTACGGATGCGACTGGGATTAACGCTGAGATAATAATGATGATGATATTGATTTGTAATGTCGCATGACGTCACGCCGTGGTACAAAATATACCACGGCGTGACGTAATTAGCCCCCACTCCGTAACTTTAATACGCTATATCTCCGTAGTTTTTGGTAATTTCGACAAAATAAAAAAATACGGGTCCCATTTTTTTTTATTATCTATATGACGGACTATTTTTTTTTTATTTTCATACCTTGGATCATATTATATGGTTTTAACTTAACGTACTAACGTTCCAAATATTCATTCCTCAAACACTTAGATGTTTCAAATATTCAGGTGTTTCAAATATAAACACTTAGGTGTTTGAGGAACGAATATTTGGAACGTTAGAACGTAAGTATCATTGGGACGTTTAGTAAAGCTTAGGCTTTACTAGTTGCGGCCCATTCATTCGGCTGCCGTTTGGTACAGTAATCGTTCCCCAAAATCCGGATGCTACCGTCAGATTCTGTCGCTCGAACAGCTAACGCAATTGACTCATCAAGTATCCGAGCCCAATTGTCGTTCCATTTAACGGAATATACGCGTTTTCGGTCTAAAATTCACAGTCGAAAGCTGAACGTCTATTAGCTGCAGTGGCTTGACGTTGAGAGGTTTGACATTTCATTATTAGTTTTAGGTGGGTAGTCCCCCGATCAGCAGGGTAATTGCGCAACGCACTATCAGTAGCAATGGATTCCGTTTGGACACTACGCCAATATTCATTGCGTTATTTATGTTGTTGAGCTGATACATTTTTTAAATATATAAAGCAATGGATTTTAATTGATTTTTTTTTAGATATATTTCTCGGTGGTAGGCCATAATATCGGCTGCCGGCAGAAGTTACCACCCACCAGGCAAAGTCTTGCCGCCTAGCAATTCGTCGTGTTTCGGCATGATGTCTGGTGATGCCGTACAGAGGACGGGTCTGAGCAGTTATGTTACGATGTGTACCGGGTCCGATGCACCAAATGTTGTTGTTGTGTCGGGAGTTTGGTCGTAGAGGGTCTCTAGATCAATCTCCGTCTGGTGCAGCATCGTTGGTCGTGTTGCTGGTTTTAACATTGCATCACCTCGCTCAACTGCCGTCTTCCTTCCTATTCACTAAGTTTTTTAAGTGAATAGGCTTAATAAACTAGCGCGCCTTACCATCAACGATTGCATCACTACTTACATCGGGTGGGATTACGGTCAAGTACTAGTTTAAAATATAAAAAAAAAAAATACCCAAGTAGGTTGCTGATTAAGTAAGTAATAAACACTTGTTAAAATAAAAAAATATTACGTTACCCATATCAACCTACAAAACATTTCAATTTAGACTTTTACAAGAACCTTTGAAATGCCGACTCTTTGACATTTTAAATGTACCTGTATCAATTTTGGGAATGGCTTTCAGTCCAGATTCTTTTGAATACTAGTATTTTAAATGGAGCATCAATCTGACCTCCACAACCCAATATTGGATTACAGGTTACGCATTTTTAAGACTGGTAGTCAAAGTTTTGTTCTTCTGCCCATCCGTAACAACTTCCAAAGGTATAGGTACGAATGACAGCCCGAACCAACAGCTTAACATGTTTTCCGAAGACTAGATATATTTGAATGGTCACCTATCCTAGATCTGACCGCGCATTCAGCACTTAAACGAATGTTGCACTCACCACCCTCTCGCAGCACTTAAACGAACAGCCAAATTATACTCCTAATTAAATGGAAACGATAACGACTACAGTTGAAATGGCCGTAAAAGATGTAAGCCCTACAAAAAATCGGTGCGAATTACAGCCCACTGGGAGTTTGTTATCAGTGAACATCTGCTCTCGCGACATTGATTTTAATTGAAAAGACAATAGCTGTGTACTGTGTTAATTATTTTACACTGAACTTTGTTGTTATGGGTTGTAACGAGCGTCGATGTTTGCTTCTGTAATAACCGTTTTGTGAAAGCGTATGTTTTTATGAGGTTGCTAAAATGATCCTGTACAATAGGTCCTTAAAATTATTAAGCGACATAAAAACGTTTAAATTGATAGCCTCCGTGGCGTAGCGGTAGTGAAAGCGGCCGTTACTTAAGGAGGCGCGGGTTCGATCCCCGTGCAGTGCAAATATTTGTGTGCATGAAACTGAATATTTGCACTGGTCTGGTCGTGCCTCGGAAAGCACGTTAAGCCGTTGGTCCCGGTTGCCATACGAACATCTAATGGCAGTCGTTACGGGTTGTTGGAGCCCTCAAAAGTCCAACATTGGCCTAACTGCAATGCATCGATATCGCCTTCGGGTTGTGGAGGTCAGACGGCAGTCGCTTCATGGAAAATATCGAAGTTTAGCTAAAATCAGAAGTTAGCTGGTAAAGCGGACCCCAGACTCCAAAGCTGAAAAAGCTTCGGATGTGACTGGGATTAAGGCAGAGATGATGATAATAGTAATGTTTAAATTGTCGTAATATTTGACTTAATGGTAACACTTTCCTCTTTATTCATAAACGCTGCTTATAATTAGCTTGAAATTAGTGTTTGTTCAACAATACTTTTTTGACGTTTTAACATCGTTTATAAATTTGAATCTAACCACAAAAACTTAAGCACTTGTTCAACGTGTGTCAAATTCCATAAAATGATGTCCTTTACTAACTGTTTTAGCAATTTTTTAGAATAAAGACCTTTTCAACTCTATTTTATTCTATACATTTTGACGTAATACTAACACTAGACAGAAATGAGGAGATCCGCAGACGAACGAGAGCAACCGACATAGCCCGAAGAATTGTAACACTTAAGTGGCAGTGGACCGGGCACATTGCCCGTAGGACCGATGCGCGATGGAGCCGACTGGTTCCCGAGTAGCGACCACGCACTAAAAGACCCAGCGAGGGTAGGCCCCCGACAAAGTGGACAAAAGACCTGGTGAAGGTCGGGGAACCGCTGGATGCGGGAGGCGCAGTACTGGTCGTCGTAGAGATGCTTGGGGGAGGCCTCTGTCCAGCAGTGAACGTCTTTTGGCTGAAATGATGTTGATGATGAACTTCTAAACACGGTTATGTGATTTCAATTGAAAGTAATAGTGTGTTACGCATTAAAAGCGAACCCCAGACTGAAAAAGCTTCGGAAGCGACTGGGATTAACGCAAGATGATGACGATGAGTGTGTTACGCATTCAGGGTTCTGCATAATCATCCTATAACCAGCGCTGTTGACAACAGGTTCGTCTGACTCTGAAGTCACAGCATTTTGCTGAGCAACGACCTGTTCCTGCATAGATGCGACGCACAGCTTAATTGCTGTTTGTTTTGTAACACGAACAGTTGGTTCCCGACACTGTTATTGCCTTTTTTATTTCATTTTATTGTACTTATGTCATAATTGTTGTTGTTGTATTATATGTTGTCATTTACCGGTGGCGCGGGCGCAACATGTGTGACAGATCATTGACGTTAATACATAATACATAAGTCAAAGTGACAGTCGGATGTTTTGATTTTTTAAACTGTCAATGTCTAATTGTCAAATACATGTGTGTCTTTGATCCGGGTTATGACATCAGATTTTTTATTTTTATTTTGAGTAAGAGGCTTTTTAGTCGGTTATATTTCTTTGTTCTTTTTTTCTTTATTACGTGTTTATTATTATTTAAGTGTATCAGTATTGTTGTGTGCGTTCTGTTTGTGCGGAATAAACAATTTTTCTTTCTTTCTTTCTTTCTTTCTTTCTATAATGTTCCCACTGTTGGGACACAGGCCTGCTCTCGGTGAGAGGAAGCGGGCCGTAATCTACCACGCTGGCCCAGTGCGGGTTGGTAGATATCACATGTCTTCGAAATTTTGCCTCAGGACATGCTGGTTTCCTCACGATATTTTACTTCGACGTTTTGAGATCAGTGGTGATGAAATAATTTACACAAAGTAAAGTACCAGATAGGGTTCGGACCTACGACTTACAACTTTTAAGTCGCGGCCACCACCAGGACACAGCTGCTCTCTGAGGGTGTTGAACTGATTGAAATTGGCTTAAATTATTAAAAGAACTATGACGGAATGTTATAAATCAGCTCAGTCTATTGCAGTTCGTTGCTGAAAATAGGGTGCGCAACAACACCCTGTCTCCCGCATCCAATTTGTCCCAGCCACCACCTTCAGGCCGTCCGTCCATTTAGCTGGGTACGTCCCAAACTACGCTTCTTCTTCTTCTTCCTCAGCCTATAGATGTCCACTGCTGGACAAAGGCCTCCCCCAAGGCTTTTCACGATGACCGGTCTTGTGCTGCCCGCATCCATCGGCTTCCCGCGACCTTCACCAGGTCATCGGTCCACCTTGTTGGGGGTCTCCCTACGCTGCGTCTTCCAGTACGTGGCCGCCACTCCAGAACCTTGCTGCCCCATCGGCCATCGGTTCTACGAGCAATGTGCCCTGCCCACTGCCACTTGAGTTTAGCGACTCGCAGAGCTATGTCGGTGACTTTGGTTCTTCTGCGGATCTCCTCATTTCTGATTCGATCACGCAGAGAAACCCCTAGCATAGCTCTTTCCATTGCCCTTTGTGTGACTCTGAGCCTTCGTATGAGGCCCATTGTGAGCGACCACGTTTCAGTTCCGTAAGTCATCACTGGCAACACGCACTGGTCAAAGACTTCTGCAACTGGTCAGAGTCTTTTTGGTCAAGTCCAACTAGGTAGGTCCAACTTCGAGAAAGAGGTGTCTCGGCGAATCCAGCTCGGTTGGGCAGCGTTCGGGAAGCTACGCTACATCTTCTCGTCGTCCAAGATACCACAGTGTCTCAAGACGAAAACTACGCTTGCTACAATGGAAATATATCCTTGCTTAAAGTAACAATCTCATTTCGAGTAAATGCAAGCATTCCTTCAGAATATTCCACAAATAGCTTGGATAGAAAGTACAAATGATAAAAGTTCATATAGAAACAAAAACTAAAATAAATTCAGTACATTTTTCGACTGTTAACGCCTAAATTATCCACTATTGCAACTCAACCAGTTCTTGAAAACACCACGTTCCGAACAGGCAGTTATTTACCCTCCTTGATTTTGTATTCACGGCGGAAAAAACTGGGCTATAGTGAAAAGGGAATAAAAAATGACGGAATTTACTTGCTTGTCCAACAACAATGGTTACCTGAAGGCGCATTTCTATTGTTCAGACATGCAAGATGCGAGATGGACAATAAGCTGGCTATGCATATTGCGCAACAGCAAATTTTAAAGCCGGCTTATGTAAATAAAACTATTTTCACGGAAGTAATGGATGCACGAACAATGGTGTTAGGAACACCTTTGTAAGAGAGGTTATATTCACGTCGAAAGAACTGCCTGATGTTGTATAAAAAAGTCTTTAAAAGGCAGAGCATTTATTTCAGTGGTTCCTAATCTTTTCAATGTCACTACCCCTGTGAACAAGTATGAACTGTGAACACACAAATTCGAACTAAAATATGTTTATTATGTATGAAATTTCACGTTTAGGTAACTAGTAAAGTAATGTATAAATCTCGAAGTTAACTAACGTGAAGCTTGAAGAAAATGCTTTGCATTCGCAAGTTTGGCAATATTTGGATTGGTTTCACTCAACACGCATCTCATAATTATTCTATTACTAGCTGACCCGGCGAACTTCGTACCGCCTAACAGTCAATGAATGTCGTGTTACCTTTTAGCTGAACTAATTTAGGCTTTGATGAACGTAATTCAATAATAAAAAACAATATTAATATAGATAGAAATATAAAAGTATTTTATTATGATGAATGATGATGAAAACATACAGAAAGTACTTCAAACTCATGTTAGAAACAAAAATATTGATAACCATGTTGTGTAGATTGGGATACACTCGGATTAATTCAATAATGGGATTTTCATTCAAGCACCTTGTGGTGAACGACATTCTTTGTTTTTTGGTCAGGTGCAAGAACAAATAAAGCGGATGGTTTGCTGACACGTGAGCATGCCACATACAATTGATCTTCTTCTTCGAACTTCTGACTTCATTAAACTAACCTTCTTGGTAGTTTCCTCACCTGAAACAAAGCAGTAAAAATTGTATTTTAGAACCCCTAATAGGTTAACGACTCTTACAGCTACTCTCTACTAAATTAGAAACTACAACTTATTTGGTTACTAAAAGTAAACAGAATAAAATGTATATCAAGTGAAAATGAAAACAACAATATTGATCTTACCATTCAATGGATTAATAATTTTGATATTAAAGTGATATCCATCGTCTCCTTGCCAAAACATCAGCGGGTATTGTAACGCGTCATATTATGAACAATGTGTTTGATATTTCTTTGTAGTTGCCCAGTATTGCGTCGTGTAAGTACAATATCATGTGTTTCCAAGTTTTCACCAACAATCAGGATTGCCACTTCATCTATTGTTGGAGCATTAAATGTGCGTTCATGTGTTCCAGCTGGTCTTTTACCTGCTCTGATCAGAACTTTGTAGTCATCAATTGGCATGCGCTCTAAAGCAGTCTTGAAAAGCCTAACCAATGCATGATGTTCATGAAGCATTTGCTGCAGATCTTGGAGAATTGCTCTTTTCGTAGCTGTGTTAATCCCTTGACGCCGGTCAAGTTGTTCTTCCATATTGCCCATGAAGTATATTTGCAAGAATTCATGCTGTGCATCCTCTATAGGTTGCAATGATCCAATGCGATGGCAAATCTGGCCTTGAATCTGTAAAGTCAAAGCCATAGTTAGATTTACAACCACTTTTTTTTTCAAATAATAACATGCCATTTTTATTTCAGAGACAAATACAGAAATGTATCAAACTACATTCCAGATTTTTTTTTACAATCCTAGAAAATAAAGTTTTTAACGCAAATTACCTTAAATGACTGATTATATCCCTGTTCTTCGATAATTTCCGCCCCAAATGAAGTCATTTGGAAACAGACATTGTATTTTTGAGTGTTCGCTAGAAAATGTCGTGATTCTAGTGTTTCGCCATAAAGTAGTGAGCACAATGGCTCTGGTGGTGGGACCAATAATGGCAATTTCACTTTACCACTAAGGCAGCACAAACCAGGCGTTTCACCAGCAAACTTCAATGCTGGCAAACAACGTCCATTGCACCAATGTAAACTAAACGATGCAAGCTGTAGTCGACGGTGAAATCATCTATAAACGCTGCTCGATTCAAATCAATATGTACTTGAACCATCTCTTCTTGCAATTCGAAGATTATTCCTTTGTTCATCTGTACGATAAGCTCGACGATTTCTCGTTTCTAACCTAGCCGGTTCACGGGCTACTTCTCTTACTCTCTTTGCTCTTGTGTTTGAGAAGCACGAATTCAGGCCCTTCTTTGCTCCATAGTAACGCCACATTTTTATACTGTGGTAACGCGGCGCTCTTGATAATTGACTCGCGTTGCCTAATTGCATTACGGCTCCGCTGAGAAAGATTAGATCTTCTATGACGCGGCATTGTTATTAATAGTAATACTGAATGTGCACTCGCATAAAACCACATAAAACCACCAAATAATTAACAGTAAACAATAAACAGTGCCTGAACTGAACTTTCGAGACATAGACAAAGAGTTTAAAACCACTATAGATAACCTATAAAAAGACATTTACACTTTTTTTAACCTGTAGAATAAATCAGTATTATTTTCGGAAATTAAAAATTAAATAAAAAATAATTTACACAAATTAATGTCTAAAACAAACAAATATAACTGTACCTGAACTTTCGAGACATTTTACAAAAATAAATTTCTGAACGCACACAGTGATTACATGCTCTGTGGTATTTGACAGGATTAGACAACAAATGTTTGACATGTACTAAACAAATCAGCATTTATTGAAATGAATTTGTATTCATTAAACATATCGAGTTTTCATTGTTTTTAAGATGCATATTCTGCTATTGGGGGCGGAAACAAATCCAACGAATTAATAACCATGAAAATTGGTTCAGCAGATCTCGAGTTATAAGTGTTTGAACAAACCAACTTTGTTTTATATATATAGTTATAGCTGATACGCGCACCTACACGTTGTATCCATAGACGTATTTAAAGATTTTTGAGAGTTGGTAACACTGTAAGGTTGGCATCCGTCAAACATGTCAACCTATTATTATTTTTATATTTTGAAATTTAAATACACGATGTCATGAGCAAAGTTGATATTATGTTGTCGATTCAAAAGTCTTGTTTTAATGCGTTCTTCAATTCGAGTGGGACTGAGAGTACAAATACTGTTATGTGTTTGACAGAAAGTAAGTGGTCAATTTTTATATGGGAAAATGGAATTGTCGTTTTACTATATATTACTCGCAATTTTTCCTTATTTGCTCACCGTGTTGACCGACCCTGGATTACGACAAACATTTTAAAACCAAAATTAGCTCAAACGGCCCAGCCGTTCTCGGGTTATAATCAGACTAACGAACAACAATTCATTTTTATTTATATAGATTTTGTTTATTGCTATTTTAATACTGTTTCGTGCAGTCCCGTGTTACCCCCCTAGAATCTCCGTTTTAGCCTTGTGGGGGTAATTACCCCCAGGTTAGGAACCACTGATTTTTTTCTAATGGGCACATTCTTTTCCGAGCCTTTTCCCAAACATTGGCATCGGCAGCTGAGTATTTGGCGAGTATTTGACATGGGGCGATTGCCTGTCTGACCTTCATAACCCAGTAACTGGGTAATACAGTAACATTTGGTAACATTGGTTGTCAGACTTTCGGGCTTCCGAATTCCCGTAACGACTGTCAAAGATCTACAAATAACAGCACAAATAGGCACATAACGTTCACAATCGTCTCGCTTGTGAACATCAAATTTATAATAAAATTGAATCGATTCTGGGTTCTCCTTCCAAAAGGTAGAATATGGAGATGTATAAATAAATATATACGGACAAATCATACAGATTGAGCTAGCCCCAAGGTAAGTTCGAGACTTGTGATATGGGCTACTAACTCAAGGATACTATATTTATAATAGATACATATATAAATAAACATCCAAGACCCAGGACAATTAGGAAAAGATCGTTTTCCATCATGACCTGACCGGGGATCGAACTCGGGGCCTTCACGTCGTAGGCAGGCGTGTTGACCGCTGCGCCACAGAGGACGTCAATACATTTATATTTATATGTATACATTTATTCTATCTTTAGAACGGAGTTTACATGGATCATCTGGATAGGCAAATACCGTCTTTTTAAAGATGTCTGCGGCGTAATCAGTTTTACATCTATAAAAATATTTGTACTTTTTCACTAGAATAAGGATGTATCCAAGCTATGAAAATTTTAAAAATAATTAGCCCGTTAAAGAAAAATTAAGACCCATATTTTTTATTTTGTCGAAATTACCAAAAACTACTGAGATATAGCGTATTAAAGTTACTGAGTGGGGGCTAATTACGTCACGTCGTGGTATATTTTGTACCACGGCGTGTCGTCATGCGACATTTCAGATCAATATATCTTCCTAAGTATTTGAATGAAATAAAAAAAAACGTGTTCAATATTTTTTATAAATCTATCTGATGACCATTAAATTATTTTTTAGGATACAACCCAATTACTTCTGCTTCCAAAAGATAGAAACATATGGTGATGTATACATTTATTCTATTTTTATAAGGAAATTTACATGGATCATTTGAATAGGCAAATACCGATTTTTCACAAGAATTCGACATTGAACGTCGCTGAGATGTAATTCATCTTAGATTTTGAGCATTTTTATCAACGCCGTGATTACTTACAACTTTCTAATCTAAACGATAAACATTTTAATTACTTCTTCTTATTCTTCAGTCTGTAAAGGTCCACTGCTGGACAAAGGCCTCCCCCAAGGTTTTCCATTACATTGGCATATATTGATATTCCATAGGAGATGCGTTGCTGCCCGTTTCCCTGGTTCCGAGTAGGTATCCTTCCCTTAGTCGCCTCTTACGACACCCATCGGAGGATATGGGTTGGTACTTGGTACTATTCCAAGCCCGGTACTACACGGAGTTTAATTTAAACTATACAAATTATACAGATATCAATACAGCATCGAAAAAAATGTGCTTAATTTATTACCCACCACGAACAGAGTTCTAAATAAATCTAATTTTCAAACCTATGATACTCTAATGTTAATTAACTAAACTGACATAAATTTTATTTGGAATTTAACATAAACATAACGTCAGAGCTGTCAGGAACAGAACAAACACATTTTAGTTAAATATTAGGTACGGAGGACGGGTCTGAGCAGTTGTGTTGCGATGCTTACGGGTAAGATGCGCCAAATGTTGTTGTATTGGGAGTTTGGTCGTGGAGGGTATTCTGATCAATCTCCCTCTGGCGCAGTATCGTTGGTAGTGTTGTTGGGTTTAACATTGCATCACTTTACTCAACTGCCGTCTTCCTTCCTACTCACTCAGTTTTTTTGAGTGAATAGGCTTTCATTGAACTAGCGCGCTTTAACATCAACGATTGCATTACTGCTTACCATCAGGCGGGATCGCGGTGAAACACTAGTTTGTAATTAAGCATTAAAAAAATTGAACCACTAATATTTTTAAATGAACTATAAATACCAACATAATATCACGTATTTATTTCCCGCAGGGTGGGCAGAGGTATATCCCATTATGCAAGTAGTTTAGTTAAAAAGAATCTACGTTTATTTATAGGTACTGTATAACATAAAAACATCCCTTTTCTAGTCCTTTCCATCGTGTCAAATGTATCTAGCCAAGCACTGACTATCTGATAACATTGAGCGTCCTAAATGACACAGCATATGAAATATAATAATATGTACAGTTGAATAAGGTATCTAGGGTACAGGCTTTCCACTATCCTACAACTCATGATGCCTTTGCCCAGCTGTGGGATAATATAGTCTAACTAACTGCCCTGCTAATATGTATTCAGTTATAACATGTGACTAAAAATTTTGGAGCAGTGGTGGCTTAGTGGTATCGGTCGCGACTTACAAGTTGTAGGTCATAGGTTCGAACCCCGTCAGGCACTTTACCTTGTGTACCTAAATATTTCTTCATCACTGAACACACAAAATCGTGAGGAAACCGGCATGTCCTAGAGGCAAAACTTCGAAGACATGTGACATTTACCAACCCGCACTGGACCCGCGTGGTAGATTACGGACCACACCCTTTCACCTATAGGAGGCTTGTCCCAGGAGTGGGAGCATTATAGGCTAATTATGCATGTGCGTAAAAATTTTGAAAATCTGTAATTAACGAGAAGCAAGTAGAACTAGTGACTAAAACGAGTTAGAGAGCAACTATTCACTATTATGCGTATGTATGAAGCGAGAATGTTAGCGAATGTTCTGCCCGCCAAGTGAGTGTCGATTAACGAGTCTTGTCTCTGGTGCAAAAAAGTACTGTTTGCTACCCATGTAAGTAAAATAAAATAAATAAATTTATTAAAACTTACAATAAAGTTACAATCATTTCCCTATAATCTTGTGCCAAATGTTGTTGTGTCGGGAGTTTGGTCATGGGGGTCTCCAGATCAATATCTATCTGGCGCAGCATCGTTGGTCGTGTTGTTGGGTTTAACATTGCATTAACTCGTTCAACTGCCGTCTTCCTTCCTAATCACTCAGTTTTTTTTGAATAGGCTCTTAATTCTTAGGCTTAGGCGGGATTGCAGTCAAGCACTAGTTTATAATTATAAAAAATAAATAATAGTTTCTTTGTTTTCTGAGCAAGAAAATTGTTGATGGCTAATCGCTTCATCGTCGGCTTTGAATCAGGTGTCTAAGAGAGAGAGAGAGGGAGATTCAACCGGGGCAATTGCGTCTTCGGGGCAATTGCGTCTAATCGAAATTATTTTAAATCTATTTGAAAACCTACCTCTCCTGCCATCTTTACGTTATAGTTTTTTATTCAAAGTAAACAAAACAAGATGGCAGGAGAGGTAGGTTTTCAAATAGATTTAAAATAATTTCGATTAGACGCAATTGCCCCAAAGACGCAATTGCCCCGGTTGACTGTAAATTAATTGTTGCTATGAAAAAATATTGTTGCTAATTAGTTGGCTCATAGGTTGTTCGACTGTACAAAAAGTAATAGAAGTGTATTCTAGGCTTGGCCCTTGTGTTAGTGTCAAAACTCGATCTATTAGTCACTTCTGTGACTTGCAGTTGTGTTGACCTTTTGCCTCGGTAGTTGCAAGCGTCATGCTCCTTTTTGTGCTATAAATTTGGTTACAAATGTTTTGAAACTGGGACAGCGGGTTCTATTTGGGTTTTGGGTGGTTTACTGTGGGTCCAAAACTCCTGTAAAAAGTCTCAGGTCTCGACTTGACAAATGGCTTTTTTCCTTATTGCCAATTCACTCAAAAATAATTAAATTGTAAGAATAATGTTTCTGTAAGGGGAGTTAAGGTAGTTTGTTGGGTTGCAAGTAACTAGGCTTTTATGTTAATAGTTCAACAAAATACATTACGGTAATGACGTTGTTCAGCAAACAAATATTATGAACATATGGATCAATGTATTAGTTTTTTTTTTTTTTTGGTGGGAAATTATCAACCTTTCCGACTCTGAGCGGAGCGCGATGTACCTGTAAGACTTTTACTGGCTAAAACCTACCCATATTCTTTCATTAACCCGTTCATTTGGGGCCACGGTATCTCTTTCGAACAACTCTGGTAGATCAATTCAACACCTAAGATTTCATCAAAAATATTGTATGATCCTGTCTTGTTTTGATTCTTCAAAATGTTTCAGCTTGTGGTTGATAGTATGTTACGCAATTAAAACTATTCAGAACGGAGGATATTCAGATGTAGATTAGGTAGGTGTAACGTTGGCTTCCAAAAAGGCGAGACACTTTAAATAAATAATCACTTTTGGCACTGTAACTCTAGGCGATAGGCGGTGGCATGAAATCGCATAAATGAATTTAACTTTTAAAAGTGCTTTAAAAATTACTCCATTTTTTTAAAAATATTATTTGATATAGATTTTCACAGAAGATTTCTGTTGCAGCTATAAAAACAAATACATTTTTTTTTTGTTTACAATGACAGGAAACATTCCGTGCACGAATTTGATTCATACTTGACTGGCTTTTTTCTAAACTAAAAGTTTGTATTATTTCTTATAATATCAGCCTTATGTCTCATCAAAATTAGTCTGTCTCACAAACACCTTTGCATTTCAATCGTATTTTAAAATCTAGATGTATCGTTTCGTGAGAAGAAAGAAACAAACTCAGAGGTCATAGTCTTTTTTTAAAGTCAAAATATAATCTTGGTCCGATAAATAATGAAATAATGTTAGTACTTATCGGTCTAACAGCAATGCTTCGATATCGCCTTCGGGTTGTGGAAGTCAGACGGCAGTCGCTTCACGGAAAATATCAAAGTTTAGACAAATCAGCAGTTAGACTGGTACAATGGACTCCAAACCTGAATTAGCTTCGGATGCGACTGGGATTAACGCTGAGATGGTGATGAATGTTAGTACGTACCGTATAAACCTACCTCCATCTACATGTAGTAAAAAGATGTTATTTTGACAGACTTTTAATTTCACCTACCTATTTGTACGCAGAGCTAGTTTTCAAAGACAGTCAAATTAAAAAATATGTTATCAAAACTCAGCCGTCTCATACGTTTAGGTGGAGTTGGTATTGTAATTTTGTTTGGGACAGTTGATACACCTACATACTTTTCTAATTACGATATTTGTCCCACGGAGCAAGTTGTTCACTTTGATGGTCCATTCTACACATCTTAAATTTAATGGATCTTTGGAGATAAACCGTGTAGCCAATCCCATCGGCAGCTTAACGTGTCGAAAAGCTGGAAAAACTCAAGCAAATTCACCATTATAAAGCCTAGACTAGACCAATTACATATCAGATTTTGTTTAATCATACAGTACGTAATAATACATTCATCACATCTTACTCGTACTAATCTGCTATCATTTCTTCGGCTGCATTGATAACCTAAACCTGACATGCTGTCAGATCTGAGACACCGAGGACGTGTAAAGAAATCAAATTTATCTTCAAAACTATTATTAGCCTGGTTCCATTCATAATGTAAAATGAATGAATTATGTACATAAATAATAAGTACCGGGACTTTGACTTCCTCTCCATCATTTGACGTTTACAATTTCGACGGAATATTGCACCCTATTTATTGATGCCGTTCACTTACAATTGGTGCCTAATGGGCAGCAGATGTTGAATTAACACAGAGTACATTCTAATTTAGAGCAATGGTAGTTAATGATTTGTCTGTTGTTGGTTCGAAACCAACGTCAGACTTTACTGCATATAAATAAGGTATTTGACTAAAAAAACTAATTAGTCCGTCAGACAGATTTCCAAAAAATTCTAGACACGTATTTTTTTTTTTCATATAAACAAAAAATTGACAAATATAAAAGGCATCATAGATCAGGAGCGGTGGCTGGTGACGTCACTGGTCGCTAAAAACTGTAGCGTCCAGTGACGTCACACGAGTTTCAACGCGCTGTGTCGTCTTCATTTTTTGTTTATATGAAAAAATAAAAAATACGTGTCTAGTATTTTTAGGACCGTATCCGAAATTAGGTGATCCGACAGAGGACCAGAGTTACCGACATAGCTGAGAGGATTAGCAAGCTGAAGTGGCAATGAGCTAGTCACATATGCCGCAGGGCCGACAACCTTGGGGTAAGCGAGTCCTCGAGTGGAGACCTCGTCTCGTCAATCGTAGCGTAGCTTGGGCGAGATGGAGCGACGACCTCAAAAAGGTGGCTGGTAGAGGCTGGCGGAGAACTGCTCAGAATCGAGCTTGGCGTGCCATGGAAAAGGCCTATGTACAGCAGTGGACGAGTAGAGGCTGATGATGATGATGATGATTTTTTGGAAATCTGTCTGACGGACTAATTAGTTTTTTTTTGTCAAATACCTACCCTATTATATCATCACCACTGCTCGCAAAACGAAATTGCATATGTGACGTGTGTATGTCGTAGAAACAAAAGAAATGGAGGAAATATAACATTTACCAGCTCGTAGTCGATTACGGCCTACTCGTTCTCACCAAAAGGAGGCCTGTGTCCCAACAGTGAAACATTATAGGCTTATTATGATTATGATATTTGTTGGTAAAAAATTGTTACTACATACAATGCCCAGAAGCCTTTGTTTTTACCGACATGATGGTAATCAGACCACATGTATATTCTGACACTCGTCATGTCAGTCTGTTTGAAGAGCTATGAAGCTTTGTAACATAATCTCTGTTATTATGCTTGATCAAAAACAACCGAGTCAAAGGAAAAGTAAGTAATATTTATCAAGAGTTTATTTTTACTGTTTCAATTTATTTAAATTTAACTTAATCTCATGATAGTAGATTAAAACAACAGAAACTTACTTAAGGTCAACCGAGGCAATTGCGTCTTTGGGGCAATTGCGTCTAATCGAAATTATTTTAAATCTATTTGAAAACCTACCTCTCCTGCCATCTATACGTTATAGTTTTTTATTCAAAGTAAACAAAACAATATGGCAGGAGAGGTAGGTTTTCAAATAGATTTAAAATTATTTCGATTAGACGCAATTGCCCCGGTTGACTATACTACTGTCCTAACAAGCCAATTGCCCAA
Source organism: Sesamia nonagrioides (assembly GCA_017933935.1). Classification (NCBI taxonomy): domain Eukaryota; kingdom Metazoa; phylum Arthropoda; class Insecta; order Lepidoptera; family Noctuidae; genus Sesamia; species Sesamia nonagrioides. The sequence continues at coordinate 391,364 of JADWQK010001561.1, read as the reverse complement.
TTTGTGTCATTTATACTTTCATTTAAGTCGTGGTGGCTTAGTGGTTAAAACACCAGCCTCTCAAGTATGAGTGCGCGGGTTCGATTCCAGGTCAGGCAAGTACCAATGTAACTTTTCTAAAGTTATATGTACTTTCTAAGTATATCTTGGACACCATTGACTGAAGGTGAAGGAAAACATCTTGAGGAAACCTGGACTTTAAGTCTGAAATCGCCAACCCGCATTGAGCAAGCGTGGTGATTACGCTCAATCCTTCTCTGTATGAGAGGAGACCTGTGCCCAGCAGTGGGACAATAAAAAAGGTTGATGATGATGATGATACTTTCATACATCAGCGGGATCCTTGTGTGACATACTAAATTACTAACTGTAGCAAGGCTTTTTTATGATAGTTCAACAATAGTGCCGATATCTTGTTCCCAAAATAAACTTATTTTAATTGAAGTGCATCTCTTCTTTCTATTTCATTAAGAAAAGGACAGAAGATAACATTTTAGTTTAATCCTCTCAAATTAAGATACTCCATAGACAGTTTAGACGCTAATATAAACATGGCGACCAAAAAATGCTAATTTACGTCAGAAGAAGACATTTACCTTCGAAATACTTTTTGTTAGTTGCCTTGTGTCCCGTCTTAACATGACACACACCTATTAATTTTGTCGTGGGGAAATCCTCATGGATAACCTCCGTCTGGAAATAATGGAGGATTATGTCGGACTCCTATCGACTAAAACTTCAATATTCGTTCCAGTAACATGAGTTGGGGATCTGGGAGATACTTGCACATTCTCCGCACCCCCGTTTGGTATCAACCCGCTAACTCTAAGTAGCGCCATCACCAACATACTGCATGTCACCTCCTGAACCATAAGCGCTCGAGCGACGACATGGCCCCAATTTCGTCGCTGGCATGATCATTCTTAGGGTGACCGGAGATCGTTAAGCACCCTTCCTGCGCTCTAATTTATTTCGAGTATTTTACAAAAGTAATAAATAACTTGCACTGAAAATTCAATTCTCATTAATATTATTTTCACCCACAGCCACAAACATCAGGCTTAATGAAAAAATATCAAAAGCCGAATAAAATGAACGGACTTGTAATCTTTATATATATAATTCTGCTGTACGTGTGTATGTTATTGAACTCCTCCTAAACGGCTTGACCGATTTTAATGAATTTTTCTGTATGCGTTTGAGTGGCGACCTGGATGGTTTAGATTCACAAATCAGCCTATACATAATTCTGCTGTACGTGTGTATGTCATTGAACTCCTCCTAAACGGCTTGACCGATTTTAATGAATTTTTCTGTATGCGTTTGAGTGGCGACCTGGATGGTTTAGATTCACAAATCAGCCCGGCAGATGACGCTGATTGCTTGAAGAAGCATATGATCTCGGAAACGGCCCTAACGATTTCACTGAAATTTAATATGTGGGGGTTTTCGGGGACGAGAAATTGATCTAGCTCAGTTTTATGTCTGGGGAAGCGCATATTTTCGAGTTTGCTCTTTCACAATATTTCACGCATAATATGGGAGCTAATTTCGCGCGGCTTAACATAGCGGCTATGGCGTAGGCGATAGTGGTATGGTCTACTCGCGATGGCTGGTGTTCCTCGGTTCAAACCCGGGCAATCACAAGTTTTTTTTTTTTTGTTTTAGACAAGTTTATAGTTTTTTTTTTAATTTTTGTAGTTACTTAAAAAGAAAATTGTACATAAGAACTAAAAGGGGAAAAAATAAAAAAAATATTAAGATTTTTTATTTAACTTTAAGAGACTGAAACAAGAGCTCTAGGGGTAGAGAGAGGTATGATATCTTTGTTACAAATGTAGATAACAACGCTTTCCATGGGTATATTCCTAAATCTGCTGTACCTGTGTACGTCACTGAATTCCTCCTAAAGGGCTGGTCCGATTTGAATGAAGTCTATGTATATAAATGAAAGCCGTGTTAGTTACTCTATTTATAACTCAAGAACCGCTTAACTTAGTATGGCTCAAAATTGGTAGGGAGGTAGATAAGAACTGGGAGAAGGACATATCACATAGGATACTTTTTATCCCGTTCCCGTTGTTCCCGTCGTTCCCGTGTGACGTGACATGGAATAACAAAACAACTCAGTCAAAATATAAGTTAGCGGTTCATTTGTTAAAAATGGTACAAACACACTGCTGCACTACTCCGCATATTAAAAAAAATATTACCGGTTGAATGTTGATGCCTTCATTTAAAGCAAGGAATATAAATACTCGCCGGTTTAATTTTTTTAATAAAAGCCCCAAAGCAAACTTCAACTTCAAAATTTCTAATATTGTATTGCTATTGTATTATTTTAGTGCTATTTACCACTTTACTACATACTATAAAACAAAGTTACTTTCTCATTCCCTATGTCACTTTGTATGATTAAATCTTTAAAACTACGAAACAGATGTTGATGAGGTTTCTTTTAATAGATAGAGTAATTAAAAAGAAACGTTTATATGTATAATAACATCGTCCATATCCAATCCATAAAATCGCAGTACAGCGGACAGAGCTCCGGCGGGATCTCATGGCGACATGGAAAGTGTGATTGTCGCAATCCAGCACAGAGTACGCCACAATAGCGGCGGTAAGTCCTCTCTTTGAGGAGTAGCTAGAGAGGCGCCACGGCGTCCTCACCTTCCGACTGATGTAGGTCCTCACCGGACACGGCTGTTTCGGGAGGTTCCTGTTCCGTATAAGGCGGTAGGAAACGCCAGGGTGACCACTGTGTGCATCGCCCTGAGGACACGGTGGAGTATATGGTGGAGGTCTGCCTGGCTTGGGTAGAGCACAGCCGTGTCCTCGTGGCGGCGATCGGCGGCGATCTCACGCGTCCGACCCTGGTCCGGGCCATAGTCCGGAGCAAGAGTGCATGATGGCAAGCTTGAAGCAGTGAAGCAGTGATGCTGGCAAAGGAGGAGGCGTAGCGCGTGAGGGAGCGGAAATCTCACTACTCTCACGCCTCAAACCGCCGCAGGAAGCGCCCTGGTCGGGTGGCAACATCGGACTCCCGACCACCGTAGGCGCGGGCTTGCGGGCGGCGAGCGATAGGCAGCTCGCCTCCTGGTAAGAACCAGGCCCGAGTTGACGGCGCGTTGTGTTTCACACGCGCCTCAAAGAGATGTCAGCACACCTTGACGGGGTCCACGAGGACTGGTCCACAGGGTTGCGGGTTGGTTAAAAAAGAAACCATGGTACTGGCCGTTGCACAGGCAAGTGAAGGAACACGGGTGGGTTTTAGTCTAGGTAAAAGTCTGACACGCCCTTCCACTCCGCCCAGAGCGGGAGAGGTCATTTGATGATTTCCCATCCAAAACAAAAAAAAAAGAACTGAAGAAGAGCAAGAAATTGCACTTGAAGAGCGCAGCCTTAGTATGGCTCGACTTCGTGCTTCTCACGCACCAGAGCAAAGGGAGGCAGCCCATGAAACGGCTCAGTTGGCAATGCGAAATCGTCGAGCAAACCTCAGAGATCAAGCGCTAGATAATAATTTACGAAGCACAAGAAGAAATTCATCAAATACTGATTTGAATCGGGCAGCGTTTCTATACGCATATAATATAGCGCAATGACGTTCGCATTGGGCCAATGAATGTTGTTTCCGAGTATTGTAGCACATTAAAGATTTCCGGAGAACCGCCATGATGGTGCTCCCAAATAAAGAATCATTTAATAATAATATTTATTTAAGTATTTAAAATTATCCTAATTTAGAAAGTAGTCATGTGATATTGCCTATAAGGCGGAACGAAGTTCGCCGGGTCAGCTAGTACCTTATATAAAAATTAGTCTTTCCAAGAACTTAAACAGCGCAATGAATGTGGTTGAACTGTCAAAATGCGAATGAAAGGCATTGCCGAAACGCACGTAGGTCTGTGCGTTACGCAATGGCCCTACCGTAGGTACTTATATAGCGAAATTAACGCACCTGCTTGTTATTTCACTCGAAGGAATGTCTACGAAGGGTGTAATGGCTTGGAGAAAAGGCCCACATTTCTTTACATCTCTTTATTTAAATGGAATTTAGAACTTCGGTGACCTTCTTACCCTTTGTAAGCTAGCGGCATTCTTATAAAAACAAATTGCGGTGTAAATTTGCAATACATTATTTGCAAGACGTCTACATGATAGTATTTTTTTGTCTCCAATAATCGGTAATTGTGTTTGAATAATGTGTTGTTTTGGCATTGCTGATCAAAGCCTATGTTTTAACATTTTTGGAATACATTTGCATATACAATTCTTTTTTATACTCCATCGTTTTAAGTAGTTAACTGACGGTAAATAATAAACAAAATCACTTATTTAACATGCTTAATGGAACACCAGTGCTATTCAGTTTTCATGAAACTTGAAGTGTCTGGGATCACGTTTAGTCGGTTAAATGAATCGCGTGTTATTTTTTTGTTTTGTTTACCTGTAGTTACTACCTAAAACCGATGGAGAATAGCTGTGTTTTCTTCCCATTTGTTTCACTATTTCCATCTAGACTCAATTAATTTATCATAGCGTCTTTGTTTCTATTAACATAACTTACCCTTGACCTTTACGTACCAAAGTTATGTAAACACTTTACTTTTACTACTACTCTTAACGACATAAGCATATCTTTATCCCTACAATCTCTCTTGCAAGATTTTCTTCTCATGGAAGTGGATACTTTGTCATATTATAGTAACAATCTCCGGTCAGTGGTCGAACAAAGCCGGGCTGTCAAAAAGTAATTTCGATTCAGCATGACGCCTTGTTGCCTTCGTTGTACATCAAAACAAGCCCCTTGGCAACAGTCCAATCTTCAGATATCCCTTGAGTGTAAACAGGTTTCTTTAAGAACGCCATACCTACATGATCATGTAGGTATGGCGTTCTTAAACTTGATCAAGTTTGCCGTCAAATTTGCAGCGGACATGAAGCGGCGTACGGTAAATTTGATGTGATGGCTATCAGTTTCGATGACACATAGCCAAACATTTTGAAATATCAACAATATTCCGTATTTAGGGAAGAGCTATTTTCATTAAAAAAAAAAACAGTCCAATGATCCTTGATAAGTCCTTTGATCACGTTGAATCATAATTGAGGCAAAATTCGCAACATTATCGAGAATATTTCGTGTCTTCTACAGTCTACTACTACGCAACGGATTTTTATACAGTTCTTTTACTAGATAGAGTGATTAAAGAGGTAGGGTTTATATGTATAATAACATCAGTTACATTAGTTTGAGGTTTCTAATGTGATGTCGTAAATGATTATATTTTTTTCGCGTTTGCAGTGAAACGCAGGCTGAACCCTACGAGATTTATCAAAATAATGTGTTTAATATTGTATACATTGAAAACGTCTACAAAAAAGTCCCCGATATCCCACAATATTTTTTTTGTCATTTACTTTTTACGACAAATACAGGAGAATTTTCGAAGCGAACCAATACAGCATTAATCCTTATCCAATTTAATACCTTAAATACATTGTTGATTTAATATGGATCTATATCGCTTTTTAAAGCAAATGATTTAAATTAATATTTTCGAAGATATTACAAATTTAAAAATTGCGGGGCGTCGCGTTTACGGCGGTAAGTTCACAGGTTTTCTGTGGTGTTTTTAGTATCAGCATTGCACTTATGTGTAGCCGGGACGGGTCGCTAGTTATAAATAAAGCTCATTCATTCAATGCTGTACAATTCAACAGTAACTTCAGTCAACCGTAACAGGTATACTGAAATACATAAATTCACGTCTTCTTTCAATGGCGAAAGAACACACACACAAGCAACGTGGCTACGATCTTTACTTCTTTTTCATCGTATAAATCATCGTTCATACATCTGTGGAGTAATTGCTTAACACACTACCAGTAGCAATGGGTTTTGAAGTTAAGTGCTACATAATTAGAGTACTAGTCATACCTACATGTGCCGTGCCTAAAGCCAGTGCTGTAACCTATACCTCACTTTTGACATAGGTATACCATACGCTGGTAGGGACAGCAGCGCACGACTAGTTACTAGATTCTAGAGTATGATTCTGATCCTGCGTCAATATTTTTCTTGGGTTAAGTTAAAAAATGCTGTTTAATATACAGTATGTTAACTAACAGAGGGCGTTCCCGTTAACCCGAAATAGTATAGCATACATACATGCTAAAAAAAATATTTCCATTCGAAAACAAAATGTTTTAAAATTTTTTTCCAATATGAAAATATTCAATAAAAATTTTAAATTGACATGTAAAAGAAACACACTGTACACGCGAACTTGAAAGACGGCAACGTCGCAATTTATTTATACATGACGACTACTATTTTGATTTAAAACAGGAGGTTTCAAATTTATTTTCAATTATATTTTTTTTTATTCGGATTTTTTTATGCTTATTTTTCTATGCTGATATTTTTATTTTAATCTATTAATGATATATATTAACGAGTTTAAGGGAACGCCCTCTGTTATTTAACATACTGTATCTAGGGTATTTTGAACTCATAGGTATAACTTATTCATGATATTATGTATTCGCTTATTTTGAGCTACATTTCCCATAACATTTTGTTTCCGCTCTTGTAATCAAATATTATTTATTGAAAAATCAGAGAATTTTAATGAATTGTTCTGATAGTCTTCACTTTGGTTATATCCCAGATTTTTTACAATTTCAATATTTTTGTTTGATTACGTTATTTCGTCGGCTTTTATAATTACAATTTCATATTTCCAATAAAATATACTTATTGCAAAAAAGTCCACAGCAATACATATAATATTTAAAGCAAAATGGATAGCATGAATTACAATGGAATGATGTTTAATTCAATGTATAACATAAACGTTTATTTAATTGCACGAGAGCAAATTCTCACGTGCAAAATACATAATGTTTTATCCTTACTAATATTATAAATCGGATCGAGAGTTGGTTTGTTTGTTTGTGTGTCGCGCTTTCACGCCGTAACTAATGAACCGATTGCTTTAAAATTTCGCAGACGTAATGTTAAAAGTTCGGATTAAATAATAGGATACTTTTTATCCCGGAAAAAATTGATGTTCCCGAGGGAAAACAAAATTATTTTTAGCTTCATACCAGTTCGGTGATAGATGGCGCTTAAAACAACGTAAGTAAGTAACCTTAGAAGCTAAATCATACGGTCAATAATCCCCAAAAATGAGGAATCTAAAAAGCGCTATATAATCAAATTCAACGCGGGCGAAGCCGCGGGCGGAAAGCTGCTAAAAGAATATAATATATGCTATACTCCATAGAAATTTGTATTTGATTCGAGTTATTATTTTTTACCACTGAGTATTATATCATTTTAATAATATAATAACTCGAAACGGTGTGTTTTGATTAAAAAACCTTTATAAATAGTAGAATTTTATAAAAGCTTTCCAACTTTCTTCTTTCTATAAAAACTAACTTTGGAAAACAACCATATAGGACAGCTTTTTTTTAAATATAATTAAATATTTTATTATCCTGCACGTATAATCTTTCAAATAAAAAAAGAAGTTTTTATAAACTAGTAACCCAATTGAGTTAGTAATTTATACAAACTTCCTCGGGAAATTCCCGAGCGATGGCGCTGTACTTTGTGCTACTTCGCGCTGTTATGATTTTTCCTATGTTGATGGGATCAGGAAGGATATGAGATAATATTTGAAAGCTACGACTCTTTTTTAGTCATCACCGTTCTTTGTAGACCCGTTCCCACGAACTTAATGTAACAAATAGCCTATTTTTTCTATCTCTTATTTAAATTTATTTATTTATTTATTAATCCTTTCTCTGTTATGCCTCGGTTATTAAGACCCAATGCGTTAACAAGGTATTTTAAAACATTACAGATCTACTTATACCTACAGAAACCATACACCATAATAAACTTAATACTTATTAGCTTACTCAAACAAAATAGAAAATAAAATAATAATAACTGAAATAGCAATGCTAGTGCTTATAATAAATTATTTAAAAAATTAAATAAAATTATTTTTTTAACAATTATCTATCTCGATAACACAAATTATATAACAAAATCTTTGTGAATTCACTCGGCTGACATGTAAAAATATCTATTTGCTCGTGCACAACATTTATATCACGAATAGCTTGCGTGACCGCGGCTTTTGCCAGTAAATTCGTCCTAGCCACAGGCACCGCCAACAGAAGCTGACGCCGCCGCCTCCCGACATAGTTGTCTGGTACCCAGAAACTGATTGTTTTTAGAACACCAGGGTTATGTACCAGTCCCCGAATCAATTTCACCAAATAAGTGAAAGTGAGTGCACTTATTGTGATGGACGGGAAACTACGGAACCCTACACTGAGCGTGGCCCGACATGCTCTTGGTCGGTTTTATATATTTTTTTGGATGTGAAATCATCTAATGCCTTTTCCACTTTAGGCGAAGCGGTAGGGTATGTCAGACTTTTGCTTACTAAAACCCACTTGTGTTCTTTCATTTCCCTGTGTCAGAGACCACGGTATGTCTTTCGAACAATGCACAGCCCCCAGCATTGTCTGCTGACATTAATTTGTGGTGCACATTGAAAACAAGGCGCCATTGTGGCGTTATTGTGGCTTGGTTTTTAATGGACGGCGAGCTACCTATTGCTCACCACCCACAGGCCAGGTCTATGGTGGCTGGGAGACAAGCTGGTGACTCCCTAAGTCCAGGGGGTTTCCTTGGACGATTAGGGGCGTGAGGATGCCTTTGTGATGGCCTCAGAACCTTTTGAATTTATCGGCTATCTGTAGATGTCATATGTAGGTATAGTCTTAAAACTATGTTCAATCGTATTTCGAACTTTTCATTGCATAAATTTAAATATGCATCACGACTAGAAATAACCTGTGTCTTCGCTTCCGTAGTACCTTTGTATACACAGCCTAATCGAACTTTCATGCATGTACAGAATCTGCAGTCCCTTACTCCGCGGCTGTGTTCCAAGTTTTGCAATATCATCCATCGTTGCTTATCTTCCTGCATATAACATTCTTTTGGTGCCGAATGTTCAATGTAAAAGTTATTTTATTTATTGGTAATAGGGACCCAAATCTTCTTCGGATGCTGTTCGATTTCTTTTTAGATTTAGGGGTGGAAATAAAGTTTTGGTCTAATGTACATCTTGGTCTCCGTGCTAGGAGAAAACGATTTGAATTTTATTCAAGATTCAAAAGACTTTCAAAAGATATATGCTTACATAAATTGAATAACATTGTATTACAAAGTTAGCACTTGAGGTTTTTGAAAATGTAAGAACTAAAAGAAGTAATACCTATCCCGCATCATAATTTTATTTCACTCTAGCAATCTCCGGTACTTTTTGCTCTAGCAATCTTCCATTTCATCAAATAAGATATTTGCTTTACCCAAAAATCTCTTCATATACTTATATCCAAACCATTACTTAGTACATATCAAAGTGGATCCATTCATAAAAGGTTTTCCAATTCGTATTACCCCTCCGAATTTGACTTGTGACATCATAATTTTTTTACTAGGTATTGCAGTATGTAGTTGAACTACGTAGTAGCACCGATATAAGAATTAGAAATGTTGCACCAGAATATCAATAAGTATATTAATTGGTCCATATTCTGGTCCAAAAATTTTTCGGATATTAGTCTTTTTTTTTCTTGAAGCGAAAAATTTTAAGCTACGTTAAACACTTTTGTTAGACAGGGAAAAAACATTGCGTGACCAACAGTGTGACCGACCCGACACCGTAATCCTTTTTTGTATTTACCCGACTGCCAGGAAGGGTTACGTTTTTAGCGCGTATCTTGTATGTAATATTCTTTATTACCTTGTATCTCCAAAACCGCTATACGGAGTTTCACATTTGTGGTATTGTTAGATTTGTCTTAATAGCCCAAGTGTTCTTAGATTGTGACATTAAAATAAAACCTAAATGGCCCATGTATGACACCATATTGTGAGGTAAAAAAAATGTCCTAAGCATATCGAGTGGGGTGTCAAAAAGAAGGATTTTAAACACTGATTCTAAAAATCCATATAACATATTAATAAATAACGCACTAAAACAATAGAAATTAAAAAAAGGAAGACTGTTCTATAGAACACTTGCTTAACTAGCTAAGAGGTCCTCCAACTGCCATTGTTCAACTTGTGTATGCCTTTTCAGTTCGTTAGATTTTTATGCAGGTAGGTTTTTTGTTTGTAAATATATTTCTTTTTAGTTTTTGTGTATTCTGTGTATTTAAATTTCAGTTTTTACTTCTCTCATTAAATATCACGAATACTATTTTTTTTTTGTCATGAGTCGTAGTATGAAAATATTAGGTAGGTATTCAGTGTAATGGAAATGCCAGCGAAAGTATTGAAACGAATTTTTAGAACACGTATTTCCGAAATAATCCCGGATTTGTTACATAAAGATAGCAATCAGTTTTTCGAATAAACATTCTAGTAAATGCTGCTGTTCCAAGTGTTATCGCATTTTAAATCTATACTAGCAATAAAGTTGAAGAGTTTGTTGGTTTAGAAGCGCTTATATCTCTAGAACGACCAGTCGGATTAAAAAAAAAAAATTGCAATCCTAGAGGACGCCTTTAGGCCAAAAAAAAAAAAACCGAACTAAGCGAAAAAGAAAGTGCTAGCGTGTGCGTTTGTGTGTGTGTGTGATTCGACGCAACGAAGGATTAAGAAATATTCACTTATAAGTAGAAGTCAGATATTCCGTCGCTTATATATCTAAACTTGATTTGACGAAAGAAAAATATGGTAAAGAAGTTAATATGTATGCAACTATAAGTTTTGTTAATAAATATTTCTAAAAATGCAACATAACGAGGCATATAACGAGGTATTTCGTCATATGATTACAAAAACTAAAATATTTTACACAATAAATTGTTAGTTAAAAGGCGAATTCACATTATTCTTTCAAGTTTAGGTATAAAAGCGCCGTAATTTCCGAGATGTACTTATAAGAAAAAGTCTTGGACCGAAGATAGTTAAAATTAAATTTGTTGGACCATCAGTGCTAGAATAGAATAATTCTTTATTTGCACAGAAAGTACTATCTACCAGGCATGCAAACAGTTGAAGTTAAAATGAATATACCCACTCATTCGATACCTATTATCAACACATTCAATCAAATATGTATAAGTTAACAATGTCAAATGAAATTCAGTAAATAATTTAAAAAAGGCAGCACAACTTATTAAGTCAAGAAAAAATAAAATGGGATTAAAATATGTCAAGTTTGTGGTCAATACAGTTTAATTTAAATATGAATGATTTAGTACAAGTCAGTGATACTATAAAGTCGCATTGTTAATAAAACTTCTCATCCTTCAGAAATTTTTTTTTTTTTTCTTTAATAAGGTGGTATTGGCCAATAACAATGAGTAAATTTTTGTACTGTCTGATTTGCCGGTTCCTATTTTCGGACATTTTAAATCTGCCAAAACACTGACAGCGACTTAATTTAGAACGTTTTAAATCACGGCAAGTTTGCCTTCTGTTACCATGGATTCAGAACATGATAATCTATCAAAGAGTAGTTTTTTTTATTGTCTTAAAAATTCTATGCTATGGTGTTGAGAATTATATGCTGAATTCAATGGTTACAGTTAATCCCTATAACTACACTGTTTAGAAGGTACCACTTTTTCTATAAACGCTTTCCCATCCTAGCAATTTCTCGTGGGTGCATTTACAAATATTATAATAAATTCACATACACAAACAACCTAATGTACCATTCAATCACTTAACTGCTGCGTCAACCGTGCCACTTGAAATTCAAACACGAATCCATGTCTAAATGTCAACTTAATTAAAATTTAGAAATATCCCAGTTTTTCAGATGACCTGGCAATTTAGTTTGAAACTCGAGAAGTATGGTTGGTTGATAACCTCATTGTGTTTATACCGGCCGCGTTGGAAAAAGTTCAGAAATTCCCAGGTGTTAATCGAATTATGTTCTCGACAGCTATCATTCGGTTGGTTTGGAAATTGTTTGGTCCCATCTTATTTTCTTCCAATTATTTAATGTTGGAAAATTTCTGTAGTCAGATATTTTCATGACACTATCCAGAATATGATTGTGATTTGTTTAACTAAAGATAATGTTTTCAAAAACAAGTTTTGAATTAACATCATCATTATGTCTTCATCATCATCCGCCTAGCCTTATCCCAACCACGTTAGGGTCAGCTTCCAGTCTAACCGGAGTCAGTTTATATCGTGGGAGGCCTTCCAACCATGTTTTCCAGTACTCAGTTGCCACTCCAGAACCATTCGGACTTTGTTTTTAATATACGAATTTCGTAGTTGAAGTATTGATTACTTAGCCGGATTATCCTGCGGTTGCCATAAGTAAACTTAAAGCCTCCTACCAGGGGCGATAACTTATAAAACTAAGAGACTAAACGCTAAGGGGGGCTAACTCTGTGGGGTACGTGTCTTGGCTTAGGGCGTCGCCGCGCCGGAGAGGGCAGCAAAATGAGACGGGCTGGATCGATATTTATTATTTTGGTTTCGTGACCATGGCGTTTCCTAGTACTATGCCTGAAAAGTAATCCCAAAACAAACTCGGAGATCACAGTCGAAAATTTAAAATTTCTGGCTCAGCTGTGACGCTGACTGGCATTTCATCGGGCAAGCTTTCGGCTCTCGTCCATCTGTTCTACAAGCAATGTGCCCTGCCTTTTACCTACCACTTAAGTTTGGCAATTCGTAGGTCTGTATGAATTTAATGTTCGAATTATAAATACATTTAGTAAAGGAAACAGCCTTGGTACTAAACACTCCTCCGAACCCGGATAATGCCAAAAATTAAGCAATACTAATTTTGAGCTATTTCCAAGAGGACGAGTTTTCTTTTACGCACTGAAAAACATTATGTCTTAAGTATTCCTATACCATCGATTCTTTTGCAATTTTGAAATTAATCTTTTTTTTTAATTATTATAATCTAGGGCTTGTCTGCAATCCCGCCTGATGGTAAGCAGTGATGCAATCGTTGATGGTAAAGCGCAGTAGTTTATTAAGCCTATTCACTAAAAACACTTAGGAATTGGAAGGATGACGACAGTTGAGCGAGGTGATGCAATATTAAACCCAACAACACGACATACGATGCTGCGCAAGAGGGAGATTGATCTGGAGACTCTCCACGACCGAACTTCCGACACAACAACATTTGGCGCATCGTACCCGGCACACATCGCAACACAACTGCTCATACCCGTCCTCCGTACGGCTTCACCAGACATCATGCCGAACACGACGAATCGCTGGGCGGCAAGTCTTTGTCTGGTGGGTGGTAACCAGTCTACCTTTTATAAGGTTCCCTTAGAAACCCTGCGTTTTGCAAAAAGTTCAAATAAGCAAATATAAAAATAACTGGGATTTAATGGGCCAACTCTTCGAGTCGTTAAACTTAAGCGGCTGTGGACGGGGCACGTTGCACGAAGAATCGATGGCTGATGGAGTAGTATGGTTCTGTGCCTGAAGACGCAGCGTAGGGAGGCCTCCAACAAGGTAGACCGATGACCTGGTGAAGATCACGGGAAACCGATGGATGCGGGTAGCACAAGACCGGTCATTGTGGAAAGCCTTAGGGGAGGCCTTTGTCCAGCAGTGGACCTCTATACTCTGTGATGAAGAAGAGTGGATCAGAAACAAGAATAATAAATTCATGAACACCTAGCAATTTTCTTTTTTTATAGTGTTTCGTTTGCCAGTAGTCGCATAACGTTAAATTTTCACAAAAGCTATTTTCTTTTCGCCAAGATAGCTTCGGAATGGATAATGAAAACAGTAATATTGGATTGAAATAAAACAATTTTATACCGTGCAGCAGAACAGCGATCTTTATTAATAGAGATGGGAATATCGAACGTTTATGCAATTAAAAACCGTATTAATAAAGTATGCTCAGATGTATCTGAGCATACTTTATTAATACGGTATAATAGTTTGTTGAACACTTGTTCTACAAAATAATTGTCCACTTTTGATCCGTTGTAAGCAAGTTCGTAGTCATTAAGTTGCTTCTAAATTAAGACATAAATCATACTTGAACTACCTAAAGGAGAACTTTATTGTAAACATTTAGAACTCTCCAAGTCAATGTGGGAAATTCTGACTTTGTATCTCGTATCGTATTTTGCGTGAAGTAAGCAGAACTTCAAGAAGTAACACGACATAGTCTAGACTTCGAAAGTCGAAAGATAAAGGCGATACTGTAATAGCATGCAGTTTAAAGTTTATTGTGTGCAAAGATTGGAAAAGTTGTTTTCTATGCTGGCTTAGAGTCTTTATTTCCCCTTTTGTTTGTTTCCTGAGTATTGTTTAAGGTTGCTAAAGAGTGGTTACACTGGAAGCCAAATTACGATACGAACTACGATGATGTCATTGTGTTCTTTCTTTGTATCATGTTTAACACAATTAAACGTATTTTTTCCTAGGAAAGGTAGTTTATTCTGACCGACGCACATATCATGGGCCAAAATAGTTTCTATATGAAAGCAGATCGCTTTTAAATCCGTAAAGTGAAAGAAGCAGCCGAGATAATCCGAATAATTCCTTAACTCGAAAGTGCATTTAAAAAAAAACCAAAAGAGAAGAACGCACCGCCCGCACCCCACCAATGGATTTTCACACAAAGAGCTTTTTAAAAGTTTTCCAAATATATACATTTGTCGTCACACTCTGAGTAAAGTAGCTCGATAGGTTGCAAACTCCCAACTTCGCCAGTTTTCGGACCGAGAGAAATCCGGAGTAATCTCCCCGGATACTAGCTCTGCCTTGGGGAACAAATAGAAGGATACCTACCTACTAATATTTTACCTTACCTTGGTAGATTTTACGCTTTATTGTTGTATTTGAATTTATTAGATATTAATTTTGTACTCCCAGAGGAAATTGATTGATGCTTTCTCGGAAAGGGATTTCAATGACTGGTTTCCAGCCATTTTTGATCGAAGTAATTGTTAATCAAAATGAACCTTCAGATCTATTCGTTTCCGGCGAATTAATCAAAGTATATTGTAGCGACATTAAAGATTGCTGGAAGTTTCAAGTGTTGTTATTAGCCAGGCGTAAATACAAAAGGAACATTTTCGTTAATATTCAGTCTACATCTATCTCAATCAGAAAACGTTCTCTTAATGACCAGATGCGGGCAAAATGATACGTCTTTATTCGTAATAAGATCTGTATCAGTTGTTGTATGATTGAGTTCATTGAGTGCTTAGCGTTTATGATTGGTAGGTTAACTGGTTTATTCTCTATGGAAATTCCTTGCGTATGACCTTGACTGGTCAAATAGTAGGTATAATTTTATTTTTAGTATCTTGACCTGCTTTTAATTTATTCTTTGTTACTAGTTCATTATCATCATCATTACAGTCGTGTTGATTTGTAATGGTGAAAAAGTGGTAATAAGTTTTTACTTATTTACATTTCTATGTTAATGGTTTTTTTTTTGCTTTACTGGTATTTTGGCATGGGTAACTGGCATATGGTAAATAATTTTATTGTTGTAGTGTTTTCTTGTGTTCAATACTATATTGTGTAAAATCATGTGTTTTTTTAAAAAACAAACAGACAGCTGTGCTGCTGGGGAGTTTGTTCCGCCACTTCTTCTTCCCAGCGAAAGCACTAGAAACTAGAGAAGGGTAGGCGGGGGGACTGTCTTATGTAATGTTGACGTTCAAAAAGTGTTGATTCTCAGCCTAATATGAATAAACGACTTTTGATTTTTGACTTTTGTTGACTGATGATTTTATTCAGCAACTCAACTTGTCAGTCTACTGTATAGGTCGTAAGGCAAACGACCAATTTTCCATCTTACGCATTCAGTTCATCCCAAGGTTTAATCATATCATCCAGCTGGATTAAATGCTTGTCAATTATTCTAGCTTCATCTCCGATTCCACCTTTATGGTAACTTGTTCCTGTAGGAGGAATCCATCTTGAAATAAGATGAATATTAATTAATTGCTTTATCAGATAAACTGGCACATATGTGACGTATAGTTTGAGCTTGAGCGGTTGGATTATCTTCATGCATTTTGATTTAATCCGCTTTAAGGCTGTTTCAGTTTGCAGTAGCAACTACCACATAATGTAATCTGCTCTCAAAATATTTTTTCAGCCTACTTTTTTACTCTTTATTTTTACTTTGCTAACTCGACCTTTTTGTAGTCAAGACAATATTTTTACTGCTATAAAATATGAACACGTTTTCATATGCTTCTCGATTGTAACAATTACTTTGATATGGTAATACCACCCAAGATCTCCAGGAAACAGAAACAGACTCGACGCTCGTGGAGGTGACTAGCAAAATAATTCCTTCGGGTGTTGCTTAAATAATGTAAACCTAGCTATCAATGTACACTGTAAGGAAATATAAATCACTGCTTTTAGCATATAAATATTATGCCTTTTATTTTATTGTACAAACATATCAATTACATTTTTAAATATTGAACATATTGAAATTTTACTGTGAATATTTGTACGCTTTCGACGGCAAGACATAGTGTTCATTTTATATTGACATCACCATCTGTATTACCTACCTATGTTGTACAAATTAAATATATGATTCTGGTTCTGATTCTGAAAATATAAAGAAATATAAAAAATGGTAACCCTCCGGTATCAGGAACTGGGTCCAAGCTACCGGTGGTTAAGGCTCCAGAGAGAGGAACCTCCTGACAATACAAGTCGTATCCAGAAGTACCGCTTTCTGAATCAAGCCCTTGATCCAATTGCCTAACGAGAGCCTTCTAAGGTGTTGGCCGAGGCTCATGGCTATTAAGCCATTGGCTGTTACGACTATCGGTACAATGATTGCCGAATCCACATCCCACATGTCGAAAACCTCGCGAGCCAAGTCAACATACTTGATTTAAAAACATTATTATTATTATTCGTTTGAAAAAGTAGAGCTCCCCTTGTTAACCTTCCTCGTAATTAGATATTGGATTGTATAAATCACTAATAATTGATTCCAATTATTATTATCAGCCTGTAATATCCCCGTGCAAATCAAAAACTCTCCATTTCTCCAGTTAAACAGTTCTTGTTGAAAGATTCCAGCTCATCCTGACATCTCCGTCTGGGCCTGTCGCGATGTCGCTTGTCATTAAGAAGGTACCAATAAATTCAAATCAAGATGGATTCAAAACTGCCGTACCAATTTTGATGTTCTCTCGCACATTAAATAGGTTACAGGAATCGATAAGCTTCCGTTGAAAAACAAAAGATATAAAACAGCTGGAAAAGCGCAAAGTATTACGATTCTAAAGCGCTTTGAGTTTTACAGCTTATGTATGGAATTTTGTTAAATGATGTACATGTGATATGTGATAACGTTCAATACTGTTTGACATAGACTGTGTTAATGTTGAAAGCTGTTTATGAAACGTTATTCAGGAGATTTCCTGGGTATTTTACAAACACATCATAGTTTTTTATTCGCATATACATACGTTCTTATTAAAATGTATAGACGTTCACATTAGAGTGGTACTGACGCATTATTGTGTTCAATCTAATTAGTAGGTATATTGAACATGATATGATCATGAAATACAAGATTTTGAAAGCGTGTAATTTATTTATTTAAAATTTACACACAAAAAGGTATAAAGGCAGACTTAATGATTTTTGTATTCTCTACCAGTCAACCAAAGGCGATAATAAAAAGTAGAATTAATTTCACGATGGTGTGCATTATAACTAGTATGTTTATCGAAGCCTTTTGATATTATACGACTTAACCATTTCTTTTTTCCTAAGATCATATTAACACCTGTCATATTGATATTTCATTGAACTATGAAACAATTCATTTATGTTTAAAATAAACCCCAATATAATCAAAAGCACTTATAATGATTTCAAAGTAAAGCTTAAAATATAGCTGGGGAATTGTTGCGAGGCGGTCAAAGAGCTACTATTAGCGTTGAGAAAAGGAGCAAGCGAAAATAATATGAAGTTGTGGCATTCAACGGAACTTTGGAAAATCAATTGAAGGGTAATGGGTAATGGGTCACACAATAGCGGTACTCCGGGCTATCAAAGAACCGTTAAGTTAACCATTTAGCTAGTTTAAACTCTAAATAATGATGCTTTAGTAGATATTATGGCTCTAATTGGCATAAATACACCGTCATAATGGTAGAGAGCTTATGATAGAAGTAGTTATTAGTATTCACTTTGAATTTTATTATAGTCGTTAGTGCTATGTAGCAGTACCTATATAATATTATGACATCAATATATTAGTTATCGGGAGATAATGATGTACTACGGCAGATATTTAGAGCACTTAAATAGACCATGTTTAATTAACTCCAATAGAATTAAAAGTCACACTTGTAATGATGATGAGGTCAAGGATCGGGATGACACCTGTGTAGGCATCATGCGACTTAACCCTCTATTATTGCTGCTAAACAAAATCTAATTTTCTTTGTGCGACAGTTTTAATTTATTGTATTGTAGTCTCATCAAATAGACGTTTCAAAACGAAAAGTATTGGTTGGCAGCATCTTCAGAATAGAAAAAGTAAAAAGTCTGATAGAAATTTGTCGAACATTAAAGATTAGAAACTGGTTTAAGTAACGTTTAAACTCTGTCAAGAAAATTGTTGCGAAGCTATCAAATGTCTACCCTAATACATAGTTAATAGTAGGTTTTTGACCGCCTCGCAATATTTTTGTGTATTCTTTGTAAGTTTGTAACATAATTTTTAACCTTTTGAATAAAATGTTACCCAAGTAAAATAATGTACAATACACTTAATCATCTAAACTGTTTAATTACTGAGTAACTTAGCGTTTACTGTTTTATATAAGTTTTTAGTTTTTGATTACGACTTCATTTTAGTTTATAACTCAGCAAAATCATCGTTAATCTTAGCAGAATGAATAACTTACTGTATTCATAAATATGTAGTACATTCATTAAACAAAAAAAATAAAACTGTAACATGTTCTTAATTGTTAAGAAAAGTTTAAAATATTTGCCAAAAAAGTCGACGAACTTTCGCTCACGGCCACAGAAAAAAGGGTACAAGATTAAATGAATAAGCCAAGTATATTTAATAGAGTCCTTCACAGTTTGTTAGCCCACAAAATTCGCCGGTTTATTTAGGTCTCGTCCCCGTTAGGCTAACATTTTAGCTCTAACCTGCCATAAGTAGGCTTAACTAGGAACTTCAATTTAGGACAGTTAAGTGTCTTTAGGCTAAAACTGAAGGAGAAATAATTATCCTTCTGACCGAAGTAAAAGACAGCTATGTAATATTTTCCTTCACTCACTGTACACTGTGCGTGTACTTAACTATTATATACATGTGCCCAGCAGTGGCACGATAAAAAGTTGATGATGATGTCCTTTGAGTCTTTATTCTCAAATACTATATACGTTCAGTAATAAATGCTGCTAAAAATATTATTTAGCGTAACATCGTAAAGCAAACTCGAATTCGATTTTTTTCATTTCCAAATGCGTACACAATAATGAAACACTCCATAGGGAAAGTGTTTTCAATAAGAGCTATGAATGTCGAGGGGTCCATCCAGTTCTTCAAAATGTAATTTATTCCTTTCATCGAATAAAACCTCTTAGATTCGATGGAAAATAATTACTGTAGACGAATTTTCTCCTTCAAACTGTAATGAAGAATATTGAAATCCGAAAAATTATATGCTCCGCAGAAACGGACTTTTTGGTAAAAATAAATTGCTTACCGTTGTCCTTATGCGAATGATTGGGGTCGCTTTAAGTTGTCATCCAAGCAGGTAGAAGCAAGTTACTTTGCAATTATCCAAATTAACTTGAATTTCCGTTTCGGATTTTCTGAAATTGATAATTATACATTACGAATTTACTGTAATAGGAATATAAGCAATTAAATATGTTCAAAGCTAAAACCATTAATGTAGGTACTAAGGAATAATGTGAATCCGTTAATTGTGGTAGAAAATTGCGTCATTAGCTTTTGCAAAGAGATATCTAATGCTTTTACGTAATTGAATCTGAGAGCTTCTTTGTCATTTTGTCGTTTTCATGAAATACTAGGCTCTCCCCGCGACTTCCTCCGCTTCAAATTTCTTTAATTTCTTCCATGTCTATAACATTCATGCAAGTGCAAGCAATTGTAATTTCAGTTAAATTTAATAAGACTCTGTGTACTTCACAGTCTTATTGATATTAACAATATGACAGCATATTAAAGACTAACGAACATACATTCTTACGTATTAGTTCTGTTAGATATGATTTGACAGCCTCCGTGGCGTAGCGGTAGCGAACGCGGGCGCTGCGCAAGGAGGCGCGGGTTCGACCCCCGCGCCGTGCAAATATTTGTGTGCATGAATATGAATATTTGTACTGGGCTGGTCGTGCCTCGGAAAGCACGATAAGCTGTTAGTCCCGGTTGTCATATGAACATCTAATGGCAGTCGTTACGGGTTGTTGGAGCCTTAGTCCAATAATTGGTTTAACTGCAATGCTTAGATATCGCCTTCGGACGGCAGTCGCATCACGGAAAATATCGAAGTTTAGCCAAAATCAGCATTTAGACTAGTAAGGCGGACCCCAGACTCCAAAGCTGAAAAAGCTTCGGGTGTGACTGGGATTAACGCTGAGATGATGATGATGAGTTTTGGTAGATATGAAGCTCGTGATCGATGAGGTTAAGCTACACTTGCCGCGGCTAGTATGTGGATTGGTGACCATCTTTACCAAACGAAACAAAACGGCTGAACATGTCTTCCTTGTCATGTGGCTGTCATATATGCATTTTTAATAGTTGTTATGAGACGCCAAAAGTCTGAAAATCTTTCCACGGGTATCGTATTACGTCATCGTCAACCTTTTAATCGTGCCACTGCTGAAAAAAAAATGTAATACAGATTTCTGCCAAAATGGGTTATTGCTTGTTGCCTAGATTTCTTAAAATCCACCCAACGATTCAATAACATGTTGGAAATATTATAGACAAGCGGCCGCCAGCGACTTCGTTCGCTTGGTTTAGTTATGCTCCGCTCCTATTAGTCACAGCGTGATGTTATATAGCCAAAAACCTTCCTGGATTAATGGGCTATCCAACGCAAAAATAATTTCACAAAAAAACAAATCGGACCAGTAGTTCCTGAGATTAGCGCGCACAAACAAACGAACAAACTCTTCAGCTTTATACGTTGGAAATATTATAGATTGAAGATCTGAATTAATATTGTACACTTCGAAATAAAGATAACTGTTAAATAGGATATAAAAATATTGCAAATCTTGTCCATCTTTTCAGTCAACATTGACTTTTGTTGAATAATAATCAAATTGCGAAACCCGAAAAGGGACAAAGTAAACAGAACCAATTTTAACAGTCAACTAAAGGCAAAAATATATCATTCAGAAATACTGTATTTTTCCATCAGTGAGATAATTTTTTTGCCCAGATCACCTTTTAGAAATAATTTTATCTCTTCAGGTTTTTTTTTTTTTGGTTTGGCCAAACTGATGTATGTAGTTGGGTTACCAAGAAATTTAAGTCAGCCAAACCGTTTTGCAATGTTGGATCAATCGCTTCTAGTCAAAAATCAGCTGAATGCCATTACTATAGTAGGAACAGATGACAGCCCATCAAGCTACTACAATCTGTCAGATTTCTTTATTAGACTTTAACTCTCTCATGTCTTTATCTCTAAAGCAATAGCTAATGAATAGAAGAAATAATAGCTTTAATAGGCTCAAGGTTGATTGGGAACATTTAACAGTTTCGGGTAGAGATTTCCTATCTATCCCCATTGCTCTGGCAAGACTGTTTGTTCAATTTTCGAGGCATAAAACACCAGTTTTCTTTATGAACTAATAATAACTCAAGCAATTACACGCAATTAAACCCGAATCTTGTTTGATAGATTTTTCTTGTCAGTTAACAAAGTCTAATTTGCTTCATTAAAAATATCCTGTTAGCTGATGCTGAAATTAGCATTGAATTAAAATGCAACTCTTTTGTCGCTTACAGATTGTGTCTCCAGCTAATCAGGAACTCCATTTTAGTGTCTTAAATTATGGTGATTTTATAAAAAAAAAAAAAAATAGTTTGTGTACGGAACTTCGTCCGTGTGAATTTACTTAGCATTCTTTTTGTTTTGTTTTTCCGCAGATCCTCAAGGTCCTTGAATGATATTAAAGCAGCCTGTCATCTTCCTTAAGAATTGGGCTAAACATTTTAATTTAAAAATCGGAACAGATCCAAAATGATTTTTTTACGTAGCCTGCCTAAAAGCAGTTGTATCATTTTGTGGCAATTAAGATGATCTGTAAGAGTAGCGGTGTTAATTGGCTTCAGTTGCTTACCGCTCCTTTTGTGTCTACACTAATACATTCACTTTATATTCTTACTCCAAGGGATATGACCTGACTGTAGATTCAAACTTTAAGCTAGCACTTTGAATAACCGGCTTCTGAACGTAAGCCCAGCACAGAGGAGAGATTTCATAACAATGGAGTCTAAACCAGGATCGGGTGCATAGATTTCCAAGACCATTTCTGAAGACAGATCAACTTCCTTTTGGTTGTGAATACTGGAATAATTCAGCTTCGGATCATGTGTACTTTGAGTTTATTTTACCAATAGAAAGAGATATATTGTGAAACGAGATTTACTTACTTTAACTTCATTGTTCACCTATTTACCATAAGTTTTGTAAAAAGTTACCATTTGCGGGTGGGACTTCCAAATGAAAGGTATTGTATTGTGCCGTTCAATATTCCATGTTTTTGTTGTATCTATGTTTATAGAATTGCTGTAGTAGTACACAATCTGTGTGTGTCTGTGTCTGTCCTTCTTTGTATGAGAGGAGACCTGTGCCCAATAGTGGGACGATAAAAAGGTTGTTGATGATGGTGACACAATCTGTGAAAATGTCAAGTGTAACATTGTGCTGATCAGGTACTGCCTTTGTTTAAATCACATTCAAATCAGTACAGTACTGTTGTATTAGAAGGTACTGACTTCAATTTTCCCACCCCATGTTTTTGGCGTCAGTCCATCAACCTCACCGTCCGTGCCACCGCAATTGACATCGTGTATTCTCGTGCGTCATTCTCAAACATAGTTTGTATTCCATAGGATCTACAAATCTAAACTGAGTTTTATCTACGTTATCTATCTAAGTTCATTTCTGTTGAGATATTTGTTTTCCTTACATATCCATTCGTTCTTGTACCATCATAAAGGTAAATTTTCTCAACAAATTATTAAATTTGGTTTTTGTTGTTTTCGAATATCCATTTTTGCAGTAAATTTACGAACTTTCAAGTTCGTAAATTTAATTAATTAATTTTTTTTTCTTTTGTATTCATACAAAAGAAAAAATATGTCATGTGTGTTAAATAAGACTGGGAATCAGCACCTTTGAACGGCAATATTACATATGACAATCCCCCCCAAAACACCCGTTCTTCGCCACATCCTAGTGCTTTCGTTTAAATATCCTCGACTACTAACAAAATACTAAACGCATGTAAATAATAAATATCTACAAGTGAGGTTTCGGCGCCAGCGCTGACGACAACTACTTATTCTATATAAAACTGCCTTTAGGTATGGTTCAAAGGATGGAGACCTGCATCAGACGTATGTACAGGCCAACCGCGACCGACACAAGAGCCTCTCGTTAGCATCCTTAGGAACCTCAAAACGGATCAGGAAGTTTTGCTCCAAATAAATATATACGAGCATCTTAGTTTATTTTTAGATTATGATGGTGTTATAATAACGCATTGTGATTTGAGACCAGTACGAGTTACCCTAGTGTAAATAGTTTGATCACTGCTCTCTGTGAAGAATCAAAGAAACATGTTCTAAAACTTACAAAAAGAAACGGTTAAATGTGAGTCAGACTCGCGCACAGAGGGTACAAACCCATATTAGAATTATTTGTAACCAATAAAGATTTTTTGATTTGATATTTGTAACTATAAAACTTTGCTTTGTACTAAATTTCATGATTCTGGATTCACGGGAAGCACCTTGTAGGTTTTGATGTCATTACGAGTTGAAAATTTGCGAAAAATTGCGACAAAAACGTCTGTATTTTTTGCTTGTGTTGGCTTTGTATTTTGATTTTTTCACAACTCCAAAGGACAGTAGACTTGAATGTTTAATATAAATTTCAGCTTGATATCTCCACATCTTTTTTATTTGTTTGTATAAAAATCGAAAATATAATGACAACTTCCAACCCGCACTGAGCCCGCGTGGTACATTATAGCTCAACCCTAGAAAAAAAGAGACCAATGTCCCCACTGTGGGATCTGATTAAATTCGAGTATATTATGTACTGTGATTTATCTGCAAATATATGTTGAATAAGATGAGCTTAACAATCGTTAGCATATTACAGAAACCTCAATTAGCAGTCTTAATCCCAATAAACACATTTGAACCACAGCTGGATTCAATAACCTAAGTTGATGGCTTCAGAATTAATTTTAGCGGATTGTTTAATAATTACTACAACTAATTAATAATTATTTTATTAGATTTCATATCTATAATGTTCTCACTGCTAAGACACAGGCCTCCACAGGACATTCGAAACTTACCCATTAAACGATTTAAAAACTATATAAAGGCCGAACTTTGCAAAAAGTGGTAGGTATAATAAAATCACAGATTATTTAGAAGACAATCAAGCTTGGGACTGAGCTGCTCGCTCTGTTAAGCATTGTTATTAAGCAATATGCGTAAATATAACGTAAATTTTTGTAAACATTTTCAGTTTTAATGTCTGGCCTTGAAAAAAGACGATGATCCCTGACTTTGTTTCGGTTATTTCTTCTCAGAGGTAGTCAGTCAGGAAATGCCGGCTTCAACTAGTTAAAAAAAAAAAACAAATGACGTGTAAAAGTGATCCGTAGTCATACTTGCTTAATAAACGATTTCATTTTATTTCCATTCTGTGCAAAAAGGGGGCAGTAATCTACCACGCCGGCCCAGGAAGGATAAGAAGTTGGGTATAGAGGAAAGTTTGAGGGATATTACTAGTCCATTGCTTTTTGTGTATGTAAAATTGATCTGTTCTACAAAGTAAATGACGCAATGAATGTATTTGAACTGTCAAATATGAACTTCATTTCTACAGTTAATAAGTTTAAAACTCTCACAGTGGTTCGTAAATGCTACATGTCATCGAATTGTTCGTTCTAAGATAGCAAGATTTTTCACGATATTTTTCCCTCACCGTAAACTGTATGTACGTTTAACTAACTTCAACTTTTTCTTCTTTGCAGATTATAAAACCCGGTATGTGGAGAAAACAGTTTGTATATTATATAAGAATTTATCCAGCTGCATAAGGTGTTTCAAGATTACTTGGCGTTCTACTTGCAGAACTAAAGTATGGAAGAAAATATGATCAAAAGATGAATACAACTACGTACGTGACCGTTACTGTAGTAGAGTTTTACTTTAATGCTTCATTTTGCGACTGTGGGTAAGGGAGCTATCTGCATAATAGAGAAAAACTTAGAATAACAAATTATAAAAATAACTTGAATTTTTTCTTAATGACGAAAAGCAGTTCCATTCGAAGACGAGGGTAGGTATTAACAGTAATTATAATATCAAAGTTCTGGGTTTATTTCTAAATTCATAATTATTGTGAACTATTCAAATGAAACCTTTTTAGGTGCTTTGAGCTATTTTTGGTAAAGTAATATCCATAAATTCGGGTCAACGAAATGCTATTAGTTATCTGTCTTCTAACAGTTTATCTGTTGCTATGAAATGTTGCGCTTGGTCAGTAGCGAAAACATTATATTTTAATTGATAAATAAATATTCACTAAAGGACATGGCTAAACTGAAGTATGGCAGGTTGCCCCGCAAAACAAACGCATGTATAAACATGATTTCTAGCAATATGTAATGCTGAAAAGCTGTAAATTAGTATTTTGTAATTAAAAAGGTTTAGGAACTTTTCATATCTGCACAGTTCTGAAAATAATATCGCCTAACTCCTACGACAAAGGTACAAAAACTTCATACAATATCATTGCTATGAACTTTTATCTAGGCGTTTTGACGTATCTGCGACGATTTTTATTGATAACTGTGTTTTTAACGGGTGATTTTGCGATAAGGTACGTGATTACGACATTATTTATATACGTATAGATACGTATTTACGATACTTGATCTTGTCATGTCAAACCAAAATAATGGTTAAAAACGTTCACGAATTCATGAATGAATATATAAATATTACTTCTTAGTCTGAAATTACTATTCATTTAACCGAGCTGTGGCAGTCGTTTTGCTTACTAAATTATATTTACATTTAATAAAAAAATCGAAAACACTATTATTTTATTCTTTTACTTTTACTTCTATCAGGTAGTCTCCTTACTGCTAAGGTTTATTGTGTAACACGAAAACTTCGTGAGGAAGCCGGCTTGTTCTAAAACCAAAAATTCGGAAGTTATATTATATGGCATCTATCAACTCGCATTGGGCCTATTGGGCGGATCACAGCCCACAGAGTAGCAGAAATAATAGCAGTTGGGTCGATTATGCTGTTTACATTATGCACATATCATCAAGTTTCTAGTGTCACTCCATTCAAAGACATCAGAGACCCGCAAAAGAGCAAAATCATGTAATAAAAACTAAAGCCAACATTCTAGGGATTCCGTCGAACATTGTACTTGATTTAAACAGCCCTTTCAACAACACTGAGCGGCATTTGTGATAGTCGTGGCCCCTAGATATGAATCATTTATACCGAAGGGCTGTAGCAAAGTAACGACTACCGTTAAACATTCAAAGGGACAGTGTGAGTGAAACGTTAACAGGTACGGAGCTTTAAAAATTCAACAAGTTGAAAATTATCGTCTATTACTTCAGCGTACCTATCATGAGTTTTCATTACGAGACTCGATCATACACATCGACCGCGTTTGGCGCTCTCATTAGTTGAGAGTCCTCACAATATATATTTGAAAATCTTATGTCATCATCATCATCATCATCAGCCCCTACTCGTCCACTGCTGGACATAGGCCTCCTTCATGGCACGCCAACAAGCTCGATTCTGAGCAGTTCTCCGTCACCCACTACCAGCCACCTTTTTGATGCCGTCGCTCCATCTCGCCCAAGGGCGTCCCACGCTACGTTTGCCGAGACGCGGTCTCCACTCGACGACTCGTTTACTCCAACGGTTGTCGGTCTTGCCTCTTGCGGCATACGTGACCAGCCCATTGCCACTTCAGCTTGCTAAACCTCTCAGCTATGTCGGTGACTCTCGTCCTCTGTCGGATCACCTCATTTCTGATGTGGTCCTTCAGAGATACGCCCAACATAGCCCGCTCCATAGCTCGCTGAGCGACTTTAAACTATAAATATTGAAAATATTTGAAAATCTTATGTATGTACATAAAAATATATCGAATTTTAGGAAAGTACGCGATGTTCATAATATATGTAAATAACAGGAATAAACACAATCTTGCTGTACATCACACTCGTCTCCACAGAGTAGGCAACTCGTTCATGGGTCAATGTATTCACTTTTACAACAAGCTTCCCATGGACATTCGAAACTTACCTATTAAACGGTTTAAAAGCTATATGAAGGCCAAACTTTGTAAAAAGGGGTATTATAAAGTCACTGATTATTTAAAGACAATAAAGCTTGAGACTGAGCTGCTCGCTCTGCTAAGCATGCGTAATTCTGACATTTAAAACACTGTTTCTTTTTGTTCACGTAAATTATTGTAACCGTTTTCATTTTTAATGTCTGGACTTGAAAAAAGACGATGATCCCTGAGTTTGTTTCGGCTATTTCTTCTCAGAGGTAGTCAGTTAGGAAATGCCGGCTCCATATAGTTAAAAAAAGAAAAATGAAGTGTAAAAGTGATCAGTGTTCCTATTTGCTTCATAAACGATTTCATTTCATTTCAACCTTGAAGCGGGCCAATCGATGAGTCAAACACGGTCGATATCGACGATCGAGTCTTCTAATAAAAACTCATGGTAGCCATACAGTTGCTGATACCTGGAACGTTCAGTGATCGGAGTCAATCAAAAAGTGGTTTTATGATAAGCAGAATAACGTACCTTTTTGGGTCTTATCATATCGATGGCGAGTTTCATAAGCCTGAAATAAACAAAATTCTTTAAAGTATGTTAAGCCTATTTTCATAATTCATTATAATCATTATTATGAACATAAATTTCTTACTTTTATATGTTCTCTTCTAGTAGCATCTACATAAATTCAAAACTTCCTGCTTACGTAGTAATAATCATATGATTCATCATAATTATTCAAGAGAGAAACTTTGTCGGCACAAATGTGTTTTCTCATAAGAATCCCTAATCCTTCTACATTATATTGTGATCGGAGTCAATCAAAAAGTGGTTTTATGATAAGCAGAATAACGTACCTTTTTGGGTCTTATCATATCGATGGCGAGTTTCATAAGCCTGAAATAAACAAAATTCTTTAAAGTATGTTAAGCCTATTTTCATAATTCATTATAATCATTATTATGAACATAAATTTCTTACTTTTATATGTTCTCTTCTAGTAGCATCTACATAAATTCAAAACTTCCTGCTTACGTAGTAATAATCATATGATTCATCATAATTATTCAAGAGAGAAACTTTGTCGGCACAAATGTGTTTTCTCATAAGAATCCCTAATCCTTCTACATTATATTGTGACTGAGTATATTTACACAGTATGCATACCAGAGTCACAACATACAAAAGTTTTGGCAACAAAGATAGATCATTTTTGTTTTGTATTGAAACGGTAGATTTTGTCAAATTTGAGTCTATTATTCTGCCTTTCCCTTGTTAGGCCAGAAACGGAATGTAATTAAGTATCAGTATTTTACATACGATTGGACTTTAAGTCTGAAATCGCCAACCCTCATTGAGTACTCACTGTATGAGAGGAGATTTGTGCCCAGCAGTGGGACGATAAAAATATTGATAATGATGATGATGATGATTTTACATATAGCGACTATTTGACTTCCGCAACCAAGTTACTACATTTTTTTATTCTCTTTATTTATAAGGCGTTTTTATACACATGGATTCCCACTGTACCTTATACTAATTTTACAAACAATACCTAATTAAAAAATAAACTATGTTTATATCTCACATAACTGTTATCCATACTAATATTGTTAATGCGAAAGTAACTCTCTTTGTCTGTCTGCCTGTCTGTCTGTATGTTTCACTTTCCCGCTTAAACCTCTCAACCGATTTAGATGAAATTTGGCACAGACAATCTTTAGACCCTGAGAAAGAACATAGGCTACCTTTTATCCCGGAAAAATTTGATATTCCCGAGGGAAATCTAAAAAGCGCGATATACCTAACCGAACTCCACGCGGGCGAAGCCGCGGGCGGAAAGCTAGTTTATAATATTAGTATGGATAATATGAGATGAAATTAGTGCCTAGAGTTAAGCTATAAAAAAGTTAATAGCTACATAATCAACCTTTAATGTTCCCAGTCCTGGGACACAGGCCTTGTCTCGATGAGAGACGGCCCCAGTGTGCAGGTTCGTAGATGTCGC
The DNA here is from genome assembly GCA_017933935.1 of Sesamia nonagrioides. Classification (NCBI taxonomy): domain Eukaryota; kingdom Metazoa; phylum Arthropoda; class Insecta; order Lepidoptera; family Noctuidae; genus Sesamia; species Sesamia nonagrioides. The sequence continues at coordinate 361,707 of JADWQK010001561.1, read as the reverse complement.
ATGTCTTTGAAATTTTGGCTCTAGGATATCTTAAGTAACAAACTTACTAAGTAACATACATATAAAACGTTATTTTTTCTTTATAAGAAACCTGAATATGCAGTTTGTTCAGAACAAGCAACTGAATCCATTCCATTCATTTTTACATCATGTTATATTTTTCCCAAATACATTTCGAAATTGTTGCAGTGTGGTTACCGAGCGCGCCACGTAGCTTACAGTAGATCATAGTACTGCTCACGCCCGCGCAATAGCTGACGCCACAGGTCAACACACCGGTCGCCCGCCCGAGCGGAGCATTAATCATATTTTTATTAGAATAACAAGCTCATAACTATTTAGTTTTTCATGATATTGACACATGTTTCGGGTTTCACATAAACAAAAAATAATCTATACTAATATATAAAGCTGAAGAGTTTGTATGTTTGTTTGTTTGTGCGCGCTAATCTCGGGAACTACTGGTCCGATTTGAAAAATTCTTTTTGAGTTGGATAGCCCATTAATCCAGGAAGGCTTTAGGCTATATAACATCACACTGCGACCAATAGGAACGGAGCATAAATAACTCCACGCGAACGAAGTCGCTGGCGACCGCTAGTGTTGTATATTACATCCCATGGAGAAATTGTTATTCAGACTTGAGCTTCTGACTACCCATTACGACTATTATAGATCTACGAATGTCATCCGGGACCAACAGCTTAACGTGCCCGACTATAATTAATGTTTTGTTGCAAGTGTGCGCAAGTTTACATAGAGTAATATTACATCATATCACATCTCCCTTTTGTTGAAAACGACTGTAACATACCTGTCTTCCCTAACCTTTGTTTATCTTGTTTGGTGTAACTTAAGTTAGTTTAAAAGGATTACGTGGAAATGAGAAGGAAATTGCTTTTCGGTTTCATTTTGAGGTTTGTTGTTAATTCATTTGAAGATCGCTGTACTTTGCTTCCTAGCGGTCTTATTTCCGGATGAATGTCAAGATTTCTTATAACGTATTTAGAAGTTTGGTTTATATTTAAACAGAATCAATAACTCATTAATTTTGTAAATTACAAGATACCTCCCGTTGGCATAAAACGCGATATCAATTTAACAAAACGAATGTTTATACTTAGTTCGAGGGACTGGAATAATTTGCCAGCGGCGGTGTTTCCGTCGGACTACAATTTGAGTGTCTTCAAGGCTAGAGTGAATAAGCTCTTAATAAACTAGTACGCTTTACCATCAACGATTGCGTCACTGCTTACCATCAGGCAGGACTGCGGTCAAGCGCTAGTTTAATAAAAAAAAAAGAAAAAAGTTTATACAACACTATTTTTTACCCGACTGCCAGGAGGGTTATGTTTTTAGCGCCTATCTTGTTGTTTATTCGAAACCCGAAACACGTGTCCAGTATTTTTAAGTAAAGAATCTACGTAGAAAAGGAGATGTTTCAGAAATGTATGTATCCTGGGCCAGAACATTGTACACTTAATGCTAGGTATAGTTACGCTATAGTTAGCTGTTTTTAATGTTAACTTCCAATATTTTGCCTCAGTTTTTATACAGATTCAATTTAACTCGGTCAAGGAGTGCAACACAACTACTAATAAATATGGTGGTCAGCAATAAGCGAAATAAGATTTTGACAGTGATATTTGATTAACCTGTCATGTATCTAAGACTATCGTATCTATATTATCTACCATATGACTGCGAAAAAAACAAAACATTAATTCCGAATATACGGCCCATTAAATAAACACAATCAACTCAAACCAACACTCGAACACAACGGGAAAATAAAACTGTCAAGGTCGCCAATCAAACGTCATAACCATTGTCATGGCTACCTTAATAAAGGGTTATCTCACTAAAAAACGTTTCAAATGATTAATTATATTTCTATTCAAATTAATTTATTAGTATTTTTATGAAAATCTTTTATTTCTTTCCTTTTTATCTATATAGCGTACATAGTGGTGGCCCAAAATGAAACATCTCCTTTCAAAATGATATACTTAATGAAAAACCACCAAGTTATGAGCTTGCTATTCTACTTGGTTGTCCCAACAAAAATATGGTCAAAGGTCTGCGTCAGCTGTGGCACGGGGCGCAAGTACTATGATCTATCGTAACCGCTCGGTAACCACTCTGCAGTCTCACTCTAAATGTATTTGGAAAAAAATATAACATGGTGTAAAACTGATTGGAATCGATTCAGTTGCTTATTTTGAACAAACTATATTCAGGATTCGCATAAACAAAAAATAATCTTGTATAAATATAAATAAATAAATATATACGGACAAATCACACAAACTGAGCTAGCCCCAAAGTAAGTTCAAGACTTCTGTTATGGGATACTAACTCAACGATACTATATTTTATAATAGATACGTATATAGATAAACATCCAGGACCCAGGCCAATCAGGAAAAGATCGTTTGCCATCATGACCTGGGGGCCTAGACAAAATCCTTTTTCTGTAAGCGTTAACGTCAACGCAAAAGTCAAAATGTATGGAGTTGACGTTTGCTTACCAGAGGTCACGTGACACGGAAAGGAACGTCGAAGCGAGCGTGACAGATACAAGTCATAATTGTTCATCAAAATGGTAGACAAAAGCCACTTTTGACAAACGCATATGATATTTTAACGTTTCCGCGGCACGGTACATTAGCAGGAGCTAGGACGCTCACGTTAACCTTATAAGTAGTAATTTTTGTTGGTAATTTTATTCAAATCGATTAGTAAAAATGCATACTTTGAGACTATTATGGGCGGCTAATAATGAAGCAGCTTTGTGAAGGCGTCAAAGAAGATTAAATCCCCGTAACATGGAGCAAATTGTTGAGATGTCGGAATTGGAATTTATTCATCGTTTTAGGCTGGATAAACAAAGTTTTTGGCGTCTTTGTGATGATCTTCGGCATTTAATATCACCGCAAATTAGTGTTCAAATCAAGGTAAGTTCAAAGTTGTGTACTTACTTCCAACCTAAGATAAAAGTGCCCTAATTGTCTTTCTCAATTAATTCATCATATTTCAGGTTTTGTGTACATTGGCTACGGCTTCATATCAAAGTCCAAAGAACAGTTACTAGGTGTATACGCCAAGTTGTTGAAGCATTGTTCCATCCTGCTATTGTAAATAAATGGATTGTGTTTCCAATTGTTTTATTAGTAACATATTCCTAAGTAATTCATATGAAACAATATACCTTCTTTAATGACAATAGGTACTTAGAAAATGGAATATATACACACTTCCAAGTAGTAGTAATAAAACTGTCTACCATAATAAACAAAACATTATTATATTTCCAAAATAGCAGGTTTCAGAGGCGGTTTAGACTCCCAGATATAGTTGGATGCATAGAATATACTCATGTGGCAAAACAGACACACAGTCAAACATCAGAAGAAGAGCGTTTATTTTTTAATCGGAAAGGTTACCATTGATTCGATTAACGTTGATTCATTGAATGTACAATTGGTAAGTATACATGTGTTTGTGGTTAAACTATGTATAATATTATTATTGCTATAAATGCTTATAGAAACATATTTTATAGGATTATTATGTCATGTTCCATATATATTTTTCCTTTGTCTACAGGTGTGCGATAGTAATTTAAAAATTATTAATTTCAATTTGAAGTTTGGTGGAGCCAACCATGACTCGTTCATAGGGGCATCTAGTAGAATGGAAAGTTTTATGCAAGAATTGCACCAAAATGGTTATTAGGTAGGTTAACTTTTTCTATATTATTTATATTTGAGCACATTGGTGTACCCTGCCCTACCTTTTTATCTTAATGACTGATATTTGTGTTATTTAAAACACCCATTTTATTTCCAAAACAATCATGTAACAAAATAATTAGTTGTATAGCCAATAATTATTACATAATACTGCTAACATTTATTACATAATACTGCTAATATTTATTTATGTATTTTTAGGTGATTCTGGATATCCTCAGTGGCCTTGGCTGATGATTTGCAGTTCCTGACTCTGTCGAAGATACTTATACCCAGTACATGTACAAGCAAGGAATTGTATAGAGCGTTGTTTTGGATTGCTCAAGTCACGTTGGAGGTGTTTATTAAGACACAGGACCTTGCATTACTATCCTATGGTTGCTGGGAAAATATTAGTTGCCTGTTCTGTTACACAATATTGCTTTAGAGGCCAATTTACCTCCTCCAGCTGTTATGGAAGTAGAGGAAGTGTTAGTACCTCTACTAGTCAGAGTGAGCTACTCCAAGGCAGGGCTGTACTGAATAAGGTTTTATCCAAAATTGTAACTGACTACTAAAAATATGACTAAGAGTCGTAATTTTAGTACCTAGTCAGTCTTTCTTAGTTATTAATGTGTATGTTAAGTGATTTGTGAATGCAATGTCTGTTATATTACATTGCTTCCACAAATTAGAAGCTCATTTTCAAAATCAAGATGAAAAGTTTTATGTTCTTTAAAATAATTATGTTAGTATTTTATATTCTTTCTTAGTTTTTTATTTATTACCGTATTTAATCGATTTATAAAAGTGATATAACAATAGCTCATTTCCAATATGAAGTTTAAGGCAATGTTAAAATTAAAGAGATTTTATGTTCTTTAAAATATGTTTGTATGTTCTTTCTTAGTTTTTAATATATTATGGTATTTAAGTGATTTGTAAAAGTATTGTATCAAGAGCTCAAAATTAAGGTTAAAGCAATATTAAGATTAAAATTAAAAAGTTTTTATGTTCTTTAAAATGTATTTCTTTCATTTTGAGTTTTATTATTTAGGCATTTTATTAATTCTAATGTCTAAATGAAAGAACTATATAAAAAAATACACTAATAAATCTAATTGAAAACAATTAATGTTTGTTGACACTACATACTTCCACCCATCGAATTAAAAACTTCCGTTATCTCCTGCCACAGACGTTCACTCCTTACTTTTCACGAAGAAAGATCACCATGGCTAAACATTATAATGTTAGTGTGCAGCGAGAATAAAGGCCAGTAAATATAAACCCCCTTATTCATAAATATAGTTTAAAAAAATTAAACAAACATGCTTTTAAAAAATAACAAACTAAAAAGTTAAAAATAATTTTAAAAAAAGCGTGAGGCGCTTAATATACAAACATTATGGCACAAAGCGCCTCACGTTTTTTTTTTTATTTATTTTCAACTTTTTAGTTTGATATTTTTTAAAAGCATGTTTTTTTAGTTTTTAATATATTTATTTTTAACTTTTTAGTTCGATATTCTTTTTTAATAAAAAACGAACGAACGTATTGAAAACGGTGCGACATTTTACAGTAATGAGCCGCTCACTCGTAGGCCAAAGAGTTAGAGACGGACAAACAAACAAGCAAACATACAAGTGAAGCTAATAAAAAGCATGTAATAAACAATGTTTAAAGTTAACTAGTGATTAGCGATTCTTTAACCATTCATTTTAGACGTTTGCACATCACTCAAATTTAATCATCGTTTATGAATAAACACATCAGTGTTTAAGGGGTTTATTCATAAACGATGTGTAAAGTTAACACTAAACATCTTTTATGAATAAGGGGGAAAGTTTCTACCAGCATTCTAATACCGCATCTAAGAAACAAGTTTTAAGGTTTAGAATAGTGTTTATGTTTATAGAAATAACAAACGTTAGGACCACAGTTATCTAAGTGAACCACTTGAGTTTGTTTACGTTATGCATTCCATAACCTCAAGTAGGTCCGATACTAGTTAAAATGGGATAGGAATTTGAAATAAATGGTAGAACATCGCAAAAACTTTCCTTTCCATAAATTCTATCAGGAAATTAAATTGGCCGGGACTCGCACGAAGTCTAGATTCCATCTAAAATAAAATGTATTGATTACTCATCGCAATAATAATAATTGATCTGTTAACAATATTAATATTCAATGATTTCAAATATAACAATTTAATCACAATCCTTACATTAACTTAAGTATTATTTAAAGCCGTTCACTTGCTTTCTTTATGATAAAACACTATTCAATTACTTTCAACGCACACAACACTTTTTATTAAAAGGTTTGCTTAAAGGTCTAGTAACCAAGCTAAAAACTTATAAAAAAAAATCGCGCGTCTGCGTTTGACAGTGAGAAAATAAACGCACTAGTGTCACTCCGACATTTGCTACACACTATTCCATAGACTAATTATAGAGTGTTTCGGTTAACACTGCGGAATGGGCGTTCGGCGTTTCATATGTCACTTGTCTACCATTTTCAACACGCTAACGTTAACTCCTTAACGCGATAGGAAAAAGTTTGAACGGAAAACGCTTGGATTTTGTCTAGGCCCCCTGGCCGGGGATCGAACCCGGGGCCTCCACGTCGCAGGCAGGCGTGTTGACCGCTGCGCCACGGAGGTCGACTTCGATCGGTTTACTGCCTGCAGGAAGTAAACTTATTGTTCGGAACTCCTGATACGATTCCGATACGTCTCTTAATAATTGCAAGCTACCATATTGCCGAGTGTCATAGGATATATGTTTTATGCATACGTATCTTTGCGCGGACTATGTAGGTAGCCAATAAAATAACGTAGGTATTCATTATCATCATCATCATAATTTCAGCTGTTGTCCACTGCTGAACACAGGCCTCGCCCAAGGATCTCCACGACGACCGGTCCAGCGCCTCCCACATCCAGCGGTTTCCCGCGACCTTTATCAGATCTTCGGTCCATCTTGTCGGGGGCCTACCCAGGCTGCATCTTCCGGTGCGTGGTCGTCACTCGAGAACCCGTCGGCCCCATCGGGCATCGGTCTTACGGGCAATGTGCCCAGCCTACTGCCACTTAAGTGTTGCAATTCTTCGGGATATGTCGGTTACTCTCGTCTTCTGCGGACCTACGCAACGTATTCATGTATATGAAGAATACACAATATAAATAATTAGCCTATAATGTTCCCACTCACATATATGCATGTCTATGGATAACAAATGCTTATTGAGCTTGTAATAATTTAAACCAAAATACAATTGTATAGTGTACTAGCGGTCGCCAGCGACTTCGTTCCCGTGGAGTTAGTTATGCTCTGCTCCTTTTGCTCGCAGCGTGATGTTATGTAGCCTAAAGCCTTCCTAGATTAATGGGCTATCCAACGCAAAAAGAGTTTTTCAAATCGGACCAGTAGTTTCTGAGATTAGCGCGTTCAAACAAACAAACAAACTCTTCAGCTTTATATATTAGTATAGATTTTCTAGTAATGTAGCGTTCGAAATTAAGTTGCATTTACATTACACGTTCGTACTAGAGCTGGGTTGTGTACGTAATTAGCCTATAATATTCCCATTCTTGAGACACAGGCCTCCTCTCGATGAGAGAGAGTGGGCCGTAATCTACCACGCAGGCTCAGTGCGGGTGTTACATATCTTTGAAGTTTTTAGTTGTTTTTTTAGTCTCTAGGATATTACGTTTCCTTACGATGTTTTCCTTTACCGTTTGTAGAGCAGTGGCGATGAAATAATTTATACAAAGTAAAGCGCTTGACGGGGTTCGTCGAACCTACGACCTGCAACTTCTAAGTCGTGGCCGATACCCCTAGGCCACCACTGCTCTTATAAGACATATAAATGTGGGATAGCCCATTAATCCAGGACGGCTTTAGGCTATATAACATCACGCTGGGACCAATTGGAGCGGAGCATAACTAACTCCACGCGAACGAAGTCGCTGGCGGCTGCTAGTATGAAGAATATTATGAACGTTTAAATTGTGGTACAAAGTGTAGGTATGATGGTATTTATGTCTGTATATGTAGCATATATAGCTTGGTTTCTAAATCAGAAAAGCATAAAAAGATGCCTTCATTTTAGTCATCAATAAAGCATAAAAAATGTAATTTAAGTCACAATAAAAGCGAACCAGCTTTGTTCGAATATTTTCTTAAGAATTTTCTGGTATTGTGGCATGAATTATGATTTTGTATGAATGGCACTCTCATCACAATAGGGGATATGATTGAACGGTTCTAGAAATAGGGACAAGTACTGAAATTATCTGTTCACAACAACATATTCTACAGATGATTAGATTATGTGTAGGGCTTCCATTACGTAATTACGTAATTACGCAATTACGTAATTACGGACTCATTTTAAAGTATTTTCGATTCCGTAACTGAAAATTTCAATTCCGTACTTACGTAATTATTGGTATCATAACTCAGTTAAAATAGTCAACCAATAAAAAAATCAATCTACTACGTATCATTTGATGCAGCAACACTATACGATATATCTACATCGAAACTATACAAACAGGGAATTCCCCGCAGTTTATATTTTTATCGTTTGTTAAATCTTAAAAAAAAAAAATCTAAGATGTACAGAATAGAGTTCAAAATATGTTAACTTGGCGAGTCGCGGTCGGTAGATCCGGGGAGTCCCTGGCGAAAAGTCCCTACGACTACGGGGAACTACTATGCACTTCGCTTTCTTAACTAAAATGAAAGTGTAGTTTCATTGCTAAATTGTCGGTTCATCGGTTCGGTTGTTCAGTTCACAACTTCACATCGCTGGACCTTCGACACAGTTGACACTTGATCAGATAACTTAATTAAAAGTTGGTGGTAAATGCGCGAAAATATTAACAATTTGGAGCAGTTAATTGTATCTTTATCGTGGGTGACTTTGAATGTGTGGATTATCTCTTGAAAGATGTAAGTACCTAGATCAAAGTTTTAATCAGTAAAAACCCCGTGGAGCATGCATAGTTCATACAAAATAATTTATTATACAAACATTTTTTTTAATTATGGTGTGCAATAAAGGAATAAATACAGACATAATTTTCTTTAAGTGTATTTTTATTCCGATTTGATTTTAGAACATCTAAATTCCCAAATATAATAAAATAAAATTAAAAAAAAATTAAGATATTTATCATAAATTTGAAATTATATAGCTCATCTCTAAATCAGGAATTAATGAACTAAGCATGCTCTATCGTTTGGCTACGAAATTTGTAATAGGTTTGACGACACGGTTTGAGTAATGGTTGAGCGATCGACTACTACGCAGCGTATCGCGGGTTCGATCCCCGCAGGCCGCACGGACGGAACAAATATTTGTAAAATCTGCAAGTAGTTGTTCCGGGTGTTTTGTTTGAAAGACCAGGAAGAAATTTAGGAATTTCTTCCGGTCCTAACAAACACAAACACCAACGTGCGGCGTAACGTTTTATTAAAAAAAAAAGAAGTGTGTTTACATTTTATAATGAGTTGGCCACTAGGTTTTACCAATATCGTTATTATTAACCTAACTTCTTTTTATTTTATTTTTCAGGTCTTCTTCAAATAAGACTGTATACAAGGAGTTTTTGAACAAACGCACACAAAGTTCTATCTGGGAACATTTCTTGAGAGCTGATAATGGACAGAGTGTTGAATGTAAGCATTGCAAAAAAATTTTGAAAACTCCAGGTGGCGCAACTGGAGCTTTACATACTCACATGCGTGCCAAGCATATCGGAGAGATGCCGCAAGTGCAGGACTCGCAAAGGCCGAGTACATCAACGTCTAGTAGTGGTCTAATTCAAACACGAAAACGTACAAATGAACCTTCACAAAAGAAAATTAAACTCACTGATTATTTTTCAAATATGGAGGTTCGAGTGACGAGAATGGCAGCATTAGATGGGATAACATTGAGCACATTTTGTACTTCAGAAGATCTAAGATATCTTTTTAAGAACTCTGGCTACGACATACCGAAATCTTCTACGACTATAACAAAGATAATTCTAGATCAAAGTGATAACACAAAAAACCAATTGATAAAACAATTGAAAATGATGAAGTCTGAAAATAAAAGATTTACAATTACGTTTGATGAGTGGACGTCTATCCGAAATAAAAGGTATATGAATATAAATATCCACAATAAAGACTTCGATATGGCCAAATATAAAAATTTGGGACTTGGTACTGTACGGATACATGGATCAATGCCAGCTGAAGTAGGCACTCAATTATCACAGCAGCATTTGAGTGAATTCGGTTTAAATCTGGAAGACGACATTATTGCTTTCACAACAGATGGAGCAAGTGTAATGGTCAAAATGGGTAGAAGTTTTGACGGCCACCACCAATTGTGTTTAACTCATGGGATACAACTAGCGGTCCTGGAAGTTTTATATAAAACACAAAAATCTCCAAAACCTGAAGTGGAGGAGGATGTCTCAAATACTGGCGCTGAAGAAGAAGAAGAAATTGAAGAAGATGAAGATGCGTTTATTTTAGAATCGACCAGAGTTCCAGAATCGGAGTTTTTATACAAAGACACTATAAAAAAATTAAGAGATCTAATAAAATCTTTTAAAAACTCTCCTTTGAAAAACGACTTGTTGCAAAAGTACGTTTTAGAAGAATATGGTAAAAATGTTGACCTAATACTAGACTGTAAAACGAGGTGGAACAGCTTATCAGATATGGTAGGCCGATTTCTCAAATTAAAATCATGCGTTTTTAAGGCGTTATTAGATTTGAAATTGAAATCAAATGTAAAATTTACAGATGAAGAGACCCAAGACCTTCACGAAATTCATTACAGCTTGGACGTAATAAAAACTACAGTTTTGTCATTATGTCACCGTGATTCAAACTTATTGACGGCCGACGCTGCGCTTCGATTTATGCTCGAGAAACTTGATCTTCAGTCAAACGATCTCAGTGCAAAACTAGCCACAACTCTTAGAAAAAGAATAAAGGAAAGGCGAACAAATGTATTCGGTGTTTTGCAATATTTGCATAACAATGAGGAATTTTTTAAAACTGCTGCCACAGAATATTTCACAAAACCATCGTCGGATGAGATACGAATGTATATTGTGGCACTGTTGGAACGGTTGAAATATAATTTACACAAAAATGTGTAAGTTCACAGCCAAAACCTAGTACATCGGACGCAATTGCCACCAGTGACGATGATGATGAGGAGTTGACAATCGCACAACAGTTAGAGAAGAAAATAAACAAAATGACTGTGAATAAACCAATTTCAACAGTAAACACAGATCTCGATTCCATTATTAGGGTAGAAATGTGCATTTACGACAGCGCTGGCGGCGGTCGCGAAGTTTTTTTGACTGCAGCGTATAACTATTTGCTTTCAATAACGCCTACAAGTGTTGAAGCTGAGCGAGCCTTTTCATCTGCCGGATATTTTTGTAATAAACTTAGAAGTTCCCTGGGTGACAAAACTTTAAATGCCTTGTCATTTATGAGGTCATATTTTCAAGAAAAGAGATTATATTCGGGAGGAAAAAAATGATTTGACTAAACTGATTAAAACTACAATGCTAAGTTCTTAAATATTTTTTTTTTTTATTATATACTTATTGTGTTTATTTTGATAAACCCTTGAATTTGAGATAGTAAAAGATAATTGTAAATTGTAACTACAATATTTACAAAAATTCATAGTCGATTAGGGAAAAATTACGTAATTACGTAATTACGGAATTGAAGAAAAAAGTTGCGTAATTAGTTACGTAATTGATATTTCCGTAATTTTGGAAGCCCTAATTATGTGCTCTTTATTGAGAGAATACCCAATGAGGGGATGATGATATTTTATTTGATAGTAGGTATAAGAGATATAGCTTTAACTAAGTTTGGAAGATTGGCCATAGCTTCAAAGTTACGGATGTTATGACTAGAAAATGGTGTGTAAATGGGGTTATATTCTAAGGAGATGGTTGGTAGATATATTTGGTAGAAGAAGAAGCGGCAAATCCACTCGTGAGAGCACCAGGATGATTGTTTAACTCATAAAATAATAATCGATACAACTTTCATGTTTACCATTGCATCGTCGTCAGTAATTTCAACGGTTCAGCCACGTTCATTCCTTTAAGTAGTTGAGCTGACATTTTTTTCAAACCTATGCACCCATGGATTATTCGAAACCTCGAATGCACACTTGAGGAGCAGGGACATCGATTAAAATGTTGTGTTTTAATTTTTTAATAATATTTTTTTTTCTTTCCAAAAAGTTATTCGGTTTCTTTTTAAAATTAAATTAGGTATCTTTCGTTTTCTTCCCTAAATTCCCTTGATATCCTACATAAAAACAAAACATTTGCATAACTAAATATAAAAACACAATATATTCTCATATTCTTATTCTTGTGAGAATATAAAGTAAATCCACGATGTTATAAAATATTTTTCTTACAAATAACGAGAAGTCTGTGTTTGAGGCTGCGCCGAAATGTGAATATTTATAAGTTAAAAGGATATTTCTCTCAGTGTTTGTTTTGAAAATGAGGTGAGATGATTGTTCAGTTCAATTAAATTGTAAACCTTTGGCTCGGCTTTAATGGAGGAAAAAATTTTTCGCTTTTGAAATGTTGGTTAGTAATTAAATTTTTCATAGTAACAAGTAACAACGACCGAATCATTTATTTTTTTTGGAATCTTGGTATGTCTATTATATCAGTGTTCGTTACGTTAGAGTAATTCCCTTTTTTATTATATAATTTCACTTCAGTTGAATAAAAAACACATTCGGCCGGGAGTTTGATGTTGTCTCCCGACTAGATGCGTGAGGGCGCTGGGATTCCCGTTACATCACCTGTTCCGTCTCCTTCTTTGTCAGCATCACTGCTTCGCAGAAGGAGGTGTCGGCCTGCCATGTACTCTCGCTTCGGACTAGGGCCGTAATTTAAATATTAAAAAAGCACACACAAAGCATTAAAAATGATAGCCCAGTGATATCTGGACTAGAGACAAATAAATAAAATATGTCTTGCCATGGCGCCTCCCGGGCGGAACAAGCGGGGTAAACCAAAGAATTGCTGGCTTGACGTTGTAAGATATGTTACATGCGAAATGGAGTAGAATGCACAGGAAAGCGGACCCCAGGCACATGCGAATGTCGTTGATACTACCGGGATAAACGCTAAGATGATGATGATGATTAGAATTAAATCTCTCAAATTACATCGCATAATAAAGCCACGTACTAAAGATACGAAATAGAATAGTATATTTAAACGAACATACTCATCATCATCATCCCAGCGTTAATCCCAGTCGCATCCGAAGCCTTTTCAGCTTTGGAGTCTGGGGTCCGCTTTTACCAGTCCAACTGCTGATATGGCTAAACTTCGACATTTTCCGTGAAGCGACTGCCGTCTGACCTCCACAACCCGAAGGCGACATCGAAGTATTGCAGTTAGACCAATTGTTGGACTTTTGAGGGCTCCAACAACCCGTAACGACTACCACTAGATGTTCGTATGGCAACCGGGACCAACGGCTTAACGTGCTTTCCGAGGCACGACCAGACCAGTGCAAATATTCATATTCATGCATACAAATACTTGCACTGTGCGGGGATCGAACCCGCGCCACCCTGCGCAGCGGCCGCACTATTGCAACAAATAGCGATCTTACCATTTAATTACTACAATCGAGTACTCTCCAAAAATGTCAAGACTAAACTTGGCTGGATATCAAATCTGTTTCAGTTACTAGACCATATAAACTTTCACGTGTATGATATTAGCATCATACAAGTGAAAGTTTATATGGTCGAATCTTTGTTATTCCTTTTTTGAAATTTGGCACACACATGGTCTTTAACTAGAATCAATATATATATAGGACCTTTTCTCCCGATATTCCCACTGGAACCAAACTTAGGCGGCCAAAACCGTGGGTCCCTGCTGGTAGAAGTATAAGGGTGGCGCAATAGAACGTGCATTTTTAAAATAATTATTAAAAAATAAATACAAAAGGTATAGTTAAAATAAAACTAAGCAATTATTAAGTGATAACTGAAGTTTATTTTTTAAAAATAACATCATCTAAATGATGACCCTCTCTACGTTGGCACTCCTCTAACCGCAAACGGAAATTACCGAAAACTTTCTTAAGTAGTGCTGGTGTGATTGCTGCCATTTCACCACGAATATTCTCCTTGAGCTGACTGATGTTTCTCGGATTATTGGTGTAGACTTTGTGTTTGAGGTATCCCCACAAAAAAAAAGTCAGGAGAAGTCTGGACTGCGCGGAGGCCATGGGATATCACCTCTTTTCGAAATCAGTTTGCCAGGGAACATCTGCTTCACAACCGCCATGGAGTCATTTGATGTGTGACTGGTAGCTCCGTCTTGTTGGAACCAAGTCCTAGAGTTCTTTATTCTTGAATTTTCAAGTTCTGGGGCCAAAAAACCTTCCAACATCGCAACATAGCGTTCGGTAGTAACAGTGATGTTTTGCCCCCGTGCGTTTTCAAAAAAATAAGGACCAATTATTCCTTTGGCAGAGATTGCGGCCCAAACTGTCACTATGTAACGGCTATGTAACGGTTTTTGATGTTTGAGTCTGGGATTCTCACTATTCCAATACCGACAATTTTGGCGGTTTACGAACCCATTCATATGAAAATGTGCCTCATCAGAGAAAAGGATGTTTTCAAAATTTGAAAACCGATTGAGCATTTCATTAGCAAATGTGAGCCGTGCTATGAAGTCAGAGTCTTTCAATTCTTGAGTTAATTGCAGCTTGTATGGATGCAATTTAAGATCCAAGTTTAAAATTCGTTGCAAACTTCGTCGCGATATGTTTAGGACAGACGATCTCTTGCGAGTAGACATTTGTGGATCTTCTCGTACCGACTGCTTAACACTCTCAATATTGTCTTCGGTCCTAGATGTGCGTGGACGACCTTTTGCGTGTGGTTTAAACGTTGATCCAGTATCTTCAAACCGCTTTATCCAGATTTTAATTAAATTAGCACTCGGAGCCTCCCTAATTTGCCGTACACCATACTCAGAACAAAATAGTCGCCTGACAACTACGTACGAACGAGAGTTTTCGTAAAATGCGCGCACGCAAAATGCGCGACGCTTCCCGTCGAAGTGACTCATAGTGACTAAAACTTCATGAACCGCGCTACCCAACGATATCGGTCTCCCCTCGCCCACTCCCCTTCTACCCCGCAAAAAAAGATGATGGTATTATCTAAGTTTTAAAGTTATAAGGTTTTACTCAATATTTTATAAGCTATAGAGATTTCCAGCTTTATAAGACTTAGTATAAAACCCTTGATAGATTTGGAAATATTAATTATCTTTATTAATTACGGTTTCTCTCCGAAAACCTTAATATCAACACATGTTATCACTACATAGTATAAAACAAAGTCGCTTTCTCGTTCCTTATGTATGATTAAATCTTTAAAACAACGCAACGGATTCTGATGCTGTTTTGTTACTAGATAGAGTGATTAAAGAGAAAGGCTTATATGTATAATAACATCCATTAAACAGTGGAGAAATACTATTATTTTTGAGGTTTCTAATGTGATGTCGTAAATAATTACATATTTTCCGCGTTTGCAGGGAAACGCAGGCTGAACCCTACGAGATTTATCAAAATAATGTACTAAATATTTGTATACATTGAAAAGGTCTACAGAAAACTCCGCGATGGTATTTATATTAGTATGATCTCTTATGGATATCCCACAATATTTTTTTTTGTCATTTACATTTTACGACAAATATTGGCTAATTTTCGAAGCGATTTTAACCAATACACCATTAATCCATATCCAATTGAATACTTTAAATACATTGTTGATTTAATATCGATTTGATATCGCCCTTCACAGCATGTGATTTAAATGAATATTTCCGAAGATATTACAGATTTAAAAATTGCGGGGCGTCTGCGCCGGTGCCGGCCACGCTTAAATAATTTCTCATTAAGGCTAGTAATAAACAGCTACGTTTCTGATATGTCTAATTGATGAATAGCGTACTTTATAACAGGCAAATATAAATAGTAAGCAACATGCCTGATAATTTGTTAGCCTCCCCAATAATTTTAATATAGCGTGGCGTTCTATATGCGTACTTTAATTAAAGTTTTATTAACTGTTGCTTTGTTTTCTTAGGAAAACAGACCCCGAAGCCCACCCCAGGGCGGCGAATATCCTTGAGGATTTTCAACCCCGGCAAAAAAATATGTTTTAATAGCTGTGCTGAAAATTATTTTTACCAGTAGGTTGTAATGTAATGTGTGTTCTCACAGTTATTGGCATTCATCCTGCAGGTCAAAATAAGCATTCTAGTACGGTTAGGCGCTGTTCTGATTATATTCCGTCACACCAACCTTACGTTACAAGTTTTAGCATTATGGTGTCGAAAATGCTCTGTGTTAACAACGTTTATGACACAGACACAGTAGCTTTCCGCCCGCGGCTTCGCCCGCGTGGAGTTCGGTTATATCGCGCTTCTTAGATTTCCCTCGGAAACACCAATTTTTTTTTCGGGATAAAAGGTAGCCTATGTTCTTTCTCAGGGTCTAAAGATTGTCTGTGCCAAATTTCATCGAAATCGGTTGAGAGACTTGAGAGTTTTAAGCGGGAAAGCGTAACAGGTAGATAGACAGAGTTACTTTCGCATTTATAATATTAGTATGGATGTTGCCGCCATAACAGCAAATACTGAAAACTGAAAATATTTCTGGAAAACGGTCAACCAAAACAGCTTTCTTAAGCGGAAGTTGTTTTAGTTTTTATATTCCCTCTAACATATGTATAGACTGTAAAATAAGTGCGCGTTGGGTAAATTGAAATACAAAGAGAAACCGCGAGCAAGCACAGACAAATAATGAAGAGATTTAACATACAAGGGGCTTCAGGCGTTGTAGCTCTGGTGTGCTGGAGTAAATGGAGGCCTCCACCAGATGTTTACTTAACGCCATAGACTTGCCGATAAACTCACCGGCCGATGGCGGTTTCGATTTCGGTTACTTGATGTTCACAAACTAGGGTTACGGGGAGAAAGCACAAGTATACTGAAGGGTGAATGGAAAAACTTCTTGAGTTTTGTTCATTCTCTATTCCTTAACGCTGATTGGATACTCCGCCAGGCAATGAGGTTGAAGGGAAAAAATGCGGGAATATTTGATTATGCTTGCTTATTGATGTATTTAATTGTTATGTGCATTAACAGAAGCCTTCGTGAGTGCACTTGGTTATTTTTTTTTTATAAGTTGCGATCAAATTTTAGAAGATTTTAGAAGAAATTTTAGAATTTTAGAGCTTTACAATTCATCTAGGCCCCAGATGGCTAAAATCGCAAGTTCCAATAGGTGGGGTCCAATAGGTCCGGTCGCATGCGGCCGGTGACTAAAATCGACATTTACCGTTTAAATGCGGGGAACCTAACGGCCTCATGAAGGGTTATGGTATTTTAATGCATACTGAACTTCGCATTCAATTTTTATCGATCTGTGTTAATGGCGTCTCATGAGGCGGTCGCCTATCAAAAGTAAGCGACATTGTATTTTTACCCGACTACGGCAAAGCAAAAGGAGGGTTATGATTTTGACAGGCTATGTATGTATGTATGTATGTATGTAAGGTTCTGGAGTGGCGGCCACGTACTGAGAGACGCAGCGTAGGGAGGCCCCCAACAAGGTGGACCGATGACCTGGTGAAGGTCGCGGGAAGCCGATGGATGCGGGCAGCACAAGACCGGTCAGCGTGGAGAGCCTTGGGGGAGGCCTTTGTCCAGCAGTGGACGTCTATAGGCTGAAGAAGAAGAAGAAGAAGAATAATATGCGCCACAAATACACTTTAACACCAAAATAGTACAAATAAAAAAAAGTTCAAAAACTAAAACCCAACTACGACAAAAAACGACGCTGAAAAAGTATAAAACAAGATTTTCAGAATACTGAACTGAACAAAGTTGCTAATGTAGTTGCAAGTAAATGGACACAGTAGTAATGTCATACAATACTATTCTGAAGTATGCAATATTCACTATGTAGAGATAAATTTTCATGTTTGGAAAGGCGTAGTCACACGTTGTCAAAGTGCTACGTAACGTGTGACTACGCCTTTCCAAACAAGAAAATCTTGTTTTATACTTTTTCAGCGTCGTTTTTTGTCGTAGTTGGGTTTTAGTTTTTGAACTTTTTTTTATAAGTATTAGTTTAAAGTTCAATTTAATCTGAAAAAGGAATACTAAGAATAACATAAAAATAATATACCTTCTGTTTCCCTACGGGTCCATTAAACATTGCTAAAAAAATATACTTTAATGAAAACGAATAAATTGCAAGAAAAAACTTTTTTACACAAAAATAACCGACTTCCAAAAACCACTACAAAGTGAAAAATAACTAATTTCGGAAGTCGGTGTCTTTGGTTTTGTATATTCCTTTTTTGACACCGACTTCCGAAATTAGTTATTACCCGACTACGGCAAAGCAAAAGGAGGGTTATGATTTTGACAGGCTATGTATGTATGTATGTATGTATGTATGTATGTATGTATGTTCATCTGTTCCCTCGTAACTTCTAAACTACTTATCAGAATTCGACAAATGATATATCATTAGAAGCGTCTTAATTGTCCGCTGGTTATAGGCTATATGGGGTTTCACAAAATCTACTGTGGCGCCCTCTAGCGGACAAAACATACAGAGTAAAAAAATAAAGTTAAGATAAATATGCCGTGTTTGGTATCATTTGAAAGTGCTTTACTTGTACATTTTGAATATATATATATTGCTAGCATTTGCGTGTGACTTTACCTGTATTCATGGGCTGGTTGCATATAATTCACATCTTTTCGTTCATAGCTTCTTTACTACTTATCAGAATAAGACCACTTCAGTACCATTAGAAGGGCCTTGATATTCTGTTAGTTATGAGCTATAAAGCTTGTCACCAAATTTAGTATTGCGCCCTCTAGCGGACAAAAAGTTCTATGTTAATATAAAATTAAAATAAATATACCGTGTTTGGTATCACGTGAAAGAGCTTCACGAGTGCTTTATGCTAGTACATAATTACAAGAATGCTTTAATGATGTTAAATATGAGCGATAAGAGTAAAGCGCGGATCACGGGAACTGTGAATCGCTTTATGCAATGTAGAGCAGTTGTGAACATTATTAGAATATGTAATGCACTAATGAAAACGACATAAGCTGGGAGTAACTCCACGCGGTGAAGGCGGAAACAGTTTGATAACTGGCTAAACCTCCCATAAAAAGGCCTCTGCACTATATGCCTTCGGGCTTATGTTGTTATATGTGCGTGTAGATGTAATATATCAAGTACCTAGTTTTTAGTTCATCAGTTTAACTTTTGTTAATAATATGCGCCACAAATACACTTTAACACCAAAATAGTACAAATAAAAAAAAGTTAAAAAACTAAAACCCAACTACGACAAAAAACGACGCTGAAAAGTATAAAACAAGATTTTCAGAATACTGAACTGAACAAAGTTGCTAATGTAGTTGCAAGTAAATGGACACAGTAGTAATGTCACACAATACTATTCTGAAGTATGCAATATTCACTATGTAGGGATAAATGTTTGGAAAGGCGTAGTCACACGTTGTCAAGGTGCTACGGTAGGTAGGTATATGTAACGTGTGACTTTTAACCCCTACATAGTGAATATTGCATACTTCAGAATAGTATTGTATGACATTACTACTGTGTCCATTTACTTGCAACTACATTAGCAGCTTTGTTCAGTTCAGTATTCTGAAAATCTTGTTTTATACTTTTTCAGCGTCGTTTTTTGTCGTAGTTGGGTTTTAGTTTTTTAACTTTTTTTTATTTTTCACTTTGTAGTGGTTTTTGGAAGTCGGTTATTTTTTTGTAAAAAAGTTTTTATTTTACACTTTTTAGTTGTTAAAAATACTATGTATTCAGTTGCATCCGTCAGACTGGAAGCTGGTGCCAATATAGTTGGGAAACGACGTAATTTTGTTTACTTTAATTTTTACCCGTAAGTATTCCCTCAACTGCCTATGGTTCATCATCAAATTTACTGCAGACCATTATTTTAACCCAATGGGTGCAAAGGTCTCATCATTATAAATAAATGAAGTCCAACCACAAAGTAGCTACTGTAAACCGTTGAGGAGTTCCCGGAACTGGCCTTTGTCTTCATCATCAGAGCTTTTATGACAGTGACAACCCATCTAGGTGTAAAGTTCTTATCAGTACAAATTAATCGAGCCCAAACACAAGGTAGCTGCTGTGAATTGTTGAGGAGTTCCTTCGACTGTCTCCCGGCTCCATCATCAGATCTACTCCAGACCTTTATTAAATTGTAGTGCTTTAAAATACTTAATGAAATGCTAAGAAATGCACTTGTCGCCCCTGCAATTTTTTAAAGTTTCCCTTGTTTTCTCTGGTCTTCCACCATCAAACCCTGATATCCTTATCATGGGACCACCTTGGGAACGTCTTCTTTCCAACAGAAAAAGAATTATCAAAATCGGTTCATAAACGACGAAGTTATGCGCGAACAAACATAAAAAAAAAAAGCATATATACGGTCGAATTGAGTAACCTCCTCCTTTTTGAAGTCGGTTAAAAATTGCAAAATCCCAAAGCCAAATAAAATGAAAACACTTTTATTACCAAGACGTGAATAAACAAGTATATTCATATTCTATTTTTTTTATCCCATGGCTTCGTCCGGATAACTGTCGGAAATTTATACAGAGATAAGAGTCGTCTACGTGTTAATCCCGGTTTTAATAAACTATCAGTATGTAAAATTTTATGCAAATCTTTAATGATTGAAATATTATCGTGAATTCATGCAAGCCAAGTAGATGTTTTTCAGTAAAATTAAATCCTGAATTGAAAAACACGTGGCACCATAAACGTCAAAAAGCATATTTTGTGAACAGCTAAAGGTTTCGTCTTCTCGGTAACAGTATTGTTGTAGGCTGATAATCTTATTTTTTAAAGTTAAAACTGAATTCGATATCACGCCAAGAAAAAGTCATTAAAAAGAATCGCATTTTTTTATGACTGCAGCTTACTATTTTTCTTGGAATCGTTTTTATCCATTATATCGCTAAGGTCATCATATGCCACAAAGGATTAAAATGTATTAGATTTGAGTCACACTCGAGAATACGAAACGGTTTTTTTTTGTTAATTTTTTAGCTTACGTATGGACTTAAAAATATCGCGGTGGGATTTTTATCGCGCACTAAATGTTTAAATGTGGACGATAAGCAGTGCGTTGAAAATCCGGTGTGTGTAAAATTGTAGGAACTTCGCAAAAATTTCGGGAATTTAATAAAAAATCTTTAGGATTATAGCGTGCAGTGTACCGTTTGATTTGCCAGTCATGACATTAAAAAAAAACCGGCCAAGTGCGTGTCGGACTCACACACAAAGGGTTCCGTACCATTGATTTATGAAATTAAAGAATTTAAGTTATTTGTATGAAAGATTACGCGGTAATAAGCGGTTTACGATTTACGAGGTGTTAAAAAAACTACTCACTAGATCTCGTTCAAAACAATTTTCGTTGGTAGTTTTTATAGTAATGTAGGTACATCATGTTTTTTTTAGATTTTTCTTTTGACCTATCCATATACACCCCACACGTATGTGTTTGATGAAAAAAAAAATTGAGTTTCAGTTCTAAGTATGGGGAGCCCCCAATATTTATTATTATTATTTTATTTTTGCATCAAAATCTTAATGCGGTTCACAGAATACATCTACCTACCAAGTTTCAACAGTGTAGCTCTTATAGTTTCGGAAGAAAATGGCTGTGACATACGGATGGACAGACGGACACACAGATATGACGAATCTGTAAGGGTTCCGTTTTTTGCCATTTGGCTACGGAACCCTAAAAATGCTAAAGATTAGGGATATAGCGCCTGTTAAATTTCTAATAGCAAAATTACGCATAGAAGTGACGTTTCAACAAAGTGCGTGAAAAGCAGGAAAAACACGCCTCGGCCCAAAAGGACTTCAAATATTTCCATATTTGTTGGATGTGATTTATCCAATATTTGCAAAAGCACCCTTCCTTAGCTAAAGGCTTCCTTAGGTGCTCTTAAGTTCTTTGCAGCATTTTGATTCAAGAGCACCTGAATTCACTGCTTGTCTGAGACTGAATACAAAGCGTCTTTATTTTATGAAATTTGTTGCGTTTACTCTTGCTTGAATTATAATCAGTGGTAATGGGTTTCACTTTGACAGTTCGACAACATCCATTGCATTATCTAAGTTGTTGTCAAGACACATTTTTCGAAAATAAATATAGCAATGGTTTAGCAATAAATGTAGGTACTTCAAAACACACAGGACAGGACAGGAAAACAACACAGGACAGCCTCCGTGGCGTAGCGGTAGCGAATGCGGCCGTTGCGCAAGGAGGCGCGGGTTCGATCCCCACACAGTGCCAATATTTGTATGCATGAATATGAATATTTGCACTGGTCTGGTCGTGCCTCGGAAAGCACGTTAAGCCGTTGGTCCCGGTTGCCATACAAACATCTTGTGGCAGTCGTTACGGGTTGTTGGAGCCCTCAAAAGTCTAACAATTGGTCTAACTACAATGCTTAGATATCGCCTTCGGGTTGTGGAGGTTAGACGGCAGTCGCTTCACGGAAAATATTGAAGTTTAGCCAAAATCAGCAGTTAGACTGGTAAAGCGGACCCCAGACTCCAAAGCTGAAAAGCTATGGATGCGACTGGGATAAACGCTGAGATGATGATGATGACTTCAAAATGTTTCAAAATCGATATTAATACAACACATTAAACAGGGTGCCGAATTTAAAAATCAAATACTTAGCTATTAAAAATAATATGATTGCAATATGGCTATCTTATAGTTGAGCTGAAAGAAGTCGTACCCAACTACTACGACACGGTTGGTGCAGTGGCTGAGCGATCGACGGTTGTTTTTTTTTTAAATAATTATAAACTAGTGCTTGACTGCGATCCCGCCTGATGGTAAGCAGTGATGCAATCGTTGATGGTAAAGCGCACTAGTTGATAAAGCCTATTCACTTAAAAAACTTAGGAATAGGAAGGATGACGGCAGTTGAGCGAGGTGATGCAATGTTAAACCCAAGACCAACACGACCAAACGATGCTGCGCTAGAGGGTGATTGATCTGGAGACTTTCCACGACTTAACTCTCGATACAATAACATTTGGCGCATCGTACCCGCCACACATCGCAACACAACTGCTCAGACCCGTCCTCCGTACGGCTTCACCAGACATCATAACTTTGAGAAACAAAACTTTGCCTGGTGGGTGGTAACTTGTGCCGACAGCCGATGTTATGGCCTACCATCGATAATGTTGTGTTGCGCTGCGTGTCGTGGTTTCGATCCCCACACGGAAAAAATATTTGTATGACCTACATGTAGTTGTTCCGGGTCTGGCTGTTTGTGTATGTGAGTTTATATGTTTGTAGCCACACCCACCATATCGGAATAATTCCCAGCGTAGGGCACGTTTTTTTTCAAAAAGACTTCAGAAAAAAAAAAGTCAACATTTTTGATGCGGTCAAACGAATTGGGGCGAAACTTTACATAAGAGTTTTAATATTGAAGTAATACAAAGCCTTTACTGTATTATAATATGATTAAGTTATTCTTGGAAACAAACTATGTTATTTCAACATCAAAATTCAGTCTAAAGTTTGTCCCGATTCACACGTACGGACGACAGCAGGTCAACATACCCGAAACTGTTATAAATTCCCTATCAATTTTGATCCGTAATGGTTTATACATAAAGTTGAAAATGTAACAAAGAAAACTGACAAATTGTAGTAGCTTGATGCGCTGTCGTCTGTTCGTCCCTATTCACCCCTGCGTCCCTTTTCACGTCATTTGTAAGTACTTGAAATCTAGTTTTACAAATGCGATGTACTACATAATTAGGTACTTTAATATCATGATAATTTGATTTATTGTCTTAAGTTGTAATACTCAGTTTAAAACGCGATCTTGTATAATTTCAACACAGTATAAGTAAAAGGCTTTAAATGGCATTACACAGGAGTAACTCGATCATGAAGTCTTTGAAGTACTAGATTAGTGTAAGCTTAATGTTTCCTTGCCTACGCCCACTGATTTCGATCTAGTTTAGTCTCTATTAAATTAATTTTCAAGCAATTGGAATTGAGGAAACATTCAGCCACTGAATAATCCTATTATGTTAATTTGAAATGAGAGATAGGGACAATTCATCGGGATCATTGTCTAGCACACTTATTGTTGAGCAGATATGGCACAAAGTATCGAACGTACAAAGCAATGAATTATCAATATGCTTCAGAATTATTGAAATTGTGTATTACGAAATTAGGGTGCAAGATTCAACATTTGCAGCCTTATTCTAACCATTACCGTCCTTCATGTCACGCTACCCTGGTCTGTGCGACTTTCATCTGGTCTTTTTTTATAATAATTATAAACTTGTACTTGACCGCAATCCCGCCTGATGGAAAGCAGTGATGCAATCGTTGCTGGAAAAGCGCGCTAGTTTATTAAGCGCCTGTTCACTCAAAAAAACAGAGAGAATAGGAAGGAAGACGGCATAAGAGCGGGGTGATGCAATGTTAAACCCAACACCATGACCAACGATGCTGCGCCAGAGAGAGATTGATCTGGAGACCCTCCGCGACCGAACTCCCGACAACAACATTTGGTGCATCGTACCCGGCACACATCGCAACGCAACTGCTCAGACCCTTCCTCCGTACGGCTGCACCAAACATTGCATGCGGAACACGACGAATCGCTCGGTGGCAAGACTTTGTCTGGTGGGTGGTAACTTCTGCCGGCAGCCGATGTTATGACCTACCGAGAAAAGTCTTTCCTGCGATCATCTATTTATTGATCATTCACCCACTTGACTTTTGACCAAACAACGCTCCTTCTTTCGTTTATAGCTAACCATTATATATGGAAACTGCTGAATTAATGTTAATCCTAATTTTGGATTAAGTAATTTTCGTTATTTGAGAAGGCTTATAAGTTTTACTCATGATTTCCCAACTTTTCCAAATATCTTGTGGTTGACTTCCACTGTACCCAGATGCAGTTATCAGCGACCACTTATAATTTAAATGGAGCGACTGAATGTCTATCTTCCTCATTTAGTTATTTGTCCCGGGGTTTTGTAATTGTCAGACTTTTGGGTTTCTCATGACCCTTACTGGCTGTCAATGATTCAAGTATGATTGACGAAAACACCTGATTTTCTTTACGTATAAAATCAGGTGTTTTCGTAGCATAGTCGTTATGAAAATTATAAACCAGAAAGTGAGTTTGTTTGTTTGTACCGGTTTCACGCCGTAACTACTGAACCGATTGCTTTGAAATTTTGCTGACGTAACGTTAGAAGTCCAGATTAAATAATAGGGTACTGTTTATCTCAGAAAAGTCTGATGTTCCCAAGGGAAAACAAAACTACGCAAATTCCACGCGGGCGAAGCCGCGGGCGGAAAGCTAAAATTGTATTGTGTAGCTGTACTGCTGAGAAGTAGAGGACGGGCGTTTAGGGGACTGTCTTAAGTAATATTGAAGTTCAAAAAGTGCTGATACTCATACTACTGACCTCATTTGAATAAATAACTTTTTGCGTCCTCCGTGGTGCAGCGATCAACACGCCTGCCTGTGACATGGAGGCCCCGGGTTCGATCCCCGGACAGGTCATGATTATAAAATATAGTATCGTTGAGTTAGTATCCCATACCACAAGTCTCGAACTTACTTTGGGGCTAGCTCAATCTGTTTGATTTGTCCGTATATATTTATTTATTTTTTTAATTTGATTTATAAATTTATTTGTTTACAAGCAACAATAAAAAGATTTACATTCTACTCGCATTTGTCAGTTAATTCATTCCCCGTCCATGAATCACATATGATTGAGGTTGATTGTATTATTGTGTCTACTTTGTGGACAGTGAAATTGTTAATAATGCAAAAGCATCATTTCAGTGAAAGTATATATAATTGCAGTTAAAAAAAAAATTGTTTCGCTTATAGGTTCCAAGGTCTACTTGTTTATGTATCTGGGTTTTAACATTTGTAAACGCACCCACAATACACTGTATATTTTAAAACAACAGTTTCACAATTACACCCTGTATTCTTGCACCTTGTAGTGTTGTTTGTTTTAAACCCCAACTTTGTTTTTCTCATCTAGTTTCCACACAGGAATTAAATACAAGCAAGTTTTATACCTAACTTATTTTGTGTTAGAAAACAACAATGTCACCTCGGCAAATTAATTACGTAGACACGAAGTAGTGTCTATTACTAAGTTTCTTATAACTTAGACATCCCGAGTGTCTCGTTAAAGGTCATTGAACTGTGAACATGGTTTAATTAAAGTCTGTAAATTAAATTTTATTTCGATTGACGATTTTCCACTTCATTTTTACAAAGGAATGGATTGCAGAAAAGCAATCAATCTTTAACTGAAGACAATTTCATTATTTCCAAACGTTGGTAGGTAGGTATAGGTAGTTTGGGAACAATAAAAGGATTCGTTCTCAAGTGTCAATTTAGTGTCTCTTTTTAGTTAGTCAAACAAATCTAATGAATCATTTAAAAGGGCTGTAAGTTGATAGTAAATATTTTTCTGTAGGCCTTTTTCGAACATAAAATTATATCGATGTATTAATTGTTTTATCATGTGCCTCTCGCTTTTTTTTGCAGACCTTGAAAGTACACACTTTCAAGCTCTTTGTCTAAATTCTTATTTCTACAAATGTAATCAAAGATACCATGACTTTCTGCGACACAAAGGCATATCGGGCACAAAGGCACTTTAGGTTTGTAAATTATGTATTTTCTATTTTATTACGTAGGTACAGGATACTTCTTTATAGGCTATATGGAAGGCAGGCATTAAGACCGACTAGAGAACAATGTAAAAGTAAATTTCAATTATTTTTAAAAGAGTATCTGTGGAGTTCGTCTCTTTTTCACACGAAACAACCGATCGGAACCGTTTACCTAGCTTTAACCTTTTTTTATTGTTTTTGCAGTAGAAACACTCGTGGACTTCCTCCATGGTAGGGGAGACAGAGGGACATGCCCCCTGACTCCTGTTGGCTAAACCACCGCGTCCCATGACTTGGGGTGTGGGATCCGCATAAGCATTGACCGCTCTGTCGACAGGCCTTTTCTTGTGGATTAGACTTGTACCTACTGAATAAAACCCACCCATCCTTTTGCCTCTGTGCCAGAGCCACGATCTTTCAAACAACCCGCAGCCCTGGTACCAGTCTAACAACAGTCTGGCAACAGTCTCTGTGAACCCCGTTTCGATGTGCTGACATCTCTTTAAGGCGCGTGTGGAATACAAAGCGCCATCGACTCGGACTTAGTCCTTAGCGGGCCGCTGCTACTAAACCATCAATATTTAAAACATGGTACCATTCAAACGACCAAAATGGGTTTGCAAAAGCGATTTCTGACTGGGCCAGAAATAAATCACCAGTCCTATAGACTCAAACACAGCGTCCTTTGAGTCCAATGCATTGCTAATAGACTTGTAAGCCAAGACGAGATCATCAGTGTGTAAACTTCGCAACTCTGGCTCCACAGGTAAGTTCTTAACTCATTACCACGGATAACTGTCGACTGATAATTTGCTTCGAATCTACGTTCGCTCCGACGGATGTTTGAAACTTTCTTTGCAAATTCCGAGGTTTGTTTGTGCCAAGTTTATTCGTTTATACGTATTTATCGTGATACGATTACATTGCTTTTCGTGTTGACTATTGCGGTCTCTCGGACACATATTGGACTTTTCATGTATGTAATCCGGGGTTGGATTACGTTTGCCGTGTCAAGATTAAAGTTTTTTTCACTACGGAAGTGTGTATTCATTCAGAATGGCTACACATTTCTGTTCTGTGTTGTAATTTTTTTTCTTTTTTAGTCAATTCTTTTTCGATTTCATCTATGTAGTTGCTTATTGTTTTTTATTAATATAATTATTGATTGAATTATTATAATAATTAATTGTTCCCGTCATCCTCTTTCTCTTTCTTGTTTGTTATTTTTACTTCAGTTTTATGTTATACCGTTATATTGTGATCGGCTAATGCTTCTCCAATATTATTTATTATTGTGAACGGTTCGGGATGGTAAAGTCATAAATTATCCCCCTTGTTAAGCGGATTAGGAATGCCGGAATTATCTTGTTTGTTATACAGATGTATGTCACTGTCCTTTTTCTCTGATATAATCTCTTGGGTACCTTCTAAGATACCATTGAGATGTATTGGATCCAACTTTTCCTTCTTTTTCTTTAATCAGCCACACAGTAAATAAGTTAGAAAAACATGGCATCAAAGCATTTTAGCAAATATAGGTACGAAGTAATCCATTTTTATTGAATCGCAATATCAAATGTCAATGCAATTCCTACCGTAATAGTACTTTGTAGTTTCGAATTCCTTATGTAAAACAATAAATTGAACTACCTCTCAAAGCATTCAAAGTTTCTGAAACTGAATAACCGTGACAAATTACCAGCTATGTGCGAAAGGCGACCAACGTATCCGAATTACAAATCATTGTTTTTAACTGTACCTATTGGACTCTCTTGGTTCTAATCTGTCCTCAAACCGCACGTTTCCAGTGTCATTTTTTTTAAACTGGTTTTTGAATTCATTGACGAATAAATTTATATTAAACGTAATGTGTGTTTGTAACGTGTATAACGTTATTTTTGTATATGCGAAACCCGAAACCCGTGGTGTCATTTATCTAAGGCTATCGTATCTATATTATCTACCATATGACTCTGAAGAAAACAAAATATGAATTGCGAACATACGGCCCATTAAATAAACACAATCAACTCAAATCAACACTCGACACGAACACAACGGGAAAATAGAACTGTCAGTCGCCATTCAAATGTCATAACCACTGTCATGGCTACCTTAATAAAGGGCTATCTCACTAAAAAACGTTTCAAATAATTAATTATATCTACTTGTATTTCTATTCAAATTAATTTAGTAATATTTTTACCCGACTACGGCAAAGCAAAAGGAGGGTTATGATTTTGACAGGCTATGTATGTATGTATGTATGTATGTATGTATGTATGTTCATCTGTTCCCTCGTAACTTCTAAACTACTTATTCGAATTCGATAAATGACATATCATTAGAAGCGTCTTAATTGTCTGCTGGTTATAGGCTATATGGAGTTTCACAAAATCTAACGTGGCGCCCTCTAGCGGACAAAACATACAGAGTAAAAAAATAAAGTTTAGATAAATATGCCGTGTTTGGTATCATTTGAAAGGGCTTAACTTGTACATTTTGAATATATATATATTACTAGCATTTGCTTGTGACTTTACCTGTATTCATGGGCTGATTGCATATAATTCATATCTTTTCGTTCACAGATAGCTTCTTTACTACTTATCAGAATAAGACCACTGCAGCACCATTAGAAGGGCCTTGATATTCTGTTGGTTATGAGCTATAAAGCTTGCCACCAAATTTAGTATTACGCCCTCTAGCGGACAAAAAGTTCTATGTTAATACAAAATTAAAATAAATATATCGTATTTGGTATCATCTGAAAGAGCTTCACGAGTACTTTATGTTTGTACATAATCCCTAGTAATGCTTCGTAGAAATTTTATGTCGCTCTCAGTAGAGTTAAAACCATAGAGGGATTATTTATAAGTGCCTTGGATCATAATAAATTACTTAAAAATCCACATGACAGTCGATCGTTAGCAGAATTAGATAGATTAAGAAATCTTCCCAGGTCCTCTTAATATAAGTTTTTTTTTAAATAATTATAAACTAGCGCTTGACTGCAATCCCGCCTGATGGTAAGCAGTGACGCAATCCTTGATGCCTGCGCACTTGTTTATTAAGCCTATTCACTTAAAAAACTTAGGAATAGCAAGGATGACGACAGTTGAGCCAGGTGATGCAATGTTAAATCCAAGACCAACACGACCAAACTCCCGACACAACAACATTTGGCGCAACGTACTCGCCACACAACGCAACACAAAGTGCTCAGACGCGTCCTCCGTACGGCTTCACCAGACATCATGCTGGAACACGACGAATCCGCTTTGTCTGGTGGGTGGTAACTTCTGCCGGCAGCCGATGTCTCAGCCTACCACCGTTAGAAAAACATCCAATCTATTTATACTAACGGCCTCATCCACTAATTCATGACCCATTCGGTGCCATCGACGCAAATGTGCGTCGCTACTACGAAAAACCGGGAGCTTCATACGGGGAAACCGTTGCTATACGCGCTACGCTCCAAGCACTACGAAATAGTAAAATAGGACATCTCTACATATTACTATACGCCGATACATAAGTCAAAAGAGATGTCGTATGTTAACTACCTAGTTTTTAGTTCGTCAATTTAACTTTTATTAATATTATGCGCCACAAATACACTTTAACACCAAAATAGTACAAATAATAAAAAGTTAAAAAACTAAAACCCAACTACGACAAAAAACGACGCTGAAAAAGTATAAAACAAGATTTTCAGAATACTGAACTGAACAAAGTTGCTAATATAGTTGCAAGTAAATGGACACAGTAGACTCTACCAAGATGCCTTCGTTGTAAATTGACAATAATGTCTTACGATACTATTCTGAAGTATGCAATATTCACTATTTAGAGATAAATTTTCATGTTTGGAAAGGCGTAGTCACACGTTACATATACCTACCGTAGCACTTTCATAACGTGTGACTGCGGTTTTCCAAACATGAAAATTTATCTCTAAATAGTGAATATTGCATACTTCAGAATAGTATCGTAAGACATTATTGTCAATTTACAACGAAGGCATCTTGGTAGAGTCTACTGTGTCCATTTACTTGCAACTATATTAGCAACTTTGTTCAGTTCAGTATTCTGAAAATCTTGTTTTATACTTTTTCAGCGTCGTTTTTTGTCGTAGTTGGGTTTTAGTTTTTAACTTTTTATTATTATGAAAATCTTTTATTTTTTTCCTTTTTTTTTATATAGCCTACATAGTGGTGGCCCAAAATGAAACATCTCCTTTGACCTCGTATCCGATACAAACGGTGTCACGTGAGTGCTGAAAAATATCAATTTTCTCGACCCAACAAATTACATCCACGAATATTTCATACACTATCAACGCTAAAACAATGGCCACTTACCACCCGGATAACGGGCAAAAAGGGTCATAAAACACTTTCAAAGTTTTAAATTTTTAGTTAGTCTGGTACGAAGAGCGTTACAAACGACGAGTTATGGATAGTATTTTACATTTAGTACCAGTGTCTAGCCTCTACATTATATGCAATCGCAAATGGAAATAGGTTTGCATCGAGTGAGCATCGGTATGCATATTTCATGGCGGTAACCTACTGCGAAGGTTTGCTAGTGACTTATCAATATATGCATTTTCTCATACAAATTTGTGGCTGCGTTAGCGAAAATGTTGGTTTTCGAAATGGATTTTCTTGCGTTGGGAGAAACTCGAATGTATTGAACGTGAAGGAATGACTGAGAAAGTCTGAAAATATTGTCGTAAAAAGACTACGGTAAATCTGTACAACGAACTGATTTTAATATTCAGCCTACAAGGTGACAGACATTAGGCTGTGGAAGTTGAAGGCAGACGCTCCTTGTAGAATACTAGTTTAGATGTATGAGGAACAGGGTATAAAGTTCAATCAAAATCAAAAAATCAAAATCAAATCACTTATCAATACATAGTATAAAACAAAGTCGCTTTCGCTGTATGTCCGTATGTATGCTTAGATCTACGCAACTAACTTAACTACGCAACGGATTTTGACGCGGTTTTTTTTAATAGATAGAGTGATTCTTAAGGAAGGTTTGTATGTAGGTATAATATATGCTACCTTTTATCCCGGAAAAATTTGATGTTCCCGAGGGAAATCTAAAAAGCGCGATATAACCGAACTCCACGCGGGCGAAGCCGCGGGCGGAAAGCTAGTGTAGTATAAAATAAAGTCGCTTTCTCTGCCCCTATATCCCTATGTATGCTTAAATCTTTAAAACTACGCAACGGATTTTGATGCGATTTTTTTGAAATACACACATCAAAAGTGTCTAGGGATCAAGCATTTTTATGCGGATTTCTTGAGATTGAGATGTGGCTTTGTAATAAATTTATGATTTTATAAATTTATATGGATCCTTTTTGGTGCATTTCATAATTTGAATCAGGAACTGTGAATCAAATTCGAGTAAAAGATGAAAATCAGCTGTCAATATTTTCCCTATAAAAACATACAACGCATTGAAGACATTATTAGTGCTACTGTTTCCCTACTACTGATTAAAACCAACGTTATTATGGAGCGGCGACGTCATTTAAGCAGGGAAGAAATGCTCAGAGCCGTGGGAATGATAGAAGCTGGTTCCCGGCAACGTACTGTGGCTTTAGCTCTGAATACAAGTCAGAGTGTTATCAGTCGACTTTGGACACGTTACCGAAGCACTGGTACCGTGGCTGAGCGCCATGGAGGACGGTATCGCTGCACCACACGGAGACAAGACCGATACATTCAAATCTTAACTCGAAGAGCTCCAACAATAACCGCCATGATGTTAGCCGTGAGGCTTCATCACTCTTCAGGGAACTTAATTAGCGACCAAACAGTCAGAAACCGCTTGCATGAAGTGAACCTTCATTCCCGAAGACCGCTACGGGTACCACCTATAGCAATGCACAATCGTAGGATTCGATATCAATGGGCTCTTGAACACAGAAATTGGGCAGAAGAACAATGGCGTTTCGTGTGCTTTTCTGATGAGTCTCGTTTTGGTATGAGACCGGATACAAGACGTATACGACACTGGAGAACCCCTGGACGCCAACAGCGATTAAAATCCTGCCAGGAAGTCCATCCTTATAGTGGTGGAACCATCATGGTATGGGCGGGTATTTGGATCGGCGGAAGAACTGAGTTGATTTGGATCAGAGGCAACCTCAATGCTCAAATTTATGCTGAAACGATTGTATCAGACGTCATCGTTCCTCTACAAGTGCAAATCGGTCCCTTATTTCAGTTAATGCATGATAATGCACGACCGCACACCGCAAGAGTTGTAAGACAGACTCTCGCCGCAGCTAACATCAATGTCCTGCCCTGGCCTGCTCAGTCGCCAGACTTGAACCCGATTGAGCATGCATGGGATATGCTACAGAGAAGAGCTCTGCCGAATATGGAGGGTATCCAGTCGCAAGAAGACCTTTTTTTGTTGTTGCAACGAACATGGGCGGCCATTCCACAGCGTGATTTGGATGAACTCATTTTGAGTATGCCAAACCGATGTTCTTGTGTTGTTAGTGTTCGCGGTAGAAACACGGATTATTAATTGTTTAAGTTACCCAATAAAATTTTAGAGAAAACTGTTATTTCAGTCTTTTTTTCGAACTTTTGTGTTAGTGGTTCAAATGTCAAATATCCCTTTATTAGGAAAATGGCAAATTTCTTTATTAATGCAAAGGTGACTTGGTTTATCGTTACTGTGACAAACGAAAACACTTTATTTGATGAATCCTTAAAGAAAATTTTAATTAATATCAATCAGGAGAAAAGTTATTGCAAAAATATATGTTGATCCCTAGACACTTTCGATGTGTGTAGATAGAATGATTTAAGTGGAAGTTTTATATGTACCTATAATACATGCACCCGTGCGAAGCCGGGGCGGGTTGCTAGTTCCAAATAAACCAGTTACAGGCACTTTTGAATTGTCAGAAGGTCGGTCAGTCAATAAAATGAAGCTAGTCGCCCATTCCAACGAGTAGGTACCTATGGAGAAGAACGGGCAAGAAACTCCATGGACACTTTTTAAATTTTTAAGCTATTGTTACAACTACTTGATTACATAATTCATGATCAAACCAACCGTGTGAGAACGATGCAGAAATATATTGTACGCTGAGGGCGTCCATTATGGAAAACACACAAAAATCAATTCAGAAATTAAAATACGCCGTGGCAGCTAAGAGATGACCAGTCCCCTCTGACGGCGTCCGGCGTCCGTCAATCATCTTTCGTAGAAAAGAGAGGATACTTTGACCAGATGGGTGTTTTACTCGATGATTGATGTCTGTTACTTTGCTTGTGAGATGCAGGATTTGCATGACGTCAGTATGACGTGTTGTTTGCATATGGCGTTGTAGATACCGCTACTAATGTAGCGCTAAGCTAAGCGTATAAGCTGCATTCAGTTAGACTGTCGCACAGAAATCGTAATACCAAGTCAATACGATATCTGTGGACTGGCGTCTCTGCTGTATTGACTATTTTAACCCGTTATATATTGTATTCTCTTAAAAAAACATTTTTCTTCCGTTGAATAATAATAAAAATCCGATTGGCTATCAATTTTTAAAGATTTTATTTCCATAAAAGGTTTTACGAAATATAAATAACAACTCGCTGATGTTTCGGTTAAACAATGAAATGAAATTAATTTCAGAAGTAATTTGATTGTTTTTCATTCAATCAATTGCAAATTCAGGGAGGGAGTACCGCAAAAAGAATACCTGCACCTACGATGGGATGATGTTTGAGCAGCCAAATGGTATAACCATATAACATGCCGTAAAGTGTGACTCCATGCCTCTGCCATGACTTATAAGCTGTAGGAACCCAGGAGGTGACTGCTGGAGGTGTTTATTTTGTGTAAATAATTTCATCACCACTGCTCTCAAAACGGTGAAGGAAAACATCGTGAGCAAACCGGCATTTCCTAGACCCCAAAACTTCGAAGACATGTGACATCTACCAACCCGCACCAATCCAGCGTGGTAGATTAAGGCCCACTTAATCTCACCGAGAGGAGGCCGGTGTTCCAACAGTGGAAACATTATAGGCTGATTATGTTATGGTTATGTAGAAGGTGAAATCCTGAAAAGGTGAAGTCACATGTATAAATCACTAGCGGCCGCCAGCGACTTCGTTCGCGTGGTTTAGTTATGCTCCGCTCTTATTAGTCGCAGCATGATGTTATATAGCCTAAAGCCTTCCTGGATTAATGGGCTATCCAACGCAAAAAGAATTTTTCAAATCGGACCAGTAGTTCCCGAGATTAGCGCGCACAAACAAACAAACAAACATACAAACAAACTCTTCAGCTTTATATATTATATTAGTATAGATTAAATTTAAACTCTAACGAACAAAGTATGGTATATATATTCAACCCTATCATTTCATAAAATTAATATGTGACGTTGACGCACAAAGGAGTCATACAAATCTGACCATCTGTGACAAGAACGAAGGTTCAAAATCATGAAATATGTGTAAATTAATAGAGGTCTCTAAACATTCGTGCTAGTTAAGACTAACAATGCGAATCGCTACGTTTCGGCGTACTCAAATGCGTTTGTGGTTCTGAATTTACAATTGTACACTTTGAACGAGGCCGTTGCGGGTAGACTTGACAAACGCATGGACGGTCTCACTGACACGGCGATGCGGAAAGCACGTGTGAGGTAAATTTCAATTGAGTTGACTTCGTGATGTTTACTTTGAGCATTCATAGAGCGGTGAAAAGTGCGTGTTCATAATAAACTACAAGAATCCTGAAATGAAAATTTTGATTCTTGACTGTGGGAAATTAGTGGGTAGTTTTCTCATCGCCATGATACTTCTTTATACTATTAATGAACTTAAATGATTTTTTCGAAAGCCCTAATTCCTAGATCTACCGGTGTTTTTTGAAAACTTTTGATATAATTACTAAAACTTAAAGTACAAGTAAACAAAATATTGTATATAATTTGTTGGCTGATGAATTTTCTACCAGTCAATCAAGTTTGATTCTTGAAAGCCCAATTATGGAGTAATACTAGCAGAACTTTAAGATAGACCCGAAGGAGCTGAGCGGAATTACTCTTTTATTTATACAATGTGTAACATAAAGGGTATATACATAAAAAGGGCATGGCATCTTTACATGATACTAGTGGCACAGAGATATTGAAGACATTTATCGGATTTTGGCAAGTAACGTGACGGGTAACGTATGTAGTGTGCTGCCACGTTTGTTATGATTTGATTTTAAAAAACACACGAAACCGAAAAACTGGTAGGTACCTACTAATTTTTTGAGTATTTTATTTTGAGTTGAAACCCTTCCGATATCGTTTGATATCATCTAAAGATGCCATGCCCTTGGTGTATATATACCCTTTTTGTTACATGTTGTATAAAAGAGTAATTCTGTAGATGCAACTGGTTACCGGGTCGAGGGATTTCGTAGCAGAGGGTAATAAAAGATTAACGGTTTATTTGCTTTTAATTAACTACCAACTGGCATCCATTTTACTTTCATTAACTAAACGTTTAGAAAATAAACACACAGATGTTGTACCGCTCCCGATTAATTGACAAACTTTCCAGACTTTACTAGTAGTTATACTAGCTTCTGGCCATGATTTCGTTCACATGAAATGTCTTGTTCCGTTTGTCCTAGCACTTAATTTTTGTCCAACGTTGTTTGTAACTTCTTTTTGTTTTCGTCGAGCCTTATAGAATGAAATTAAATAGCATATAGACTTCCTCAAGAATTGGGCTATCAAAAATAACAATAAGTTCGGTTCGGTTCGGTTTAAACGGTAAAAAATAACGAATTAATAATAAAATACTAGTAATACTTTTCTATATGAGAGAAGACCTGAGCCCAGCAGTAGGACAATAACAAAGGTAGATTATAAAAATATGAAAACCTTTAAACCTTTAATTGTAAGTCAAAAAGCTTCAAGATAATAGTTGTGTCTGTTTATTCCTATATGTCTTGTGCAACCTTTTTCTTGTATGTTTTAAGTTATTCTTTGTATTTGTATTTCTTTGGGCAAATTTTTGATCTCCTGTTGGTTTAATTTTAGTGTTGGATTTCTTTTTTGACTTAAGAACGAGCCTAACCTTGTTATTATCTTTGTATAGTTTATATCCGCTTAATATTAGTACTTACATTTATTTAGTTTAAGTTAAGTACCACTCATCTTCGTGAACGTTGGTTCACCTGTTATTGGCAACTGTATAAGCCTTTTACTCATAACAACGCTATTTGTTAATTTATGTACAGAAGCTGTTGGTATACCTTTATTAATATATAAATAAAGAAATAAATAATAAATAAGTAAAGAAATAAATAATAAATAAATAAATTTATAAAAAATGAAACTAACGGACTCACACCAGGACTGGCGAAGGGCCAGCATTTGTGCCGGATGAAGTCGATTTCATGAGCTCCAGCCAATGTTGTGTGCTTTTCTTCGCACTTTGAGCTGGCGTCGAATCTTGCTGGAATACCCACTGCCTGTTATTGAACATGGTATGAGAAAAAGGTTCCACAAGATTTGTCAGAACTATATTATAATACACAACTGCATTCGTTTTTACACCTTTCTCACAAAATTGTACCTCAGTTAAGCCCCAATAAGAAACTCCCAACCATACCATGAGCGAGGACGGAAAACGACTTTGTTTACGCGGAATACGGTTCTCAAGAATAGGCTATCAAAAGTAAGAACACTTTAAAAATGTGCATAGTAGGCTCACAGATTAACACGTTCAAACTATTAATCAATTTAGTAAATCGATACCTTAATTCGCAAAACAGATTTTTCCATAAAAGATTTTTTACAGGAGATGCTTATAACTGTAGGTACTTAGTTTCATACACCACTTAAGGAAAAATCTAAAATACACAATTATGTTAGATAGCACCGTAAACTACTATTTTAGTTAATGTAGACTCCTTTATACCTATTAATTAAAATACTATCCTGTTTTTAGGAGTTAAACAAAAACGAAAACTCACAAAATGTGGAGTTAGCCGATTTCCGAATTAACAAGAAACTTCCGACACAACAACATTTGGCGCATCGTACCCGGCACACATTGCAACAGAACTGCTCAGACTCGTCCTTCATACAGCTTCACCAGACATCATGCCGGAACACGCATTGTAAAATTAAAATCAATTCAATTCATCAAGGCAATTTACTTGTTTTTCGTATAGAGTCACCCTCAAAAAGTTGTATATACCTACGGGCAAAGAACCATTTTACTGTCAAAAACGTTTGTTTTACAATATTGTTTACGTTACAGGTACAAAATACAGTGTACCATTTATTTTACCGAAACAAAGTAATCAGTTGGTCCCAAAACATCTATACCTACACCATATGAACAAAACAAGGTAAATTACATTTATGTTAGCCAAACTCCATTCGCAATAACATCAGACGGAAGTTAAAAAAGGTTGTTTTAAGGGTACACTTTGTAATGAAAGTACAATATATGTATTTTGTGCTCTGTTAAGTCTTGGTGGCCTAGTAGTCGTGGCGGCCTAGTGGTTGAAACACCAGCTTCTCAAGTATGAGTGTGCGGGTTCGATTTCAGGTCAGGCAAGTACCAATGTAACTTTACTAAGTTATATATACTTTCTAAGTATATCTTGGACACCAATGACTGATTATAAGGTGAAGGAAAACACTTTTAGGAAACCTGGACTTTAAGGACCGTATTCCAGAAGGAAACGCAAGCATTGATCTCTGTTTAAAGCATTACTTAAAATTAGTTTCAACCAATCAAATGGCTTGAAACGAGACTTAAGTAAAGCTTGAGTTTTGAGTGACGTTCTGTAATACGGACCTTAGTCTGTAATCGGCAACCCGCGTTGAGCAAGCGTGGTGATAACGCTCTATCCTTCTCATATCATGAGAGGAGACCTGTGCCCAACGGTGGGACGATAAAAAGATTGATGATGTGCTTTCTTATAGTTAAGATTGATGCTGAATTTATTGTAATTAACTTATATGTCAACTGTTACAATGAAATCAACCCATTGGAACCATCTCTCTGCTGGATTTATGAGGGTTTTAATTAAATAAGTCATTTAGTTTTTCTTTAACTACGTAAGTGTCGATATTAATAACCTTTTAGAATCAGGGGTTTCAGTATTTCTAACGCTCTACAGGTAAGGGTCAAAAGTGCATTACAACTTTTGAACTTTATTGCTATAACAATAAGTGTCAAAAGTAGTACTCCACATGTTACTGTAAGTCTCAAATCCGAAATGTTTTCTAATCCGGTCATACGTTATGATAGCAGGTTTTTTTTTTAAATTTTACTGGGTTATTGCATCCGCCAAAATACGTTAGGTTGATTGTGATTCACGTGTGGATACTTGTGAATCTATGTTACCTGTTTTTTTTTTATCAATTTTAGTTATTTAGGTGTTGTGTATTATTGTTTTGTTTTAATACGTTATTGTTTTTAATAATGTCATTACAGTTAAAACATTGTTAAAAATATCTATTAGATTTTAGAAAATGGATTTTTTTTTACCATTTATGTAAAATACCACATACAAATGTCGTATAGACAAGTAAAAATAGAACAAATGTAAGGTACAGAGGAGATTTTTATTGCATAACAAATCTCTTTTAGCATACCTGCAACAGGACAATAAATAATGAAATGTAGACAGCGTGTGAAAAAGTAAATGATTGTAGACAATAAAATGGTTTCTTGTTCGGATATACATCTTTGCGCTCCACTACTGCGCTCAGATGGCTCTTAGCAGGAAAATAAATGATAGCTGGCAGGCTTTTAGCTAATTTAATAATGTGTTGTGTACTGTTTTGCTTAATGCTCTGCTAATTTTATTATCGATCTAACTGATGGCTTTCTGGTTTTGTCGACCTCGTAATTGGTTTATCGTCATCCTAAGGTTGAAGTTTACAATATACAAATGTCATTAAACCTCAAGATCTAATTCCGTCTTGAGAGCAGTAGAAATGAAATTATTTACAAAAGTAAAATGCGTGTCTGAGTTAGATCTCATGACCGTTAGTCAAAACCCGTTAACCAAGCCCACTGGTTTTCCCATAGAGGCCTGGTGGCCTCTATAGCAGTGGTCTGCTATAGAGGCCACCAGTGCTATAGAGGCCACCAGTGCTATAGAGGCTACCAGTGCTATAGAGTCCAACACTGCTATAGAGGGTGTGGAGGCATGAGGAACAGGGAGTAAAGTTCACTCATCCTCCATAGAAAAGGGAGGATCCTCCAACCAGACGGGTGTTATGTCTGGCGGGCACTTGCCCAATGCTTGAAATCGGGAAGTTGTATATGTGCTAATTGCACGGTAAACTCTGATTACGAGATGTAGAAATCGGGTGACGTCAGTATGACGCGTTGTTCGCATGCGGCGGTTGTAGCTACCGCTACTGCTGTAGAGGGTACCACTGCTATAGATAGAGGGTACCACTGCTATAGAGGCCACCACTGATATAGAGTCCAACACTGCTATAGAGTCCAACACTGCTATAGAGGGTACGGGTACCACTGCTGTAGAGGCCACCACTACTATAGAAGCCATCAATGCTGTAGAGGTTAGCTGTAGAGGTCATCACTATTATAGAGGGCCACACAGCTGTAGAGTCGGTGGCTTCTTCTTCTTCTCATTTGATGGTCTGTACAATAGTGGTGACTACTGTACAGGCCATCAGATGTGGTTGGTGATCTCTATAGCAGTGTTCTGCTATAGAGACCACCACTGCTGTACAGGCGACCACTGTTATAGAAGCCACCAATGCTTTAGAGGCCAGTAAATTTCTTGGTACGGTTTTCCAAATAAAGCAATTAAGTAAAAAGTAGCGTCATCGTCATCACCAACCATTTTACTGTGTTTCTTCACTTGTATGTGCGCTAGGGCCACGGTTTCTTTTTTAACCAACCCGGAACCCTGACCCAGCAGGCATCAGATCCCGTCACGATGTGCTGACATCTCGCCGTCAACGCGCCGTCGACTCGGGCGAGCTGCCCACTTCTCACCGCCCGCAAGCCCGCGCCTACGGTGTCCGGGAGTTCGATGTTGACTCCCGATCAGGGCGTCTTCTGCGGCGGCTAGTGGGGTGAGGGCGCTGGGATTCCCGCTCCCTCATGCGCTTCAAGGACTTCTTATTAACTATGGGATTAGCAATATCCTTGACGATTATATAGAATCTGATTGAAAGCGTCTCCCAATTAGGGTACTAGTTACGCCCTTAGAATTTCACAACACAAAGCTCTCAGAGGCCCTTGAAAGAACACAAGCAATAGTTTGAGGAAACAATAATTGCTCCACCGCAACCAATACCGTTCCAAATTAAATTTCCTAGTACCGATAGACGCCATTATTACTTGAAGTGAACACTAAATCAGCCTGAATATACATAGGAGGATTTGAGTATCGTTCAATACATCTTCTCAAAGGCTTTAATTTAGTGTTCACTAAGGGTCGTTTATCGTAGTCAGTTTTGTATAGTTTGTAGCGCTAATCTCAAAACTAAACGTGGGCGTGGGTTGTGTAAGCTTGTGTGTCGCAAGCCTGTAAATGTAATCATTGTTTAGTTTTAAGAGATTTATAGACCAGCAAATTTTATAAAAACTCTTCAAAATTCTCAGATTTTTGTCCGGCAGGAATTGTCTACAGACCTGACAGGAAACCGCGACTAATACCAAGCTTCCAAATACCTATACAGTTTGTTATGTTTTTGTTATTGTCATACATAATTATTGTATTTGGACTATATATCGCTCTGTAATTCAATTGATTGATAGAATGCTGCTAAACAATTTTGTGTTCTTTGGGGTTGACACTAAGGCTATAATTTCCTTTAGATTCCTATCGAGTAAACCGTTACTTAGTAAACATTTAGCTGATTTTTTGTAACGTTATAAACTAGTGCTAGACTGTGATCCCGCGTAATGGTAAACAGTGATGCAATCGTTGATGGTAAAGCACGCTAATTTATTAAGAGCCAATTCACTCCAGCTTTAAATACACTTAAATAACAATCGGACGGGAAGACCGCTGGCAAATTGTTCCTTCGCACATTTGTATAAAGATAAAAAATATGCAGCTAAACGAAATTGGACGCGTTTCTTGAAATTATGATAGTGCTCCTCGTATCACACTGAGAATTATCCAAAATGCGGTCAAGTATAACACGTTACCAATATAGCGTGTTCTTTAACAAGCAAAATTAAGTCTTATGTTGAAGAAGCTGTTGCAGGCAAATTGTTCCAGTCCTTCTATGTATCTACGTGGTATAAAAGACCTGGTGAAACGCTTCGTCCGGATCCAAGAGCTGACACTAACATCAGCTGCTGATAAACAGCTAATCCATTAATTTTTATGTACCAATAGAGGATATGGGTGTGCACTTCAATTCCAATTTCGCGTGTATTGGTATTGAAGCTTTATAGTTATCAGGTGTTTGTGAGTGCCCAATTTAATTATTCACACTTCGTAGGTACACACTTGGATACTATGTAATAACACTAATTGGTTCTGTGCAACGTTTGACTGTAGAACAAATGAATTTAGTTTCAAACTTAATTTCTAACACTTAATGAAAATTTGCTTCTATTACGCAAGCATTAGAAACTTACATAATAATAATATAGGTATGGCATTATGAATAGATATGAAAAAGATGATTTTTTACTCCTATTGAAAAATCAAAGTTATACAAAGAATCCATACTAATATTATAAATGCGAAAGTATCTCTATCTTTCTGTCTGTCTGTCCGGCTTAACGCCAAAACTACTGAACCGATTGTAATGAAGTTTGATACACAGATAGTCTAGAGCCGGAGAAAGGACATAGGCTATATAACAGCCCGCTATGACCGATAGGAGCAGAGCAGTAACAAAAAATGTTGCGAAAACGGGAGCTAACGCGGACGTACATATTGCTCCCATTATTTTACCAGGCACTCATATCAACTTTCTTCTCTTAACTCTCTAACTCATATCAAAGTTCTTTTTAATTTACGGGACCACCGCGTGCTGTAAACTGAAGTCTACGCGGACGGAGGCGCGGGAAACAGCTAGTAAAATAAAATAAAAAAAACAAGTAAAAAAAAGAACATGTAGGACTGAATGAGGCCCAAAAGCGCCGATCACAGCATGTCTAGCTGAATGAAGATCTTATACCACAAGGCTGCCTTGGTAAAAAGATAAAAATAAAACTCTGTCCAAACGTTATTTGAAACACTTTGCAGTAGTCCGACATTAAATCATAGCCACTATTTTTATGCTATTTTAGAATATTAAAACTAAAAAATAAAAAAATAGGGCAATTCGTGTAATATTAAGAACGATCACATTCTCATCTCAGTCCAAATAAGGTTGATCTCAGGATGTGATCGTTCAAAGTTCAAGTCAAAAATACCTCTAATTTTACTACATTTTTGACAGCTGTTTGATATTGATTGTCGCTGAGATGAGATTGCGACTAGATTTTGAACGTTTTTAATTACGGGAATTGGCCTTCAGATGTTTCATTTGTCCATTTTGCAATTCGCATTTTGTTTTGTTTAGACTGTTGTTTTTTTTTTTTTGTCATTTGTGTATTGTCTGTGGTCACTGGTCCTGATATCAAGCATTGTACGGACGACAGCACATCAAACTACTACAATCTGTCAATTTATTTATTATATTTTTGACCTTATTGCTAAAGCATTGAAGAGAAAGATTGATTGAGAAAATTTGACAGTTTCGGATAGCTTGACCTGCTGTTGTGCGTACAAAATTTTGTACTTATAATTGCGTGAGTACGAGGCTTTTGGCTTACAAAGTACAATATTTGAGGTTTTTTTTTTTTGTTATATGCGTTTTATTTGACCGGAATAAACAATTTCTCTGTTTTCTTTGTATGTCACCTGCATTTATGAGAGAACATTTAAGTCAGATTGTTATTAAAATCGTAACATAAATGTTCAGGAAATTATTGCGCTACCCTCATTTGTCTTTAGCGCGGTACAAAACGCTTGAGACTAAATGGGGGCCCTTTATAGTGGCACGGGATTTTGAATTAAACCCGTGACATTTCTGTGAGCACCGTAGATACTACAGAAATTTAGTTCCAAGCAACTGGTAAAAATAGTAGCAGATTTTCCGTTTATTTGAACCAATATAAGTTACTACCATACAAACGAATAATGACTTTATGGTAGTGAGAATAACAAAGACTATTGAAAAAGTTGTTAAGATGTATATAATAAATTTGTAGCGTAAAATGAACTTTAAATGAAAGTGATAAACTTCGTCATAATGTATAAAAATAAAAAATATTCTTTCTCCTCCATTTTATTTCGTCAGTTCGTGTCATCATCAACCTATAGCAGTCCACGTCTGGACATAACCCTCTCGATTTTTGGCGACTCTTTCATTCAGCTACTACCAGCTATCCTGCGAAGACCATTGCTCCACCTTTTTTTTTCGGGGTGGAAATCCTCATAGGATGTCCGCCGCCCTAGGGTGGGCGACGGGGTCTGTCAGACTTTTACTGACTAAAACCACTCCTGTATCTCTTCTATCACGAGCGCACGTGGAGCCGCGGGAGTCTAAATTCCTCCACGGCCCCACCCTCTCGTGCTGGCCCAGTCTGTCCGGGCCTCGTCTCCTGCACGGGGAAGTGGGGTGTTAAACTACCCCGTGCATCGCC
This sequence comes from Sesamia nonagrioides, assembly GCA_017933935.1. NCBI lineage: Eukaryota > Metazoa > Arthropoda > Insecta > Lepidoptera > Noctuidae > Sesamia > Sesamia nonagrioides. The sequence goes on along the minus strand of JADWQK010001561.1, from coordinate 317,330 downwards.
TCAGAGGCACGCGCCGACACTCACGCGCGCCTCCGCCTCGGGGTCCATCGAATAGGGGGCGGGGACTTCCCCATGTCCCTCGCCCCTGGACCCATTCATGGGGGGCGGAAGAGGGCGTTATCCGCCTTTCTTCGGTGCCCGGTGCGTCTTCTGCGGCCCGGGAAGGGAGTTGAGATCTCCCTCTCCCGTTCCGCAGCTTCCTTCTGCGACATCACGTCCTCGCAGAATGGCACCACCGCTTCCCACGACACTGCGCTACCGACCATCCTCCGCACTACTGCCGGCAGCGTTAGGTCGTCTCCTACTTCATTTGTGAGGACACGGCGCTGCTCCTCCCAAGCTACACACTAGGTGAGCGTGTGCTGCGCCGTGTCCTCTCCGCATTGGGCGCAATGGTGGCACCGAGCGTCCGGCTCCCTGCCTAAGCGACGCAGGTATTTGCCGAAGCAGCCGTGCCCCGACAGTACCTGCGTCACCCTGAACGACAGGGAGCCGTGCCTTCTCCCGAGCCAGTCGTCGAGTACTGGCCGGATATCATTTCTCCACCTAACTTGAGTTTCATCGGTTAAAAACACATATTTAGTTACATGTTTGAAAACCTAATTGCGGACGCTGGTTGGTTGCTGAACAACGGTGCAGACAATTGTGGGATTTCTATAGTTAACGCACGGCTATTGGTTAAAATTTAGATATCTTTATCGTTAAATGATGAACCAAAGATCTCATTGGTTTGCATACCAGATCCTTCCACACAGTTAGAAGTGGCTTAAGATTCTATTATCATGCCTAGTTTGGTAATGAAAAATGGTACTATCATTGTTAAGCAAAACGATTCTATTTTGTTAATAGGAACCGAGCATATGTCAGTGGAATATATGCTGCAGGAGCACTCGCAATCCACAGTGATTGCGTGTTTTGCGTGTAAAGCACGCTTTTAACTTGCATGTCTTTCTATGTCGTTCCCATATTATGTACCTACGAGTATAACAACATGAGTCGTATGTAAAATGGTTTAAACAGTTTTCGTATTTTTTATTGCTCGTACTCCTCCATGGATACCCACGACGCTTTCGAATGAGCAAATAGCTTATAGCAATATCTTTTTTCAGTGACAGTCCAAAAATGCATATGATTAATTTATTTGAAATAAATGCATTGGAGTTTGAGTTTGCTCGTTGTGTTGAACTATCCTTCTGCTTTTTTCTATGAAACTGCGGTTTGCAACACACATGCTAGTCGAATGGGCTAACAAGAACACTCGTTGGCTTCAGCAACAAATAAATGTTTTTGAAAGAAATTCTCCGTAAAAAGGTCCTTAACAGCTATTTATATGCCTTTTCAATGCTTGGCAACGTTTGTTGCTGTTTTGTAATGCTCGTTTTTAAAATAGTTTACATTTGTGCTGTTTAAGTTTTGAGCTCGATTTCTGACAAATTCGCACATGGACGAGTCAGGTGCTCTCTACCTGTGTGGTGTGTGGTTCTTTTCTCAAAAGACCAGCTCAGATATCGTTTCTACATGGTGTTCATATCATGATCTGACCAAAATTATGTCTGAACTTAAAGGAGACTGTGACCTCTGAGTTTGTTTCGATCTATCTTTTCAGATTATTGAGATAGGAAACGCTGAACTCATCTAGTTAAAAAAATATATGACGACGTCAGGGACGTCGGAGTGGTAGGGTCGTCACCATCTTGGTATGGTGGTGACGGCTTCATTTCGTAGGTAGCATTTTGAATTCAAACACGAAGTATAAATATACCCTCCAATCTTAGCAATAACAATTTAAATAGACAAACCGACAGTTCCGCCCCGGAGAAGTGCCCTGGTCCGCGCCTCCAAGCGAAGTGACCGTTCGACAATCCCCACTTTCCAAAACGACTCTGTTCTAGTGCCGCCATTACAAAATAATGTCACAGCGTTTACATCACTACCTACTACATAAATTAAATTAGCAAATTTTATTAAAATGATATCGTCATATATAATAAAGTGTTTGTAGTATACAAACACTTTATTATATATGACGATATCATTTTCATTTATTATTCAGAAAAATAAATCATTTCATTTTATGTGCCTGTGGTCTAATTCCTGATGTTAATAAGAATCGTGTACATGACGTAATATTTTTCTTATAATTTAATATCATCTTTATTACCTTAAAATAGCTATCCGCTGTTTGAGAATACTAAGGCCATTTATACACACCTGTTTTGCCGTATTGTTGTAAATATAATTGTTATAATATAATTATATTGCCGTGACAAACTACGATTTATTCGCCGTATGTAGACATGATCGTCAGTCCTTTATGGACTAATGTGTAAGGTTGCTAGTGGACAGGATGTTTTAACGGCCCGATGTGTACTGACCGCGAAAAAACCGTGAACAAAGAACCTAAGGCCTCTCCAATTCCCTATCTCTCTGAGCTTATTACTGCTCTGTAAATACCTATTATAAAGTCGTACTTATTACCTTTATACACCTCCGTAATTAGTTCTACCATGAACCATTAGTACTAAACTCACTGTATCATGAATTCTTAATTAACACGAGGGCGGCAAGAGTAAACAACACCTTTTAACAACATTCTGGCTTCATTTATAAAGTTCTTAAAAAGTTAATAGGTAGGTACGTACCTTGAAAGTCATAGTAAACGTTAATAGGGTTCACCGTGGGTTCAGTACACTCAGAATTTCTAGGTTGCAGACAAAAGCTAAGTGGTTCTATCTGGTGGGAGCTAAGAAGAGGTATATGCAAATTGTAAAATAATCTTTTTACATTTGTGCTATTCTTGTAATAGTAGTTATTAAGACTTAACTTGAATTTAAATTTTTGTGTCTTATTTCATGGTATGTGTTAGGTTTTGTAACTATATTACATACATACATTAGAGTCTATTTACTACTTCTTCTTCAACCTTTAAAGGTCCACTGCTGGACAAAGACCTCCCCCGAGGCTTTTATTGCTTTGGGGGTGTTGCCCATAATCTCTACGTTTGCAGGCGGATTGGGGATCGCAGTAATTTGATATTACACAGAGAAGCGCTGCTGCCCGCTTCCCTGGTGAGAGTTCGCTTAGTCGCCTCTTACGACACCCACGGGAGGATATGGATTGGTACTATTCTAAACCCGGTATCACACGAGAAAAGTTTATTTAAGACTAGCTGCGGCGCGGTTTCACACGCCTAGGTATGGTTATGTTTTTTTATATGCTCCGCTCCTATTGGTCGCAGCGTGATGTTATATAGCCTAAAGTCTTCCTGGATGAATGGGCTATCCAAAGCAAAAGATTTTTTCAAATCGGGCCAGTCGTTCCTGAGATTAGCGCGTTTCAACAAACAAACTCTTTAGCATTATATATTAGTATAGATTACTGCTTTGGGTTATGATGAAAATACCTACCTCATAATTATTATGAACATCTAAAAGGAAAAAGATTTGAGGTAGACACAGGTTATACAATTTTAACACGGTAGTGTATATAGTGCAGAAATAGTAAGAAATTACTACCTCCGTCTACAGTGATACGATTATTCATTTTATAGGACTGGTCAGTGACCCATTACATTTTTTTTATGAATTATAAACTAGTGTTTTACCGCAATCCCGCCTGATGGTAAGCGGTGACGCAATCGATGATGGTAAAGCGCACTATTCACTCTAGCCTTGAAGACACTCAAATTGTAGTCCGACGGAAACACGGTATGAAAGAAGTAATAAAATCAAGACAATGGTCACTAATGTTATAAATGTATAAATGAGTTTGTTTCTTCCGCTTTCACGCCTAAACTACTGAACTAATTGCTATGAAATTAAGCGTGCGTTATTTCAGAAGCCCAGAATAAATAATAGGATATTTTTTACTCCGAAAAAATTTGCTGTTCGACATTATTAAAAAAAAACCTAAATAGCGAACAATCTGGGCTTTGGCATATATATTTAATTTAACCATAGCTGGGTTCATGTACAGGAAACTTTTAGCTTATATGTACCATGCTACGACAATGTACGGCTGAATACGCTCTAGATCACACAAAAGCTTTTTAGGGCAAACTGAATTTCACGCGGGAGGGAGTAAGTAAAAAAAACATTCAAGATTTAAAGTTGATCTAGAATAGAAGAGAATATTCTTCATTATATACACCACATAAATTACAGAACTTAAATATTAAGATTTTGCAGAGGGTATCACAATGGGTTGTCTTATCGCTAAGAGCGACCTTTTTCAGACAACCTTTTTTTCTAATAACTAATAAATATGTGGGTGGATCTGTACAAATAAGCCATAGTAATAAAACGGTAAAAAGATCCTCTTAGCTAGCAAAGCTCTTTTTTTGTTTTCGGGGAATCCTTTAAAATACGTCTGGTCTTTGGGTATAAAACCAGAGAAGGTGGGTTTTTTACTTTACAAAAACCATTTAACCGTTACCTTTCGTAAGACCCAATCGCCTAGAACGCCTGTTAGCGCACATCTCTATGAAGACTTTATAGAGGTCGTCCCGAAACCTGATTAAGAACTTTGCGCTGCATTCCCTGAGGTCACTCAGTCCCCACTCTTAGGACCGTATTCCAGAAGGAAACTCAAGCATTGATCTCTGCTTAAGCATTACTTAAAACTAGTTTCAACCAATCAAATGGCTTGAAACGAGTCTTAAGCAGAGCTTGAGTTTTGAGTGACGTTCTGTAATACGCAACTTAATCGCCAGGAATCTCAAATTCTCGCCTGCCTTGAATGGCTCAGGTGTGGGTTCTTCGAACAGTCGGATTACCTCTCTCGCGATCCCGCTCGGCAATCTTCTTCTGGGCCATTGCGGTCTCACAGAATTAGACAACTTTCCGTAAGATTTCTGTCTCCATCAGCATAGCCTTTAGGTCTGGCCTTCTCCTGGTGACCAAGACCTGGTACTCTGATTGATCTCTTCTGGTTTAGTCTGAAGCTAGCAAAGATCCTGGTTTAAGTTACCCTCCAATGTGAATTTTCTAGTTCATTTATTTCTTTCTGGCAACCAAAATTATGGAGCGTGTATTGAACTCGCGCCTCTTGGCATACCTGGAAGGTAACGATCTCCTCAGTGACCGACAGTACGGGTTTCGCCGCAATCGGTCAACTGGGGACCTACTAGTGTATGCCACTCACTTGTGGGGCGAGGCCCTCGAGAAGAATGGGGAAGCGATTGCTGTCTCCCTTGATGTCTCGAAGGCCTTCGACCGGGTTTGGCACGCTGGCCTTTTGAGTAAGCTTCCAGCGTACGGCATTTCCCCTAGCCTGACTGGCTGGGTAAAAGACTTCCTGACTGAACGGTCCCTCCGAGTTGTTGTCGACGGATGCTCTTCTGAGCCCATGTCAACTAATGCCGGTGTTCCTCAGGGGTCTGTTCTCTCTGCAACTCTGTTTCTGCTGCATATTAACGATCTGCTGATGCCCGGTATCTATGGGTATGCAGATGACAGCACAGTTGTAGAGAGATACCTGCCGGATGCTCGGGCTAGTAGGGAATCAATCCGGTCCGAAAGAGAGGCCATGGTTGAGCGAACGAGTGTTGCACTGCAGGCAGTCTCCGAATGGGGCAATGCCAATCTTGTAGCATTCAATGCCGCCAAAACACAGGCGTGTCTTTTCACCGCCAAAAGGAGCCCGTTCACCTTGGCCCCTACTTTTCGGAATGTGTCCTTGGAGTGTTCCGACCGCCTTCAGCTTTTGGGAGTTGAGATTTCCTCGAACCTTAACTTTGGGCGGTTCATTGAGTCCAAGGCCAAGGTGGCTGCCAGGAAACTTGGCGTTATCGCAAAGGTCCGGCAGTACTTCACACCTGGGCAGCTTCTAATGTTATACAAAGCACAGGTCCGTTCGTGTGTGGAGTACTGCAGCCACATTTGGGCTGGTGCTGCCAAGTGTCACCTGGCCACTTGGATTCAGTGGAGAGACGTGCAAAGAGGCTGATTGGTGACCCTGATCTAACTCGAGTTGGTCTCCAAAGCCTAGAGCACAGGCGTAGAGTAGCCAGCCTTTCGGTGTTCTATAGGATGCATTTCGGGGAGTGTGCGAGGGAATTGCATGATTTAATTCCCCCATCTCCGTTCCACCAGCGGACGACCCGTCGTACGGCTGGTTTCCACCCTTACGTTGTTAACACCACTACGATCCGGACGAAGCGTTTCGCCTCCTCCTTTATACCGCGTACATCGAGGGACTGGAACAATTTGCCCGCGGCGGTGTTTCCGTCGGACTACAATTTGAGTGTCTTCAAGGCTAGAGTGAATAGGCTCTTAATAAACTAGTGCGCTTTACCATCAACGATTGCGTCACTGCTTACCATCAGGCAGGATTGCGGTCAAGCGCTGGTTTATAATTTGTAAAAAAAAAAAAAAAAACCACAATTTCAATATTCACACTAACAACCCAAATCCTCTTAGCAAAACTAAACTTCGAAATCAGATACACAATATTTCGTGGTACCTAAACTTAATCTCCAGCAGAGAGTAACAAACCAATTTATTTTCCAATTTCCCCACAGTTCACACAAGGCTGCATAATTTTCAATTGGAAAAACTCTTCTTTATCCGTTCTAAATATGTAGAAGTTTTGTTGGTATACTAATGACTGTTTTCCCTCTCTTCCTAATAAGCCACAACAAAGCCCCCGATCACTCGACCGTGAAGAAAGTAATTGAAGATCATACGTGATTGGAATATCTCGGGAGAAGGGAATGCTAGGATGAGTTACGAAGAAACCTTATAAGTTCGTTGGGAAACTTAGAACCCCTTTGAAAAATTAAAGCAATGAGGAGAACAAGTATTTAAATTATGTACGTAATACATGGTAAAAGAGGGATTAGTAGGAAAGATAACATAAAATTGATAGTGGGGAACCTTGATGATATTATGGTGGAATATTTGTCTGAGGGTGTTTGTTTGTTTTGATGGAATTTTTCCGTTTACTTGTATTCTGAAAGCGAATAACTAAACTTATATAATAACTCTATAGAAATTATGTTTGTGAACAAAGTGTCATAATAGGTGCTACTTCATTCACACAAAACATATGCCGTATTACCTTCTTCTTCAACTTATAGAGGTTCACTGCTGGACAAATGCCACCCTCAAGGCATCGGTGGGGTTAACCATAATCCCCACGCTTGGTGGGTTGGGGATCGCAGTAATTTGATATTCCACAGGAGAAGCGCTGCTGCCCGCTTCCTTGGAGAGAGTTCCGTATTAGGTACCTAATAAGTTTAAATATGACTTACAGCAGTTTCGCACTAGCTCTGATCCGTATCCGAATTCAAGATCAATCCGAGATCAATCGGATCCTAATTTGGATTGAACTCAGATCTTGAATTCGTAAGGAATAGGAATGTTCTAAATTCGAACGGACCGAGTTCGGATATAGTGCGCAACCCCCATCATCATCCGTAGTTTCTTGGATTTGGTTCAGACGTAGTGCAAAACCGCTCTTATAGTACAATGTCATGTGGTACATTGTTCTACAACCTCTTTCTTATTCTCTTTGTTGAAGGAACACTTGATTCATTTCTTCTTTGTTAATAAGTAGACATTACTGCAGTTCAGGTTTATTAACACGACACTAAGCTAACTCAAAAACGTTTTAACCTCTTTTTCATTATTGCACTAGATCTCTGTTGCCTTGTATTTCTTTATAACATGAGCTTAATTTGGAAGCGTGTTCAAAATAGATTGAATGTTGCGGCTTCATTGATAGATATAATAAAACTGTCAGCACACGTTATCATAGCGAATGACAAACATAAACAACAAAAGTAGTTAAAATATTATAGAACCTTGATCTCAAGTCTGAGCATCTTTCTGAAATAAGTAGACGAAACATAGCTCTTTTCAATACAGATCATATCAATTCGATACATGTCATCTGCATTAGCTGTTATCACATCTTCAACTAAAACTTTTGAAATCATGTGAAGACTAGCTAAGTACTGCAGCCACATTTTGGCTGGTGCTGCCAAGTGTCACCTGGCCACTTTGGATTCAGTGGAGAGACGTGCATGGAGGTTGATTTGTGACCCTGATCTAACTCGAGTTGGTCTCCAAAGCCTAGAGCACAGGCGTAGAGTAGCCAGCCTTTCGGTGTTCTATAGGATGCATTTCGGGGAGTGTGCGGGGCAATTGCATGATTTAATTCCCCCTTCTCCGTTCCACTAGCGGACGACCCGTCGTACGGCTGGTTTCCACCCTTACGTTGTTAACACCACTACGATCCGGACGAAGCGTTTCGCCTCCTCCTTTATACCGCGTACATCGAGGGACTGGAACAATTTGCCAGCGGCGGTGTATCCGTCGGACTACAATTTGAGTGTCTTCAAGGCTAGAGTGATTAGGCTCTTAATAAACTAGTGCGCTTTACCATCAACGATTGCGTCACTGCTTACCATCAGGCAGGATTGCGCTAACGGTTTATAAGTTATAAAAAAAAAAAATGTTCCCTCGTCAGAGATTAAGCTTGTTGGAAACTTACATTATATCTTGGTTTTTGCAACTAAAGTTCCTAAACGTGACAATATTGAATAATCATCCAAGATTGTAACTAATAGTATCATGTTTTAAGCAGGTTTTGTCTCTGGTTTTTTGCTCGAGCAAGATCCCGCCTGTTGTTAAGCAGTGATGCAATCGTTGATGCTAAACTGCGCTAATCTATTAAGAGCCTAATCACTCTAGCCTTGAAGACACTTAAATTGTAGTCAGACAGAAACACGGCCGCTGGCAAATTGATTCAGTCCTTCGCACATTTGTATAAAGATAAAAAATTATGTAGCAAAACCAAATTGAACACGTTTCCTGAAATCATGTTAGTGCTCCTCGTGTCACACTGGCCATTATCTGAAATGCGGTCAAGTATAACACGTTACCAAAAAAAAACGTGTTCCTCAACAAGCAAAATTGAGTCGTATGTTGAGGAAGTTTAAATATATAATCTAAGTCAGGCGGTTACCAGCGGCGCTGATAGGAACAGTCGCATCGATAGGTCGATCGGCTTCCGCACTACCGTTGCGCTCAATTGACCTGCCTTTCTTTGGAAACTTGACGTGGCGTATGATACGTAAATTTGGTTGAAATAGGTCACACAACTTGACACCGGTATTCAACCGGGACGAGTCCAGGAAATTGAGTTATTATACCAGAAATGTTTGTTAAAGAAAGTTAAGAGCCATTTGCATGAATGAGAAAGAGACTGGCATTTCTTAATAAAATGGGGAGATGACGTAAGTCTGAATAGAACACAAATTAATGTTCATTTACATGACGTAAATATCAGATACACCTATCTAGCCTTTTTTTAAAAATGTTGGAGTCTGCAACCAGTCTAACTGGATGTAGCTAAAATTTAATAATTTAAATGAACCGGGAATCTGACCACCACGATCCAATTACCAGTTGTCAGACTTTTGGCTTCTGTCCACCCAAAACAACTGGTAAATAACTGAAAATGACAGTTGGAATCAGAATTAAGATAGTTAACTTTAGATTTACTTCAAACTTCTTGTTTTCTGTCAAAAATATAATTTAAAATGTTAGTATGCTCACATTTATTACTTCATAATTCAATGCCCGAAATTTTTCATCTCAGGCGTACTAAAAGTACAAATTTTAAAAGTGATTACAAAGCTTGCCCTATTTGCGCGGCCGCTAAATCGCTTTTTGTCTTCGTTCCATGTGAAACAAATGATTTAATTTCAGAATCTCTAAAGCCCGCATTCTCTTCGGGATTTGCAGCTATAACTCAGGATGTAATTTGCATAAAAAATCTTTTGCATTTCCTCTCACTTGATGTAGTTTTAATATTTCGTTTGAATGAAGTTGAATAGAAGCAACAATCGCATTATGAGCGCCTGGTCTTTAATTTTCTTTTTATAAGCGTGACCCTTTCAGACGAGTAAAGGATGAATAGGCCTCGTTTCTAACGGTTGAAAGTAAAAAAAAATCTTTAATTTTGCGGCTTCCTCATTAATTCTCGCTTTTTGGTTCGCCCTTATTGCTACGCAGGTTGCTTAAACAAAATTTGACCTTTATAATAACGAGTTAATAGAAAAATTATTCTACACAATTGGTTTTGGATCTTTCTTCTTTTTAACTCATTATTATATAGGACAAATTTCTATAGGATTACATATCACTCACCTAGTAATATCGACACATCTCGATCATCGATCTAGTGTATCGGCACATCTGCGTTTTTCATATTTTATGATACTTAACAGGAATCAAAGATTTTATAAATGTTTAAATTAATTTATGAATTACTGTTTTACGGATTTTTTACAGATTCAAGTCTATAGTAGTAATCAAATGCGGTGTTCATCAGGTTCGAGGTTCTAGTATAGACGCTACTAAATATTAAGGATATGTAATGATTTCAGTTATTCCCTACTAGTTGCTCGATATGTATTTCTTTAAAATTATAGTATGTATTTATAGTAAATATTGAGGATATGTAATGATTCCAGTTATTACTAGATGGGCGATATGCATTTCTTTAAAATTATAGTATGTATTTATAGTAAATATTAAGGATATGTAATGATTTCAGTTATTACTAGATGGGCGATATGTATTTCTTTAAAATTATAGTATGTATTATAGTAAATACCTATTCTATATAATATAAATAAATAAATCATAAATATAAATAAATTATGGAATAGCTGAATGAGAAAGTGGATAACCATGGTTTATTCATGTTTGTTCTTAAGTTAGATTAAATTCAAAATATGAAAGATTTATTGCCTTAAGATTTCCATTTTATTAGATACCCAATTCCATCTCAGACGACAACTTTTGAAAAAAAGACAAATAAAATTTCTGACAGCGATATGATTTGAATTCCATCCTTCCTGGGATTGACTTGCAAAAATAAATGAATTCACAAAACTTTTTCACTTACAGGATTTATATGTATGATTGCATTGTGACATTCGACACAGAAATGCTTTGAAATGAACACGGAATAGAAGACGCTAAACAATCACTTTAAAGTCCGTAGTGAGTAGTAATCACGAAATGTGTTCTTTAATGTATGTCACATAAGTTACGGGTATCTATTTACTTTATATTCTACTAGCTTTCCGCCCGCGGCTTCGCCCGCGTGGAGTTCGGTTATATCGCGCTTTTTAGGTTTCCCTCGGGAACATCAAATTTTTCCGGGATAAAAGGTAGCCTATGTTCTTTCTCGGGGTCTAAAGATTGTCTGTGCCAAATTTCATCAAATTCGGGTCAGAGGTTTAAGCGGGAAAGCGTAACAGACAGACAGACAGACAGACAGAGTTACTTTCGCATTTATAATATTAGTATGGATGACAACTATAAAATAAGACATGGGAACATTTTTGTTACAAAACCTTTATGATTTTCCACCTTCTTCGCCTTTTATTTAATGGCCTATAACTGTAATGAAGCAAGGATTTTCTCAATGAGAAGGGATTTTACTAAATCCAATATAGATTAGTGAGCCTCATCAAATCTTTTTCTAATGGACCGGCCATAAGGTGCAATCTGATAATTTGAACGTGCCGGACGTGATACTGAGTATATTGATTAAGAAATAAGTTGTTGGAACTTAGTGTTGTATATTTTAGTCCATCCTTCATTTGATTTCATTTTTGGTGGCGTTTCAAAACTACTACAAAATTGAATTTTACCCGATTACTTCAGCATTTTTTAGAGACGTCTTAGAAGACGATTTTTATGTATACAATATGCAAAGAAAACCCTGTCCGACCCATAAGGATAATAAAGGTTAGGTAAACACTTGACCAAATATAACATAAAATTTTACATAATCATCATAGTAACAATACTAATGAATTTTGAAATAATCCTTTTTTCCCGGGAATTAATTCCAATTCTCCCGAAATTTGGTAAGTTTTTAATAGTGACAACACCGGTATTATTATAAGAGAATAGCGACGCGACCACGTCACAGGTGCCTCGTGACCTGCCCACCGCCGCCCGCGGAAGGGGTTGCTAACCGCACATGTATTAAGTTACCTCTTTTTGCGAAATAATATTTATTTTTTTAGGGGGATTTTTTTTAAAGTTTAGCGTGTCTTTGTGGGCATTAGTAGAATCAGTTATCGATACCTGACAATACCTTCACGGATCGGACAGGGTTTTCTTTACGTATTGTATAATAAACTAGGGGCTTCCAGCGACTTCGTTCGCGTATTTTAGTTATGCTTCGCTCCTATTGGTCGCAGCCTGATGTTATATAGCCTAAAGCCTTCCTGGATTAATGGGCTATCCAACGCAAAAATAATTTTTCTAATCGGACCAGTATTTTCGGAGATTAGCGCGAACAAACAAACAAACAAACATACAAACAAACACTTCACCTTTATATATTAGTATAGATAATAAGCATTTGCTTTTGTATAAAACTGTCGCAAATGACTATTTCTTACTAAAATTGACTCCTCTTTTCTCTTCCACAGATCAACAATGAGGCCTCCAATCCCACTCTTGTTCATCTGCTTCTACGCTCTTCTGTCTCCTCTACAATGCGGCACCTCTTCCAGTGCCGATGACAGAAGATGGCTGGTGTCTTTGGTGGATCTAGTGGAGTTGGACTATGTAGATCATTGTGAACAGAGGGCCAATGCTGCGTGGAATGAACTAACAGGGAATAGTAAAGGGTTGGCGGCTAAGGTTGGTATTGAGTTTAAATAATTTTTCTATCTCTTTTCGTAGCGATAGTCCTCTTCCTTTGTGGTCCATTGGGCTCAGTAGGTGGACACGGTGCGACATTAGTAGCATTCTTTAAGTGCTAGTGTATGGACACATAGGGTACTCTTCTAGTAAGTATCTTCTATTTACAGGTACCATACATGTACTAGATATTGGATATAACATATAAATAACTGATAGAAAATGCTTCGTGCAGAGTTCACACGTATTTCCTAATGCCGGTATCTATATTGGTTATTTTATATCACTGAAACACATCCGGTCGTCGCAGACTTTTATTCCGAACTATTCTCATACTTGAATATGACAAATATAGACACTGTGTGACAGATTATACGCCTGACGGCCAGTAGCGATCTACAGGAACCAACCTCCAACAATAACCCCCAATGTAGGAATGAGATGGAACATATTATTTTTACAAATTCTTGACTAAAAACCACCCCGTTTTTAGTCAAGAATTTGTCAGACTTCGCCACCCACTGTAGAGCGGCGGGCATACATACATACATGAGGATTTATCTCCCCGTAGGATACCTATATATAAAAAAAAAAAATTGAATGTATATTATTGATTATAGTTCTATTAAAGGTGGAGTGCTCCAAAAACCATTTTTCTTAAAACCATAATTATAATAAGCAGAGTCCAATTCAACGGACGATCAAAGGTCACGCTTAGTGGCAAACGCCAATTCCAGCAGGCCTACACGGAAATGGCGGGATGGGCTGGACTCTTTTGATAAAGACTGGTCCTTGGCAGCTCAGGGCCTGTAGCCAATGTAACATCGCTTCGTAGCGAAGTGAAATCGATTATCAAACCAACCAATAACGAAAACGATTGACCACGCGACGCGATAAATCACGTGGTCAATCGTTCCCGCCATTGGTTGGTTTGGTATTCGATTTCGCTTCGCTACGAAGCGATGTTACATTGGCTACAGGCCCTGGATAGAGAGAGATGGAAAGAGAGTTTAAAGGCCTTTGCCCAGCAATAGGCCATTAAAGTCTAAACAAAATAAACTGTTTCCTGTCTAAAAATGCTCTAAAAACAAAATGACGCATTAAATGTGGTTGAACTGTCAAAAGCAATGAAATCGTCATTGTGCATCATTTATACGCAGGTATAATATAATTCATTTGGTTGGAAATATTTCCAGGAAAATAATAACCGTTTAATTGAATTTGAGTTAGAGTCATTATTAAATAATTTGTAACTCGTCTGCATTTGTGAGTAAAATAAATCTGTTTGAAAATAACAGAAAGCGAGAACCACTCAATTAATTTCCGGTTCCTACCTAAATTTCGCATTTAATTTTATTTGTCAGATGTTTATTTCAAATTGGGACTCAAACATGTTTTCCGGTTTAATTAAATGCTCAACGTTTCTTTATATCAACAAGATACGGTTGACATGTCAAACAAAGATATAATATTTATTTTGCAAATTTGTGGATGAAATATATTATTGTATTAAATTTATTTCCATTCTGTTGAGGATTTCTTTTTGATAATGTACAACTGATTAACAATGAAATAACTGTCATTATCACCAATCCCTTTTATTTAAATAATACGTAAAATAAATAAACAACGGGTTGCAATCCGGTAGATTCGGCAGAAGATTTTGAACATTAATGTTGTACATTTTTAAATATTTTGGAATAGTTAGGGAATAATTTTGCTTAAATTGCTTTACTAATCTGTATAAAGGTACTATAATTTATATTTTAAAAATGCAATGTTATCTACTATCGTACACAACGCGTAGCAGGCCGTAGCACAAACACACACCTACAATCACTTTTGCACCGCTGCTAAAACGAAACAGCAGGAGCAGGTGTACATTTTCGCAGCGCGTTAGAAAAAGAGAGGGATATTAATTTCTCCCCTAAGCAATGCCTACTCTACTTCTGGAAAAACTTTATTACTTGTATTCATGAAATAATGTTTGAAATAACAGTGTGTTGGACCAATAACATTGGGCTAGAAATTCGTTTTAACAAATAAAACCACAGCCTACACAATTTAGGTTAATCTCAATCATTGTTAAGTACATTTTATTGTATTTTTTTTTTTTTAAATACGGTATGTGTTTCTTTTTCCTATTTGAAGCACAATATTAGAACTCGTTATTTGATAATATAAAATAGATTCATGATTCAAGTGTTTAATATGTAAGTAGTCCGAAATACTTATGATGAAAATATTTGACATTATTTTTTTGCGTTTACCTATTCCTAAGCTTTTTGAGTGAATAGGCTTAATAAACTAGTGCGCTTTACCATCAACGATTGCATCACTGCTTACCATCAGGCGGGATTGCAGTCAAGCACTAGTTTATAAATATTAAAAATAAAAAATTATCGTGTGTCCTTCTTCTTTCACTCTTTCAAAATACATAAAAAATGCTTTGGTGGTATAGAAGAACTAAACGTCTACACCAGTACCAGCCGAAGTGACCCAACAGCCGAAATGAGGAAACGACTACACAGAAAAGACACGAGATGTGACTTTATTTTACAATGTATACATATCGGATTTACCTACCGCATTATCTGCTTACCCTAATCTCAAATGTATTGAGGTCGGCTTATAATGAGCGGATGTTGCTAATGAATTCAGCTGAGTACCAGTAATTTACAAGTCGCAATTGCCTATCTCCACAACCCTATTGCTGGCTAATACGATACCCCTTAAGAGTGGTTGTCAGACTTTCGTAATACCGAAAACACTTAACGGCCTAGCAATTAGAAAAATAATACGGTAGGACCTCGGTAATCCGGACTACCGCTTGTTCGGTGATCGCTGTAATCTGGCTGGGCAATGGGATTCGCGGGGGAGGCCGGGGAGGGTAGGTGCGGCTGTCATGCATGCACCAATGCGCCATCCGTCGGTGTTTTGTTTATCGCTTTTGGTGTAATAGGTATAAGCGCGCTTGCTAACATCATGATGCCGCAACGTAAACATATGACATTGACATTAAAAGTCAAATTTTTTCGGTGGTAGGCAACAACATCAGCCGCCGGCATAATTTACCACCCACCAGACAAAGTCTTGCCGCCAAGCGATTCGTCGTGTTCCGGCATGATGGCTGATGAAGCCGTACGGAGGACGGGTCTGAGCAGTTGTGTTGCGATGTGTACCGGGTACGATGTGCCTAATGTTGTTGTGTCGGGAGTTTGGTCGTGGAGGGTCTCCAGATCATCCTCTGGCGCAGCATCGTTGGTCGTGTTGTTGGGTTAAACATTGCATCACTTCGCTCAACTGCCGTCTTCCTTCCTATTCACTCAGTTTTTTTGAGTGAATAGGCTTAATAAGCTAGTGCGTTTTACCATCAACGATTGCATCACTGCTTACCATCAGGCGGGATTGCAGTCAAACTAGTTTATAAATAATAAAAAGGGTCTTGTTTTTGCCTCTCCAGATTAACGAGGCCCTACTGTAAATCCATTCTCCATACGGGGCTTGATATATGGGCATGTCACTTTAGTGAGTTCGAAAAAGTTCTTTTAATGACACTGTGCTATCCAGCATCTTAGTGGCGTTTCGCACTGTTGCAGTCAGTTGGAATAATTTTGAACATAATTGCTAATCTATTGCTCTAGATGTTCGGAAATATGTTTTCTCAACAATGTAAAGGACGCAATGAGTGTTGTGGAACGGTCAAAATGAAACCCATTGCTGCAGATATGCAATTGCCCTATCGAATAGTGTTGTTTTAAGTTTTAGTATCATTTGTTATAGTTTTTTATTTTTATTTTATTGTTTATTTTTTTTTAATTAAGTATTATAAACTAGTGCTTGACTGCAATCCCGCCTGATGGTAAGCAGTGATGCAATCGTTGATGGTAAAGCGCACTAGTCTATTAAGCCTATTCACTTAAAAAACTTAGGAATAGGAAGGATGAAGACAGTTGAGCGAAGTGATGCAATGTTAAACCCAACAACACGACCAACGATGCTGCGCCAGAGGGAGATTGATCTGGAGACTCTCCACGACCAAACTTCCGACACAACAACATTTGGCGTATCGTACCCGGCCGACATCGCAACACAGTTGTGTTGCTATGTCGGCCGGGGGCTCAGACCCGTCCTCCGTACGGCTTCACCAGACATCATGCCGAAACACGACGAATCGCTTGGTGGCAAGACTTTGTCTGGTGGGTGGTAACTTCTGCCGGCAGCCGATGTTATGACCTACCACCGAGTACATTTTTGTACACCGAGTACACTGAGTAAATTTTGTTAGATATGTTTTTATTAAATTTTATTATATGTGTAAGTTTCCAAAATGTATGTCGTTAAAACCTGTTGTATCCTTTCTGCCGCATTAGGTTAAGCAACCTGTAATGGTAGTATGTGAATAAATAAATAAATTAATAAACATTTTAATTAATATAATTTTCTTTCAACAGCTGGAGCGTGACAAAACGTTCGGTATGTTCGTCTCTCAACAAACGACTGACGTTAAGAGCGCGCTCACAGCGCATGCGCTGGCCGCAGATGACAACGTCCTCCGGCGAAAGGTGAAGCTGCTATTACAACCTGGAGACACTTTGCTTGACACTGAGCAGTGGATAAGGGTGAGAATAATTTTATATGCGATTAAAAGTGTCAGGAATAGGGACTGCCAAGTAGCATAGATACATAGGATAGGTCATTTAAATAACTGTGAATGATGATATAGATATACACAGTGGTGCTAATAATACGACAATAAATGAAAACACGAACAATGCTGGTTCATAGGAATAATCCTAAACCATAGAAAGAAACCTAACACAAAAATAAAAAATAAAAAAAAAAAACAACAAACTAAATCGAATGAAATTGTAAACGGAATAGAACATCCTTTAAAATATTGGTTCAATGAACTCCGATCGGCGATAGCGCGGTCGTGTATTGACTTGCTTTTTTTTGGCGCCATTATTATTAAAATTCAGTACTCTGGATGCGGCGTTCATCAACCTGTAAGCGCTTCCTTAACGACATGTAGAAAATGTGAAAAATGAAAAATAATTTCCTTTAACTAAACTAATGGATATACTTTTATGATTTTTATGGGTAGACTGGGAATGTGTTGAGCTACACGATGTTTAATTTATTGTCATATTGTCATCACCACTTTGTATAGAACAATTAGAGACAAAAAATTGAATTAGTAAAAACATGTTGCGTCGACATTAAAGAAAATGATGTTAGGACAGGAGATTGAATATTTATTAAAGAAAGCAGCATTATAGGTGTTTTTGTAAAATATAGTGATTTCCTTCTGTCGGCCTGTCTGCCTTCTGATAGCCGTCACACTACTTGGAGGCAGACAGGCCATCTAAATGTGATTGAGTATTTCCTCTAGGAAATAATCCACAGGCCAGCCAATAATAATATCGATATCCTCATAAAAAACAATTCCTAAGTAATTGCAATATAAAAATACGGTTTTTCGCCCTATAAAATAAAGGTATTTTATGCTACCATGAAAGCTAGCACGTTTTGAGAACGAAATCTCCTCAGCTCCGTACGATATACACCTGAGAGATAATAAATTCATTTACTTATTTTTATTACGATAGATAGTGGGAAGTAATTGGATATAAATCTTTGCTTTTATTTATGACGTCCGCTGAGGAGTGTTATCCGTGAAATATGGTTCTAACCGCTGTTATAGACACTGAGTGGAGCGTTACGTTACGGAGAGTCATTTCTTTGGTAAACTTGTTCTTCTTGTTATTGCATTAGGTCTATTTCTTTTAAATAAAGCGTGGTGATTACGTTTGGATGCCCTTGGGCGAGATGGAGCGACGACATCAAAAAGGTGGTTGGTAGTGGCTGGCGGAGAACTGCTCAGAATCGAGCTTGTTGGCGTGCCATGAAGGAGGCCTATGTCCAGCAGTGGACGAATAGAGGCTGATGATGATGATGATTTCGTGATTACGCTCAATCCTTCTCTTTATGAGAGGGGATCTCTGCCCAGCAGTGGGACGATAAAAAGGTTGATGATGAAGTAAATCTTCTTTACCGACGTTGAGGACTTTTGTTGGTTGGGGTAAAATCATTGAAGAGCGTTATCGATATGATATCATGATCGTTTTTTGTTTTTGCTCTTTGTGTGTATTTTAATGATTTCAGATTACACTTCCGTCGGTCAAAACCACGACTTTTTTTTTAAGTAATTTGTTTTAAGTTTTTCATATTAGTCTGAGAATTTAAACTTTATGGGCCTAAATATTACATTTTACATTGCGACAGCCTCAGTGGCGTAGCGGTAGCGGACGCGGCCGCTGCGCAAGGTGGCGCGGGTTCGATCCCCGCACATTGCAAGTATTTGTATGCATGAATATGAATATTTGCTCTGGTCTGGTCGTGCCTCGGAGAGCACGTTAAGCCGTTGGTCCCGGTTGCCATACGAACATCTAGTGGCAGTCGTTACGGGGCGTTGCAGCCCTCAAAAGTCCAACAATTGGTCTAACTGCAATGCTTCGATGTCGCTTTCGGGTTGTGGAGGTCAGACGGCAGTCGCTTCACGGAAAATGTCGAAGTTTAGCCATATCAGCAGTTGGACTGGTAAAGCGGACCCCAGCCTCCAAAGCTGAAAAGGCTTCGGATGCGACTGGGATTAACGCTGGGATGATGATGATGAAGTAAATCTTCTGTACCGACGTTGAGGACTTTTGTTGGTTGGGGTAAAATCATTGAAGAGCGTTATCGATTTGATATCGTGATCGTTTTTTGTTTTTGCTCTTTGTGTGTATTTTAATGATTTCAGATTACACTTCCGTCGGTCAAATCCACGACTTTTTTTAAGTAATTTGTTTTAATTTTTTAATTAGTTTTTATTAGTCTGAGAATCAGCACTTTTTGAACGTAAATATTACATAAGACAGTCCCCCAAAACGCCCGGGCGCCCTTCGCCACTTCCTAGTGCTTTCTCTGGGAAGAAGTGGCGATATAAAATAAAATATGCAGACCAAAGAAAATATGGATGGATTGTGTTCTTATAACTCAACTTTCTTAAACCTCATTGCACGATATTTACATCCGGGTATACCTTCTTTAATGTCGCATGGAATAGCTGCTGTTTGGTTATCCCCAACTGAAATGTTTTAAAAGATTAATCTGCTAGTCCAATTTAAGTAAATTAACGAGGGCCCCAATCGAGTAACTTTATAAAATTTCCGATAACTTATGTCGCTTCGTTAATTTTTACAACGAACTATTGTAATCCCTTTTTTCTTTTGTTTTGTTCTGGTCTGACGTTTCGTTAACTTGTTGATGTTCATCTTTGCTATGACAGTCGAGTAAAGTTTTATCTCAGTATCGACCAAAACATAGTATAGGATTTTCTCTAATTGGTTGTTATTTTTCAGCTCGTCACGTTCGGTGATAACGCTCTGAACAAGATAAGATTCGCAACGAACTACGATTGTGGAACTGCGACTAATTGTTCTCTAAAAGGTAATTGTCTTTTTTCAAATATGTTGTATAAACAACGTAATTTTTTATTTATGCGAAACCGGAATATGATTTGTTCAGAATAAGCAACTGAATCGATTACTATCATTTTTACACCGTGTTATATTTTTCCCAAATACATGTAGGAATTGTTGCAGTGTGGTTACCGAGCGCGTCACGCAGCTTACGATAGATCATAGTACTTGCGCGCGCACAACAGCTGACGCTAGAGGACAACCCACTGCGCTCGCCCGTCCAAGCGGAGCTTTGGCCTTATTTTTGTTGGGACAGCCAAGTAGAATAGCAAGCTCATAACTTTGTGGTTTTTCATTATACCTTTTTGAAATTTTGTACATAGATTCACAACTTAAAAATACTGGACACGTGTTTCGAGTTTCGCATGAACAAAAAGTTTTCAGGTTTTCTGTTGGTTTATGGTTTAAGAACTGTATTATTTCTCATTAAGAATTAACACTAATTTGCTTGCTGAGAAACTAAGTAATACATAATTATGTACGTAGGTTCACTGTGAAATCATGGATAGTATAGGTATTACTTACTTTATTTAATACCTACATTTTACAATGAATTCGTATAACAATATCGTCATCTCCTTATCATACTTCCGTCATACTTTGCAAAGCACGTTAAGTTGTTGGCCCCGGCTGTCATTCGTGAATCATCGAAAAACGTTTCGGTTTGTCAAAAGCTTGAAAATCTGGCAAAACAACCAGTTATACCAAAGGGTATCATATTACTCCAGTAACTGTATTGTAGTATTCAGATAAGCAGACGTTCCATTTAATATACTGATACGGAGCTGGTCCGGTTGAATGGAAGCCACCCATATGTGGTTGAAAAATAACTAGGAGATGAAGATTCAGGTTTAGCAATGGAATAAAATAGAATAGTCTTTATTATGTACATTATATAAATTTCAAAGGATGACCTTTGGATGGCTTATTAAGGGGAAGGAAAAAGAAATAATGTAGGCTACAGTGTACTATTTAAATAGATTATACAATAATTATGTACATAAAGTGTAAATAAACACCATACAAGAGCAAATAAAATGCTTTTTTGGTTTGGTTAATTTAGAACATGGGCCATACCGTGATGTGTTAAAATGAAAGTGAAAAAGGGATAGCGCTATTTGTTCTATATAGCTTCATCTATACCTGACACTAAAACCATAGTGGTTTTATCGCGTTATAGAAACCCCCCGGTCATTCTACCTTTCGTAGCCAGATGGAAATAGGCCTCTTTGAATACCTAATTTAGATTAAATCAATGACTACCGAATATAAATAACGAAGTCCAAAAATAAAACCCGTAAGTCAAAATCGACCTGAAGACCTTTTCTGAAAATACCTTAATTGACATTGGAGTTGAAACAATTCGAACAGGAAAGTAATCTATTTAAGATAACAAAAAATATATAACCATTTCTTAAAATAAATTGAGGGCTTCAGAACTTCGAACGAAGGGTGGAAGTCGAAACACAAACACGGGTACAAGAAGACCATTGTTCACGAAATAAAAGCCCAAATCATTGTGAATTTGATAAAGTAAAAAGTTTAATAACATGACAAAAGAGATGAATGTTTGTAAAAAGTTAATTTCTCATCCTTCGTAAGAGCACTTCATAATTTTTATGAAAAAACATCGGTGAAGACGTTTTACGCTCGCATAAAAGGATGAGTGCTCGGCTCAAGAAGGATTTGAGTAAGCACACAAAGTACTTGACTCTTAAATTAAATGCATTCAAAGAATTAACTCCTGAGAGGTCATGTTCCAGAATTTTGTCATATTCTTAAATACAAAAGAACGAACTGAGTTTTAAATGTACATTTAATATGCAGAGATGCTTAGAATATTATTAACAAAACAGAATACTGCTGGAAAACATAATTTACACTATCTACACTAATATTATAAAGAGGAAAGATTTGTATTTTTGTATGTAACGAATAAACTCAAAAAGTACTAGACCGATTTTAATAATTCTTTTTTCAATAGAAAGCTACAGTATCATTGAGTAACATAGGCTAAATTTTATTATGACGAAAAAAAAAAATAGGTTCCGCAAGATATTTGGGTATTTTGAACACAATGTCTAAAAATCAACCAGAAATGATTCAAGGGGAAGGTTTATATGTATAATACATGCACCTGTGCGAAGCCGGGGCGGGTCGCTAGTAAGACATATACCTAATTATGACAAGGAAGAACACGGCTAAACTGAAGTATGGAAGAGACCCCGCTATGAAAACCCATGTATAAATATGATTCCTAGCAATCTATAATGCTAAATAGCTAAAAAAAATATTTTGTAATTAAAAAGGTTTAGAAACTTTTCATAGGTATCTGCAAAATACTGAAAAGTAACTCCTACGACAAAGGTATAAAAACTTCATGCAATAAATTGCTATAAACTCTTATCTAACTCAATTTACGAATTTTTGTCGCTTAGATATAATTGCTTTTCAAGCGTCGATATATAGATAAACATCCAAGACACAATAGACAGAGAACAGTAAAACATCTTCATACAAACGAGCCGCTCTCGGTTTGAATGTTTGCGTGCGCGCCGTGCGCCGTGTCGGTACGCGATTTCACGCACACGCTGGCATAATATAGGATGGCATAAGATGGCGGCAGTACGGGCTGTGCCGCGTGACTGTGAGCACACGCGTAAATTACATGATCGCTCGCGTTGGTCAACTCTCGCCGGCCACTTACCATAATATTAATTATTACGAGTATCATGACTACAAAAAGGGGAAAAAAATATTGTAGTGTTTTCGGGTGCCTCAATAACGATTTCGCAAACCCGGACTTATCATTCTTCATCATTCCTACTGAACCAGAAATATAAGTACCTATTTATACTTACATCTTATTAGAAAATATTAGTTTTGTTTATTTCACAGTTTTCTTCCCTCCGCGCGCCCGCGCCGTGTGGTTTGAAATTAATACGCTCCGGGTATATTTACGAATATCGCGTTCCGATTATTAGTTTCCGGCTCGTGTTTTCATTCTAGACTGTGAAATTGTGTCTGGCTTGGTATAGTAAGTTTATTCTTAGTGTTTGTTTGGTATTTATTGTAAATCAAATAATTTCGGTGAGTACATTTATTTTCTTACTTGTGAGGGTAACGTAATTTATTTTTCTTTTCTCCGCGCGACGGTTTTGTTTTTTTTTTCTTTTCGTTAACTTAGATTTGTTTTTCTTGTTAATTAATTAGCTATGTCAACTTCCAATGACCCCCCTGATCGTGGGGGGGACATTTTCCGCAGAGATAACAAGACCTTTAGGTCGCCGCCGCAAGCATCCGCTAAGCGTTTGTTTTGTGAAATGTCTCCGACCGACAATTTAATAGATGATAGGTCGAAGCGTTTACAAACTGCACCCAATTCTCCCGAAAAGTCGCCTACATTAAATATTTCCAATCGTAGCGACGGGAACAGTAATTATTGCGATTTGATGACCGAGGCGTCTGTGTACCTGGCCAAAATCAACGAGCTTGTTAATGATAACGGTTCTCGTATAAATGTCGCGAACAAATCAGCAATTATGGATATGACTCAACGAGTTACAAGTATCGTGTCTTTGTTAGCTTTAAAATCTGCGTGTAACGAGACAAAGCTTGCTAACACCGAGCGCGAATTGGAAATAATTAAATTAAAATCCTACGCTAAAACCGTTAATGAGGACAAAAACATGTCGTACGCGGATTCTTTGAAACTGCGGTTGCCTAAAGTTACCCCGGCTATTGAATCTAGAGTACCTCTTCCTTGTCTCGTCGCCTATCCGACCCAGGAGCGATCAGCTGACTATGCGTCATCTTCCGCCACTAAACAAGCTCTTATGAAGGCGATTAGACCGAGTGACGATGGTTTTCAAATAGTCGGTATTTAAAAAACCGCCAAATCAGGCGTTGTACTGCGCGTTGCAAATGAAAACCAATTGAAAAGACTAGAATCGGTAGACGCTATAAAGTCTGCGGGTCTTCGTTTAGAAAAACCAAAAGGTCGCCGACCCCGTCTATTAGTCAAGGACATTCCCGCCTCTATGGAAGACAACAATTTTTGCAAGCCATATACCGCCAAAATATTAAAAACGAGTTGCCAATAAAAGAAGACGACTTCATTAAATCCACGAAAATAGTCCGTAGGCGTTCTACCAATAACGGTCGTAAATGGTTAGGAATAGAGATTGAACCTGAGGTACGGAAACATCTTGTGTCTACCAAGGATAAGTTATTTATTGACTGGGCCACGTGCCGTTTTGTTGATGATATCGAGGTAGTTCGTTGCGCGTATTGTCAGCAATTCGGTCACGTGAAAAAACATTGCGCTAATAAATCACCAACCTGCGCTATATGTTCTGAGGCCCACGAAACCAATGTTTGTCCGCATAAGGACGATTTAAATTTTACCCCGGTTTGCGCGGCGTGTAAACGTTTTAAAAAACCTTTTGACCATCGCTGCGGGTCTGAACAGTGCGGTACCTATAAATTAAAACTCGAACAACTTATCCTACATACTAATTACTAATTAAGATGGATAGTCTAAGCATAGGGCAATTAAACCTTCACAACGATAAGGTGGCGACATCAGAGTTAGATAAATTAATTATTGACTACAACTTAGACCTTGTACTCATTCAAGAACAATATCAAAACTCAAGTTTACGTCACAGGGTAGTGCAGCTGGATTGTAGGGCGCGAGCCGGAATTTATGTTGCGCGGTCTTCTAACTTTACAGTAACGTCTATGCGTGACCTCATGACGCCACACTGTGCGGTTGCTGAAGTCTCATCAGCTTCTTTTAAAGTATTCGTTGTAAGCTGTTACTTTCAATATTCAGATCCTGTTACTCCTCATATACATAATCTCCGTCATGTCTTGCGGTCACTCGCGGGCTGCAAAGTGATCGTTGGCGCGGATGTCAACGCGTCATCGTCTCTGTGGTATGGCAAGGTTCGGGCAACCGATACCGAACGACGCTGCGCTGTTGAGGATTTCATTGCTGAGATGAACCTATCGATTCATAATACCCCCGATGCACCACCTACTTTTTGCAGCCAAATAGGCGAATCTTGTATTGACGTCACACTTTCTAGTGCCGACGTACGTTTGGATAGGTGGCGTGTCCTACCGGACGCGTCTTGTAGTGATCATCGCCTGATCGTGTACGAATTTGTTCCTGGTTATATTCAGGGTCCGTCTCATATTCCTGGTAATTTCAGATATAGATGTAAAGGTGCGAACTGGGAATTTTTTGGCTCGCTTTTTGCGTGTCACGCCAAGGAGTTCACTCGGGACGGGCTGTCAGCCGAAGAAAGTGCTGACATTATGTCAGAAACCTTTACCTACTGTGCTGACATCGCCATTGGTCGTGGATCTATGACCAATATTCGTAGATGTGACTGGTGGAGTGATTATTTAGTTGAACAGCGCAAAAGATATCGCAGAGCGCGTAGACAGTTAAATAAACTCAAGAGCCGAAAGATTACTGGAGATCTTCTTACATCCGCTTTAAATGCTTTTAGAGTTGCCAAGTCACGCTACAAAGCATCGGTGGAAAAATCTAAGGGTAACTTGTTGCGGAAAATCGTTGACAAACTTGACAGGGAGGGTCCGTGGTCTCCCTTATATCACGAATTTAAAGCTAACAGATCGGTCGACCTTGCATACGTTCAAAACATTAAGGTCAATGATAAGCATACCACGGGCATAGAGGAAACAACAAAAGTACTAATTAATACACTTATCCCTGATGATTCACCGGCTAACGATAGCGACTACCACCAACAGATTCGAGCGTGGGCTCCTGTGCCACCTGAATCACCAATGTCAGACGTACCATCTAATGACGAATTTATAAATATTGTTAGAAAACTACCGGTCAACAAATCATCAGGGGAAGATAAAATATCTAATAGGATGATTAAAGAAGCGTGTAAAACAGCGGGTGATGCCATCTTAACTGTATATAACCGATGCATTGCTGAAGGCGTTTTTCCTCGTAAATGGCGACGCGGTTTCATACGAATAATACCAAAGTGTGGTGATAAACCACCGGATGATCCGAAGTCATATCGGCCTATCACGCTTCTACCATCTTTGGGGAAACTTCTTGAGCGCCTCATCGTTCCACGGTTACTACCGAACGGTCCAAAATTTCATAGTAATCAATATGGCTTCACCATCGGTAAATCAACAGTCGACGCGGCGCTTTCTGTCAGAAGAACCGTTAACCAGTCGGAACACAAGTACGTGATTGGTATCTTTTTGGATATTTCTGGGGCTTTTGATAACGCTTGGTGGCCTATGCTGTTGTTAAAATTAAAAAACCGCGGTTGCTATAGAAACATATATAATCTCGTTTACTCGTACTTTATAAACGGTTCCGCGGTACTTAAGCTCGGTCATTTTTCTAGTACTAAAGCACTAACCATGGGATGTCCTCAGGGTTCAGTTGTCGGTCCTTATTTATGGAATTTGGGTTTTGATGATTTTCTCGCGATCCCGCTTCCTTGCGGCTGTTCACTTACTGGTTACGCGGACGATGGCCTACTGCTCATTCAATCAAGTACCCGAGCCGGACTTGAGAACTTGGCCCATACTTGCCTAAATCTAATATCTCAGTGGGGTGATCGTAACCGCCTAGCGTTTGCGCCGCATAAAACCTATCAACTTCTACTAAAAGGTAATCTTAAATCATTGCCTACTATTAAATTTAATAACGTTCCCGTTAAAAAACAGCAATCCGTATGCTACCTTGGTATGGTCTTAGAAAGGAATTTTTCATTTATCGAACATATAAAAATAGTTGGCGAAAAAGCTAAAAGGAACTTTTATGCCCTAACTAGAATATCCAAAGCAACTTGGGGTCTATCATTCCTAACTTTAAAAACTATATATGGAGCTACCTACTTAGGATGTATGTGCTACGGTGCACCTGTTTGGGCCGATAGGGCCAGCATAGGGGCGGCGCGACGTAAACTGCTTCAAAGCCAACGTTTGGCATTGATATTTTTATGCAAGGCGTATAGAACAGTCAGTACTGAAGCCTTACCCGTTCTGGCAGGTGTACTTCCAGTCGATCTTGAAGTACAGCGACGTGCTTCAATGTACTACTCCGCGAGGGGGGAGGCCATGGACACTAACTTTGTTACACAACGCGACCTCAATAGAATTTCTAGATTATTTAAACCTCAGACTGACGTCTGGGAGGACCTCTTATCCGAATGGCAAAGTAGGTGGGATAATTCCATCAAGGGCCGGCACCTCCATCTGTTCTTTCCATCCGTTGGCGATCGGCTGGCTAAGACATGGCTGGAGGTTGACCACTGCGTTGCCCAATTTCTCACAGGTCATGGCAACTTTAAAAGTAAACTGTATTCTTTTAAACTTGTTCCTTCGCCTTTGTGTCAGTGTTCTACATCGAACTGTGAATTTGAACAGTCCGCACATCACATCTTGTGGGAGTGTATTCTTTGGCAGAATGAACGCAATATTATGTTGGATAGTGTACAAGTTACATCCGGAGTTGTTTATTATACGGACCTTGTTGAAACTAGAACTAATTTCCGTGCGTTCA
The DNA here is from genome assembly GCA_017933935.1 of Sesamia nonagrioides. Classification (NCBI taxonomy): domain Eukaryota; kingdom Metazoa; phylum Arthropoda; class Insecta; order Lepidoptera; family Noctuidae; genus Sesamia; species Sesamia nonagrioides. The sequence continues at coordinate 289,548 of JADWQK010001561.1, read as the reverse complement.
GGCGCTTTTGCCATACCTATTATTGGAATCAATTGTAACAGCAAATACCTACTTAGGACCCATTAACTTGATCAAATGTTATTCCGTGGTGCTTGGCAATTTGGGCTTCTCCCTGTTGCAATAATGTCCCTTTGTGCCGATTGGCCTAGTTCTATTCTGTCTCCTGCTTATTATGGAGGGAAGTGGAAAAATATCTTTTTCTTACTCCTCCGCTATTCTTTTCTGATTAATTTCGTTGCGGGACCCAAGACAGTTGAAACATTTCTCCGGGACTCGTCGAGCTTCATTGCTCGGCGTTTTTCTGGCGGTCTCCACTGTTGATTCTGGCTTTCAGGAGTTGCAGTGGGTTGGGAAAAGTGTGGCGGGTTTTGTCCCAAAAAAATATTTCACAGTTTCTTTGCTTTATTACGAGCGTACCCGAGTCGTATTTTTCCATATAAATGTATTCCTAAATTTACTTTCTGAATACTATGTTTAGAGCTAAAGTTAATTTTAAGAAGCCTAGTTTTCTTATAAAACAGAGGATTGACTACGAAATATCGTTTAGGTAAACGTATTTGTCGCGTATAGTGTAATAAGGGCAATTTCACAATAATTATCTACTACTGCAAATTACTATTTTTTTTTTCTATTGTCTTACGTATTATTTGATACAAATATGGCGGCTTAATCATGATATTAACTCAATAAAATTATAGTAAGATGTGACCTACTAACGCTTAAGGTTACCACCACTTTTATTTTTAGCTAAATGGGACATAAAGCTAAATAGACAACCCTGGGCATCAACGCAAGAGTAGGCAAATAACGCGGCGGGCGGCCTTAGATAATCTACTGTTCTCTGTCTACTGTGTCCAAGACCCAGGCAAATCAGGAACAAACACTGAACAATTCATGATTGAATATAAATAAATATTATGTGTTAGTATGAAATTCCTTGTCATTTAACCGAGCTACGGCAGCCGTTTAGCCGTGGGTGGCTCTTATGAGGTAGTACGGCTAAAAAAATTAACTTGTGTTTATATTTTTTGAATGAAACTATAAAATAAATTATTCAGAAGACAAAGCTGGATGGAAGGAATAAATGTCTTTTATAATTTAAAAAATACACCTGCTTACCACCATCTACCATCTGCAATAGCTAAAACCGCTTTTATTTTTCGAGAAAATCTTTGAAACATTTCTTTGCTTCAGACTTCTACTTTGTTCACCTTTTATACTCTGTCTTTTTCCAGACGGTAAAAATAATTAGTCAATAAATAAGTTAAGCTCAAAATTAGGAAGTTTTCAACGCCAATCCAAGACAGTTTATATAAGACACAGCCTCTAAAACAACTGGTCACCACCGATTCCTAGAGTCGTTGCAACCTTGTTTATGATAGACAAATCTCTAAACAGATTTTTAATTTGAGCTAAGCTGATTTCTGAGCTAGTATCAATAAAATGGCACTTACATTTTGATGTTTAGATGCTTTAATAATTATACGATCTGAAGTCAAGTGCCAGTTAAATTCTTATGAGCTACTGCAGCGGAAATAAGAGATTTTATGGAAAGCATAAGTTATAGTGACTTTAATCGTTTGTATTTTGAAAACGTGTAATTGGATATAAAAGCCATTGAAATCCTGGTTGAAAACGGGCTCCCCACGTGTTTGTTACGTTGAAGTTATTTCGATATTATATGCCAGTTTGGAAAAAAAGTACTAAAAAATCTATGCTCGTTTTATGACGAAGGGCTGTAAGCTCATTTGCTTCTGAAAGTCTAATTAATTTTCTATAACGAATATAAATTTTATGAGCCTTTATAAATTAATGAAGCATTTAATATAACCGCCGTTTCATTATCAACAATTAATAATTTAATGAATAACTTAAACCTTTGAAATATTTAATGCTTACAAATTTGTAATCAAGTAATTAGCATCATTTCAGTTCAAGAGAATTAACAGAATCCATTTCCAAAGTCTTTGAATTAAACTATGTTTAAAGGTATCTACTTTGTTCTGTTAGTCCAAATTCTCTTTAACATCGTTAGTATTTGTCTTTGAAATTTAAGGGGGTATGAAGTGGGAGACTGGTGGTTTATTAACAAATAGATTGCCCTCAAAGGTTACTCATTTGTCATGGAGAGCACGTACACTTCCAATATTCTGGTTCAGTATTCAGAATCTAACCACCTGCAACTTAGAAGATCGATGTCGTAGACGTCAGGCGTTTTTGTTCCATTCGCATGATACGGCAAAACCACTGGGCTCAGCTAGAATAGTATCGAGCAGACCCGAACATAGTTCATCGAAGGTAGATATCGAAGTTTGCCGTTCAGAATGCGGAGTATAATGTAAAAGCCTAAGAAATATGTAGTAATTGCTTCGGGTCGGCTTTGACATTCAACAACCACTGCCGCATCGAATAACGACACCTGATAAGTGTAAGTATGTAACCCTACAGATAGTAGTCATTCCATACCAATTATTAATATTCAGTAACATAATTTCACTATACCAAGAGATTTTTATGCGACAATCAGAAAAACAATAGGGTCTGACAACAACATTGAAATTCCAGTGAAGAAGCCTAAGGACGTGCGTGATGTGCTTTCATGTAGGAATGCCAAAATATCCCCTGTAGTGCCGAGCCTCCAGCGGACGCAGGCTCTTAGATAGACAGCTGTGACCTACATGTAGAAAAAAGTAGCCAAAAAAGGATACTTTTTATTAATAATAAATTTCTTTTCGCAGAGTTGCACTACAACTTGGCGAGGCAGCAAGACGAGGAAACTTTACATCGTATGAAGCAGTCTTGGGAGAAAAATTTGCCAGATCAAAATGACTATTTGGAGCACATTCTTCCTTTACTACGGAACGCTTCGAAACAAAACAGTGAGTAAAAAAAATACCCCCAATATTAGTCTATTTTTATTTACAATTGTTATTTTTATGCGCCCTTATCAGAATGCGTCAAAAAGTCAGGTGTCATGTAAATTGTCAAGCAATTTATTCTTTGCTGTCTAGACAACTACAGTCCGACCGTCGAGACACCTGTCAGTGTGGAAATTTTATTTGCTAATAAAGATCAAAATAGCAAAACACATATTTGATTGTTGGTATAAAACTGACACATACCCGGAACGCATGCTTTCAACGGCCGAACTGTAATACACTCACAGTCACACTGGCCTGTCCTTATTTTAAACTACCCTACAAATAGTTACGGCACGATGGGCCACACGACAGTGCTAACAAAACCAGTATGAGATGGCCTTTATTCTATTGAATCTCCATACTACGCTGGGCTAGCTCAAGACCATTGAGCAAAGTTTTGTCACCGACACATAGCCTACTATACCTACTGGCCTTTTTTACGATATTCGTACCCGAATCAAATTTCTACCCCTTTAAGTTTTATGTAATTCGTCTATAGACCGCACAGACACACAGACATTGTGATGAAGACGGTTTAATAAATGGGCCCAAACATCAAAGAAAAACAAAACGCTTTACAATTTAAGCAGACAACTCTGTAAAATTTTCTATGGTACAATTTACAAACTTCTAATACCAAATAAACACAAATTATTAAAATAAAGTATCATATAACTAAAGCTATTAAAAACTAATACATTGCTTCGAATTATTCCCCCGCATCGTGTGTTGTGTGTCGACTAGTAGTCGACCCTAGAGACTGGCGGCAAAAATATATATGTATACACTCGTATAATATCTAGTGTCCTCCAAACATTACTTGACAATTTTCCATCTCAGCTGTGAAACATCACGTTATGATTTCAAATTCTAGTGATAATACAAGATGGACCAAGAATTAGTATACATTTGAAAATAATATATAAAAAAACCAATTGACATATGTATTTGAAAAATTGTTTATATACTACAAACGAAAGTGTATTTACGGAAATTAACTTTTTAAAAATAATATCGTTAATATCGTATTGTATCGTTTCGTCTTTTACGCTCTTCTAAACGAGCCCCAAAACTTTTGAATACTTGTCGGCATAGAGACTGCGAGATCGCTGACATTTCTTCACTGATTTTGTCCTTTAGTTGACGTAGCATTTTCTGAAAATATCGAAGTTTAGCCAAAATCAGCAAATAGACTGGTAAAGCGGCCTCCAGACCCAAAGCTGAAAAAGCTTCGGATACGACTGGGATTAACGCTGAGATATTGATGACGATGAGTTGACGTAGTATTTTCGATTTAAGACTCTTTAAATAGCCCCATAAAAAGAAATCTGCTGGGGATAGATCTGGACTTCTGGGTGGCCTTGAATGCCGCCTCGTCTGGAAATCAGTTTTTCCGGAAACATTTCTTTGACTGCAAGGGACTCCTTGGATGTGTGACAAGTAGCTCCATCTTGTTGAAACCATGTGTTGTAGCCAACAAATTCTAGTAGATGCGGTGCCGTTTTTGGCACCTATTCTCGTAACATTTTCACGTACTCAGAAAAATGAACAGTAACAGAATGGTCGAATAGAAGAGGAAACTAGCTGCACATTATCTTCACCCCCGACTAGACTGCGGGCCGCCGGTTTGCTTTACATTCAATGTAGATCCCGACTCTTCGAACTTCTTTATTTTAATAAAGAAGTTCGAAGAGTCGGGATCCATCCGGATCGGGAGTCGGGGTCCGGGAACTATTCCTTTAGGAATAGTTTGGTACTGACTTAAGTCATGTCGATTATATTCAACGCAAAATAAGCGTATCTCAATAATGAGTGATATTATGGTGTTTAAATAAAACTGTTTTACACAATAAGTGACAAAATTTTCGAGAAACAAGCTAGCGGTAGAAACCCTATCCACGCACCGCACTGCTGTCGTTTGCGCGGGGTGTTAGATTTAAATCTTAACGATTTTTTGGGCCACGCTGTAGTACTATTAACAGTAAGTAGTATCTTACCCTAATGCCTTAAACCTTTAACTTACAAATAAAAATGATGTTAGGAGTACCTCATTATTATTTTAAGTCTCTTTTCTAGAGTGAATAGGCTCTTAATAAACTAGTGCGCTTTACCATCAACGATTGCGTCACTCTCACTGCTTACCATCAGGCGGGATTGCGGTCAAGCGCTAGTTTATAATTTATAAAAAAAAAGTCACAAAATATCATCACATCTTAAGTGGAAAAATTTGAAATAACTTTAGGAAGGCACTGTACCTATATGTATACCTACAAGAGATTTTTTCTACTTGGAAATTTTTTCTCTTTTTTCGTCGTTTAAAAAGAAAATCTTTCAAAAGACAAAACATTGCATACAAAAGAAAATCAAAAAGAACACTGGTGTATAGTTTACACAGTTTACAATGTCCTGCTATATTTACTCAGTACAAAGTAAATTCTTTCGAGCATTGTAAAAATACTAGTATATTTTGTTTGTTTAAGAAGACAAAGGACTCAGACAGAATTTTTCCTTTTAAACTATGATGAGAGGTTTTAAGTTTCACTTCAAGTTCAGTGATGTATTGTTCGGCTGAGGTGTGTCGTGGGACAACGAAATAAAAATAATGAAGTACTTAACAAGTAGTTTTTAGAATTTTCTTTTTAAGTTATTTAAATAACCCTTTTGTACAACTTTTACGGTGGAATATTTTGCTATCTCTGATATAATTGTTTTACCATTTTATAGCTTACCTTAAACCTTATCTCATAGAGGTATGAAGAACCTGTCCCTCAAAACTCTATAAGATTAGCAAAATATTAAATAAAACATATGATTCTTTATAGAAAAGGGATGTCCCTTAGACCAGGCAGATGTTTGTGCCCGGTGGACAACTACTCCACGAATAATCTTAGAATGTTGATTTTTTCTGATTGGTGTAGCAGGTTTACTAGGTTTAGTAGGAGAGCTGGCAAGAATTTTTGGGTAGGTATTTGAGGCAAGCTAAAAACTTGTCCTGTACCTCTCCTATTATATCCCAACACGAAACTGCAGACCTGGCTGGTGAGTAGCGGGGCTAAATCAACGCCCAAATTTAAAAAAAAAAAATTTTTGTTTTATCCAAAAATATACTTGAGGCAATTTGCAATTTTTATATGTTGTAGTTTAATATTTACAGAATATAAAACAAAATAAGCCAGACGATTCAGCCGGGGTTTTAAAATTGCCAGACGCGTTCAAAAATATTTTGCAAAAAAAATATAAAAATGTATTTGAGGCAACTTGAAATTTTAATAGAGTATTATTTATAACTAAAAAGTAAGACTCTCAAAAAGACAGATCATTTCGGTGGGACTTTCTACCTGCCAGGTGATCTAATGAATTTGTATGGGTGCGAGTGCGGAGCGCTATAGACAAACTGTAGAGCGAGAGAGAGCGTTTATCGGCAACTGTCTGCGTTCTTGCTAGCTGCGTTACTATTGGCTCTGGCGAGGTCACGCGACTTACTACAGCCATGTGATTTTCAGTTGGAATTTCGGAGTTGTTATTCTCAGTCGTATTCTAATATTTGTGCTACACGATTTATAAGTTAAAAAATCAAAATTATCAAAAAGCTTTGACAGATATTGGAGTAGCACATATTACCGGATCACGTGAAGAAATTTTGCCAATTTTGGAAGCATTTATTTGTGAAATTTATGGATATAAAAATATATCAAACATAAACGCAGCACGGTTTCAAAAATTTTGTGTAACTTACAAAGCTAACACTGAAGATGAACCTTTCAAAAAAACTTTAAAAAATTGTGATCCCTCTACTTTACCTCCGTGCAAAGCTGAATTACAACAACATCTTTTAAGAACGCAATATATAACGAGTATTTGGAGAAATGCATATTTGCGATTCCCCAGCTCTTTGACACCGAATAGAAACGGATGGACACTTCATGAGGATACGCTACATTTCCACTGGTTCGACGGAGATTGTATGCCGCAATCAGTATTCAACGCTATTGTTCATGAAAACAATAAACAAAATAATATTGGAAATGTTACTACAGGTGCGTATACATAGTTTTTTTTATAACTGCTGCATTTTAATTTCTATGATCCATACTAATATTATAAATGCGAAAGTAACTCTGTCTGCCTGTCTGTCTGTCTGTCTGTTACGCTTTCCCGCCTAAACCTCTCAACCGATTTTGATGAAATTTGGCACAGACAATCTTTGGACCCTGAGAAAAAACATAGGCTACCTGTTATCCTGGAAAAATTTGATATTCCCGAGGGAAATCTAAAAAGCGCGATATAACCGAACACCACGCGGGCGAAGACGCGGGCGGAAAGCACACAATCTTTAGACCCCGAGAAAGGACATAGGCTACCTTTTATCCCGGAAAAATTTGATGTTCCCGAGGGAAATCTAAAAAGCGCGATATAACCGAAATTTACGCGGGCGAAGCCGCGGGCGGAAAGCTAGTTTATTTAATAAATCCATATATATTACTTTTCGCAGATAATGCAGAGGTATCCGAATTAGACACAGATGAATCTGAAGTTGATTCTGATAGCTCTGATGAAGGAGCATCTACAGAAGAAGAATGACAATTTCTTTCTGACATGACAGGGAATTAATTACGTTGATATTTGTATACTCATAATAATTCTGCAGCTGTATTATATTATTAGTATATAATTTTTCTATTTCAATAAATCTGATTTTGTAATTTTATATTTTTGTAATCATTACTTTATAAGATCACCTGGCAGGTAGAAAGTCCCAGCGAAAAGTTACTCCAAAATTTCGACTGAAAACCACATGGCTATAGTAAGTCGCGTGACCTCGCCAGAGCCAATAGTAACGCAGCTAGCAAGAACGCAGACAGTTGCCGATAAACGCTGTCTCTCACTCTACAGTTTGTCTATAGCGCTCCGCACTCGCACCCATACAAATTCATTAGATCACCTGGCAGGTAGAAAGTCCCACCGAAATGATCTGTCTTTTTGAGAGTCTTACTTTTTAGTTATTAATAATACTCTATTAAAATTTGAAGTTGCCTCAAATACATTTTTTATATTTTTTTGCAAAATATTTTTGGACGCGTCTGGCAATGTTAAAACCCCGGCTGAATCGTCTGGCTTATCTTTTTTTATATTCTGTAAATATTAAACTACAACATATAAAAATTGCAAATTGCCTCAAGTATATTTCTCGATAAAACAAAAAAAAAAATTAAAAAATTTGGGCATTGATTTAGCCCCGCTACTCACCAGCCAGGTCTGCAGTTTCGTGTTGGGATATAACAGGAGAGGTACAGGATAAGTTTTCAGCTTGCCTCAAATACCTACCCAAAAATTCTTGCCAGCTCTCGGACTAGTTTATGCTGCATTCGTTTTTAAATTTTATTCTTTTTTTTTTGTAATAAACGATCCAATTTTCAACGCATAGTGAGTTTAGAATCATTGAACTGAATCTATGTTTTTTTTTTTAATATATTATAAACCAGTGCTTGACCGCAATCCCGCCTGATGGTAAGCAGAGATGCGATCGTTGATGGTAAATCGCGCTAGTTTATTAAGAGCCTATTCACTCTAGCCCTGAAGACACTCAAATTGTAGTCCGACGGAAACACTGCCGCCGGCAAGTTGTTCCAGTCCCTTGATGTACGCGGTATAAAGGAAGAGGCAAAACGCTTCGTCCGGACCGTAGCAGTGTTAACAACGTAAGGGTGGAAACTCGCCGTACGACGGGTTGTCCGATGGTGGAACGGAGATGGGGGAATTAAATCATGCTATTCCCTCGCACACTCCCCAAAATGCATCCTATAGAACACCGAAAGGCTGGCTACTCTACGCCTGTGCTCTAGGCTTTGGAGACCGTCTCGAGTTAAATCAGGGTCAACAAATAGCGTCTTCGCACGCCTCTCCACTGAATCCAAAGTAGCCAGGTGACATTTCGCAGCACCAGCCCAAATGTGGCTGCAGTACTCCACACACGAACGGACCTGTGCTTTGTACAACATCAGAAGCTGCCCCGGTGTGAAGTACCGCCGGACCTTTGCGATGACGCCAAGTTTTCTGGCAGCCACCTTGGCCTTAGACTCAATGAACCGCCCAAAGTTTAGGTTCGAGGAAATCTCAACTCCCAAAAGCTGAAGGCGGTCGGTGCACTCCAAGGATACATTCTGAAAAGTAGGAGCCAAGGCGAACGGGCTCCTTTTGGTGGTGAAAAGACACGCCTGTATTTTGGCGGCATTAAATGCTACAAGATTGGCTTTGCCCCATTCGGAGACTGCCTGTAGTGCAGCACTCGTACGCTATACCATAGCCTCTCTTTCGGACCGGTTTGATTCCTTACTAGCCCGAGCTTCCGGCAGGTATCTCTCCACAACTGTGCTGTCATCTGCATACCCATAGATGCCGGGCATTAGCAGATCGTTAATATGCAGCAGGAACAGAGTTGCAGAGAGAACAGACCCCTGAGGAACACCGGCATTGGTCGACATGGGCTCCGATGAGCATCCGTCGACAACAACTCAGAGGGACCGTACAGTCAGGAAGTCTTTTACCCAGCCAGTCAGGCCAGTGGAAATGCCGTACGCTGGAAGCTTACTCAAAAGGCCAGCGTGCATAGCATGGTGACTAGGTATTAAAATTTGATTTTTTTTTTCAAACATCTCGACTATAATTTTTGCTTAATCGACCTTGGTCACTATCAACAAGATATACTTAATTATTAAGAACATAAAAAATCCGACTGCAAAAATATACCTAACTGCTAAGTAAAAATGTAACGTAAAGCGATTAATTTTGTTTTTTAAGTTTTCTTGTGATTTTATCTTGCATACTCGTATACACGTGTCAACAAGCCATCATCATCATCATCATCTCAGCGTTAATCCCAGTCGCATCGAAGCTGTTTCAGCTTTGAAACCTGGGGTCCGCTTTAACAATCTAATTGCTGATTTTGGCTACACTTCGATTTTTTCCTTGAAGCGACTGCCGCCTGACTCCACAACCCCAAGGAGATATCAAAGCACTGCAGTTAGACTAATTGTTGGACTTTTGAGGGCTTCAAAAACCCGTAACGACTGCCACTAGATGTTCGTATGGCAACCGGGACCAACGACTTAACGTGCTTTCCGAGGCACGACCAGACTACTGCTTATATTCGATTGAACACGCGCCTACTTGCGCAGCGCATACTCGTGTCGACAAGATTATCTACAGGGTATTTCTTAATGACACTAAAAAACTGGCATTTATAATGTTCTAGAAACTATACCTAGTGTCACAATAACCTAGTGTCACAATAAAGATGAATCAAATGACACCTCGCACCAATATTCCCAACCAACCTACAGCCTTAATGCTACAGAGATAATGTTGAAAATCTAATAAAGAAATCTGACAGATTGTAGTAGCTTGTTGTGCTGTCGTCTGTACCTACAATCATATATACCTACAACACCACCCTTATTTTTTCGGCCACTAGTAAAAATATTATAAGATCAGCATTCTGAGACATATTCTCACAAAAATCTCGTATACCTATCTTATAATAAACCAGAACAAATATATGGGCAACATCTAATTAGCATTTAGTGATTTATTTATACATAACAGTAATGGTAATGGCGCATAATTGATAATATATAACATTACGGGCAAACATGATGATTAATTAATTAATAAATTAGATAATGCTAATAGTAATTCATTATTAAATAGAACAATAATGTTATCTTAATACATTAATTTAATATGATGGTATTAGTATTTATGTTTTATGTATATTAGAGAAAATATTTCACCATTACCAAAATTATTTGTTGTGATAAGAGTCAAATATTTTGTTGGAAATACAATATATTAATTTGAAATTTTTAAGGGCATTATTTGTTAGTAACAATCAAAAGCCAGACGCTAGTCGAACCTATAATTGAAGGCAAGTACTTCAAGGGAAAAGCATTGAAAACAACCACGCTTATTATGTATATAAAGGGTGTATCTGACATCGACGCACAAACGAGTACCATGGATCCAGTACATGATTCTGAACCCCCCAATGGTGGAATTTTTCGTCGACTTGTTCATGATTTAAAAAAAATATGTGTATTTTTGACGTGACAACGTCTTATAAATTGGTTTGCCGGGAGACACTTCAAGAAACTGCGTTACGCGCCCCGCTCACGTTCCCTATGCGCTCACAATGAGAGCGAGTGAGAGGCACGCGTCCCTTCCACTCGGGCATGGTTAGCCCGCCTAAGAGCGAGAGAGACAGACATAAATAAAAAGTGAAAGGCACGCGTCCCTTCCACTCGAGCACAGCTAGCCCGCCTAAGAGCGAGTGAGAGAGATAGGCAAATGTATTGCAAGTTATTGTATGTATATCTTTATATATATAATTCTGCTGTACGTGTGTATGTCATTGAACTCCTCCTAAACGGCTTGACCGATTTTAATGAATTTTTCTGTATGCGTTTGAGTGGCGACCTGGATCGTTTAGATTCACAAGTCAACCCGGCAGATGGCGCTAATCGCTTGAAGAAGCATGTGATCTCGGAAACGGCCCTAACGATTTCGCTGAAAATTAATATGTGGTGGTTTTCGGGGACGAAAAATCGATCTAGCTCAGTCTTATGTCTGGGGAAGCGCAAATTTTCGAGTTTTCTCTTTCGCAATATTTCACGCATAATATGGGCGCTAATTTCGCGCGGCTTGACATAGCGGCTGTAGCGTAGTCGATATTGGTATGGTCTACTCGCGATGGCTGGTGTTCCTCGGTTCAAACCCGGTCAATCACAAGTTTTTTTTTTGTTTTTAGACAAGTTTATAGTTTTTTTTTAATTTTTTTAGTTACTTAAAAATATAATTGTACATAAGAACTAAAAGGCGAAAAAATAAAAAAGATATTTTTTTTTTTATTTAACTAAATTTGTACTTATGAACTAAAAGAGAAAAAATAAATAGAAATAAATAATTATTTAAGATTTTTTATTTTACTTAAAGAGACAGAAACAAGAGCTCTAGGGGTAGAGAGAGGTATGATATCTTTGTTACAAATGTAGATGACAATGCTTTCCATAGGTTTCTTCTTTCCATCCTAAATCTGCTGTACGTGTGTACGTCACTGAATTCCTCCTAGGCTGGTCCGATTTGAATGAAATCTATGTATATAAATGAAAGTCCTGTTAGTTACTATATTTATAACTCAAGAACCGCTTAACCAGTATGGCTCAAAATTGGTAGGGAGGTAGATAAGAACTGGGAGAAGGACATATCACATAGGATACTTTTTATCCCGTTCCCGCGGTTCCTGTCGTTCCCGTGTGACGTGACTTATGACATGGTTTAACAAAACGCAACTGACATGGAATAACAAAACAACTCAGTCAAAATATAAGTTAGCGGCTCATTTGTTAAAAATGGTACAAACACACTCCTACACTACTCAGCATATTAAAAAAAAGTCTTACCGGTTGAATGTTGATGCATTTATTTAAAGCAAGGAATATAAATGCTCTCTGCCGGTTTAATTTTTTTAATAAAAGCCCCAAAGCAAACTTCAACTTCAAAATTTCTAATATTGTATTGCTGTGCCATTTACCACTTCACTACATACTATAAAACAAAGTTACTTTCTCTTTCCCTATGTTCCTTTGCATGATTAAATCTTTAAAACTGCGAAACAGATTTTGATGAGGTTTCTTTTAATAGATATAGTAATTAAAAAGAAACGTTTATATGTATAATAACATCCATTAAATTGTGGAGAAACACTATCCCTCGCCCACATGTGGGAGTGATGAGAGCAAAAAATCGCAGTACAGCGGACAGAGCTCCGCCGGCGGGGTCTCATGGCGACATGGAAAGTGTGATTGTCGCAATCCAGCACTGAGCACGCCGCAATAGCGGCGGTAAGTTCTCTCTTTGAGGAGTAGCTAAAGAGGCGCCACGGCGTCCTCACCTTCCGACTGACGTAGGTCCTCACCGGACACGGCTGTTTCGGGAGGTTCCTGTTCCGTATAAGGCGGGAGGAAACGCCAGGGTGACCACTGTGTGCATCGCCCTGAGGACACGGTGGAGCATAAGGTGGAGGTCTGCCCGGCTTGGATAGAGCACAGCCGTGTTCTCGTGGCGGCGATCGGCAGCGATCTCTCGCGTCCGACCCTGGTCCGGGCCATAGTTCGGAGCAAGAGTGCATGGCAAGCTTTCACCTCCTTCTGTGAAGCAGTGATGCTGGCAAAGGAGGAGGCGGAGCGGGTGAGGGAACGGAAATCCCACTACACTCACGGCTCAAACCGCCGCAGGAAGCGCCCTGGTCGGGAGGCAACATCGTACTCCCAATCGCCGTAGGCGCGGGCTTGCGGGCGGCGAGGGATAGGCAGCTTGCCTCCTTTGAAGGCCCATTGTGTTTCACACGTGCCTCAAAGAGATGTCAGCACACCTTGACGGTGTCCACGAGGACAGGTCCACAGGGTTACGGGTTGATTAAAAAAGAAACCATGGCACTGGCCGTTGCACAGGCAAGTGAAGGAACACGGGTGGGTTTTAGTCAATAAAAGTCTGACACGCCCTTCCGCTCCGCCCAGAGCGGGAGAGGTCACTTGATGATTTCCCATCCACAACAAAAAAAAAAAACTGAAGAAGAGCAAGAAATTGCACTTGAAGGCGCAGCCTTAGTATGGCTCGACTTCGTGCTTCTCACTCACCAGAGCAAAGGAAGGCAGCCCGTGAAATGGCTCGGTTGGCAATGCGAAATCGTCGAGCAAACCTCAGAGATCAAGCGCTAGATAATTTACGAAACAAAAGAAGAAATTCATCAAATACTGATTTGAATCGGGCAGCGTTTCAATACGCATATAATATAGCGCAATGGCGTACGCATTGGGCCAATGGATGTTGTTTGCAAGTATTGTAGCACATTAAAGATTTCCGGAGAATCGCCAGGATTGAGCTCCCAAATAAAGAATCATTGAATAATAATATTCATTTATTTAAAATTATCCTAATTTAAAAAGTAGTCATATGATATTGCCTTTAAGGCGGAACGAAGTTCGCCGGGTCAGCTAGTTTGTATATAAATACGTATGTATGTGTAAAGGTAAAAATAAAATTTTGTTAATATGAAATTCAGTGCGAGATTCTTTGTATAAATTAATGTTTTAAATATAATTCTTTGTATAAATAAATGTTTTAAATTGTTACTATTATTTCATCCTTCTTCCTACTATACGAATGAATATTCACATTAAAATTATTTTACCACTCAAAGTCGTTGTCACGTAATACTTTCGCCCGTATACCGACTTTACAGGCAACCAATTTTTTTCACTTTAGACCGTTCATTATTGCTATACTTTTATAAACCAATAGGATTTTAAAGTAAAAATTAATTAATTCACTAATTACATAAAAAAGCTCAATGAAAACAAAACTAGAAAAACTATCTTATCAGCTGATTTAATAGAGTTCACATCAGGGATCAACGTCATACCTACAAACCCGCACGGCGGCACGCTTGCAACGTTCAAAGGCCGAGCCGACACATTTTTTTAAACAGTGTGAATTCTGTAACCCTTCATTAACGACATAAATGACTATCATAATTTTATTAGTGGCATGCGGTGTAGCCTTTTCGCGAAGTTTGCGTTACGATGTCAGATACACCCTGTATGTATAGGTAGGTAATATAGGCTGGTGTGCACAACTCCATGATATTGGCGCCGATTCTGTTGTTCACAAACTAAAGTAATTTTAAGTTATGTGCATCTTTTTCTTTCTATTTCATTAAGAAAAGGACAGAAGATAAAATGTCAGTTGAGACCTGTCAAATTAGTGCACTCCTGACATAAACTGGCGTATTTTTAGTCGCCATGTTTATAATCGCGTCTAAACTGTCTATGGAGTATCTTAATTTGATAGCATTAAATTAAAATGTTATCTTCTATCCTTTCCTTAACGAAATGGAAAGAAGGAGATGCACATAACTTTTTTAGTTTAGTTTGTGAACAACAGAATCGGCGCCATTGAGCGTAGGTATTTTGTGTTTGTAATCAGTGCGGATAAGACACGGCTGCCTCTCTGTTACAGAAAGTGGGCAAAAATAACTAAGCGGGCCCAAAGCACTTGGTAAATGTGCCATGTCTTCGCCTTTTTTGTTTAAAGATTGGTAGGAATAGGTCCCCAGGATGGCACCGTACCATCATCGGACGACCCGTTCTACGGCAAGTCCACCATTCACCCTTACGTTATTGACACCACTACGATCTCGACGAAGCGTTTCGTTCGCCTCGTCTTTTATTCGGCGTACATCGAAGTATTGGAATAATTTGCCTGTGGCCATCTTCCCGGCGTTCTTCATTCGTGTCTCTCTGAAGAACCGCATCAGAAATGAGGTGATCCGACAGAGGACCATAGTTACCGACATAGCTGAGAGGATTAGCAAGCTGAAGTGGCAATGGGCTGGTCACATATGCCGCAGGGCCGACAACTGTTGGGGTAAGCGAGTCCTCGAGTGGAGACCACGTCTCGGCAAACGTAGCGTAGGACGCCCTTGGGCGAGATGGAACGACGACATCAAAAAGGTGACTGGTAGTGACTGGCGGAGAACTACTCAGAATCGAGCTTGTTGGCGTGCCATGGAAAAGGCCTATATCCAGCAGTGGACGAGTAGAGGCTGATGATGATGATGATGATGATGATCTTCCAGTCCGATTTCAATTTAAGTGTCTTCAAGGATAGAATAAATAGGCTCTTAATAATATATTGCGCTTCACCATCAACGATTGTATCACTGCTTACCATCAGGTGGGATCTCGGTCAAACTTATGCCGTTGAAAAAAAATACATTCACCGTTTTGACATTAATGGTGATGAAATTGCTTATGCATAAAGCGTCTGTCTGGCTGGAATCTACGAACTACAACTTATAAGTCGGAGCTCTGGGCAAATTATTTCGTCACCATTTCTGACAAAACGGGGAACGAATACATCGTGTGAAACTAGCATGTTCTAGAATGAAAGTATTCTACGACATGGATCATCTATCTACATGCACCAGGCCATGTGAAGGTGTTATGGCCCAGCCCGTCTCAATAAAACCTGTGGCCTCTAGGAACAGAAGAGGCTGATTAAGTTGTAATAATTTTGTTATGCTACAAAGTATGTTCGTGATTTCATGAAAGCGGAATAAGAAAACGATAAGCAGTTAGATAGCCGTTTTGTGCCTTTTACTGTAGAAATATCGTTAATCCATACTAATATTATAAATGCGAAAGTAACTCTGTCTGTTTGTCTGTCTGTCTGTTACGCTTTCCCGCTTAAACCTCTCAACCGATTTTGATGAAATTTGGCACAGACAATCTTTAGACCATGAGAAAGAACATAGGCTACCTTTTATCCCGGAAAAAAATGATATTCCCGAGGAAATCTAAATAGCGCGATCTAGCCGAACTCCACGCGGGCGGAAAGCTAGTTTTATATAATACCAGCTACGCCTCGAGGTTTCACTCGCGTTAGTTTGAATTCCGGGGGAATATCTTATGTGTTATTTAGAGAGCAGTGGTGGCCTTGTGGTATCGGCTGCGACTTATATGTTGTAGATCGCCAGTTCGAACCCCATCAGGCGCTTTACTTTGTGTTAATTATTTCATCACCACTGCTCTCAAAACGGTGAGGGAAAATATCGTGAAGTAACCGGTATTGAGCATACCACAATAGCGGCGGTAATTCCTCTCTTTGAGGAATGGCTAGAGAGGCACCATGGCGCCCTTACCTTCCGGCTGACGCAGGTCCTCACCGGACACTGCTGTTTCGGGAGGTTTCTGTTCTGTATAAGGCGGGAGGAAACGCCAGGATGTCACCACTGTAAGGATCGCCTTGAGGATACGGTGGAGGTCTGCCCGGCTTGGGTAGAGCAGTGTATGTAAAGTACCAAGTGATGGTACTTTACATATATAATTTGAAATAAACAATTTTGATTTGATTTGATTATGTGTTATTTTTGGTTACAAACTATACAAAGGGTAAGGGTCGAAAGTGCATTACTACTTTTGAACTTTATTGCATTAACACTAAGTGTCAAAAGTGGTACTCCACTTTTGAAGTAGCGATTGTACGGAGTACAAGTAATAGTATTATGTACATTGAGGGTCAAAAGTGGATTTTGACCCTCAATGTACTACTCAATGTATTACTATTACTTGCACGAGTAACTTTTGTCATTCATCATCATTGCCTTCATCATCAACCTTTTTACCGTCTCATTGCTGGGCATAGGTCTCCTCTCATACAGAGAAGGATTGAGCGTAATCACTATGCTTACTCAATGCGGGTTGGCAATGTCAGACTTCAAGTCCAGGTTTCCTCAAGATGTTTTCCTTCACCTTGTAATCATTCATAGGTGTCCAAGATATACTTAGAAAGTACATATAGCTTAGAAAAGTTACATACTTGAGAAACTGTTGTTTTAACCACTAGGCCACCACGACTGGAAAAATCTCATCATGGAAAGTTAATTGAATTGAATTTAGAGTGAGCCGCCAATATGCCAAGCCTAGCATAAGTTGGAAACAACTCACATCATGCTTCGTGTTCATGATGAGATGGTATTCTTTTTTTGTTTTTAACCGGTGTGCCATATTTCATCTAAATCCAAGCAGTCGATTTTGCGTGAAAGAGTACGAAACATCCATGCATCATACATGATGAAATACGATAGGGCAGGATTTCAAAAAGTTTTAAATCTTATTCCAAGGCAATTTCACTTAGATTATAAACTTTGAAGTATGTATATTTATTATGATGAATGGGCCAACTGGAAATATTTATAACTGAATCTTATGATTCAGTTATAAATAACTTTTTTCGCGGATTCTTTGAAAGAGATATTCGTGGCCCTTGGCACAGCAAAATGAAGGAACACGAGTGAGTTTTATTCAGTAAAAGTCTGACACGACCTTCCGCTTTGCCCAGAGCGAGAGAAGTCATTTAATGACTTCCCATCCAAAAATAAAAAAAAAACATAATTTTGAGAGGAATAATTGAAATAGATATGAATTTATTTTATTTCCCGGTTTACTTTTATTAGTCAATTCCACGAATTTCCCGCCCGTCACGGGAAATCGTCAGTTTTATATAATATTATTTGTTCTGTAGGCGACTCGTACTAGTATGTATGTATATGTTTATAGACATAGTATACTTTTATAATATTTCAATGTACCACTAATGTCATTTTTATAATAATTTATTTATTTATATATACTTTATAGTGTACCAAAAACATAATTTGATTAAAAGTACATTTAACGAAACAAATATTACAATGGGCGGCCTTATCGCTAATGCAATCTCTACCAGGCTAACAACAAATGGACAGAGATTCCTTAACCATAATTTTCTACTTCAGTATAAAATCAAACTATAATAACAAAACATTTCTAAGACTTTGTCAATATAAAAGCTACCAGGCTACGTCAAACTGTCAGATATTCCCAATCAACCTTGAGCCTTAAAGCTTTAGAGATGAAGTTGCAAATCTAATAAGGAAATCTGACAGATTGTAGTAGCTCGATGTGCTGTCGTCTGTACAATCACCAGTGATCGTAACCTAGAATTAGTTTAATAAAATAATTATGTTATCTCATATTCACACGTAAGCGGCTCTTTTGTCCTTTTTAAGAATGAAGTATTTAAACCTAAACCTTTACGTTTTGTCTTCACCGGGCGAGTAATTATCTCGTAAAACAAGACATTTTATCTGGACCAATCTAATTCAATTTTATAAAGGAAATTTTGTTTCTAATTAGTACGTAAGCGTATTTACAAAAGCGGATTTCTGTTACAAATCTTAATTTTGTAATTAATATTAAACCAACATTTATGTTGGTGCCTGCCCCTGGGAGTTTTCGTTGAAACCCATTTAGAGTTTGTCAATATGTACATAACGCGGCAAAATTCGAAATTTGCGTCAGCCATGAAGCTGCGAGAGAATGGCATTTTGTTTGGGAGCTTAGTTTAATGCAGATGTTAAAGACAAAGTTGGGAAGAGGATTAATGTATGTGCTAATTACTTATTAAAACCGTTGAGTTGGTCTTCTGAAAATGTTTATTAAAATACTAGCTTTCCGCCCGCGGCTTCGCCCGCGTAAATTTCGGTTATATCGCGCTTTTTAGATTTCCCTCGGGAACATCAAATTTTTCCGGGATAAAAGGTAGCCTATGTCCTTTCTCAGGGTCTAAAGACTGTGTGCTTTCCGCCCGCGTCTTCGCCCGCGTGGTGTTCGGTTATATCGCGCTTTTTAGATTTCCCTCGGGAATATCAAATTTTTCCGGGATAACAGGTAGCCTATGTTTTTTTCTCAGGGAATTTTGTTGGATTTGATTGTCTGTGCCAAATTTCATCAAAATCGGTTGAGAGGTTTAGGCGGGATAGCGTAACAGACAGACAGACAGACAGACAGAGCTACTTTCGCATTTATAATATTAGTATGGATAAAAACATACAATGCATAACCTAAAGCAATGTGTGTCGCCATAGAGCAATTACTGACGGCGCAATTTATCACTTCATTTGATGTTTTTAATCCATTCTGCGAGCGGGGGCATCAATATAATATTCGTTTAGTTTTACTAAATAAATTGTATTTTTATTCTGTCTCATTTTCTCTCACTGGCTCTGTCTACATACATTCCAATCGCAGGTATTCGGGAAGAGATTTGTTATTTTTTGTGTTTTTTGAATACAGACTTTTGAGTTGTTCGTTCCCTTGACAATTCGAAAGTGCTTGTATTTCATTTACTTATTCGAAATAAATGCTTTAAATTTGAGTTTTGAAAGTTATAGTTAGATAGGTAAAGTCAAAGTTTGAATTGAGGTTGATGTATCACGGGTAGTTTTTACTCAGTAAATGTCTGTCATAACTTCTCCCACTCCCGGAGCGGTTGAAGACATTTAATGATTTATCACCCAAAACAAAAAAGGGATCGATCAGTCAATTATAATAGATGAAGATAGTTATTAATTGCAAAACATAGTACCTATAGAGGTTTCTATAGAGAAGAATGGACAAGAAACTTCACGCACACTCTTATATATAATAAAATTGAATGCTTTCAACAAATATGATTACAACATACAACCTGTAATGTAATTAACGCTCACCCTCGAACACCCCAAATAGAATATTATGTTATAATCATAATACATACACGGATTTTCTTGGAATCAGGTTTTTTTCTTTATTTTGTATTGAATGATTAAATTAAATCTAAAATAAATATATTTTTAAATCGGCAACCCGCATTGAGCAACCGTGGTGATTACGCTCAATCCTTCTCTTAAGAGAGGAGACCTGTGCCCAGCAGTGGGACGACAAATAGGTTGATGATGATGAATGATTAAATTTGTACGAATAAAAGTAAAACTGCGATTTTAAAAGTCTCAACAAACAACAGGGTTAATATGACAATAATTTCTGTAGTTTTAATTGTTTTTGGGATAAAACCTCTATTAAAAATGATATAAACCACTTAAGTAAACGATTCAGAACAAACTATTTTCTGAAAGTGCATTAATTAATTTACATATAGTATAATATCAAAATTTCTCTTTCACAGACTACAACTCCGTAGAAGAATATTGGGATGCTCTAGGCGAATACGAAGGTGCCATACTAAAGGCCCGAGAATTGTGGGAAAATGTGAAACCTCTTTACGTGAAGCTACATAAATACATCGCACTTAGGCTCAAGGGTTCTGACGCCGTCGGCAAGCCCCTGCCGGTACATTTACTCAGTAAGTACCTCATAGACTTAAGTTTCCATTAGAGAAATAATATATTTTGAGGTTATTAAAAATTTACGGTATTTTGTTTTCTGACCTCGTCAAAAATATTATATATTTTGTTTTATAGAATAATTTTATTTAGATGAGTTTCAATGAAAGTTTAATAAAATACTTACACATAGTAATCTTAAAATATAGCTACTTTAAATAAAACAACAGCAATGGTTACGTCGAAGTTAAAATTAAAACCAACAAAGTTGGCAGTAAACAGAGTAAATAGTTTCAATACTCGGGCGGTAACTTAAGCCTAGGAATTTGCACTTGTTTTGTTCAGCTAGGAACGAGAGTATGTTACTTATCGACTAACTATGGCCATAATAAATAAAAAAGAATAAGGAGAAACACAGACATAATTTCCATCTTAAAAGACTAAATTAAGCAAATCAAATTCTCTGCTTTTGTCGCCAAATAAATGAGAATAATTCATCTCAACTAATTTTGAATAAAACATTCTTTGTGATTTTAATGCGTCTAGAGGGCACATTCTGAAAACTTTAAATTGTGCCTTGCGGTACCCCTGAGAACTATACAACCCTTTCTCAAGTGTTACATTCTCTAAAGTTTTATTTTAGGACTAGTAAAATATTTCTGAGAAACTGTTAACCCCATGTGCCTCTTTCAAACTTACACTCTCTTGTGATATTAAATCAAATGATAGTTTTTAAGTGTACTTTAGGGTCCAACCCCTATCTGCAAGTCTACCTCTTGCCTGTAAAGGTCTTTCTAAAAACGCAAGTCACCGCTTAGAAAGAAAAGTAAATTGTATATTTTAATGGCAAACTCTGTTTCCAGGATCACTAACGGGAGATGATTGGTCTAACTTAATAGAAAGTCTTCTGCCAAAACATGCAGGAATTTACCAGAAAGTACACGCAAATCTTCAATTAAAGGTGAGTTTATTGTATTGTTATAATATTGCCGCCATAACATATTATTGGAAATGAAAACATTTTTCAAAGAAAGAGAAACAGAATTCAAAGCCGCTCTTCTTCTAGTAACTTACTATAATAATTTGACTCTTTATGATAATAGCGGAAAAATCTAACAAATATAATCAGTTTCATTGCTTTTATCGTTTATCACAGTAAACTAAGATGAAATGTGTAGGTATGTAATAAATCTATTTTACAGAACATGGGCGGGGTAGAAGCTTTCAAACAAGCAGGAAAACTTATCAAAGCACTAAACTTAGGAGACCCAGACCCAGCTATTTGGAATGAATCGGTGTTCAATAGTACTTGTCCGCCAACCTTAGTCGACTGGTGTAAGCCAAACAAAGTTAGAGCAATTACTTGTAAAGATGTCAGTATAGCTAACTACATTGAAGCACACGAAGCGGTCATGAAGATGGTCTACAAGCAGACCATTAATTTACACAGCAACAACACTTATATTCTAAGAGAGGCTGCCCGCTACTCTGGTAAGACTCCGTTCCAGTTCTGAAGTAACTTCTTTGAGAACTTCGCAACTCATCGCGTTATTTGTTCCAGCTGTGTATGAAGCTATCCCTGGTTTCGTGTCGTTACTTTCCGTCAACCCACATGCGCTGAGCAAAGCCGGGCTGTTCTCATCCGAAACTTTCAACTACAATCCGAACTATCATCGTCTTGTCTTACAACTGATCATGGCTCTGAGAGATTTACCAAAGTAAGTTTTTATTACCTTAGCATGTAACTTTGTGTTACGCTACGTACTTGGTACTTTATCGAAGTATTTTTCTTTCAGACTTAACTTTTATTTGGCAGCCGACGAATGGAGGATAAAAGTTTTAATGGGAACTATACCGTATGCGAAAATACCAAGTAGTTGGAGCGACTTCCGAAAGAATTTCTCAAATATTGAGACCGGTGACAGTGATTTCCTCGGAGACCCCTATATGATGTTTAATAAACCTTATATTGGGTAAGTTACTAGCAAGACTAAAATATGTACCTATATAATTGAACAAAAACAGTAACTGATGAATTACGAGTAGATTTGCTTTAAACTTTGTCCTAATGCTTATTTCTTGTTACAGAAAATTCATGGGTTTAATACTAAAGTACCAAATCTATCAATCTTTTGCTGAAGAACTAGTATCAGATGAATCGGATTTAATACAACATGTAGCTGAAAATAACGACCGATTAATGTAAGTATTCCTTGTTTATAAACTGTACCGTCTTATTTCCAAAGATTGTTTTGCAATTACTATAATTTAAAATGTTTACAGAGACGCAATGATACAAGGTTACGGCACCGTCTGGCCTGAGATGGTCAGGGATCTACTAGCGAAGCGAGAATATGGCCTAGAATACACGGGGCTAACAGACTATTACAAGTTTTTAGATGAATACCTAGACAATCAGTTAGAACCATCGACAGACAGTAGCAGTAGCTCTGACGATTATGTTGAAACCGTAGAACCAGTGCCTGAAGAAAATGAGATCCCATCTTCAGCAGAAAACCAAGAAACTAAAGAAAACAAAGAAACCCATGAAGACATTGTAGATAACGTAATCGATACAGGTGAAGAATCAAATTCTAAGTTTAGTGTCGAAACGTCTACGGTAGGAGTTTTGGAGATAAAGAATCCTGTAGCAGCTGGGGACCAAAAAGAAGTAAATACGAAAGAGGCGTCGTACAATACCTACTGGTGGATAGGTTTAGCTGTAGCACTGGCAGTCGTTGTGATATTAATAGCGATAATAGCGAGAAAACGCCACAGTCATAGAAAACAGCTGGAAAGGCAGCGAAGAGAGAACACGCATGCCTGATTTGAGGAATATCGGTTCTAGAAGTGGAGCCGATGCTTATTGACACTGAGACTAATTATAGTGAAATTGTGCCAATAATTGAGTGGAGTTCAAAAGACGTATTTGTTTCTGTTCAGTGTATCGTTTTGTGTAATCTGCTTTTTGTTTGGGAAGTTTAGTTGTATTTAGCTGTGTTTATTTATAATTTCTGTATTATTTATTACTTTCATCACTCACAAATGCATTTAAGTAATTTTGTATACAATGTATACTGAGAACGTTATAATTTCAATTTTATAATAATGATAATGCTAGATTATAAAGATGGAAATATTTTTGTACATATCACAATTTGCGAAATAAAGATGTTACCAAGAGTGTCTATAATAATTGTAAATTCTAGCTAGATGTAATTTTGCTGTGCCTTAAGCGTCTCAATTTCTAATAAGTAAGATGCATAAAATATGTTAGGAATTATCAAATTTGTAAAAAATAATTGTAATTTTATAAAAGTCTCTATTTACTTACTGTCACCTGCTAAAAATTTCCGACCAAAACATAATGAATTTGTTTTCTTGTTCTGTGTTATAAATTCTATACATATTTTAGTTACAACAATATTTGAATATTCTATCTCTATACTTGTCATAACCAAACATATATATTTTAATTTGATGTTGCTCGTAATTTATATGTTACTAAAGCTTTACCGAGGTAAAGTGGGGATAAGTAAATTTGTGTCAACATTGAAAGCAGAATAATAAATGTTTTGAACATAAAATGTGTATTTTTTCTATTCATTTTTATTTCGGGCACATTTCCCATATTTTTTAGTCCTTGGAGTCTGCTCTGTCATATTGTTTCAAAGAATATAATATCTCTTTTAGGCAATATTTAAACAAGATATTAAAACGTACAGCTATGGTTAGGTACCTACTCTAGCTGTATATTAAAGTGACTTTTATATTCATGACAATAAGGTTGCTTTTCCGTGATACTGACTGCCTAGTCAGTCAAAACCACAGTAAGCTTTATTTATATTACACTAAGGTTGTAGTTGGGTTGCTGTTGTCAGAAGTAAAATACCATTGATCGTATCTTATGACTAAAAGTCTATATTATCATGTTATATCTTGGTTATAACAAAGGGCTAAGCTTCATAGCTATTGAAAACCATTTGACGGGTTGTCGAATCGAACATTTTCAATTACTAATTTGCCTTACCGTCGAAAACAAATAGCTGTCTGAAGTATGGCCGCGCTCGTTTGTATTAACTGACAAATATTCGGGGTTTCGATTTGTTAACAGCCTGTAGAGGACTCTTATTTAACATCGATTGATGTTCGATTTGGCACGGATGTGTATAGAATGATTGTGTATCGCTACGTTGCTGGTGCGGTTCAAGATACATTGATGAGTTTGCAGATGTTGTGGAGGTCGTAAGTTTATAGGGCTGTATCTCCTGTAGTCTGGGTATCCGTCTGTAGATTTCCCGATTTTATAAAACGAAAAATGCTATAAGGAATTCGGCGTAGAATCATAAATTTCAGAATAGAATCATAAAACCCATATGGTCTGTCGTGAAACCATATGGGTTTTACGAACTGTATCTTCCTCTGTATTACTTGAAAATAGTTCTAGTAGAAACACTAAACTATGTATTCGAACTATTTGAAGTAAGAATAGAAAGATAAAAATAGAATTTGGAAGAAACCGTGGATGTCTTCTAAAAAAAAAAAAAATGTGATTAATAGAAAACAAATAAATTTAATTTAAAAAGTTTATCGGTTTCGTACTAAACTTCAACTATATTTGACGGCGCTAGTTACTCATATACAGGCAGTCCTCGTACTACCGGCATGTAAGGTTCTCGTTGGGGCAGTAAGGTACTGGAGTGGCCGCCACGTACCGGTAGATGCAGCGTAGGAAGGCCCCAACTAGGTGGACCGATGACCTGGTGAAGGTCGCGGAATGCGGGCAGCGCAAGATCTGTCATCGTGGAAAGCCTTGGGGGAGACCTTTGTCCAGCAGTGGGAGGTCCACTACTATAGGCTGAAGAAGAAGTAGTACAACAAGTGTGTAGGCATTAACTATCCTAATAATCTATCCATGCATTTCCATTCCCCATCCTTGTTGCGTCAACGACGATAATAATAAACTAGGCTGTATGGCGTACTATGCCTTCGCCTTTTCCATGCGCCCTCCCTCAAGAGTGGCAAGAGGGAGAACTAGTACAAAAGGAGATGGCGATCTCAGCGCATCCAACGCCGCGTGTACTCTAAATAAAATCAAATATCTGACTTCCTAAGAGCTTCGCTGGCCTAATAAACCCTCAGTGTCCATATTGGTGATGTGTCTGTGCTTGACGAGTGTAGGCAGTGAGCAAGCAGCATCAAGTCCACGTCGAGAAGATAGCTGACCGATTGGCACCTGACCCGTCGTTAGTGATTCCTCTCTCTCCTGTCCAACTGGACCCAGGTTAGTGCTTTGCATGTTTGTTTCCCTGCTTTGAGACCCTGGGGTTGATAGGAGAATGCAGCGACTCTTCCAGGAAGCGTCAACATTAATTATGGTGCCTCCTGTGAGGATCTTCCTCGCGTAATTATTTCAAAAATACCTACTATCGGAAATTAAATCCTTCCATTCTCGTTATTACGTTAAATACGTAATCCCAATTATAATTTATTCGTATACTTACCTACTTAAGGCAATTTCAATTTGCCTTTCAAGTTCTAAGTGTCTAAAGAAAACCTAGGTCATCCCATGATACCTAGTTATTGTTTCTTATTTGAGACCGGTTGACTATTCAATCGTACATTCATACCTCGTTAATTCCCGTTTTTCGTTTATTTGTATTAAATAACAAATTGCATAAATTACTTTGAAAAAAACGTGAGTTCGAAGTTTCTCGAATTTAGTACCCGAAGTACCTACAATCGTAGTATTTGTCTCCGGCGGGAGACGGACTAGCTTTGACCTACCTCAAAGTCAAAACTTATATTCTAACAAATAACCTTGAGACGTGTGTGCGTGCATTGCTGCCAACCGGCTTACGTTCTTTCCGTTTTACCTACTTTTATAACTTTTATCTTTTTGAGCGTGCGGATATCGTATACCACGTGAACTATGAGCGAAGTGGAATTAATAACCGCTATTAAAAGGCGGGAATATGAGTATACAAGTATGCAGATACTTTACGATTTAGCCAATACAGTTAAAGAAACTAAAACTAAATTTGCAGCTTTTCGAGCTAGGTACAAAAAGATTGATGAAATTCGTAATAGATTTTTGGAATGCAACGAGGATGTTAACCGGTTGCAATTAAAGCTTAAACCTTCGTTTGTTATCGATCATAAAGTGTTACTGTCATTCGATGAATTGTATTACTGTGTTATCGAGTTTGCGGATTCTCTCGATGCGAGCGCGGGTAGCGACTGTCGCCCGGAATTAGGTCAAGGTCACGTGCGTTCGCAAGTCAAGTTACCGAAGCTAGAACTCCCAAAGTTTGATGGTAATATAGAAAAGTGGCAAACATTTAAAGATAGTTTTACAGCACTTGTTCATAATAATAGTTCATTATCCGACACTGAGAAATTTCACTATTTGCTGTCATGTTTATCTGGCTATGCACTGACATTAGCGAAGGGCGTGCCTGTGACATCGGCAAATTATTCAGTGGTTTTTGCAACTTTACTGGACAGATATGACAACAAGCGTATTCTCGCAACAGCTTATTTAGAGAAAATAATTAAAATTAATCCCATACAAAAACCATCATTATCTAACTTATCTGAGTTATCTAACACACTTTATGAATGCGTTAGTGCCTTGCGCGGTTTGTGTATTGATGATTTATGCGAATTTATTTTATTCTACATTGCGTTTAGGCCTTTAGATACAGAAACAAAAAAAAGGTTTGAATTACAAAACACTGAAGAAATTCCGAAATTTAATAACTTCATTACTTATTTACAAAATTACATAAAAGTATTAGAAGTTAGCCAACCAGTTAATATTCCATCATCAAATTCTACAAGTAAACAAAATCGACCTAATACAAATAAAGATTATTTATCGCGTCAACCAAATTCATCTGTAATTTCTTCCAACAATAATAATAAAGTTAGGCAGTTTGTTTGTGTGTGTTGTAATGAAAATCATTCAATCTACCGTTGTAGTAAATTGCATTCTATGAATATGTCCAGTCCAGTCGATCGCGACTGCTAGTCCAGTCGATCGCGACTGCTAGTCCAGTCGATCGCGACTGCTAGTCCAGTCGATCGCGACTACTAATCCGATTGATCGCGACTGCTAGTCCAGTCGATCGCGACTGCTAGTCCAGTCGATCGCGACTGCTAGTCCAGTCGATCGCGACTGCTAGTCCAGTCGATCGCGACTGCTAGTCCAGTCGATCGCGACTACTAGTCCGATTGATCGCGACTGCTAGTCCAGTCGATCGCGACTGCTAGTCCAGTCGATCGCGACTACTAGTCCGATTGATCGCGACTGCTAGTCCAGTCGATCGCGACTGCTAGTCCAGTCGATCGCGACTGCTAGTCCAGTCGATCGCGACTGCTAGTCCAGTCGATCGCGACCGCTAGTCCAGTCGATCGCGACTGCTAGTCCAGTCGATCGCGACTGCTAGTCCAGTCGATCGCGACTGCTAGTCCAGTCGATCGCGACTGCTAGTCCAGTCGATCGCGACTGCTAGTCCAGTCGATCGCGACTGCTAGTACAGTCGATCGCGACTGCTAGTCCAGTCGATCGTGACTGCTAGTCCAGTCGATCGCGACTGCTAGTCCAGTCGATCGCGACTGCTAGTCCAGTCGATCGCGACTGCTAGTCCAGTCGATCGCGACTGCTAGTCCAGTCGATCACGACTACTAGTCCAGTCGATCGCGACTGCTAGTCCAGTCGATCGCGACTGCTAGTCCAGTCGATCGCGACTGCTAGTCCAGTCGATCGCGACTGCTAGTCCAGTCGATCGCGACTGCTAGTCCAGTCGATCGCGACTGCTAGTCCAGTCGATCGCGACTGCTAGTCCAGTCGATCGCGACTGCTAGTCCAGTCGATCGCGACTGCTAGTCCAGTCGATCGCGACTGCTAGTCCAGTCGATCGCGACTGCTAGTCCAGTCGATCGCGACTGCTAGTCCAGTCGATCGCGACTACTAGTCCGATTGATCGCGACTGCTAGTCCAGTCGATCGCGACTGCTAGTCCAGTCGATCTTAAAACTACGCTGTTGATTTATGATTTCAAGTAGTACGTGTGTTTGGTAGATCGCACAAGGTTTCTTTGGTAAACAGTACACCTTAAGTCTACTCAAGTTGGCCAGCCCTGTCCTAAACTCTCAGATATTCCCAATCAATCTTGAGCCTTAATGCCTTAGCAATAAGGTTGAAATCTAATAAAGAAATCTGATAGATTGTAGTAGCTTAATGTGCTGTCGTCTGTACTTGTTATTGACCTTGTTAACACGCCTTCTGTTGGGGCTTAAAACCATAACCTACACTATGTAGATTTTACGTAGATATTTCCGTAAAAATCTTTATGTAAACTAAAAAATATGCATTACTGTATTTAGTCATAATCATAACGAAACTAGTCAAAACTCAACTACAAACATGCATTTATTTTTAATGATTCATAATATGTAATGCATTACACACTTCATTGTTTCTCTTTTTTATTAAAAACTAACGGCCAGTCCCGGCTTCGCACGGGGGGACTTAAGATTTTTTACATAGTTTTACGTTTTATTTATATTTATTCTCAGTTTTTTTTTTATTTAGGAAGTATTTACCTTTTGAAAACATTTTTCCGGACTTCATTTACTTATTTCATTTATTTAATTAATTCTTTTCTTCTTAAATAGGAACCTACCTATTTTGTTGTTGTTTGTTTTGGTTGAGGTAAAAGTTTGTTTTTAAATTGTTATTTTACATTTATTGAAAAATATTTACATCTTTTCATTTTTTTTTGTTTTTCTTTATTGTTTTAAGGTTTTTTTTTGTTAAAGTTTTTTGTTTTTTTTGTTGTTATAAGGTTTTTTTTTGTTAAAGTTTTTTGTTTTTTAAGGTTTTTGTTGTTGTTTTAAGGTTTTTTTTGTTAAAGTTTTTTGTTTTTTTTTTTTGTTAAAGTTCTTTGTTTTATGTGTTTGATCAAATTATCGTAATATTTACATTTTACTTTAAGGCTTCACTGTAAACTATGTTTGCAGTGGTATTTGTAGGTGCTAACAAAACATATTCATTTTTAGGAGATCCTACTCGAGAAAGGGCTACATATAACTGCCCATGAGAAAAGCACTCTTTTCTTAGGTCGACGCCAACAATCGAAAAAGTTTGCCCCTGTGATTTATTTATCGTAAGGGCAAACGATGTCTTCACAGGAAACTGTAAGCTTTTAAAGGATATAGGTAAATCCGTCGGAATCATCGGGATTCGCGGTATGTGAGCGAGCTGTCCGGCCGCGGGCCCAGTGATGATTGTTGCTACAATCACATTGTCTCGTAATTCCCTTATCAAAAGTCTTGTGCCATTGCACATATTGGGAGGGCTTAAATTTCTCAAAAGCATGATAGGAGTACCTTCTTTTAATTTTAGTTCGTGGGGTGGCAAGCCGGCAGGGTTGAGGGAATTTAAAAATTCTTGTGGGTAGTGTACTGCATCTTCGATGTTGCACACAGTGTCAATAGATTTGTAACATTTGAAATCACCTGGTACTTTTTCCATAATCATTCTGTTTATATCATTTACGGAATCGTTTCTTGGCGACACTATCGCCCTCGAACAGAGCCAATTGAAATTTCCTTCTGTGAGATTTTCAATGTCGGGATAGATTGTGTCTATAAGAACATCTAGACTGTTAACAGTTTGAGCCAATTCATTGTCCAACGATACTTGGGAGTTATTTGCAACTGGCGATGGTAGTTTTCCATCTCCAAGTTGAAGTATTTTTTGTGAGAAATTTCCATTGTTGTCGTTACTTAAATGTGCTCTCATATTTGTGCGCAAATTTAGAGTTTTAATTGATTGCCACAAAGGTGATGATTTGAGGCACGCTTTAATAACGTCGGCGCGTGTACCTTTAGTTATAACCGGTAGTGTTTGGCGAAAGTCTCCAGCCAACACAAAGGTTACGCCTCCCATCACATTGCCTGAGTTCCTGAGGTCTTTTAATGTGCGGTTCACAGCTTCCACGTGAGCTCTATGGCTCATGGTACACTCATCCCAAATAATCAGTGAAGTGTCCTGTAAGAGCTTCCCAAGTGGACCATTTTTGCGGATTGAGCATACCGATTGTTGTTCTAATGACACAGACAACGGTAATTTAAAGGTCGAGTGAGCAGTCTTCCCACCATTTAATAGAGTTGCAGCAATGCCAGAAGACGCGACCGCCAGTGCTTTTCTTCCAGATTGTCGTACTTTGGCTAATATTAAATTGGCAAGAAATGTTTTACCTGTTCCGCCAGGCGCATCCAAAAAAAATAGTCTACCTTTGTTGTTGATCACACTTTCAATTATAGCATCGAACGCAATTTTTTGATCTGCCACCAACTTGGGTACATTTGAGTTGACATATACTGATAACTCGTTAACATCGTATGTAGAGCTCGGTATGGCATTAACTACATTTTGTAGGGGGCGATTCGGAGAGGGTAACCCAAAGTCTACCAAATTTTTATCGTTCAGTTCTAAAAGTTTATTTTCGATCTGTATCAAGCCTTCATTATAAACATCAAAATCTTGTTGACCTCTTTCTTGGGCTATGTGTCTGATATCTTGACACAAATCGTTTTTAAAAGTGTTCCATAATTTGAGAGGTTCCGAGGGGAAACAAAATAATAGAATCACCACAAACAATTCTCTCAGCTTAAGCGGACATTGGGATATTGAAGCTTCTCTCAAAGTTATTTCCCATTGGTTATCATTTTCCAGCAAACCTCTATCTCGGCAAGCGGCTTGGTAAGTTTCTTTAACAATTCCCTCAACTGTTTTTAAATACTGGAATGATGTTGGGCCACGTACATGATGAAGTAGTATCCTGAGATAAAAACATTCTGACTGTGAAGGATGAATGCTGTACACTCTTCCCAATGCTGCATCTTTTTTTATGCCGGGGTGTCCAACTACGTCTTGGCCACGCTTCCTTCTAGAAAATTTATTGTTTGCCCATGTATAGTAAAGAGGGACTTCGTGATAGAGTAGTGTTCTAGCAAACTCGTCACTGCTGCACAGGTCAAAAAAGGCAGTGAGTGTCGTTTTAGGTGGATTTTCAACAATATTTTGTATATTTTCCGCTGAGAAGTATACTCGTTGTCCGTTCTCTAAGTGTACCGCTAAGTGTACTACGGTAGGGTGTCTGTCATGTATAGGAAACTCTAACAATCTCCACACTGCTTCAGATGTACTGATGTATCGGCCGTTTAAATATTTTTCAACTTCGTCATGAGCATTTCTGACACTGAAAGTGGCTTGATCCGATCCTTTATTAATGTACTTACATATGTACTTAATTGCTTGTACGGAATGACAATATTCAACGTTTATGTGAGCGTTGAAAGATCGGCACAATATTGGGCAATATGGAACGATCCATCTGTTGTCAATGTTGACTGTTCTTCCTCGCACATTCAAGGTAGCGACCTGCCCTCCGTTGTCGATGTCGCGTCGTCGATAAACGGGATATCCGTCCTCACCGGTCTCGGTTTGAGTTACAAAACGTCGTGGGTATTTTTTTGAACAAATGCCATTTTTCATGCACGGCGAAGTCAAATTTTCTTCCCCACATGGTCCATGTACCATATTTTTTGTGACTATTTCGAACAACTCTGGATCTTCATCTTTATTAGGTAGCTCGGCAACTATTATGCCATCAATTTCATCGGGCTGTATTTTTGTGTCCAGCCAAAATAACATATGACAATGCGGCAATCCTCTTTTTTGCCACTCTACAGTTACCATAAAACATTTAACCGTCCCAAAAATCGCGTCTTTTGTGATTATGTTTATAATTTTTTTCATTTTTAAGTGAAACACTCGAGCAATGATGTCATGCCGATCGAAAGATCGCTGACCGGGAAAAAGTTCTTGCTTTATTTCTTCCCATTCCGGATTACACGTAAAAGTTATAAAAAGGTCAGGCCTTCCATAATTGCGCACATATGTCATAGCATCTTGCGTCTTTTCGTGGAGATACCTCGGTGACCCGGTAAATGACGACGGCAAAATGACATGCTGACCTAAATTGGCGGCATTTACACCTGCGTCTTGGTTTAAAGCATCCCTCAAATGAATATAGTTATCCGCTCTTAGCTTTTGTTGGTTTCGGGAAATAAAATTTAACCTCTCTGAAATCATCTTCGCCATCATATCAACACAATACTGATTAAACAAATCTTTGTAATAATGCAGTGTGTTAAAACAGTTCGTCCTAATCATTAAACGGTAGGCATAATATTGCATACATGACACTGTCTTATTTCGTAATGCATTCTGCTGAGGAATATTCACATAATATCCGTCGTCTCCTGTTACATATATAAGTGGATATTGTAACGGATCGTAAGCGCGGTGCAATTCCGACACTCGTTTTAGTTGTCCGTCTCTACCATGCAGCACAATATCCCTGGGTCCTTTGTCTTCGTCGACCAACAGAACGGCCACTTCATTTATGGAAGGAGCGTTATATCTGCCTTGGTGTTCTGTCTGAGGTGTGCGATCAGAGTGAATGATTAGTTTTAAACTTTCCGGGTTGTTAAGTTCGATACTATGCTTGAAACTTCGTACGTATATATTATGGCTATTTAATACGGTCTGCAATTCGTTAATCAAATCAATTTTTAGCGTAGGGGCCATGTTTGCTCGCAAAGATAGTTGGTCAGCTTCTGAAATAAAATATATTTGCAGAAATTGAGGGTTTTGTCCTGCTGGTGGTAAGAGGCTACCTATAAGATGGTAGACTTGTCCTTCTACCTTAAAGGTGGGCATAAAATTTCCCTCTCTAATTTCTTTTGCCCCAAACGAAGTCATCTGAAAAAGACTATTGTATCTACGCGCATTGTTCAAAAAATGCGCAGAAAGTGTGTGATTATTAGTCAATAGGCTTTTTATTGGTTCTGGTGGCTCTGTTATATTAGGAAGAATAACTTTTCCAGACGCGCAACACATACCGTTCGCTTCATCATTCCATTTTTTTGCACAACATCGCGGGCAAACTTTATTCATTGCTCCGATTTGGATGCTGTTTTGATGAGCATAATCAATTTGTGGATCGTAACTGAATGCCGATCTATTGCTATGAGCTAAAACTCTATTACGCGTCCTAATTGTTAAAGAATGTTGTCTTTCTCTCTGTGCAATAAGTCGCTGCGAGCGTTCGGCGCTAGATTCCCTGGCACGTGTTTGCGAGTTCCTAACTCTATTTTCTGCAAGACGCTGCGAGCGTTCAGCACTCGATTGTCGTTTGTGTAGTTGTGATGATCGGGTATTTTGTGCAATTAGTCGCTGCGAGCGTTCGGCGCTAGATTCCCTGGCACGCGTTTGCGAGTTCCTAACCCTATTTTCTGCAAGGCGCTGCGAACGTTCAGCACTCGATTGTCGTTCGTGTAGTTGTGATGATCGGGTATTTTGTGCTGAAAGACGAAGCGCATGTTCGGCGCTTGATTCCCTTGCACGTGATTGTGACATTCTGTCACTATTTTGAGCAAGGCGGTGCAAGCGTTCGGCGCTAGATTCGCTTGCACGTGATTGCGACGCATACGCTCTCTGATTTGCGAGACGATCAAAATTTTCAGAAACTGATTCTTCATCACGTCGTATTTTTGCTAATCTCGCTTGAGAGCAACTTTTAGATAGTTGAGACCTTTTTTTTCTTGGCATATTGATGATTTTTTTTTTATTAGATAAAATTAAGAATAGAAATTAGGATAGAGAATAAGAATAGAATTTAGGATAAATACTTACTATGGAAAATAAGGGTATGAGTAAGAATATAATTTAGGATATTATAGCAGTAAAGCCTGAATGAACAATTTATAATTAGTTCTGAAAAGAACTTTTTTACTCGAACAAAAAATGCAAAAGAACTTTTTTACTCGAACAAAAAATGCAAGTTAAATAGTCTACAAAATGTTTAAGATCGGTTACGTGACACGTCTGCTGCGTAGGTAGCCGACCGCGCGAATGAGCCGCGCGGCTACCTATCTCACTGATCTGACCTCCCCTTCCCCGCACCGCTGCGTTGCCCGGCTGGCTAGTCACTTCACGCCGCGCGCCGCCCCGGGCCGTTTTTATGTATTTTTGAAATAGCAGGTAAGTACCTTCCCCGCACCGCTGCGTTGCCCGGCTGGCTAGTCACTTCACGCCGCGCACCGCCCCGGGCCGTTTTTATGTATTTTTGAAATAGCAGGTAAGTACTTACCTAATAGGTATCTTTTGGATGAATTAATAGTCATAAGGTAACCGATTGAACAATTCAAAAGTTATCTAGAGCAAACTTTTATAAGGATTGAACCATTCATTAAAACGATTGTTATGGGTAAACTATAAAAGGTAGACATATGCTCTCGCAGACTTTTTTAAAAAGAATGTTAAGATGTACAATTCATCCATAGAGCATTTTTGTATAACTTTAACTATATGCCCAGCGCACGCCACGGAAGGCCTCAGAAACGACACTTTTCCTCCGTTTTTAAAACATTTTTGGTTACTGCTCCACAACTATAGGACCTAGCGTGATATTATATAGCCTATGTTACTTCTGAATAATGCAGCTTTCTAATGGTGACAAAATTATTGGAATCGGTCCAGTAGTTTTTGAGTTTATTCATTACAAACATACAAAAATACAAAAATACAAATCTTTCCTCTTTATAATATTAGTATAGATAACAACATTTATTAAAAAAAAATAATAGGCAGACTCGATTTTTAAGGGATTTACACACGAGCGGAGAAACGCTGCGTTGTAACACTCGTTTAGGCTTCCTTTATAATACTTGTTTATTATTTAGCGAAGACATAATATAATCTTATAGCAAATATATAGATTATAGATACTACAAAAAAAGTCTACAATGAGACTCCTATTTTTTTTAATGTTCACTGGATAAAAAAAAAGAACCTTATTTTAAAAATATTATATTTTTATTTACTCTCCAAACTGCTAACGGAAAGACGTTTCGTAGGCCGGTGGTAAAGGTTTGTCCCTTACCAAATAATTAGTTTATTTTCCTTTTATATACCTAACTAGAGTATAAGTACACACTCGTCACGTCTTTAGGTTATTTAAAATAAGCCACCAATTATTTACACTTATTAACTAGATTTTTATGCATTTCTTCGGCAGTAGCTCATAGTCCAGCTATTGCTGATTTCACTCTTAATTTTTCGCATTCTTCTTGAAACCCTTGTGGATTTCAGGTGGGGGGAAATGTGTAGGCATTAACTATCCTAATAATCTATCCATGCATTTCCATTCCCCATCCTTGTTGCGTCAACGACGATAATAATAAACTAGGCTGTATGGCGTACTATGCCTTCGCCTTTTCCATGCGCCCTCCCTCAAGAGTGGCAAGAGGGAGAACTAGTACAAAAGGAGATGGCGATCTCAGCGCATCCAACGCCGCGTGTACTCTAAATAAAATCAAATATCTGACTTCCTAAGAGCTTCGCTGGCCTAATAAACCCTCAGTGTCCATATTGGTGATGTGTCTGTGCTTGACGAGTGTAGGCAGTGAGCAAGCAGCATCAAGTCCACGTCGAGAAGATAGCTGACCGATTGGCACCTGACCCGTCGTTAGTGATTCCTCTCTCTCCTGTCCAACTGGACCCAGGTTAGTGCTTTGCATGTTTGTTTCCCTGCTTTGAGACCCTGGGGTTGATAGGAGAATGCAGCGACTCTTCCAGGAAGCGTCAACAACAAGGTTCTCCAAATACGCGACGTAAATCGAAACGACTTAAGTCGAGACATGTTTTTTCATATGTTTACATGTAAAACTAAAGAGTTAGAATCCACACGAATTCAAAATTAAATTTCATTTACTTATGATATTATGTACGGATGACAGCAGGTCAAGCTACCCGATATTACCAAATATTCCGCATCAACTTTAAGCCTAAAGGTGGGTCCACACGATACAGACTTTAAGTTTGTACAAATATCTGTACGAACTAAAAGTCTGAGTAAAAATCTACAGTCTGAGTGAAATGTGAAGTCTGTGTAACAATCATAAGTTTGAGCGATGACATGATGTTTGTGCAGACTTATCATATCATAAAGAAGTTGGTATCGTGTAGACCCACCCTAAAGGTGGGTCTACACGATACCAACTTCACACGGACTTTCATAGAATTTTGTCTGCCTAACAAATCGGTGCATACAAAAGTCTGTATAATAGAAAAGTCTGAGTGAAAAAAGTCGGAGTACCAAAGTCTGAGCATAAAAGTTGGCAGTTGGTACCCATGAGTTGAAAACTTTCGAAAATTGGCATGCTCTGAGTAATTCAAGCCTGAGCCAATGATAAGTCTGCACAAACATCATGTCATCGCTCAAACTTATGATTTTTACACAGACTTCACATTTCAGTCAGACTTTAGATTTTTACTCAGACTTTTAGTTCGTACAGATATTTGTACAAACTTAAAGTCTGTATCGTGTGGACCCACATTAAGCTTTAGAGATAATCCCCCTTATTTATAAACGCTGCTTAAAATAACTAGTGATTAGCGATTCTTTAACCATACATTTTTTACCTTTTAACGTCACTTAAATCATCCTTTATGAATAAACACCACAGCGTATCGCTAATCACTAGTTAATTTAAGCAGTGTTTATGAATAAGAAGGAAAGTTGAAAATTTAGTAAAGAAATCTGACAGATTGTAGTAGCTTAATGTGCTGTCATCTATACATACATACTTTATTATCAAAAGTAAGTACTTAGTAGCCGGCCCCACAGACATTGGCCTCGCGACAGGTAAGTTCGCCAGAAATAGATAAAAATATATATTTTGGAGGAATAGGGTTAAAACCTGTACAAAAAAGGTTTATATGGCACCTTGCTTACCAATGCCATGAAGCTAAATGTCTACAGTCATATGCCTCGCGTCTGAAACATTTTAACTTGAACAGCCTTCAGGATCGCAGATTGCTATTGGATCACAATATGTTCTTATATAAATTAGTCAATGGATATATTGATTCTCCAGATCTTTTGCAGAAAGTGAAAATTAATGCTCCAAATAGACTACCCAGATCTCACACTTATGTACCCTTCTGTGAAACTCCGTCAAAAAGTAACCTAGGACATTTCTCCACCATCAACCGACTAGGTAAACAATACTCTTTTTTTTATATAAATTACAAACCAGCGCTTGACTGCAATCCCGCCTGATGATAAGCAGTGATGCAATCGTTGATGGTAAGGTGCGTTAGTTTATTAAGCCTACTCACTCAAAAGAACTGAGTAAATAGGAAGCGCGGTGATGCAATGTTAAACCCAACAACATGACCAACGATGCTGCGCCAGAGGGAGATTGATCTGGAAGCCCTCCGCAACCAAACTCCCGCCACGACAACATTTCGCGCATTGTACCCGGCACGTATATCGTAACAGAACTGCTCAGACCCGTCCTCCTTACGGCTTCACCAGACATTATGCCACGACACGAAGAATCGTTTGGCGGCATAACTTTGTCTGGTGAACGATTACCTGTACATACATCTTTTCCTGACTGCAGACTGTACACATAAATTTAGTTTAACAGAAAGTAGATAAGGACATCAATCTCACACCACGGGATGCCAGAGATCGTGCGAAATGGAGGCGTATATGTAGGAAAGCGGACCCAGGGCTCAAACGCGAAAGCCGCTGATACAACCGGGATTATGCGCCGAGATCATGATGATGAAAATAGATAAGGACCAACTTTAGAAAATCTATTCAAAAGAGGCTTCAAAAGATCAAACCCGCCAACTAATCGGCGAACACATTTTTGTCAACTGATCCCAACTAGTCGCAATTATTTGACGAAAATGTGTACGGCTATTAGGGAGCCGGTCTATTAAAGTAGTATTGTACTCTATATCATGTAGATGTACTCCATAATCTATACACAAATAGACCGGCACACCGGTTTACACTAATAGACTACGCAGAAATACTCTTATTATATTAGTGCTGTTCATGTAATGTTATACAAACCCTTTATCAGGCGGTGGTAATAGAGAAACAGAGCTTCATTGAAATTTAGAGCATTTCTTTTATATTTTAGAGCTATGTTCTGTTAGCCTTAGACAAAAGAGGTTTATAGAAGCAGAGCACAACATCTAATTCTCGAGATTTATTCTAACATAATTAAATAATATACAGTAGCAAAAAACAGATAACATTGAAAAGTATCGACAAGCAACTCAGAAAAATTTGAAAATACTCTGCTGCCACAACGTATGATCTTATTAGAAAACATTTTAGAATTTGAACTTAGTAAAATGTAAAGCATTCCAGGCCAGTACCTGGAACATCTGATTCTTTTAGATATTTAACATCAACACTACCAGCCTATGTGAAAACTAAATAATTTAATTAAAAGCCTCATAAATTCAGAACTTACATAATGCCAAGGAGTTGATTTAATTATAACAGTCGGGATATAAGTTGATTGACAGCCTCAGTGGCGTAGCGGTAGCGAACGCGGCTGTTTCGCAAGGAGGCGCGGTTTCGATCCCCGGACAATGCAAATATTTGTATGCATGAATATGAATATTTAGACTGGTCTGGTCGTGCCTCGGAAAGCACGTTAAGCTGTTGGTCCCGGTTGCCGTACGAAC
Organism: Sesamia nonagrioides; assembly: GCA_017933935.1. Taxonomy (NCBI): domain Eukaryota; kingdom Metazoa; phylum Arthropoda; class Insecta; order Lepidoptera; family Noctuidae; genus Sesamia; species Sesamia nonagrioides. Next base: position 250,230 of record JADWQK010001561.1, on the reverse strand, counting down.
ATCTAGTGGCAGTCGTTACGGGTTGTTGGAGCCCTCAAAAGTCTAACAATAGGTTTAACTGCAGTGCTTAGATATCGCTTCGGTTTGTGGAGGTCAGACGGCAGTCGCTTCACGGAAAATATCGAAGTTTAGCCAAAATCAGCAGTTACACTGGTAAAGCGGACCCCAGACTCCAAAGCTGAAAAGCTACGGATGCAACTGGGATTAACGCTGAGATGATGATGGATATATAAGTTAATTATAATAAAGGTGTAATCCATGGTGTGTTAAGCAAGGTGTGTCATAAATAAAAAATAATTATAATAAATTCAGCATAAATTTTAACTGTCATAAAGCATAATATTTATTTTTTGTACTTTCATTACAACGTGTACCCTAAACCCAACCTTGTTACTGTCTAAAGCTATCACGAATTCTCTTAAATTGAAGGAAGATCATAAATCAATCGGTCCGGTCCTTAATTTTATATTTTGATCCTAATCTCTACGAAATTAATATTACACAGCATTGATGCAATGTTGAGAGCAGCGGTGGCCTGTGTTGGCCGCGAATCGCGAGCTGCAGGTCGTAGGTTCCAATTCGAACCCCATCAAGGGCTTTACGTTGTATAAATTATTTCATCTCCTTAAACGGTGAAGGAAAACATCGTAAGGAAACCATGCCGGTTTCCTTACGACGTTTTTCTTCACCGTCTTAATGCCAAAAACTTCGAAGACATTTGACATTTACTAACCCGCACTGGGCCAGCGTGGTAGATTACGGCCCACTCCTAGAATAGGCCTGTGTCCCAACAGCCTATAATGTTCCCACATTATAGGCTGATTATCGACGCTTGAAAGGCAAACATATCTAAGCGACAAACATTCGTAAATTGAGTTATATACACCATTCGAACCGCTAGATTTTTCTGCGTCGTTTGGTGTATATAACTCAATTTAAGATTTTTTGTCGCTTAGATATGATTGCCTTTTAAGCGTCGTTATGTTTGTTGCAACACTTGCCTCCCAAACATTAACTCCTTATCGCACGAGCAACTTACCTAACGCTAGAAAAAGCAAGAAAGCAGAAATCGTTGCTGACACAATAACTGGCCGTATCCGTTACCCTTAACTTGGATGGCTGCCAAGAGTACCCAGATATGAGAAGGAAATGAACACAAAGGATATTATGTCGTGAACTTTATACATACTCTAGTGTTTCTATCCAATTTTTATTGTGAAGGTAGTTTACGTTAAAAATTTTCGTCGACTACCCTCTCAGTTACAATTTTTTATTTATTTGACATGTGGATGAAATCGTTATGCATATTCTGTTTTTAAATATCTAATACATACTTATACCACAGTATAAAAATCATACAGTAGGTCGACGCTTTTGATCTCGTGTAAAATGCCGACATCGTCTAGACAGTAACGCATCGGCCAGGGTTGTCACAAATAAACAATATTTATGAAATTATTTATTTATTACAGATCAACATCGATAGCTGTATTATATTTAATTAATTTGCTATTTTTACTAAGGGAACAACTTGAGACAGATTTAAGTTCCAGTAACCAGCACCTCAATCCACCTCGGAATTAACACCCATATTATATTAATAAACATTTAAATTGGCGTCAGCCATCTTGGATTACAAAAAGGGTGGTTTTTCGTAACAAGCACATCTAATATGATAATATCCATAATCAAATCCAATCATTTTTACACCATGTTATATATTTTCCCAAATACATTTAGAGTGAGACCGCAGAGTGGTTACCGAGCGGTTACGATAGATCATAGTACTTACGCAGCGTGCCACAGCTGACGCCATAGGTTAACGCCCGCGCTCGCCCGCCCATACGGACGTTTGACCATATTTTTTGTTGGGACAACTAATTAGAATAGCAAGCTCATAACTTGGTGGCCATCTTTTTGAAATTTTGTACATAGATTCTTTACCTAAAAATACTAGACACGTGTTTCGAGTTTCGCATAAACAAAAAATGATGTTGTATATGTGTGCCTTGTTATACATACATAATCAACCTATAATGTTCCAACTGTTTGTACAAAGGCTTTTCTTTCTTTTAGACATTAAATTAACTTAGCTGAAGTCATTGATATAATATTAAACGGATATGTTTAGCTCTAACAAATTAACCAAAATAAATGTGCCGATCGGAGCAGCAGCACACACATGAAATTTTTTTATTCTGCGTACATTTCACACGTTGGGACAGTGTGAGTGAGATGGGGCGCAATCTAAAGCATAGAGAAGAAAAAGATGGCTAGTGTTTGTCGTTTACGCTTAAATAGAATGGACGAAAACTAAAGCGACTTGCTAGACTTACCTCCTTTTGTACGCTTCATTTTCAGTGCGCTAGTGACGTATCTACCTTAGTTTAATATTATATCAATGGTTAAAGTGCAAAAAAAAAAACAACTTTTTAAACCTTCGTAGCTTTTATTTACTACTTCTGAGCAATATTCACCTTTTTAATTTTGATTACATTAGATCCGTACTATTAAATGACATACATTACATATTTGTACTTTCTGGGGTACAAGTCGATAAAATTTTTGCCTATATCCCTTAAAGAAATGTTTTTACCTTAACTTTCAAGGGTTGCTTTGTTTTTGTCAGTGATTCAAAATCCACATCAAAAATAACGGTATTTACGCGTTGTGGGAGTTGTCCAAAATTTATTTATCACCGAGCTTTCGTTTCATGTCATCAGTCCCCTCCCGCACCGCGCAGCAACCTCAGGCAACGTCGCGGCCTAGTATAAAGCTGAGTTTGTAATTTCTAAAATATATACAATCACTGAGTTCAATACATTATTGATCAATTGCGAAGGTGGGAACTGACATTAAATTTCTTTAAAATTTATCCTGAATAATATGTTAAGAAAAGTGTAAAAGTAAAAGTGTAAAGAAAAGTGGCTGTGAGCTGCTTATTGGTTCCTACGTAGGTATACCCTACGGAGGAACCAATAAGCAGTTCACAGCCACTTTTCTTTTATATAAGGAGGCGAAGTGCGGGAGGTAGAGGTAATCTCAGCGCCCTCACGTCCCTAGCTGCCGCAAGACGCCCTGGTAGGGAGACAACATTGAACTCCCAACCACCGTAGGCACCGGCTGTCCATTACTTGTTGTTCGCAAGCCCGGCCCTGGACTAGGCCCGGTTCGAAGGTGGGGTGTGTTCCACGCGAGTCTCAAAGAGATGTCAGAAGATCGTTACGGGGTCCATAAAGACCGGTGCCTGCCAGAGCCGCGGGGTTTTCGAAAGATACCGTGGCACCTGAAACACATGCACGTGTAGGAACACTACATAAATTATAACTGGCCAGTTTTTCACACATAAAAACTTTTTGTCGCATTACTTTCTGAGTGACTTGGTACGCTATATCATGTCCATAATGTAACACAAAATATCTTAAAAACTGTATTTTAGGATTGAATGAGATTTTACAGATAATGTGTAGTTATTCTGTCGAAAGACACTAGTTTCAATCCTGGGGGCATTTAAACATACATTTTACATCCATACATTTTTGCCCATTATCCTTTAATAACTATCAGTCCGATGACGTCACAAATCGCATCATTCAAATTCCGTTCCACGTTCGATGTTCAAATACGGTCAGTATAAACTGCAACTGTGTCCAACCACAAATCACTACACAGCGTGTTAGCATTAGCATAATCTAAATTCAAACAAACGATCGCAATGTGGATCTAAAAAGGTTTGGTTAAAAACTCCGGAAACATTTACCTAGTGTTATATATGTTTCCGTAATGCACCATACAGCTTATTTTTTTATTGCCGCATACTAGGAATCGTAGTGTAGTTTTTTCAAAATATTTGTCCATTTAACTGCGGGTCCCCCACCCGCAGTTAAATGGACAAATATTTTGAAAAAAGTGATTGCGATAAAATGGGTGCGGAGTTGAAGGAGTTTGGTGTCGTCTAAGAGAGGCCTATGACTAGCAATCGACTGCAGATATAATACATAGGCTAAGTTGATATGATGCTTTCTTCTATGTAAGCTCAAAACAATGAATCTCCTTTTTTTCCTTTTCGGGGAAACCTTTAAAAGGTTCGAGATCTATGGGGAGTTAGTTAAGGGGAGTGTGCATCAGCACATAGGTGGTCCCGGTTCCTCTTTAAAATAAATCCAGAACCCGCACCGCGATGCCTGTAAGGCACATCCCCGGAGAGACTATAAAGAGGTCTCCTTTAGGTCTTGCTATGCACGTGACCACTTTGCTACCGCCTTTCTTGTGGCAATCAATCCAAATAACCCTTTCCCAACATTGTGAAGTCGGCTTTCGATCTAGGTAACACGATGCCTCTTGATAAGCCGTAACGACTGTCAAAGAATGAACGAATGATAACCGGGATCAACGGCTTAGCGTGTTCTCCGAGGCACGAAGCATAAGGCCACCACAGCGCCGCCACCGCGCCGCCGCCGCGCTGCTGCGCGTGTTACCCCCTGTCTATTTGATTCATTCCATTACCGGCCGCGTACGAAAGTGTTCGCCGCGAGATCATATGTGACGCAATCTTGTCCAGATCATATTATGTGGCATCGTGTGCAGGCACCCTAAGTCAGATAAAGTAACTCGACTGATGATAACCTGTGATGCAATCGTTGCTGTGAAGCTCACTATTTTATTAAGAGCCTATTCACTCTAGCTCAGAAGAAACTTATTTTTTTTTTTATTCTACATTTTATTAAGGGGCTTTTGTCCAATGTGGATATGTCAGCCCCATCGTACCTTATTATACAAATTATTTAACACATTTAAACTTATAATCTAAAATTTGCAGTCATAAAGTTGTAGTTGATGTGACCTTAAATAAAGAGTGATAGGTTTATAGGATTACCAATCTAAAATACTATAATAACAATACCTGTTATAATAAAAGGTTGTGGCTAATGGTAGCGTCATTTCCATCAAAACTAAGCCCACTATGGTATATTTTAATTTTAAGAGCACAACCCATAAATAAAAGCTTCGAAATAACATCATAATTCCAGTAACCCTGAAAATAGAGCTGAGACTCCTCTTGTTTATTTCGATGTTACTAAAAAATCATTGCATATCAAGGAACAACTTAACTGTTTGTTATTCCAGGATGTGTTTGTGTATCGAGATTTATTTCATATCCTTACGCGTGATCGTTAATGGCGGTCGTTTTATTTTATTATGTTTTTTTATGGAAGGAAAGGGTTATAAAGTACTGTCATTTATGTGACTAGTTACAGCTGTAGTATAATAAGCCTGAATCAACAGATTACATCAAAGGTGAAGCAGAAGTGCACCTATATTCAAATTTTAGTTAAGTTTCAAATCGACGTTATTTCAAGTTAAACAAGTTTAAAAACAAGTTATTCAACAACAACATTTTTGACATTTTTTTAAAAGAAATCTTTATTTCAATGGTAAGTTGTGGTGCCCCAGTAGTTAAAACGCTCATTTTGCTACAGGGTTAATTATTATAAAGCATCATATTTTTGCAATTAATTGCGTCCGTGATAAAAGGCATCCAAAATTAACGAAATTTACGAGAAAATTTAAAATGGATTCCTGTTATGCTATCCTACAAATAATTTAATATAGATACGAAAGTTTGTGAGCATTTACGCATGTATGTTTGTTACTACTTCATTTATGTATGGATCATCATCATCCTCTACTCGTCCACTGCTGGACATAGGCCTCTTTCATGGCACGCTAACAAGCTCGATCCTGAGTAGTTCTCCGCCAGCCGCTACTAGCCACCTTTTTGATGTCGTCGATCTATCTCTCGCTCTTCGCTACGTTTGCCGAGACGCGGTCTCCACTCGAGGATTCATTTACCCCAACGGTTGTCGGCCCTTCAGCTTGCTAATCCTCTCAGCTCTGTCGGCGACTTTGGTCCTCTGTCGGTTTACCTCATTTCTGATACGGTCCTTCAGAGAGACGCCCAACATAACCCGCTTCATAGCTCGCTGAGCGGCTTTAAACTTATGGACTAGTCTGAGCGTTAGTGTCCACGTCTCGGCTCCATAAGTCATGAAGGGTAGGACGCACTGGTTGAAGATTTTAGTAGTCAAATATTGGGGTATATGTGACCAGCCCATAGCCACTTCAGCTTGCTAATCCTCTCAGCTCTGTCGGCGACTTTGGTCCTCTGTCGGTTTACCTCATTTCTGATGCGGCCCTTCAGAGAGACGCCCAACATAACCCGCTTCATAGCTCGCTGAGCGGCTTTAAACTTATGGACTGGTCTGAGCGTTAGTGTCCACGTCTCGGCTCCATAAGTCATGAAGGGTAGGACGCACTGGTTGAAGATTTTAGTAGTCAAATATTGGGGTATAGGCGACGAAAATACCCGACGAATTTTTCCAAATGCTGCCCATCCCAGCTGGGTCCATCTACTTGCCTCCTTCTCGAAGTTGTTTTTCCCTAATTGCAACGTTTGTCTGAGGTATACATATTCTGAAACAACTTCGAGCGGCATTCCGTTTACGGCAACCGGTCCCGGTGACCCGTTCATTGAACATAATTTTGGTCTTGTCTAAGTTCATCCGGAGACCGATGCGTTGGGAGGATTCAGCTAAGTTGGTCAGCATTTGTTCCAGCTCTTGCTGCATTTCCGCCATGATGACGACATCGTCCGCAAATCGCAAGTGTGAGATGTACTCGCCATTGATGTTAATGCCCCGACCCTGTCAATCCAGCGTCTTAAACATATCCTCGAGTCTCACTCCTCGCTTAAGAGGGATATGTTTAGTCTGCTAGTTCTAGACTTGGACGGATATTGTGGCAGCATCGTAAAGACATCTCATCACTTGGATATATCGCCAATCGACTTGGCATCGCTGTAAGGATTCCAGAACAGACCAGCCTAGGGGGCTGATCTGTTCTGGAATCTTTCGATGGGATCGTTCGGGCCGCCCATTGGCCCGTTCAGTCCAAACGATCTCAACTAGTCGCAATCATTTGTCAAAAATGAGTTCGCCGATTAGGGGGCAGGTCTCAATGGAGTCAAAAGTCTTCTCATAGTCTACAAATGCACAGAGGCTCTGTATAATGTGCCTCACTGTGTGTATGGTACTAAAACCTCCTCGGAACCCGGCCTGCTCAGGCGGCTGGAATTCGTCGAGTCTGCGCGCTAGTTGGTTCGTGATCACTATCGAAAACAGCTTGTAGATATGGCTCAATAGCGAAATGGGTCTATAGTTCTTCAGTAAGGTTTTATCACCTTTCTTGAAAAACAAAACCACTATACTTCTGTTCCATGCCTTAGGAGTTCTCACCGAAAAAAGAGCAGAATTAAATATACGCTGAAACTCTTTTAGCACAGGCGTACCTGCAGCTTTCAAGAGCTCCGAGGTAATCCCGTCTTCTCCTGGAGTCTTCCCATTTTTAAGCTGTCCAAGAGCCGCCACGATCTCGGCTAGGCTGATCTCAGGGAGGTCTTCGGTGTAGTGCCGTGTGAGAGTGGCTCTGGAATCTTCGGTGCGGGGAACTGGTTTAGGCGCTTGCGAGGTATACAGCTGACTATAAAAGGTTTCATCTTCCTCCGGCTTTAAAGTAACAACTCTCCCATCCGATATCGTCAGCTTCGTCAGATGGCTCCTCCCAAGCTTTTGTACGAAGACTTTCGACCCCCGGTTTAGCTCTATCGCTTCCTCTATGGAGCGTGTGTTGAAGCTCCGAAGGTCTTGCCTTGCCGCTTTTGAGATGTTCTTATTGAGGGCCCTGAGTTCTGACGAGGTTGATGGTGGGTTTTCTCGTCGATCCTTCATAAGCCGAAGATCTCCTGCGAAAGTTTAGACCTTCTGCCAGTTCGTTTCATCCCGCTGAAGTTGGCGTCTTCTTCTCGCAAGAGCATGGATGTTTGTTACTATTTCATTTATGCATGGATGTTTGTTACTATTTTACGCAAAAACTACTGAATGGATTTGGATTTAATTTGGCGCACACATGGTTTATAACTAGGAAAAATACATAGAGTGAGTTTTAGAAATATGGATGTTTTTACTCTTTCACGTAAAAAAGTACTAAACGGATTTAGGAGATAATATATGAAGCAATACCATATAGGATACTTTTATCCCATTAGTCCCAAGAGATCGAAACTGACGCGGGTGAAACCTCGGGGCGCAGCTAGTCATGTAAAAATAATGAAACAATGCTTATGCCTCGAAGCGCAGGCTTTTGATATTTAACTTTAGTTTGGACTTTGCATTAAAAATATCCATATTAATATTTCTGTACTTAATATTTTCAGTATGATCATATTTCACTTTATTGTGTAAATTTATTATTTTTATTAAAACTTAAAATTAAATGAAGGTACGGTCGACAGAAGGTTAAGCTACCCAAAACTGTTAAATGTTGTTGTTGTTTGTTTATGTTGCTTTGGCGATAAAGTTGTTAATCTAATAAATACATTTGACAGCTACTAGCTTAATGTGCTGTCGTCCGTATGACAAATAAAATTAAAGGAGTACTTTACAGTCATTTAACACAGTAACTTACTACTATATTTATACTAGCGTACTGCTGTGATTGAGGGAGTTGGATTATATTCTAATACGTGGGTTCACTGCGTACCCATTAGGACCTACAACCCCCTTGTTTTAAAATTATTGATACGGGTTTCCGCAAGACGTTATCCTTCTTCTTTTAAGAGCTGTGGTCATTAAGTTAACTTCACAAAGTAAAACGTATATCTGTGTTCAAATCCCCGATCTTGCCGAGGCATGGAAAGGTCTTGGTATGTGAAAACGGTCACCCAACCACGGACCAACCGGGACGGGCGTAGCTTAACTTGATCGACAGACCTTTATTACTTAGCCCGTGCCACCTCCTTTCTAACCATAGCCAGTGTGGCAGGACCATCGTCGTGCAAATTGTAGCAATGGATTCGGTACATGTTTCTTGGTATGTGAATATGGTCACGCATCTACGTGTGTTTGTATGACCACATGACGATATAAACATTCACGAAGTAGAAGAAGTATGTAAGTTTCTTAGCAGACTACGTACTGTAGCATATGCCTGGATACGCAGTTACATGAGCCATAGGGCAGAAGGCGTGAGGATGTAGGATGTTTCAACAAAAATTAATTATTTGTGCCCAAACTTTAACAATTCTATATCGTGTCGCAATCAACGGGTTTCCTCGTTAGCAAAAAAGGGATGATGTAACAAGGATTAATAATTTTCGGCCTTACATCTCAAATTGTAGGTACATACATATGTCAGCAGTAAGGCTTTCAAAACGAGTCAGTCAGTATTTAAAAATGATTCGTGCTTTGCTCCTGGTTGAGTTTTTTATAAATCCAGATTTTCCTGTTTTAAAAATATAATTGATCAAGTTGAAGAACTGCTTTTTCTTTTTGTAAAAAGTAGGTTTTATAACATAATCAGCGGCAATTTTTAACATAAATCTATTTTATAACTGGTAATAAGAAATATATAAATCAATACCTAAATCTCCCGGTTCCCTGAAACACGAGTTGACAGAGTTGTGTACTGTAGGTACTGCCAAACTTACCTATTGTCATCATCTAATTTCTAGACAGTTCGCCAGATTTATACCCCTCTATGTTTAAGAGTCCGTGCACAAAATTCTCTCGCTACAGTTTAGGTAAAATCGTTGCGATGTTATCTTTGTGTGCATCGTTCTAGCAGCTAGACGCACACGCGCGTAAATATTGAGCTTAGTGAACGCTTAAACATTTTTGATCCTTTAGAAGATATTATTCTAAATTATATAAAGTATGATTTGTGAATAGTCGGAAACGAGTGCACATTGTATATTTATCACAATTTAGATGAATATTGATACATTTTGACATTAAAAAAATATGGTGTAATGATAGTTTATTACATAGGCAATTTAAGAAATAAAAACATATACGGTAAAATGAAATATTAGAGTAAGTAATCAGTTTAATTTAATATTTTTCTTGAATATAATATTATTTAGAAATCTAAAATAAATAAATAAATAAATACCGACAAATCACACAGATTGAGCTAGCCCCAAAGTAAGTTCGAGACTTGTGATATGGGATACTAACTCAACGATACTATATTTATAAGAAATACATATATAGATAAACATCCAAGACCCAGGTCAATCAGGAAAAGATCGTTTTTCATCATGACATGGCCGGGGATCGAACCCGGGGCCTCCGCGTCGCAGGCAGGCGTGTTGACCGCTGCGCCACGGAGGTCGACAAAAAACAAAAAAAAAAACAATCTAAAAACCCTAAACAATCTAAAATCTATTAACAAAATTTTAGGGTTAACATAATTATTACGCGATAATATATCGACGCTTGAAAGGCAATCATATCTAAGCGACAAAAATTCGTAAATTGAGTTATATACAATTATACACCAAACGACGCAGAAAAATCTGGCGGTTCGAATGGTGTATATAACTCAATTTACGAACTTTTGTCGCTTAGATATGATTTATAGGGTCATCACGAATCGTCTCGCTCGCAGGTTGGACGACTTCCAGCCTCCCGAACAAACAGGCTTCCGAAAAGGCTTTAGCACCATAGACCACATTCATACGCTGCGGCAAGTTATACAGAAGTCCGAGGAGTATAACAAACCACTATGCTGGCGTTTCTGGACCATGAGAAGGTCTTCGATTCGATTGAGACTTGGGCGGTGCTACAGTTTCTCCAGCGGTGCCAAATTGACCATCGATACATTGAGGTGATAAAGTGTTTGTACAAAAACGCCACCATGTCAGTCCGTCTCCAGGATCAGGACTCGAAACCGATCCAACTGCAGCGTGGAGTGAGACAAGGAGATGTCATATCTCCTAAATTGTTCACTGCTGCGTTGGAAGATGTCTTCAAGCTCCTGGACTGGAAAGGACTTGGCATCAACATCAACGGCGAGTACATCACTAATCTCCGTTTCGCAGATGATATCGTGGTCATGGCTGAGACCCTGGAAGACTTGGGCAAAATGCTCAATGATCTCAGCAGAGCTTCCCAACAAGTGGGTCTAAAAATGAACACGGATAAGACGAAGATCATGTCGAACTCTCATGTCGCACCCACTCCAATTGTAGTTGGTTGCTCTGCACTCGAAGTTGTTGACGAGTATGTATACCTGGGACAAACAGTCCAACTAGGTAGGTTCAACTTCGAGAAAGAGGTGTCTCGGTGAATCCAGCTCGGTTGAGCAGCGTTCGGGAAGCTACGCTACATCTTCTCGTCGTCCAAGATACCACAGTGTCTCAAGACTAAAGTCTTTGACCAGTGTGTGTTGCCAGTGATGACTTACGAAACTGAAACGTGGTCGCTCACAATGGGCCTCATACGAAGGCTCAGAGTCACACAAAGGGCAATGGAAAGAGCGCTAGGAGTTTCTGTGCGTGATCGAATCAGAAATGAGGAGATCCGCAGAAGAACCAAAGTCACCGAGATAGCTCTGCGAGTCGCTAAACTTAAGTGGCAGTGGGCAGGGCACATTGCTCGTAGAACCGATGGCCGATGGGGCAGTAATGTTCTGGAGTGGCGGCCACGTACTGGAAGACGCAGCGTAGGGAGGCCCCCAACAAGGTGGACCGATGACCTGGTGAAGGTCGCGGGAAGCCGATGGATGCGGGCAACACAAGACCGGTCAGCGTGGAAAGCCTTGGGGGAGGCCTTTGTCCAGCAGTGGACATCTATAGGCTGAAGAAGAAGAAGAAGATATGATTGCCTTTCAAGCGTCGATATCTATGTCCTACCTACTCTAGTAAGTATATATAAATAAATTAATTTTCCTTTTGAGTTTTTGCAATAACTAAATAATTAGTTAATGGATACTAATATTAAAGTGTAGTGTAAGTACCTACATATACAATATCATAATCATCTGCCTAGCCTTTTTCCCAACTATATTCGGACCGGCTTCCAGTCTAACCAGATGCAGCATTTAGGATTACGATAGATACCTCCAGTTAGACAGATTTTGTTGGTTTTTCGTCTGTGCAGTAATAGTTTTCACATTGTGAATGGTCTCCATAAATATGTTGTGGGCTGTTGATAATGTCTTTTTGTAAGTTTTTGATTTGCTCAGTAAACGGAACATTTTGAGTTCCTCGGAATATTACTGCTGCTTTCACAGCAATTCGTAATCGGTTCACTCGATCAGAATGTAGTAGCTTGCGTTCGTTTAATGGGATGGACGTATCTTTCATCAAACTTAAATTTTTCCCATTACAATTGCGCATTAAGTGATTGGAACACTCCACTTTTTCGACCGTAACGTTTGAATATGGCCTGCTTTCCAATATGTTTTTATACACACTTGAGTCACCATCAGCAATAAGTTTTGCATACACTAAATTATGTGTTTTCACAGATTCTCTAAATCCCTGTTGAGGGGTTGGGGAAAATCATACTGGCTCTTCCACTAGTATGGAGAAATCAATAATCGTTGGATTATTGATTTCTCCATACTAGTGGAAGAGCCAGTATGATTTTTATTACACCGGTGTTTCAGGGGTGTAATATTTTTATTAGCTGCACGGGAACATGTAACACAGTATTTATTTTTAATACCAACATGTAATAATTTGTTTTCATTTTTCATTCATTCAAGTTTTCACCCCTATTAGCTAGCTCCAACGCCTGCTGCGGAAGAAAAATTTGTTTTATATGAACGTTTTCCCCAAGCAGCATCAGCTGTTACGGCTATAGTTGGTATACCTGATGGACTTACATTGCTACTTTCGAGAGCTATAGAAGCCTCTTTCTTACCAGCTTCTATCATTGTGGCTTCGGCTGTAGTTTTCCACCAGTTAAATAAATTGACGTGACATTTTTCATAAATGGATTTATTCATAAGTGGCAAATCTATGGAAGCAGCTAGCTCATTTAAGTTGGTTCGACCACATCCGATACTTATAACTCCCGAAACAGCGCTTTGGTTAACGTCCAGTTTGTTTGTTTTAATTTGACACGTCTTTAGCAGGAATTGACTTCCACACATTGTACATGACAATGAAAATGTTGAACAAAACCCTTGCAATTTTTCTTCAATTATAACGAGGTTTGATGCATTGCATCCAAATTTTGAATTGTGACTTAATATGTTAATAAATTGGTCAAAAAAATACTGAAAATCAACTACTCTTCGTCCTTCTATAACCAACGACGAAACTGGTGACTGCTGAAACAACAAAAATTCAAACTTATGTGTGTTTCTGGTGAATTAAATTAATTATTATTACTTAATGTGCATTAAATGCAGCATAGTTAGTACATCCAGTACATACCTTGTTTGACTCAATTTCAAAGACATCGCTTGAAAATAAATTTGTTGCCAAACAACTAATAATAATTAATGATATAGGTATTGTTCCTGTTTATTATAGTCTAAGTATATAATGTAAATATATTATAAATGTTTCTTTACTAATTATTCTGACTTTATGTATGTAATGTTTTTTTTTTGTTTTGTATAATTTATTCTTACTTATAGCACTGAATTGGAATGCTCTGTAATAGTGCTATAATTGTGTTTCTAAATAAATAACTTACTTCCTTTGGATTATTTTCTTTACTCTGCAATAAATAGCATATGATTCTTTAAAGAAAACAGTAACAAGCTGTATTTGATTGAAAGACTTGTGAAATAAAATTAATAAATAATTGTAGGTTATTGTGGTATTGGTGGTTGTTGGTTATGGTTGGTTTGGAAGTAAAAAGGGGAGGCCTTTGCCCAGAAGAGGGAGACACAGTAGGCTATTAAAAAAAATGAGATAGCAGAAACGTACTGTGCCTACATCAACTTCGACACTCATAGTAGATGACGAAGTGGTATCCAGTTGATTAAAAGTACGTTCTTTAAGCACTTGTCTGGCTCTTGCCATTCCCTCTCTATTCCTCTTTCATTTATTGATACATTGGTAATGTGGTCCCTTGTTTCGCCCCATTATCTTAAAAAAAAAATGAGTTTAGGTATAACAAAAGTATTATGTGAATTGACTTTAATAGAAAACTAAAAAACCCAAGATATTTTTAAATTGGTTCACAAATGATGGAAAAATCTACGAACTCACAAAAAAATATACTCCTTCATTTTTAAAGTCAGTTAAAAATTAGTTAAAGCAATCCAAGGGATAAGTCGTAAATATCCTAATATAATTCACAACTAATATAATATTACTAAGAAAGAAAAATAATTAAAGGACCAAGTTGTGGTAGTCGCAGTATATTTTTTACATAAACCTACGTAAACCTCGCGAGCTCTTGGCGACACAAAGTGATACGTCCTCTCTTTGCGCTAGCCGTGTTACCACTGAGCCGGCGGCGTTTGCGCGCTCGTAAATATAGTAGATTTTGACATTGATTTTCATGATGAAAAAAATTTTTTTTTTAGAAAATAAACTTTTGTTTCTATTATAAAAATACCTTAAAATTAATGAGGCATTTTTTAATTTTTAAAAAAAGTTGCTTTATTATAGAAAAAACATACTTGTTTGGCTGCAGTTTTCCCTTGAATTTCTTAATTTCTGTCTTCTTTTTTGGCTGAATTATGAAATAAACTCGAAAAAGTGGTCAAACTAGCAGCAAGATAGTTATATGCTGATGTGAATAGTACTTTTTTATAGGCAAAATCGCTTGTAGTTTCTTCAGAAACTATGGTCAAACTTCACTCGAACGTGAAATTTGAGAAAAAGAGTATTGGAAATTGTAGATTTACTACTAATTATGAAGTTTCTTGAAAAAAGTAGTCAAGCTAGCAGCTAGATGAAGAGTTGTACTATCCATATCATACATAATTTTACTAATATTATGTAACATATTCTCACAATCATGGAACAAAATTGATCAAAATGAGCAAATTAACAGGACGGACCCTTAAAGGTTGCTTAAAGTTAACTACTGATTAGTGACTATTAACCATGAATTTTTAATGTTTTAACTTTACCTAACTTTAATCATCGTTTATGAATAGAGGGGATTATATTAAAAAAACTTCTTCCAAAAAATTTTAACTAAATCAAATTTTTATTTTAGGTACACATCTAGATATATAAAATTTAACTACATTTCAATTTAATCATAAATTTTAACAGCCACAAAGGAATACATATCATGTTTATTTTAGCTGGAATATTGATTGCCATAAACAAAGCAATAGTTTACTCAGAATATGGCTATAGATATTCTATTGTCTTCATCATCCTTTATGAGCAGAATACATTATTCTGTAATGTATTCGGTTCATAAAATCTAACAGTAACCTTGACATGATTGCGTAAAAGTTAATTACATTTAGGAAATTAAAATTACATGACGAACAATATTGAAATTTATGATTTTTGATTTTGAACTTAGCTTCAAATGCTCAACATGTTGCCACTACAAAACGAAACAATCAGAGTAACTATTTTATTTCCAAGCTTTGCTTAGTTCTCTCTACCATAATTGTAAGTGTGATGATTAATGAATAACTATGTATAAATCAATGGTATAAGTAAGACCCGTCGTACGGCGAGTTTCCACCCTTACGTTGTTAACACTACTACGATCCGGACGAAGCGTTTCGCCTCCTCCTTTATACCGCGTACATCAAGGGACTGGAACAATCTGCTGGCGGCGGTGTTTCCGTCGGACTACAATTTGACTGTCTTCAAAGCTAGAGTGAATAGGCTCTGAATAAACTAGCACGCCTTACCATCAACGATCGCATCGCTGCTTACCATCAGGCTGGATTGCGGTCAAGCGCTGGTTAATAAATAATTTAAAAAAAAAAAGCTGAGGCGCGAGGCGAGGTGGGGGCACCCTGACTGGAGGATTCAATTTTACTTAAGGCATCCACAGGAAAGTCCGGTTAAGTAGTCACGGCCTTTAATGGTCAACTACGAGATGCCATAACACAAAAAAAACAAGGTGGGGGCATTAGCAAGAGGCCTACCAAGTCAGCCAGACGTGTAGCATGACTATTACGAAATAGAACTTGTGATTATAGTGGTTTTATTACACCAAATGTTCACCCTTGTGCCAAGTGGACATCACAGTAAGGAATATCCAAATATGTATTTAGTAGATAGCATACATTGTTGGTTCATAAAACATTATTCGAATACAAACCCAAAACAACTCACAGGGTAATTGCGTAATACACTCTCAGTAGCAATGGGTTTCATTTTGACAGTTCAACTACATTCATTGCGTTTCTTACATTATTGTCCAGACACACTTTTCGAACATAATATATGGAACAATGGTCAAGCATTATGCTTCAAATTGATCCCCATTGATAGTAATAGGGTAATAAGGGTGCTAGATATTATTTCAAAGAGTTCCAATCGCACTTGTATCTCTCGCTCGTACCTCTTAAATAACAAAATTACAAAAGACCTACACGATACTTTGAGAATCTAACACCCTTCTGTTTTTAAAGTATACCTTTTAGTAACTAAATCCCTCGCTCACTGGCTATAAAACATGTTAATATGCGTCTCTTTAGAAAGGACATGTTTCAATAAACTGATATACAGTTTGGCAAGGAAATCAATTTTTAAATCATAATCCGCCTGCAATGTTCTCACACCTGGGACACAGGACTCCTTTCGGTGAGAGGGAGTGAGCTGCAATCTACCGAGCTAAACCAGTGCGGGTTGGTAGATGTCACATTACTCCGAAGTTTTACTTTTAGGACATTTCATCTCGATGTTTTTCTGCAACGTTTCGAGAGCAGTGATGAGGAAATAATTTACACAAAGTAAAGCGCCTGATATTATATATACTTTCTAAGTATATCTTGGACACCAATGACTGATTATAAGGCCAAGAAAAACATCTTGAGGAAACCTAGACTTTAAGTCTGAAATCGCCAACCCGCAATGAGCAAGCGTGCTTTACGCTCAATCCTTCTCTGTATGAGAGGAGACCTGTGCCCAGCAGTGGGACGATAAAAAGATCAATGATAATGAAAGCGCCTGACAAGCGCCTGACAAGCGCCCACAACTTATAAGTCACGGCTGATACTACTAGCCTATCCTGAGGCCTATCCTGTCCTGAGGGAGATACTACTAGGCCACCACTGCTCTTTTCAAATAGGCGATAGAATAATATGTCAACACCACGTTAGAAATAATTGCAATTTCAAAAATATACCATTGTGTGTTGTAACTGCACAGATTTATTCAAATTACAATATTTTAATTTTGGTTATATGACCAGCCGGTTATCAAAAACTGAAATTACAGACTGAAAAATTATAATTCACGGCATGGTGGCCACAGTGGTTAAGCTATTGACTGCTGCGCTGCATGCCACGGGTTGGAATCCCGTACGGTACAAATATTTGTATGACCTACAAGTCGTTGTTCCGGCAGGGTAATTGCGTAACACACTATCAGTAGCAATGGGTTTCATTTTGACAGTATAACAACATTCATTGCGTTATTTACGTTGTTGAGCAGACAATTTTTCGAACATATGGAGCAATGGATTAACAATATGCTTCGAATTGATTCCAACTGATGGCAATAGTGTGTTACGTAATCAGGGTGCGGGTCTGGCAGTTTGTGTAGGTGAGTTTATATTTTTTAAAATTGACCCACAAGACAGGAGAGACTCCTAGTGTGAAAACGATTAAAAAAAAAGAGAAAATAATCCCGAAACGATGACCTCATCATTCATCGTACTGCCGCCTTTATTCCGATTTATTTGAAGTCGGTACAACATTTGTCATTTATTTGACAGCCTCCATGGCGTAGCGGTAGCGGACTCGGCCGCTGCGCAAGGTGGCGCGGTTTCGATCCCCGCACAGTGCAAATATTTGTATGCATGAATATGAATATTTGCACTGGTCTGGTCGTGCCTCGGAAAGCACGTTAAGCCGTTGGTCCCGGTTGCCATACGAACATCTAGTGGCAGTCGTTACGGGTTGTTGGAGCCCTCAAAAGTCCAACAATTAGTCTAACTGCAATGCTTCGATGTCGCCTTCGGGTTGTGGAGGTCAGACGGCAGTCGCTTCACGGAAAATGTCGAAGTTTAGCCATATCAGCAGTTGGACTGGTAAAGCGGACCCCAGACTCCAAAGCTGAAAAAGGCTTCGGATGCGACTGGGATTAACGCTGGGATGATGATGATGATTTGAAGTCGGTACAACATTTCTTTTTCTTCCACAAGTACCTAGTTTCATTTGATCATAACAAATATAGGTCCTACTAAAAAGACGATTTTATTTCCTTAGAAAAGTCTGCCTAAAATACTGTTTTTGCAGTTGTTTTTTTTTTTTTGTAAAGTATAGGAAAACTGTATTTATAATTTGGTACCATCAATTTTGCTAATAGTTTTAAAGTTATATTGATGAACGAACAAAGGCCTTCTCCAAATCCTGCTCTTGCTTTATGCGTCCAGATCGCCAAGCCATTTCTTTCTGGCACGGCCTCGGTGGTGCCGTCCATCTTCAAGCGTCTATTTTGTGGATGCTATTGCCCAGTGGTCTTCGTGGATACAGCTGATGTTATCCACCCAATCTTATTTCAACCTGGCCTAGTGTAGTATCACTACACTCCGTGAAAAAATATATGTAGGTACATAAATGATCTAAACTAGTAGCTGTCTAGCTAGTCATAGGTATTCAAATTAAAACTTCATGGGTATTACATTGAAATATTGGTACAATGAAAACTAATAAAAATAAATAACATCGCATCTATGTATGTCACACGTGTCACTCACAGTTGCCTACATAGCTATAATTAATTTCATGAATCTGGTTTACTTGTAATACTTATTTTTACTTATTAATCTAATTCTCCGTTTTATGTGTGCAATATGCATTTGATCACACAATATTAAATGATGTAGTATAAATAGCCTTAAGTATACAACATAATTTTTTGTTTATGCGAAACCCGAAACACGTGTCCAGAATTGTTAAGTAAAGAATCTATGTACAAAATTTCAAAACGATATCATGAAAAACCACAAAGCTATAAGCTTATTATTCTACTTGGCTGTCCCAACAAAAATATGGTCCACGCTCCGCTCAGGCTGGCGAGCGGGCCATTGACCTCTGACGTCAGCTGTTGCACCGGCGTGCGCAATATTATGAACTACCGTGCGCGCTCGATAACCACAGTGCAACAATTTCTAAATGTATTTGGAAAAAAATATAACATAGTGTAAAAATTAAAGGAATCGATTCAGTTGCTTATTCTGAACAAACTGTATTCAGGTTTCGCATCAACAAAAAATAAAGTTGTATAGAATAAAAAAGCATTACTGAACACTCATTTGTAGTCATAATTACAGCATTATTACGTAAAATGAGTTGCTCACTCATTATAAGATAATTAACATGTCAACTAAAATTAACGAGTAGACCAAAATACTTCGATACAACATATGAGTGTTACCGAAGTTATTTCCGAGCTCCAGCAACACCATCCCCATTCATTTGTAAGTGACATTAAACTCGAAACATTTGTTAATGAAACAATTAATCAAAGTATAATAACCATGCAACATCTGGCGAAGTCGGTAACTCAAGTTTCACTTTATTACTTCTACTTTACGACTTCATAGGTTTTATTTGCAAAGATGTTATATTAATTATGAAATGCAGCTTAATAAAAGCTTAAAAGAATGCAGGTAGAATGCAATTCTAATTTTGAGTGTAAAGCTGGGTTATAATAATATAATATATTCTATCGCTACCGACAGCCTCCGTGGCGTAGCGGTAGCGGACGCAGCCGCTGCGCAAGGTGGCGCGGGTTCGATCCCCGCACAGTCCAAGTATTTGTATGCATGAATATGAATATTTGTACAGGTCTGGTCGTGCCTCGGAAAGCACGTTAAGCCGTTGGTCCCGGTTGCCCTACGAGCATCTAGTGGCAGTCGTTACGGGTTGTTGGAGCCCTCAAAAGTCCTACAATTGGTCTAACTGCAATGCTTCGATGTCACCTTCGGGTTGTGGAGGTCAGACGGCAGTCGCTTCATGGAAAATGTCGAAGTTTAGCCATATCAGCACTTGGACTGGTAAAGCGAACCCCAGACTCCAAAGCTGAAAAGGCTTCGGATGCCACTGGGATTAACGCTGGGATGATGATGATTCTATCGCTACCGACCTGCAGTGTAATTACCTACGTAACACACTATGAGTAGTAACGGGTTTCATTTTGACAGTATAACAACATTCATTTTATTGACGGTGTTAAGCAGACACTTCCTGAACATGTGGAGCAATGGTTTAGGAATTGGATTTCGAATGATTTCAATTGACAGTAAAGGTGTGTTACGCATTATGGGAGCTGTATTAAACTTATACAAAATATACCCAAAGTGATTAAAAGGCCAAATTTTGTCACTAATTCCTCTCAGATTTAACCAAAATTATGCTTCTGAATTTGAATGAAGTATGAAATCATCCTCAAATATACATTTGTATAATCCGTAATGAGATGACTCGACAGAGAACCAAAGTTTTCGACAGAATAAGCAAGTTTATGTGGCTATGGGTAGAACAAATTAGCCGTAAAACCAAAGGCCGTTGAGGCAAACGTCCGTTGAATTGATACCGCGACAAATGTAAAGTAGGACGCGGAAGCTGGCGGAGCAACGAGCAAGGTGACTGGTAGCACCTGGATGTCACAGATGCCAAAAATCGAGCTGAATGTCGTGCAAACGGATAGACCTATGTCCAACAGTAAACTGCTGTAGGTTTATGATGTTGATGATACCTATAAATTTATTGCTTATCATGATATCGGACCCGTAATTGAGATGTGCTTTCTCACCACATTAATTGTACTTTTATTCCAATAAAATCAGGTAAATGACAAAATCCGTTTCAGGGACGTAAATAGTGACTTATTTTTGTCACTAAAACAAGAATTAGCTTAGTATGTAGGGATTTTCGTTTCCCCAGCTATAATTTATTGTAGTTTTAGGTTTATTCTATAACTAGTTTTTGTCTATAAATTTGATTAAAAACAATAAAGAATTTGGAATAACTTTTTATAGCTTATTTTAAATAATATGGCGGTATCTACAAACGCTACATGCAAACAACGCGTTGTACTGACATCACACAAATCATACATCCCGCAAGCAGAGTTTACCGTGCAACTATTATACAGTAAGATTTTTTAGTCACCGTCCAAATTTTTTCTAGGCATTAGGTATCATTCACTAATTCCATTCTTGAAATAAAAATCGATACTTAAAATTTTCATATTAAATCATTTTCTCGAAAGAATTATCCGCTCTGCGTGCTCACTGATTTAAAACGATTGTGTTCAATGAACTTTGGCGGACCGTGGGGCGGGCTGGCCGATGGCACGGCGCGATGTCAACAAACATAACTTTATATATATTTTTTTATCAAATTTTGATAACTTTGTGATGTGATATCTCAATATTTTTGTATTGAGTGAAGCTAAAAGAAAAGACACGTATTTAATAATTTTCGCCAAAGATTAATATATCGAAATTTGGACGGTTCTTAAAAACTCATCCTATAAACAACTTCGCAATAACAACCGTTGGGCAAGTGCCTACCAGACACAACACCCATCTGGTCGATGGATACTCCATTTCCCATGGAGGATGAGTGAACTTTACACCATGTTGCTCATACCTCTAAAATGTAATTCCTTCTCTAAAGGTCCTCTTCTAAAATTACAAACAAATGAAACAGCAGTACTAAGGTTCATTAATTGTTTGTACTTCATTAGGTAGATAATCTTATTTGCAGATGTCATCTCATTTGTACGAAGTTTAATGAAGGTATGCTTAATTAGTATAAAGGTTATTCCGCGTTTCTATTTTATGTTTGTATTCAAACCATTTAAGTCTAGAATTAATTAAAGCAAAAATAATAAAAGGTTGTCATGGATTATAATGAAAGGGAGTTTTTACGCGCCCTGGAATGGAAATGTGGGTACTTAATACAGAAAGGGTCCTCTGTAAAAATACAGGTAATGTTCAGTATTTTTATATTTGGCTTTAGGCATATATAATAAGGGTTATAACAATATTTGTTTAACCTTTTTTCATTTAGTGACGAGTTTCGACTGAAAAGCCTATTAAAAGGTACAGGGAAAAGGTTAAAAGGCTTGGCTACAGATTTTAGATATTACTCTCATTTTTCATATTTTACTAGTGTTTATAAATTTCATACGCACACTTTATTTGTGTTTACCACGTGTATAAAAATACGCTTCAAACATGTTCATATGTATCCACATATTACAATATTACAAAGTTTTCACCCAAGTTGACTGCTTTATTAATTAAAACAGCCTATATATCACTTTAAAAAACACTAACACACACTAAAAACACTAATCACTAATCACTTTAAGTTAATTATTATTAACTTCATCAATTTACAAACTAACTAAGCAAGAAGCGTCAGTAACGCAAATCCACACACACATTTCCAACTTACGGACGGTACCGAGCGTGTTTGTAAACTGTAACAAGTGAAGGCGCGTCACTTACGCGATAAAAAATACTGTAAGCAATTTTATTTATGTTACGAACTAGTGCTTGACCGTGAGGGCCTGATGGTAAGCAGTGATGCAATCATTGATGGTAAAGCGCACTATACCATCGCCTAGCTCCATAAAGAATAGAGGTAAACAAACCAATTTAGGGTTATCACAACTCATGTTTTACTAATCTCCTGTTATTTACATGATTGTCGACTTTTACGTGCTAACTATTTATTAACAATTCCTATTGTAGCATATTTCAATAGAATCACTATGATAGCATGCATAATAATTAGGTATTTCGAAAAACCATTAAAAAAGTCGACATTAATTTTACATGATAGCCCTACAAAAAAAGAAAGATGGATGAAATCCAGGTATTAAACACATTTTGTGGAATTCAACCAATGAATAAAGTTGAGGCATTTGTTAATACCATTTTGCGTATTTTAATTACTTACAAATCAACTGCGTAACACATGCATTGTATTGCTTTCAAGTATGGACTAATTAGGTATAATATATATATATCAAAAAATGTAACCTATTAGGTAATTAGCTTACATGTGTGTCATATTTCATTCATATCGGTTAAGCGTTCTATGCAAATCATAAATATCTAAATATAAATAAACTGTTTTGATTAGTAGGAAGTAGGATTATTACTTTTATGAAAATCATCTATGTAGAAAAGGTTGTTAACATCTGTCTTTTAGGCGTAAACTACTCGTTGCCTAGCAACGGATTGTTTATCTCTATTCTCTATCGAATTTGGCTCAAATATAGTTTATTATGAGCCTATTCACTCTAGCTTTGAAGACACTTAAATGGTAATTTGATGGGAAAATCGTTGCAGACAAATTGTTCTAGATTTTTGATGTACGCTATATTGAAGACAGACTACATACATATCTAGGAATCCTTAAGTCACGAGTACCGCCTAAATACAATGTGTAATAAGATCGCTTGTAGACAAGACATTCATTGTCATACTCCTTTCTCATATGAGTGTGAGTGAGTATGGGTGATATAATAGTCAAACATCATTATATCAAAAATGTTTAATGTAGGGTACTGAAGTACTCTAGGACACTGAGTTCCCTACAATCGCTGACCAATCTTACAAATAAGAAGAAGAATGGTCAGATAAGGAAAAAGTACAGACGCTAGCATATCCCGCTACCACCATCTGTTTTTCTTTGATAGATTTTCAACTTTATCTGTAAAGCATAACCTTCAAGATAGGTTGGGAAAACATTTCAGGTCCGGCCTGCTGGCGTCGGTACTAAAATTGGTAACCTTCCGTATCATAAAGGTAGGATCTACATCTTACTATTTATGCGTATTTAGTAGCGTCCTATTCCGATTCCTTTCCTATTACCATTCCTAAGAAACAACCCACTAACAGTCGCAGCGGAGGCGGAGGCCTTATACGGGTGTCATTGCCACCCGAAAAACGGTGAAAACATTTTATATTTCTTATTCCACTGATAACGCCCACGGGAATTTTATAAAATTAAAAAGAGCATGACACAGCATATTAATAGGATTGAAATGACCTACCCAAAGATGTTCTTTTATGGAGTATAAAACAAATACTCATGCTACTGTAAAGACTAAAATGAATTCTGAGGGCTTTAAAATGTTTTTATACCTCTGAACATATTTTTAGATTGTGTTTTGTTTCTTAGACGTTGTTTTGTGGAATTTACACATTTATATTTCTTTGCTTGAGAGGAATTTGTGTGTATATCATTTACATTATTTTTCTTTTTAAAAAAAGACGCGAGATGCATGTATTATTTAATACTAGCGGCCGCCAGCGACTTCATTCGCGTGGTTTAGTTATGCTCCGCTGGTATTGGTCGTAGCATAATGTTATATAGCCTAAAGCCTTCCTGGATTAATGGGCTATCCAACGCAAAATTTTTCAAATCGGACCAGTAGTTCCCGAGATTAGCGCGAACAAACAAACAAACAAACATACAAACAAACTCTTCAGCTTTATATATTAGTATGGATAAAACACACATACGCACATTAAAGTTGTAGTTGTAGGGCCGGGATATTTTCCGAAATAAATTATTTGATTTATTCCCTCTCATCATCATAATCAGCCTATAATGTTCCCACTTTTGGGATACGGGCCTCCTCTTGGTGAGAGGGTATGGGCCGCAATTTACCACGCGGGCCCAGTGCGGGTTGGTAGATGTCTTTGAAGTTTTGCCTCTAGAACATGTCAGTTCCCTCCCGATGTTTTCCTTCATCGTTTTGAGAGCATTGGTGATGAAATAATTTACACAAAGTAAAGAGCCTGACGGGGTTCGAACCTACGACCTACAAACTCACACGCCGCGCAAGTCGCGGCCGCAACCACTAGGCCACAGCTGCTTAATTCCTCTCAATGTTGAACAACTATCATTTTCATTGTTAAAAGCTAAATTAAGAGGAGTATATGGCAGTATAGCAGTAAGCAAAAACTAACTGGTCCTCATCATCATCAACCCTTTTTTTATCATCTCACTGCTGGGCACAGGTCTCTTCTCATACAGAGAAGGATTGAGCGTAATCACCACGCTTGCTCAATGCGGGTTGGCGATTTCAGACTTAAAGTCCAGGTTTCCTCAAGATGTTTTCCTTCACCTTCAGTCATTGGTATCCAAGATATACTTAGAAAGTACATATAACTTTAGAAAAGTTACACTGGTACTTGCCTGACCTGGAATCGAACCCATGCACTCATACTTGAGAGGCTGGTGTTTTAACCACTAGGCCACCACGACTTCAACTGGCCCTACTACAACATTATATGCTCATAACTGCCCACCTAGCACAAATAATCAATTTGATTGTCCTAATATTAAAATTTCAAATACAGTTAAGTACCTTGGAATTATAATAGATGAGACACTTTCGTTAAAGCATTATATAGAAGCTGTGAATAATAGGATTCGTAAATTGATATTTGTTTCTAAAAAGTAACGATACTTTGCAGAGATAAAAATAATTAGACAAGTCTACTTTGCTCTATGCCAATCGATACTAACATACTGTATTACCACATGAGGTGGAGCGGGTAAAACATTGTTACTAACAATCGAGAGAGCCCAGAGGGCAATTCTCAAAGTGCCAGGCCATTCCTTTTTCCCACTAACCTGCTATACAAAGAATGTGAAGTACTAACAGTCCGACAGTTATTTATAATGGCTGTCGTATTAAAACAGCACGCAGATCTAACATATAGCACGGACTTTACTTACAAAAGACGTAAAGATCTTGTACGTCCTCAATATCATACCAAACATGCTTTCACATCAAAATTTTACCGATTTCTTGGTCCTCTCCTCTACAATAGACTGAACGCGAAATCAAACATTTATACCTTAACTGTAAGAGAATTGTTAAGGAAACTCTGCAAAAAATGTCCTACGATGATACAGAGAATTTATTGATTGTGTTCAAGTGATTATGTATATATTTCGTATTTTAAAATTCTTTATTATTATAATTATATTTTGTGTTTTTATACAATTTTTAGTTTAAATATCTTGTAAATTAAGAAAATAGAAGTTAAGCTTTGGTAATATTAAATAGTATCTATAAGAAAACTTGCCCACGTTCACAGATCGTTTACACATTTTTATTGTAAGAATACTTTTAATTATTTGTTAATTTTAAATTGTTTTTAGCTCTTCTCGCCTATAACACAGGATATCCTAGTTCAGGCACGTACGACTTGGATTTAAGCTTATATTTAAGACTGTATATAATTTATCCTAAAAATAGAAAATATTATTATTATTATAGTATAAATCAAATCCTCGTAGTTTGTATTAGACTGTAACATCCTAGACATATTTAAGTATTGTTTATAGGTCCTTGGATCTTTCCAGGCTTTTTGTTCTCAGTCCTATAATATTTACTCTTGATATTAACCTAATTCCTTGCATAATCAGACTATAATGTTCCCACTGCTGGGCCTTAAGTCTTCTTTCTGTGGAAAGGAGTAGGCCGTAATTTTCCACGTAAGCCTAAGCATGTTTTAAGTGTCACATACCTTCGAATTATTGGTTGTATGTGTTTTTCTTTACCATTTTGAGAGCAGTGGTAATAAAATAATTTACACAAAGCAAAGCACCTATCAGGATTCGACCCTACGTCATACAGTTCGTAAATCATGGCTAACTGGACCAGTAGAAACAGCAGTAGCTAAGGAAGTGGTAATTGATGTATAGCAATGGTGAAAAACAATCAATAATAAAGAATTAACATCATCTCTTAAATACATAAGATAATGTTAAAGAATATGTTTCTAAAGGACACGGCGGCGGCTGGTTCATTAATAAATTCAATCATACTCCGAACTCCGAACAGAAACAATTTCAATTTCGCATAAGCATACCTAATGCTTCAGGACATATTAATTGCCCTTTAACATTCCGTCCAGCCTCTCTCTCTAACCAATGACGGCTACATGAGTGTAATAGAGAAGACCAAGCTGACCTCCAATACAGTAGTGAAAGTGACAACGCATTAATTTAAGTTTATCAGAGTGTCGAAACTTTTAATTAGTACCGTCAGTCGCTCTGGTTATTCTATTAGGTACCTAGTTAGTTTGTAAATTGATGAAGTTAATTATTAGGAAACAATTAAAGTGATATATAGGCTGTTTTAATTAATAAAGCAGTCAACTTGGGTGAAAACTTTGTAATATTGTAATTGAGAGGCAATTTTGGATCGATCACTTTTAAGATACAACGACTTTTACTTCGTAGAAGAACAGGTTTTAGTAACAGATTCTTATATATTTTAATTTAATGAATGCAATATTACGTACCTATCTATCTTTCACCAGGGAAGCGGGCAGCAGCCTGCGCTTCTCCTGTGAAATAACAAATTACTGCGATTCCCAACCCGCCTGCCAAGCGTGGGAATTATGGCAATGCTGGGGGCATTGCCATAACCAAAGTCACCGACATAGCTCATCGAGTCCCTAGAATTAAGTGGTTATTGCTCGTAGAACCGATGACCGACGGGGCAGTAAGATTCTGGAGTGACGTACCGGAAGACGCAGCGTAGGGAGGCCCCCAACAAGGTGGACCCATGACCTGGTGAAGGTCGCGGGAAGCTGATGGATGCGGGCAGCACAAGACCGGTCATTCGACCGGTCGAAAGCCTTGGGGGAGGCCTTTGTCCAGCAGTGGACCTCTGTAGGCTGAGAAGAAGAAGAATATCACGTAACGGTAAATAACCACAATAGTTATACGAATTTAACTACGTACCACGGATAAATAAATATGAATGTCCCATCATGACAAAAGGAAGTTACAATCGTAACTATTTCGATTAATACAAAAATCTTCTGTGTTGCCAGTGATGACTTATGGAACTGAGACGTGGTCGCTAACAATGGGCCTTATAAGAAGGCTCAAAGTCACTTAAAGGGGAATGGGGAGGGCTATGCTCGGGGTTTCGCTGCGCGATCGATTCAGGAATGAGGAGATCCGCAGAAGAACGAGAGTAACTGACATAGCCCAAAGAATTGAAACACTAAAGTGGCAGTGGGCTGGACACATTGCCCGTAGGACCGATGCCCGATGGGGCTCTATGACGTAGAATTCGTGTCAGTATGACGCGTTGTTTGTTTGTGGCTTTTTTGTAGGTATCGCTACAAAACGATACCCCTTGGTAATACTGGTGGTGAAACTTTCGGATTCTGACGACCCGTAATGTCTGAAGTTCGTAGAACGACAGCCGGGAACAGTGGCTTAGTGTGCTTTTCGAGGAATGTAAAGCTGCTGCGGTATGTATAAAAGGTCAGCCATCAAAATCAAAAGTCTTTTATTCAAATTAGACTGAGATTCAGTACCATTTCAACGCCAATCTATACTAATATATAAAGCTGAAGAGTTTGTTTGTTTGAACGTGCTAATCTCAGGAACTACTGGTCCCATTTAAAAAAATATTTTCGCGTTGGATAGCTCATTAATCCAGGAAGGCGTTAGGCTATATAACATCACGCTGCGTCCAATAGGAGCGGAGCGTAACTAAATCCACGCGAACGAAGTTGCTAGCGGCCGCTAGTATTACATAAGACAGTCCCCCCAAAACGCCCGCTCTTCGGCAATTCCTAGTGATTTTGCTGGGAAGAAGAAGTGGCGGAAAAAACTCCCCAGCAGTACTTCTTAAAAAAAAATACATGACTTTATATTATAATACCATGTATAGTAATTAACACAAGAAAACTTAACATAAAATGAAATTATTTATCACAGGTATGCCAGCTAGCCACAGCTAAATACCACGAAAGTACAAAAAAAAAATAACCTTTAAAATGGCAATGTAAATAAGTAAAAACTTTTTACCTAAATAAAAGCCCCATGTATAAAGGGCGTGACAGCTCACACATTTATGCATTCTAAAAAAAAGACAATTACATACGTGAACTCATATAACGTGTCAGTAAGCTAATTCTGGAGAAAAAACACAAACATTGTCTTGAGTTAATCAGAGTGACCAGCTAATATTAACATTTAAATACCTAGTCGTTTTTTTATCGTCGGGTGCCTTTGAACAAAGGTTGGATTTGATTTGTGCTTTAAATGCATTGTAAGGCAATTCTACACGCGCGCCTCAAAGATATGTCAGCACATCGTGACGGGGTCTACGAAGATCAATGCCTCGTAGGTCAGGCTTGCGGGTTGGTTAAAAAAGAAACCGTGGCCTTGGCGCACAGGCAAGTGAAGGAACATGGGTGGGTTTTAGTCAATAAAAGTCTGATACGCCCTTCCGCTCCGCCCAGAGCGAGAGTGGTCATGATTTCCCATCCATACCAAAAAAAAAGACAAGTCTAGCATCTACAGACCAACCGCGGTAAACGTTGCTTAACCTGATCGATCGATCCGTGTGGCAATTATTACATACTAGCGGCCGCCCGCGACTTCGTTCGTGGAGTTAGTTATTTGAACATTTTATTTTAACCCCAAAAGAGTTGTTTTATAATTGTAGGTCTTATAAGATGTTATTCGAAATCAAGTGATGTCAAGGACAATTTTGTTCAAAATTAAATACTATTAATTTATTTGGAGAACGATTAAGATTTGTTTTTTTTTTTTATATTCTTCGCTCCTATTGGTCGCACCGTGAAGTTATATAGCCCAAAGCCTTCCAGGATTAATAGGCTATTCAACGCTGAACGAATTTTATTTTTTCAATAATTACTGCAGCAGGATACCTGATTTATCAAAGCTTACAAGGTGCATGAGCAATACCCGCTCTTTTATGCTTAGAAATAGTGTTCGAGTATGAAATGTCAAAAGAAAGTTAATTCTTTAAAAAACAAGAAATAATTTCTTGTTTGTTAAAGAACTAGCTTTCTTTGTAAAATAAAAATGTTTTGTAAAATACTAAACGAAACAATTTTTGTTTCGTTTAGTATTTTACAAAAGATGAACGAGTTATTGTGTTTGTAAACCAAATGTGTGGCTTCCTTCTTCGTTCGTTAGTAAACTTTTAACTTTGAGTGGGGACCCACAGCACACATGGAAATTAATAATTGAAATACGATGTTTTGTTACGTATTTTTTCAGTAATCTCTTCAAAATCAATATTGTGAGAATTTTTCGTATTAAATATATCAAATGAAACTTGGAAAAATAATAGTAGCTTTTTATTACTGAAAGAAAATTATCGAAATCGGATCAAAGATAAGTATCGAAAGAAAAGCTTTTATCCCTGTAAGAACCTTTCAAACAGTTCTTATGCAACTGTTTCAAAGGTTGAACAAAATATTTAGCCGATTTATAAAAAAGAGGAGATCCTTGATTCGTCGGAATGTCTTGTTTTCACGAACAGAATTACGTTTTATTATCAGTTTTCAATCATATGCTGCATATAAACGTAAAATTTCCAACACTAGCAAAACAGTCATACTTCCCACTCTGCTTTTTCATTAACCCAAATGTTCTGTTACACTTTTCCAATGTTTTCTTGTTTCGATAAAAAACGCGGAATAAAGGATTCGAATGAGGGTAGGAAAAATTGGAACATGAGTTACTACCATGTTTTCACACTGGCAACACAAACTTTTTTAATAACGCGCCATTATGCGAGTTTGGTATCACTTTCGATTCCATATCAGGCACTCGTACTCTCCTAACTTTTTCGTTTTTTGGACGGAATTACTCCACCGATTTAGTTTTGGTCGTGGGGTTGTTTTTTTTTTTCGTTAGTGTATCATGATAAAAAATTTAACTAACTTGATGGCTTGGAATAAATTTATGTGATTATCTAACATTAACAAGGAATGAGATCTTGAGAAGCCGATTACCACGTGCATCTTTAGAGCTCCATCCAGCAGGGTAATTGCGTAGCTAAATATCATTGATGGCGTTGTTTACATACTTGAATAGACAGTTTTTTCAAACAAATGAAACAATGAAATAGTAATAAGTATCAAAATTATTCAGGTTGTTATTAATAGTAGGTTACGCATAACAGGGATGTTTCCTGAGTAAAAAATGATTATATTGAGTCCGTCATTCAAATCATAGAAAAATATTGGATACGTATATTTTGTTTTATCAAATCAATAAAAAATTACAAATATAAAAGGCATCAAAGATCAGGAGTGGTGGCTGGTGACGTCACTACTCGCTAAAAAGTGTAGCGTGCAGTGACGTCACACGAGTTTTCAACGCACTGTGTCGTCTTAATTTTTTGTTTATATGAAAAAAGAAAAAAATACGTGTCTAGTATTTTTTGGAAATCTGACTGACGGACTAATTAGTTTTTTTTGTCAACTACCCTATTATAGTTTCAAAATGCAGTACCCTATTTAGTATTCAAAGTGCAGTAGTAGTAATTTACTCGAAATTTCATGGCAAATGTTCCATTTTCTGTTCTTTGCAAGACTTGAAAAATAAATTGCATAGTATCAGCGGTGTTAGAAAAAACGTATACTACCTAATTGCGTTAAACATAAATTAACACGAAGAAAAAGAAACACAAAGAAGAACAAATTGGAGAAAGTATACGTCGCGTCTACACAAAACCGCCAAACATAAGAATTATAAGCAACTTGAAACACGGCTACTGATTTCTTAGAGTAAAAGAAAAGTCATGATATTGTTATAACGCCATGTTTCATAATTGTACCTTCTTGCTTGCTCCCCTTGCGTTTCTTTTTTTATTAATAGCTTACTTAAAAGACGTAAATAAACTGACAAACAGTGGTAGGCCCGTGTTTGATTAATAACAGCACACTCGAATGAACTCAATACCTTACCAACTCTTGTTTTTTAAGACTTAATAATCCGTTCTTAAAAAAAAAAAACAGGCAAAGATAAGAAAGTTTTTGCACAGTGGCGGAAGTAATTTTTGGATATTTTGCATTCAGAAATTGTTGAAAAACAGTGAATATTTATTCATTTCGGTTGAGGGACAATTTTATAGCGTACATCGTGGGACTGGAAAAAATAGGAATAATTAGTCCGTCTTATAGATAATAAAAAAAATTAAGACCCGTATTTTTTATTTTGTCGAAATTACCAAAAACTACTGAGATATAGCATATTAACGTTACGGAGTGGGGGCTAATTACGTCACGCCGTGGTATATTTCGTAGCACGACGTGACGTCATGCGACATTTCAAATCAATATATCTTCATAAGTATTTGAAAGAAAGAAAAAATAAAAAATACGTGTTCAATATTTTTTTTAATTCTATCTGATGCACATTAAATTATTTTTTACGATACAACCCAATTGCACAAAGGGGTTGTTGAAATTTTGTATGGGAAACTTGATATTTTTTTCGTGATTACTAATTTGGTTCCAAGAAGAATTTCGGATTGAGTTTGATTTTTTGTACACCTTTTTGGTTCATGCTGATTTTTCTGGTAGTAGGTTAGCTTTCCACGCTTATACCGGGCGTGATTGATTATATTTCGAGCAAGGTAAAGTTCATAATACAAAACTGATAACTTAGACTCGGATTCGACGTCATTTTGCTTATTAGGAACTTTATATTATCAGAATAGAGTTCGAAAAACAAAACTGGTTAATAGGCTTGATCCTGAAACCTGGGTATCATAACACAAATGATACCGTCAAGAAAGGCCTTGTTTTGTTTTTGTGATAAGGTCAATTTAAACAGTAATCAAAGAGTTCCAATTTTTTTTTTTATTAGGTATAAACTAGTGCTTGACTGCAATCCCGCCTGATGGTAAGCAGTGATGCAATCATTGATGGTAAAGCGCACTAGCTTATTAAGCCTATTCATTTAAAAAAACTGAGTGAATAGGAAGGAAGACGGCAGTTGAGCGAGGTGATGCAATGTTTAACCTAACAACACGACCAACGATGCTGCGCCAGAGGATGATCTGGAGACCCTCCACGACCAAACTCCCGACACAACAACATTAGGCACATCGTACCCGGTACACATCGCAACACAACTGCTCAGACCCGTCCTTCATACGGCTTCACCAGACATCAATGCCGGAACACGACGAATCGCTTGGCGGCAAGACTTTGTCTGGTGGGTGGTAACTTATGCCGGCGGCTGATGTTGTTGCCTACCACCGAGAAACTTTTCTACAAAGGCTGACATAATTATGTATATGTTATCAGGACCATTTACGTAAGAACAGTGTATCAATGGATTCAGTACATGATTTTGTACTGCCTCGTGTTGACATTTTTTTTAAATATTTCATGTAATATAAACGTTACGTAAACAAATCATTGATATATGTGGACTATTCAAATTAAAATCGATAAACCGCCCGTCATGAGAAATTAAGATTAAAATAATTACTTACAGTATATGTAATTATTATTATTTCCATAATTGCAAGAATTGGAATTTCAGGAACTTTGACTTTGTTTACCTTCTCGTAGAAACGATTAAGTACTTGCTTGTTTTTAAATTCGACTTCACGGCTTTTTACCCAAAGCTAGTTCAAAAACACAAACCGGGTTTTTTTAAAAAAGAAAAGCTTGTACAACCTAGTTTACAGGATGCTACGTGACCTAAAAGTGATTTTACTTTGTCGTATAGGGTGTAATACGTTAAGCCGTTGGTCCCGGTTGCCATACAAACATCTAGTGGCAGTCGTTACGGGTTGTTGGAGCCCTCAAAAGTCCAACAATTGGTCTAACTGCTACGCTTCGATGTCGCCTTCGGGTTATGGAGGTCAGACGGCGGACCCCAGACTCCAAAGCTGAAAAGGCTTCGGATGCGACTGGGATTAACGCTGTGATGATGATGAGTATAGGGTGTAATAAAACGAAATCAAAGTTTCTAAAATTGAGGTCACATACAATACACATCACATTTACGTACACCATATATGTATATGTATTACAGAACACAGATGTCGGGAAGTACCTAAAGTTGTTTTACTGAACACAATAATTATTTCTCTCTTAAATAAAAAAAAAAACGCTGAAAAAGGACGTAGAGAAACAAAGTCAGATCAAACAATGTTGTGCTTCATTTTTTCGATGCGTAGTTTCATCTATAGACTCGTTTAATCTGCTCTATTGCTCAACTAGTGTGGATGTATTCGAAACGTGTTTTCATCTGAAAAATAATCATAACTATCGGGATTCAGCAAGCGTTCGACAACGTGCATAGCATAGCATAGTTGTGAATGATAATAGAATATGATGGAATATTTTTTTCAATAAATAAACTACTTTTCTTTTAATAAAGTAGTATTTATATGGAACAAGCCGCGCCCCACGTTTTCTCCAACATATGTCTCGATCACGCTTCGCTCTGTCTAGATCGCGCACAACTGCTTTTTTTTTACTCGGTAGTAGGCCATAACATCGGCTGCCGGCAGCAGTTACCAACCACCAGACGAAGTCTCGCGGTCAAGCGATTCGTCGTGTCGATGTCTGGTGAAGCCGTGTGGAGGACGGGTCTGAGCAGTTGTATTGCGATGCGTGCCGGGTACAATGTGCCAAATGTTGTTGTATCGGGAATTTGGTCGTGGAGGATCTCGAGATAAATCTCCCTCTGGCGCAGCATCGTTGATCATGTTGTTGGGTGTAACATTGCATCACTTCGCTCTTCTTTCCTATTCATTCAATTTTCTTGAGTGAATAGTCTCTTAATAAAGCGCGCTCTACCATCAACGATTGTATCACTGCTTACCATCGGGCGGGATTGCGGTCAAGCATTAATTTATAATTATATAAAAAACCCTATATTCTAAATCGTACATGGTGTAGAATATAACCGCGACTAAACGGTTTTCCGCTCAGGGCCGTAATTATATAATGGCATAATGAATGATACGGCGCGAAATCAACGCGAAATTGGTGGGATTAGAAAAGGGATTGACGTGGGGAGTGGTTTCAAAGTACGGAATCATTGAGTGGTCTTAATCGTGTACTGAATTAGGGACCATTGGTTTCAGCGTGAAAGCG
Organism: Sesamia nonagrioides; assembly: GCA_017933935.1. NCBI lineage: Eukaryota > Metazoa > Arthropoda > Insecta > Lepidoptera > Noctuidae > Sesamia > Sesamia nonagrioides. Next base: position 215,314 of record JADWQK010001561.1, on the reverse strand, counting down.
TAAAGGTGCTCCCACACAACAAATACATAATTTAAAAAAGAAAAGTCTAAGAATATGAATCAGGCGGAATTCTGATTCATATAAACACCAAGTTTTATTTAAAAATAAGATAAATAAGGTCACAAGTCATAACATAGTAATTTCGTAGATAGCAAATAAAATACCTACTCTCGAATTTTCTTATTGGAAACCGACGCCGTTGAATACACCTTGGGGATAAATCTATTATAAAACTAGGGTAATACAGATTTATTTTCGTATTTGTATTTAATTTTCCTAGAAACCTGTAAGTAGCAGTATAAGTCCTCGTTTTTAATGGATCTGAGAAAGCTTCTAAGTAAATTAACGCCGCAGTCTTATCGTTTGGTTGGGAACTTATCTAGCTTCATTGGCGATAGTGAAATAAGGAGTTTTAGAAAGAAATAAAAATGTTTAATATTTATTTGCAGTTTAACACAAGGAATTGTCTTTTCTAGAATCAAAAATACTAACGTAGTTTTCCAGAGTGAGCGTATAGTTAAAAAAGGAGATCTAACTTTTATGGGAAAACAATAGCAAAATCAAATACCTAAAGTCACTCAAAGGGCAATGAAGAGGGCTATGCTTGGGGTTTCACTGCGCGATCGAATCAGGAATGAGGAGATCCGTAGAAGAACGAGAGTAACCGACATAGCCCGCAGAATTGCAACACTAAAATGGCAGTGGGCTGGACACATTGCCCGTAGGACCGATGCGCGATGGGGCCGACGGGTTCTCGAGTGGCGACCACGCACCGGAAGACGTAGCGTGGGTAGGCCCCCGACAAGGTGGACCGACGACTTGGTGAAGGTCGCGGGAAACCGCTGGATGTGGGAGGCGCAGGACCGGTTGTCGCGGAGAACCTTGGGGGAGGCCTATGTCCAGCAGTGGACGTCTTTCGGCTGAAATGATGATGATGATGATGAATTAAAACATACAGGGTAGTTGCGTAACACGCTATCAGTGGCAATGGGTTTCATTTAGACAATTCAATAAGATTAATTTTTCGTTATTCACGTTGTTGGGTAGATAAATTTTTCGAACATATGGGGCAAAGGATTAGCAAAATTCTTCAAAGTGATTCCAATTGATAGTAATAGTGTGTTACGTAATTAGAGTGCTGATATAATTAATTACCTTACATGCAATCGCAATCATCATCATCATCATCATCAACCTCTTTATCGTCCCACTGCTGGGCACAGGTCTCCTCTCATACAGAGAAGGATTGAGCGTAATCACCACGCTTGCTCAATGCGGGTTGGCGATTTCAGACTTAAAGTCCAGGTTTCCTCAAGATGTTTTCCTTCACCTTCAGTCATTGGTGTCCAAGATATACTTAGAAAGTACATATAACTTTAGAAAAGTTACATTGGTACTTGCCTGACCTGGAATCGAACCCGCGCACTCATGCTTGAGAGGCTGGTGTTTTAACCACTAGGCCACCACGACATACATGCAATCGCAATGTATTTTGACAATTCAAAAATGTTCAATGCGTTATTCAAACTTTGAAGCAGAAGAGTTTTTTTTTTATCCATACTAATATTATAAATGCGAAAGTAACTCTGTCTGTCTGTCTGTTACGCTTTCCCGCTTAAACCTCTCTACCGATTTTGATGAAATTTGGCACAGACAATCTTTAGACCCTGAGAAAGAACATAGGCTACCTTTTATCCCGGAAAATTTGATGTTCCCGAGGGAAATCTAAAAAGCGCGATATAACCGAACTCCACGCGGGCGAAGCCGCGGGCGGAAAGCTAGTAAGTTATAAACTAGCGCTTGACCGCAATCCCGCCTGATGGTAAGCAGTGATGCGATCATTGATGGTAAAGCGCGCTAGTTTATTAAGAGCCTATTCACTCTAGCCTTGAAGACACTCAAATTGTAATGTGACGGAAACACCGTCGCTGGCAAATTGTTCCAGTCCCTCGGTGTACGCGGTATAAAAGAGGAAGCGAACCGCTTCGTCCGGGTCGCAGTGGTTTCAACAACGTAAGGGTGGAAAGTCGCCGTACGACGGGTCGTCCGATGGTGGAACGGAGATGGGGGAATTAAATCATGCAATTCCCTTGGACACTCACCAGAATGCATCCTATAGAAGACCGAAAGGCTGGCTACTCTACGCCTGTGATCCAGGCTTTGGAGACCGTTTCGAGTTAAGTCTGGGTCTGGCTGGTTTTTAATGATTTGATTTTTTTTTAAACAGTGGATTGAGAATTTCCATGAAAGATATTCTTGCAAGAGGCAACTGAGGTGTACGATCTAAGTATGCTATTGTCAGATCACAGTTTAACTTGCGCCTATTTGGAGGCATAGATTTTCTCTAGCTGGAGAGTGCATTGAAATGGTGCGGTGGAGTGGAACGGGTGTTTAAGACCACGGAACGAAGTAGATTTAACAGACCGAGCTCAACTTTAGGTGTATACAATATATAGGTAAATACAATATATTTGTCAGCCTCCCTGGCGTAGCGGTAGCGGACGCGGCCGCTGCGCAAGGTGGCACGGGTTCGATCCCCGTACAGTGCAAGTATTTATATGCATGAAAATGAATATTTGCACTGGTCTGGTCGTGCCTCGGAAAGCACGTTAAACCGTTGGTCCCGGTTGCCATACAAACATCTAGTGGCAGTCGTTACGGGTTGTTGGAGCCCTCAAAAGTCCAACAATTGGTCTAACTGCAATGCTTCGATGTCGCCTTCGGGTTGTGGAGGTCAGAAGGCAGTCGCTTCACGGAAAATGTCGAAGTTTGGCCATATCAGCCGTTGGTCTGGTAAAGCGGACCCCAGACTCCAAAGCTGAAAAGGCTTCGGATGCGTATGGGATTAACGCTGGGATGATGATGATGACAATATATAGGGTTGTGGAGGTCAGAAGGCAGTAGCTTCACGGAAAATGTCGAAGTTTGGCCATATCAGCCGTTGGCCTGGTAAAGCGGACCCCAGACTCCAAAGCTGAAAAGGCTTCGGATGTGTATGGGATTAACGCTGGGATGATGATGATGACAATATATAGGTAAATAGTACAATGTATAGGTAAATTTTAGGTGTATATAAGATATTTGGTTGACGTAGAATTAATGGATCAACATTTAAATTCTGAGGATTTTATAAAACTAGCCAGATTCCACTTAGAGGAATGAGTATATAAAGTCATGATTACGGGAGAAGTAAAGATGAAGAACCTACTAAGTTTCTTATACAACGAATAAAAAAACTTTAATAAAAAATACCTTAAGATTTCTTTTATAAATATAAACTAGTGCTTGACCGCAATCCCGTCTGATGGTAATCGGTGATGCAATTGTTTGTCGTAAACCGCGCTAACTGAGTGAATAGGAAGGTAGACGGGAGTTGGACGACGTGATGCAATGCCAATTAAACCCAACAACACGACCAACGATGCTGCGCCAGAGGGGGATTGATCTGGAGACCTTCCACGACCAAACTCCCGACACAACAACATTTGGTGCATCGCGCCCGGCATACATCGCAACGCAATAGGGATGTATCCAAGGTATGAAAATCTATAAAGTAATTAGTCCGTCCTAAAGATAATAAAAAAATTAGGACCCGTATTTTTTATTTTGTCGAAATTACCAAAAACTACTAAGATCTATATCTCAGTAGTTTTTATATTATCAGTAGATTTCGTATTAAAGTAAGTTAGTTAGTGCGGGCTAATTACGTCACGCCGTGGTATATTTTGTACCACGGCGTTACGTCATGCGACATTTCAAATTAATCCTGAGTATGTGTTCAATATTTTTTTATAAATCTATTTGACGGACTATAAATTATTTTTTAGGATACAACCCAATTGCTCAGCCCCTTTCTTCGTGCGGCTTCACTAGACATCATACCGGAACACGACGAATCGCTTGGCAGCAAGACTGTCTATGGCCTAACACTGAGAAAAAGAAATAGTACAAAGTGAAAAATAACTTCAATTTGAAAATTCGATATCCTTGGTTCCGCATGTTCGTTTATTGACTCCTACTTCCGAAATAAAAGTTTTTTACATATTGTAGCCTGTTTACACCCACAAGAAAATACAATATTATTCACTGGCATTACAAGAAAAGATCCGGGCATCTTCACAGAATTTATTGCAAGAACTGTCTTTTTACAATATGCGGCCCGTAACACTTGTGAAGGCTTAACCCACAAAGAAAAAATAAAGAGGGCGGTATTCCAAACAGAGGAATTTGGGGTTAGATACTTTGTTTTGTTCCATTTTTATGTTATGATTACAAAATTGGAAATAATTTTTCCTGGTTTTTCTTCTGTTTAACGTTGAATATAAAAACTTAAATTTACGATAATAAAATAGGTAGGTATATATATATATGTATACCTACCTATTTTATTATCGTAAATTTAAGTTGTTGATTTCGTAACCTCGCTGCGAGCATATATAACCATATGGTTATAGCAACTTTTTATAGAATATGTTAGGTAGTGTAAAATTGAGTGGCGGAAGCACTAATGTGCTCGCAGCGAGGTTACGAAATGACCTGTGTCAAGAAGGGATTTAGGTACTGTTTTGCCGCCTTTATAATATTAAAGGTGTTGTACGAACGTACATGGAACAGAAATGCACATTCAGGGTGAACTCTTCACTCAAGTGAAGCTTTAGGTTTGGGTATCTTTGTGAAAAACAAACGAAAGGTGACGAAAGGAGCTTATATCAAACCTCAGTACCTACTATAATCCATCACTTTAGGTAATTAACTAAAGATAAAAAATATCACACGATTAAGTTAACCGACTAAACATAACACAAGTCACTTCAGTTGCCATGCTACATTACAGTTGTGCTTTTCAATCTAGCGACATTACAAATTGAGTTATAAATTTGCTAAGTGCAAGAGTGATGATGATGATGATGTTCCCGACCGATTTTGGCCACTGCGACCACTTCGACTCCTAGCCGATGATTTGGCGCTCATGCGCCCGAAGATGACTTATGTAGCCTATCTTGGCGGCGAAACTTCGTGCACACTGAGGGCACGTAAGCACGCCGTCCACGTAGTTGTATGTGATGGCAGCAGGTGGGCGGGCCTTTAATTGGTCGCGTTTGGCATCGTGGTCAGCTTTGCGCTGCTCCTCAAACTCGCGTACTTTGGACAACGGACAGAATGGCGCAGAATGGTTTCTGCGCCATTGTGTCCGTTTTGTTGCCAAACGCTCCCATGCAGAGGGTTCTATATTGCATCTCTTCATGTGTCGTTTCAAGACATCCTTGAACCGGAGGAGTTGTCCGCCATGCTTTCGCTTGCCCTCTTCCAGCTCAGAGAAGAAGATGCGCATCGCCACTCTTTCGTCCGCCATACGTGATACGTGTCCGCACCACCGGAGCTGTACACGCATTAATTAGGCCTCAATGCCACCAACATTGGCTCGTCGCAGGATTTCGGTATTTTGCACTCTGTCAGACCATTTGATCTTCATAATGGATCGGAGACATTTAAGGTGAAAACGATCTAGAGTACGTATGTGGTGGTGGTACACACACCATGTCTCAGCGGAATATAGAAGATTTGGCAGCACAATTGCCATATATACTGATATTTTTGTAGCTAGCTTAAGGTCATGTGAGCAGAAGACCTTGGAACACAACTTGCCAAACGCTGCAGCTGCAGCTCCGACTCTGCTGTTGATCTCAGCATCAAGGTCACACTTAGAACTTATAGTGTTCCCCAGATAACGAAACTTGTCTACTTGCTTCAACACATCCTCACCAAGCTTTATATTCAGTATCTCGTGACCGTGAATGTCTAGGGACATCATCTCCGTCTTGTTGACGCTGATTTTTAAGCCGTAATTACGGCAGGCTTAATGAAAAGCGGACATCAGCTGTTGTAGGCCGTCTGGGGATTCTGCTAAGAAGCACAAATCATCAGCATACATGATCTCAGTAATCAGTGCATGTGAGACTTTGGTGCGAGCCTTAAGTCTAGCCAGATTGAAAAGACCGCTGCCGGTGCAGAAGCGTATGCGAACTCCTTGTGGAACAATTTGTAAGACCTCTCCCACTACCACTGCAAAGTATAAGGCGAACAGAGTTGACACCCCACAGGTAACAAGGAAAAAGTTTGTCTGTGCACCGTCTACAGCAACGCAGCATTGCATGCCGTCATGTAGGAGTCTAAGAAGTCTCATAAACTTTGCAGTGCATCCCAGCTTACCTAACACTAACCATAAGGCTTCACGAGGCACACTGTCGAAAGGCTTCTCCAAGTTAACAAAACAACAAGAGTACAACTGTGTCGTATAATGACAACTGAAGTGAATGGTATTACATTTTTTCGGTTAACTAAATTACGTTTTTATTTACCTTTATATAAAAACCTAAAGCTTCGTGGTGTAGCGGTAAACGCGGCCGCTGCGCAAGGAGGCGCGGTCTCGATCCCCGCGCTGTGCAAATATTTGTATGCATGAATATGAATATTTGCACTGGTCTGGTCGTGCCCCGGAAAGCCCATGAAGCCGTTTGTACCGGTTGCCATAGGAACATCTAATGGCAGTTGTTATGGGTTGTTGGAGCTAACAAAAGTCCAACAATTGGTTTAACTGCAATGCTTCGATATCCCCTTCGGGTTGTGGAGGTCAGACGGCAGTCGCTTCACGGAAAATATCAAAGTTTAGACATATAAGTAGTTAGATTGGTAAAGCGGATTCCAGATTCCAATGCTGAAAAAGCTTCGTATGCAAAGTCGCATCCAAAGTTTTCCCTAATCCCAATGGATAGAATATGGAATCCCAGTGGATTAACGCTGAGATGATGATGATGACTTAATTACCTAAAATCATGAAATATAATTATTAACTAATAATTATATTTCATAGGAACTTCAGGAACTCATCAGAACGTGTTTCGGCCATGCCGGCAAAATTCAACGGAGAATGGCCTTCGGCAACAAGAGTGTTCTGATACACAGGTATGTATATATTTTTTGGCCGTACCCTCATAGTTCGACTGGATGGCACTCCGACACGACGGAAAACGTGTCGGATTGATCGTGTGGAACATAGAGAACTAAACGTGCTTTTTGAGGATCAGGGGACTAACACCGGCAACTTTGAAACTAAGAAATTTCTAATGGCAAAACCTAATGACTCTGCCCGATCTGAGAATCTTATACAGGAACCTACGCTCAGTAGTCGCGCTTGTAGCCATGAGACAAAAGAGTCTATTGAAACGGCAGTACCTACAAAAGCATGGAAAGAAAGAAAATGCATGATGGATGATGCTTCACACACCTACGTAGTAATTATACAACGTAAAAGACCCCAGAATAATTGCGAAACACAATACTAGTCCCATATGTCCCAAATCACTGTTTTGACGTCCCCATTCGGTTTTGTAATTTCGTAACTTCTACACTCATTGTTGTGCGGTAATTAAAGTTGTTATATTAATGTAAATTTAAATTTTGGGTTTCGCAAAATTTAATGGCGGAAGTGTGAGCACTCTGAAAATACAGTGTGAATTAAAGGTGAAACGTGCGATGCAATCTCACACAATTTATAGGCAATTAAGGTAAAAATAATTTTCACATGCTTTTTTGGGTTTGTTTGTGATTTTATTTTTTCTGGTTTAATATACTATTGTGGACGTTCAACAAACGTAAGTAGGTAAATACATGAACGTATGGTATCGTGGACGTAAATTTCAAAGCATCGTCATCAAAGTGGCAGCATTCAACTATTCAATAATAATTTTACTTATTATATTTGATATAAAAAGTTGATGACCTGAGGATGGGCTGAGCTCGTTCAATAGAAACTGGTCCTCGCTAGCTCTTTTCAAAATATTCTGAAAGCCAAAAACTTTTAAAAGACCGTGGTATTTCTTAAGAAACGACCAATAGATATCATGCTCTTAACTTCTGACTAAATATGTGAAATAAAATATTTTGACTTTAAAATAGACAAAAGTGGTAAGAGAGTAATTTTCGTAACATTTATAGTTATTTTTTTTTTCTAACGAAAGGTTCACAATGTTACAAATAAGAATTATAGTGTTTTGAATGCGACAAAAATGCACGAAATATGAATATAGGTATACCATAAAATAAAATAGAATACTCTTTATTGTGTACACCATATAGATTACAGAAACATAAATATAAAGACTTTACAAAGGGTGACACAATGGGCGGTCTTAGCACTAAGAGCGATCTTTTACAGACAACCTTTAGATGGATACTAAGGGAAGGTGAGAGAAATAATGTAGGTAGTCTACAGTGTACTATTTACATAGGTTATATAATAATATTAATAAAAATCATACAACAGCAAATAAAATATAATGACATGTTTAAAGAGAGTGCTTTTTATCATGTTTTTAAAAGTGGCCAGAGTTTGAGCACGCCTCACGGACACGGGCAAGTCATTCCATAGCCGAACTACTTGTACAGTAAAGGATTTATCATAGAAACAATTGGAATGTATCGGCATGTCTAATATCAGGTTTTTCGATGATTACCATACTACGATACCTATGTGAAGAATCACCAGACTCTCATCATTTTGTCTGTGTTCAATTGATTATTTGCATTTTAATAATCAGATTTTCACACATTGTTCAAAACAAATAAATGCGGTAGGAGGTTTCATTGCTTTAATTGTTAACTGAAAACAACGTTCATGAACACAAATATATAAATAATATTATTAGCGGCGGAATACAAAAACAATTATTTGCTATTCGCAGTGTTTTATTAATCCCTTTGACTTCGTGAAACAACGATTTTAATTTTATTGACGGCTTAATTTAATTTATTTATTGAACAATATTTGAGCGGCGTTATAAAAAATAAAATAATAAAACAAAAACTAGCAGTCGTGGGATTGGTTGACAGGAGTGAAAACTGTCGCAATCTATGCAATTGTATACTCTATATATATACAGTAGATATACCTACATATGTATATCTCGCTGTAGCGATCACGGTGTCAGGTTGGTTACGCTCACGCGAATTCAATGCTTTTCGCCATCCAATAAAGATACTAAAGAAGTTACCACTTAAAAAAAATAATAGCTCTTTACTTACAGATAACTACTATAATTAGCAGATTATGGTCTTAAACAACAATTATGATAAATCTCTATATTGTACGCAGACACATAGACACATATTTGCAGTTCAAATGTATGGGAGAACATGTTTCTTAATCACAAAACTAGTTAAAAAATATATATATATATATATACTGACAAATCACACAGATTGAGCTAGCCCCAAAGTAAGTTCGAGACTTGTGGTATAGGATACTAACTCAACGATACTATATTTATAATAGATACATAATTATATATAGATAAACATCCAAGACCCAGGCCAATAGGAAAAGATCGTTTTCCATCATGACCTGGCCGGGGATCGAACCCGGGGCCTCCACGTCGCAGGCAGGCGTGTTGACCGCTGCGCCACGGTGATGCGCGGCGGTGGTGCGGTGCGGTGCGGCGGTGATGTGGGTGTCATTTAAGTCGGAATTGGATATTCACAGGCCGTGTCATATGAGTGAAGTTGAGGACAGTCTGGCACAACATTGTGCCACATCTTTTTAAATTACTCTACTTTAAAAAAAATATAGCATTGGTGCCGACGCCATTGTTCGCAAACTAAACTTAATTTAAGTTCAATACAACTTTTCTATTTCATTGAAGAAAGGGCGGAAAATAAAATGTTACTTTGGACATTGGAAACTAACATAGACATGAAATAGACAGTTTAGACGTGTTTGAAAACGTGGCAACCAAAAATACATAAATTTACGCCAAGCGCAGACTATATAATAAAATAGAAGGAATTTTATTATATGTATAACTTAAATTTAGCTTAGTTTGTGAACAAATTAATCTGGGGCAATGTCAATACACTGAAGTTTCGTCATCAATCAAGTTGCACCTTTAGGATAGAATAGAATACTCTTTATTATGTACACCATATAGAACACAAATACAACACACACAAAACATAAACATAAAGACACACACATAACACACACACACACACACACACAGAGACACACACACAGATACAGAACATAAATATAAAGATTTTACAAAGGGTGACACAATGGGCGGTCTTATCGCTAAGAGCGATCTTTTACAGACAACCTTTGAATGGAATACTAAGGGGAAGGAGAGAGAAATAGTGTAGGTAGTCTACAGTGTGCTATTTACATAGAGTATATAATAAATATATACGTTAAATGAATCATACTAGTTAAACTCAATATATACATCTAATTAATAAACATCATACAAGAGCAAATAAAATATAATGACATGTTTAAAGAGAGAGGAAGTGCTTTTTTTATCATAGTTTTAAAAGTGGACAGAGTTTGAGCTCGCCTCGCCTCGACACGGGCAAGTCATTCCATAGCCGAACTGCTTGTACAGTAAAGGACTTATCGTAGAAACTAGTGGAATGCATCAGTATCTCTAACATCAGGTTTTCCGATGACCTCAGACATCTCCTATGTGTGTCATGAAGGAACTTAAAACGTTCTTTAAGATAAGAGCGAGTTTTAGGATTAAACAAAATGCTATAGAGCTGAAATAGGATATGAGAATTTCGGCTTCTGGCTTGTCAACTAAATTAGTATCAAATCTGCGCCTTAATGGCGGTGGGATTGAGTGTACTAGTTACCTTTAGCTCCACGGCGAATGGTTGAGTAACTTTGCGTAGAGGCAATATCGTAACCCATGAGGTCATTCCGAGGTGCGAATGACTTTACTAATACCCCGACGTGTAGATGTGACACACGCCGCGATGGTCATTAACTTGAGAAAATCTTCTGTAAAGATATCAGAGAAACCGTTCTAATATAGTGACTGTTTAGTGGTTCCTCATTAAAAAGTATTTCATAGTTGTGTTGTTGCTAATTTCCTCTAGTACCTATTTAACGTTGTGCAGTTTAAATTGTAAAGTGTATGTTGTTTAGTTTATATTTCTTCTATGGTTTTATATGTCATTTTGACTTGTCTAAAGGCAAAGAGATTAAAGGTAAGTGGTGTTTATTAGCTATCTGATTTCTCCTATCCAAGCCCTAAGCCTTCGCCTTGGTTTCACGCGTGTTATCCCCGGCTCTCTTGCTCCGATCAGAACGAAATAAGTTATTTGATGAAGTCACAACCATAAAAACGGCAATATTCGGATAAGTGTTATTTACAAACAAAATTTTGTAGCTAATTTAATTATGGGCGGCGTTAATCACCTATATCACCCATATCTACAAAAAATCTTATGCTGAGATTTATTTTTTACATTTATTTGTCAAAAATGTTCAGCTAACTGATTCTGTAACAACCGTGAAATGTTAGGCAAAAGTGAAGTGAGTTTAGAATGAGCTGTCAAAGGTGTAAATTAATAGTATTAGTTGTGAGGACGACACAAACCACCCTCCTCTCTCTTAAATTTTCGCGGTTAGTTACAGATTCGCATTACTGATGTCAATTTTATTCCACAAGTAAAATATATAAAACAGATAACTATAGACTATAGATATAGAAAGATTCTTCGGATAGGATTATTCGGCTTTGGGAAAATCAATCCTAAGACTTCCTTCAAATCAGCCCAATATATAATTAACTTTATTTTTCGGTAGAACCCAGTTTTGTTTGGCCTTGTTCAATTTACATTTTGTATAAGATATTCAGTATTTTCTTTATACAATCTTCAATACACAAAGAGAAATGCTGACTCGTTCATCAACGCATCCCTATTGTACGTACCTCCATATTTACATTTGCAGATGGAATATATGACAGCATGTGTTTCAACTATAAATAAAAGTCGTCCTTTAATTCGGAATTAAAATTCATGGGCTCTATCACATTGAAGACATGCAAAATTGGAAGATTATATTAGAATCATCTATACTAATATATTCTATAATAATTAAGGCGTGGTGGCCTAGTGGTTAAAACACCAGCCTCTCAAGTATGAGTGTGCGGGTTCGATTCCAGGTCAGGCAAGTACCAAAGTAACTTTTCTAAAGTTATATGTACTTTCTAAGTATATCTTGTACACAAATGACTGAAGGTGAAGGAAAACATCTTGAGGAAACCTGGACTTTATAAGTCTGAAATCGCCAACCCGCATTGAGCAAGCGTGGTGATTACGCTCAATCCTTTTCTGTATGAAAGGAAACCTGTGCCCAGTAGTGGGACGATAAAAGGTTGATGATGATGATGATCTATCTTTATATATATAATTCTGCTGTACGTGTGTATGTCATTGAACTCCTCCTAAATGGCTTGACCGATTTTAATGATTTTTTCTGTATGCGTTTGAGTGGTGACCTGGATGGTTTAGATTCACAAATCAGCCCGGCAGATGGCGCTGATCGTTTGAAGAAGCATGTGATCTTGGAAACGGCCTTAACGATTTCGCTGAAATTTAATATGTAGGGGTTTTCGGGGACGAGAAATCGATCTAGCTCAGTCTTATGTCTGGGGAAGCGCATGTTTTCGAGTTTTCTCTTTCGCAATATTTCACGCATAATATGGGCGCTAATTTTGCGTGGCTTGACATAGCAGCTGTGTCGTAGTCGATAGTGGTATGGTCTACTCGCGATGGCTGGTGTTCCTCGGTTCAAACCCGGCCAATCACGAGTTTTTTTTTTGTTTTAGATAAGTTTATAGTGTAATTTTTGTAGTTACTTAACAAGAAAATTGTACATAAGAACTAAAAGGGGAAAAAATAAAAAAAAAATATGTTATTTTTTTCTATTTAATTTAAATTGTACTTATGAACTAAACGAGAAAAAAATAGAAATAAATAAATATTTAAGATTTTTTAATCAACTTAAAGAGACTGAAACAAGAGCTCTAGGGTAGAGAGAGGCATGATATCTTTGTTACAAATGTAGATGACAATGCTTTCCATGGGTATATTCCTAAATCTGCTGTACGTGTGTACGTCACTGAATTCCTCCTAAAGGGCTGGTCCGATTTGAATGAAGTCTATGTATATAAATGAAAGTCGTGTTAGTTACTCTATTTATAACTCAAAAACCGCTTAACCAGTATGGCTCAAAATTGTTAGGGAGGTAGATAAGAACTGGGAGAAGGACATATCACATAGGATACTTTTTATCCCGTTCCCGTTGTTCCCGTCGTTCCCGTGTGACGTGACATAAGACATGGTATAACAAAACGCAACTGACATGGAATAACAAAACAACTCAGTCAAAATATAAGTTAGCGGTTCATTTGCTAAAAATGGTACAAACACACTGCTGCACTACTCAGCATACTAAAAAAAGTCTTACCGGTTGAATGTTGATGCATTCATTTAAAGCAAGGAATATAAGTACTCTCTGCCGGTTTATTTTTTTTAATAAAAGCCCCAAAGCAAACTTCAACTTCAAAATTTCTAATATTGTATTGCTGTGCAATTTACCACTTCACTACATACTATAAAACAAAGTTACTTTCTCTTTCCCTATGTCCTTTTGTATGATTAAATCTTTAAAACTGCGAAACACATTTTGATGAAGTTTCTTTTAATAGATAGAGTAATTAAAAAGAAACTTTTATATGTATAATAACATCTATTAATTTGTGGAGAAACACTATCCCTCGCCTACATGTGGGAGTGACGAGAGGAGGCATAACTCCGTTGCCGCGAAAAATCGCAGTACAGCGGACAGAGACATGGAAAGTGTGATTGTCGCAATCCAGCACTGAGCACGCCACAAACATCAAAGTCCTCTCTTTGAGGAGTAGCTAGAGAGGCGGCACGGCGTCCTCACCTTCCGACTGACATAGGTCCTCACCGGACACGGCTGTTTCGGGAGGTTCCTATTCCGTATAAGGCGGGAGGAAACGCCATGGTGACCACTGTGTGCATCGCCCTGAGAACATGGTGCAGCAAATGGTGGAGGTCTGCCCGGCTTGGGTGGAGCACAGCCGTGTCCTCGTGGTGGCGATCGGCTGTGATCTCTGACGTCCGACCCTGTTCCGGGGCATAGTCCGGAGCAAGAGTGCATGGCAAGTTTTCACCTCCTTCTGTGAAGCAGTGATGCTGGCAAAGGAGGAGGCGGAGCGCGTGAGGGAGCGGAAATCCCACTACCCTCACGCCTCAAACCGCCGCAGGAAGCGCCCTGGTCAGGAGGCAACATCGGACTCCCGACCACCGTAGACGCGGGCTTGCGGGCGGCGAGCGATAGGCAGCTAGCCTCCTGGTAAGAACCAGGCTCGGGTTGACGGCGCGTTGTGTTTCACACGCGCCTCAAAGAGATGTCAGCACACCTTGACGGGGTCCACGAGGACTGGTCCACAGGGTTGCGGGTTGGTTAAAAAAGAAACTATGGCACTGGTCGTTGCATAGGCAAGTGAAGGAACACGGGTGGGTTTTAGTCAATGAAAGTCTGACACGCTCTTCCGCTCCGCCCAGAGTGGGAGAGGTCATTTGATGATTTCCCATCCAAAACAAAAAAAAAAGAACTGAAGGAGAGCAAGAAATTGCACTTGAAGAGCGTAGCCTTAGTATGGCTCGACTTCGTGCTTCTCACTCACCAGAGCAAAGGGAGGCAGCCCGTGAAACGGCTCGGTTGGCAATGCGAAATCATCGAGCAAACCTCAGAGAGCGCTTAATAATAGATAATTTACGAAGCACAAGAAGAAATTCATCAAATACTGATTTGAATCGGGCAGCGTTTCAATACGCATATAATATAGCGCAATGGCGTTCGCATTGGGCCAATGGATGTTGTTTGCGAGTATTGTAGCACATTAAAGATTTCCGGAGAACCGCCAGGATTGTGCTCCCAAATAAAGAATCTATGAATAATAATATTTATTTACTAGCTTTCCGCCCGCGGCTTCGTCCGCATGGATTTCGGTTATATCGCGCTTTTTAGATTTCCCTCGGGAACGTCAATTTTTTTCGGGATAAAAGGTAGCTTAGGTTCTTTCTCAGGGTCTAATGATTGTCTATGCCAAATTTCATCAAAATCGGTTGAGAGGTTTAAGCGGGAAAGCGTAACAGACAGACAGACAGAGTTACTTTCGCATTTATAATATTAGTATGGATTTAAAATTATCCTAATTTAAAAAGTAGTCATGTGATATTGCCTTTAACGCGGAACGAAGTTCGCCGGGTCAGCTAGTACTAATATATAAAACTGAAAAGTTTGTTTGTTTGTTTGAACGCGCTAATCTCAGGAACTACTGGTCTGATTTGAAAAATTCTTTTGGCTTTGGTTGGCCCATTATTAATCCAGGAAGGCTTTAGGCTATATAACAAGCTGCGACCAATAGGAGCGGAGCATATCAAAAATTTAAAATGTAGCTGTATATTATGATCTAGTAGTGTAATAATGTATCTATAGAAATCGACTCTTTTGGGGTTAAAATAAAATGTTCAAATAACTAACTCCACGTCCAAGTAACAGATAAATTCAGCACTAGAGATGGCAGATAAAACAAGTAGCCTTATATTATATTTTTGGCAAGTAACATGGGTGTGTCATATTGCTTTTGTAGGTTCTTCAGGTGTTGTAGTATTAAAATAATAAGCGAAGGTACACAGGAAAAGAGAGTTTAATTCACAGCAGACAGTCACATTCACAATAGGTTACACAACACAGAAGAGTACTATAGAAGAAGAAGGAGTGATATGAAGATTAGACTATAGCGTAGAATAGAAATGAGGAAAGTACATAAATACAATATTAAGCGCGGAGAAGCTAGAATTTAAGTCAGTTATCATGCGACAGCGAACGTATCGGTCAGCGGACTGGCGGCGCGGGCGCGCGAATGAAACATATGATGTTTCCGTCTCGCTTGCCCTCATAGCGCGTGAGACGCGCCGAGAGAACAATAGGCGCGTCATAACATGGCTGCCGGACAACTATGAAATATCTACTAATAACTAATACATAAAATTTGTTTGTTTATAAACGTTAATCTTTGGATTAGTGCTAAGTTAAAATTACGCTAATAAACATTGGTTGACACTTATGTCAAGTGTCACTACATCACCCCCCTCCAGAGACCGTCAAGGGCGATAATAGTCGGGAAATTTAACGCGACGTCCTGACCGCGTCGTTCTAACGACGCCGTCGTCAGACGAAGGCAAGTTCCGGCTATCCGCGTTGGGTGAGTAGTGCTGAGTGTTAGTGTTGAGTGGTGGCTGTGGTGTGTTGGTGTTGTGGTGCATGTTAGTGGTGGTATATGGTGAGGATGCTAAATTGTCAGGATCACGCAGTATGAAGGCCGGTTTAATGCGGTCTATCGATACGGTAACCTGTTTACCATTAACCATGATTTTAAACACCTTTTCTCCTCTTTCTATGACCTTATGAGGACCAGAGTATGCCGGTTTCAGACTTCCACCAGCAGTGCAGTCTCTAAGGAAAACGTGGGTAGAGGAAGCTAATTCTTTGTAAATAAATGTTTTAGAACTGCTTTTGTGCTTACTTGCTGGTGTTGGTTGCAGATTCCGGAAAATACTCCGAAGTCTTGACAGGTATGTGGTTATGTCGACGGTCTCGTCAGCCTGAGGGTCGAAAAATTCGCCGGGCAGGCGTATTGGTTGACCGTAAACAAGTTCGGCTGCAGTAGCGTGGGCGTCCTCTTTATAAGCGCTGCGTATGCCTAGCAGGACTATTGGAAGAGATTCCACCCAACTGTCGTTTGCGTGGCAGATGATCGCAGCCTTGAGTTGACGGTGGAATCTTTCCACCAGTCCGTTACAGGCAGGATGATATGCAGTTGTTCTGCGATGTTGGAATCCTGCGATGTCAGACAGGCATTTGAAGAGTGTCGATTCGAACTGCCTACCTCTATCGGTAACGATATCCGATGGGCAGCCGAAACGAGCGATCCAGCCACTCAGTAAAGCCTTTGCCACTGTTTCTGCAGTTATTTCTGCTAACGGTATTGCCTCAGGCCATCGCGTAAAGCGATCGATGGCTGTGAGACAATAGCGGAAACCTTGGCATAATGGCAAAGGTCCTACGAGGTCGATATGAATGAATGCGAACCTCGATTTAGGCAGTTTGAAGGCTCCTAGTGGAGCAAAGACATGCCGCGTGGTCTTTGAACGCTGGCAAGCCAGGCAAGAGCGAACCCACTCTCGGCAGTCTTTTCTTACGCTAGGCCACACATATCGGTCAGCAACTAATCTTGCTGACGCCTTGGTGCCTGGATGGCTGAAAGAGTGCAGGCTGAGGAAAATGGTCCTGCGTAATTCTTTGGGGACAAAAGGTCTTGGCGAAGGGGTGCTGACATCGCAGTACAGTTGTGTCTGCGATGCTGGTATGCTGACTAGCTGCAGGCGTAAAGCGTTTTCCCCTATAAGGAGTTGCTTGAGCTCTTGGTCCTCCAGTTGTGCTGCAGCGATCCTTTCAGCGGTTACTGGCTGGGTAATCTCCTCAACGCGGGAAAGGGTATCCGCCACGACATTGTTCTTCCCGGTTATGTGCCTGATGTCTGTGGTAAATTGGGCTATGAGGTCCAGATGGCGAAATTGTCGTGGGGAACAGTTTTCTTTACGAGAGTGGAAGGCAAATGTGAGAGGCTTGTGGTCTGTGTAAATAACAAAGTCACGAGCCTCCAGCATGTGTCGAAAATACTTCACACTTTCGTAAATGGCGAGCAGTTCGCGGTCGTAGGGTGAATATTTTACCTTTGCCGAGCTGAACCTTCGCGAAAAGAAGGCAAGGGGTTCCCATGCTCCTGCGTTCAGTTGCTGCAAGACCGCACCCATGGCTTTATCAGACGCGTCCGTGACCAACGCCAGCTTAGCGTTGCAGTCAGGATGAGCCAAAAGTGCCGCTTGACATAGGCTTCTTTTGCAGTTCTGAAATGCTTCGTTCTCTTCGTGTGTGAAGGCGACTGGATGTGAACCCTTAACCGATCCAGTAAGCAGGGCGTTAAGGGGAGCCTGGAAGTTTGCTGAGCCTGGGATGAATCTGCGGTAAAAATTGAGCATGCCAAGGAATCTCCGTAGCTCTCTTACGGTTTTGGGAGCGGGAAAATTCTGTATGGCCTCGACTTTCGACGGCAATGGCCTAGAGCCCTTGGCTGAGATGTGGTAGCCCAAGAAGTTTACCTCCGCTACTCCGAAGACGCATTTGGAAGTATTAATGACCATACCGTAGTCCCTCAGTCTGGCAAAAAGCTGACGCAAGTGATGCTCGTGGGTCTTCTGGTCTTTCGAGTAGACCAAGAAGTCGTCCAGGTAAGCGTACGTGAAGTCCAGACCCCTGAGCATTTCATCTACGAACCTTTGAAACGTCTGTCCGGCGTTACGTAGACCGAACGTCATGTAAGGGAATTCGAAAAGACCGAACGGCGTTGTGATCGCAGTCTTTGGGATGTCGTCTGGATGCACAGGAATCTGGTTATAAGCTTTCACCAGGTCGATCTGAGAGAAAACGGTACAGCCAGACAGGCTATGAGCAAAGTCTTGGATATGTCGGATAGGGTACTGGTCCGGGATAGTACGTGCATTCAGCATCCTGTAATCACCGCAGGGGCGCCATCCGTCATCTTTCTTCGGCGCTAGATGAAGAGGCGACGACCATGGTGACTCGGACTGACGACAGGTTCCGCATTTCAGCATGGCCTCAAATTCGGCCTTAGCAATTTTAAGTTTGTCCGGGGCCAATCTACGTGGTGTACAGGACACTGGCGGCCCTGGTGTAGTACGGATGTGGTGTGCTGTATTGTGTTTGGGAGTGCGGTGTATACCATGTGGGCGAGTGATGTCGGGAAATTCCCGTAGTATGTGTGTATATGCGGAATCACCCAAACTTACCCTCACCGAGGAAACATCATCAGAAAGACGGACAGGCGACGCCGGGGTCGAGAGCGTTGTATGATTGTCGGTGAGGCGTTGGTTTCTGCAATCAACAACCAAATTATAAAAAGATAAAAAATCTACACCTATTATTGCCCTTGTAACATCGGCGACAATAAATCGCCAAGCAAAGTCACGGCGCAACCCTAGGTTCAGAGTTAAATTTATGAACCCATATGTTGATATATTCGTCCCGTTCGCCGCACACAGCTGGTAGTTGTTTTTCTCTAGCCGTTTTGATATTGCCGATCGTGGGTAGACACAGAGATCGCTTCCGGTGTCGATCAAAAACTGCATCTTCGACTTTTGATCGGTAACAAATAAGCGACCAGCACTCGGACAATCATCAGTCGCCATCACTGATTGCCCTGCACATTTCCCGACGTTGGATAGTCGCACGGCTTAACGCACTTCTTAGCCCTGTCCCCAAAATTCTGATGGTACCAGCACTGGGGGAAATTTCGGTAGCTGGAGTGTGACCTGCTGGAACTGGAACGACGACGCGTACAACTCCTGGACCGTTCTCTGCCTCGAGATAGTCTGTCAACCCTCCCTGCTAACTTTTCCATCTGTCGGGTAAGGGCAGCGATCTCTGAAGTTATACCGGTACTTGTAGCAGTCGTGATAGCTGAAGTTGATGCCAACTGTGTACCGACCACGTCGTGGATTCTGTCAGCCAGCTCGGCCAACTCGGGAAGGTCTGTCCTGCTCTGCGATGCCACTATAGCCTGTGTGCTGCTAGGTAGGCGGCTCGTCCATATTGTCCGCAGGAACTCCTCTGGGACGTCTGGACCAGCTAGGTGCAGCAGGTGGCGATAAAATTGAGACGGCTTCCGATCGCCTAATTCCTCATGCATGAGGAGCTGCTTCACCTTTTTCTCACGTGACGCCGATAGCCTCTTAATGAGCTCACCTTTGAGTTTTTCGTATCTTTCTGTGGCCGGAGGGTAGGCTATTATGTCTTCGACCTCCGCCGCGTACTGTGGGTCTAGGTTCCCTATGACGAAATAAAACTTCGTTTCATCCGATTTAACGTTCGACAGGATAAACTGCGCCTCCATCTGAGAAAACCACAGTGCTGGCTTCTCCGGGTAGAACGGTGGGATTCTCACACCCACACGGAATGTTTCCGCTACTTTTTGCTCCTCGTCATTCTGTGCAAATGTTGATTTGTTCTGCGCCATCCTGGTGTTCGAAGACGGGGTCACCAATGTAGGTTCTTCAGGTGTTGTAGTATTAAAATAATAAGCGAAGGTACACAGGAAAAGAGAGTTTAATTCACAGCAGACAGTCACATTCACAATAGGTTACACAACACAGAAGAGTACTATAGAAGAAGAAGGAGTGATATGAAGATTAGACTATAGCGTAGAATAGAAATGAGGAAAGTACATAAATACAATTAAGCGCGGAGAAGCTAGAATTTAAGTCAGTTATCATGCGACAGCGAACGTATCGGTCAGCGGACTGGCGGCGCGGGCGCGCGAATGAAACATGATGTTTCCGTCTCGCTTGCCCTCATAGCGCGTGAGACGCGCCGAGAGAACAATAAGGCGCGTCATAACATGGCTGCCGGACAACTATGAAATATCTACTAATAAGTAATACATAAAATTTGTTTGTTTATAAACGTTAATCTTTGGATTAGTGCTAAGTTAAAATTACGCTAATAAACATTGGTTGACACTTATGTCAAGTGTCACTACACTTTAATTATTACTGTAGGCGTCCATTCTTTTATTATACATAGGTGCCGCTAGGGCAGCTTTAAGACGCAGTATAAGTTCTACTGAATAATGTCCGGCCTTAATTTTATTACAATAAAATAAATTAGTTTAGTCTCCAATGTCTGCCTAGCACAATTATTCTTTGATGTTTCCATCGAGGGGACGGAGGTAATTGATTCTAGAATAAGCCCGTTTTATCAGGATGTTTTCTTTCACCATAGTATAACCAGTGAAGATAGAATTATCTTCAAAAAGTGAATAAGTTGAACCTCTACCTAATTAATTTTACTCTGAATGTCTTCATAACCTACTAAACCTAATATATTCTCGCCTAATATAGCCTCTCTGAAGCTTACCTTAAGCTGGTTTGTTCCTTGCCTAAATACTAATTTAAACTGCACTGAAATTACTTGTGTTAAACTGAACTTTAGAGGATTTGAAGTGTATACCTACACGGCGTGTATAACTTTCTCGTACTGTGGTGTAAAATACAACAAGAGAAAAGCTCTAATACCTGAAATACAAACATTTTATATTTAGTTCAGAAACAGATTTTCATAATCTAGCCATTGAATTAAGTATCATAGAGTGTATCTTGTGAAAGATAATATAAAACATTATTTTTTGTTTATGCGAAACCTGAATATAGTTTGTCCAGAATAAGCAACTTTTTTATATATAAACTAGCTGCGCCACGCGGTTTCACCCGCGTAGATTTCGATATGCTCCGCTCCTATTGGCTGCGTTAGCTCCCGTTTTCGCAATATTTTTTGTTACTGCTCTACTCCTATTGGTCATAGCGGGATGTTATATAGCTTAAAGCCTTCCTGGATTAATAGGCTATCCAACGCAAGAAGAATTTTTCAAATCGGACCAGTAGTTCCTGAGATTAGCGCGCACAAACAAACAAACAAACTCTTCAGCTTTATATATTAGTATAGATTATAAAATAGCGCTTGACCGCAATCCCGCCTGATGGTAAGCAGTGACGCAATCGTTGATGGTAAAGCGCACTAGTTTATTAAGAGCCTACTCACTCTAGCCTTGAAGACACTCAAATTGTAGTCTGACGGAAATACCGCCGCTGGCAAATTGTTCCAGTCCCTCGATGTACGCGGTAACTGAATCGCTTAAAATCATTTTTACACCATGTCATTTTTTTTCCAAATACATTTAGACAGTGTTATTATTGAGCGCATAACAGAGCTGACGGTAGACGCGTCTAGTTAAAGACGCGTGTGCATAGCTGGACAGACCCCGCACTTCGTTGCTGTAGGCGCGGGAGGGCGAGCGGTGCGTTGACCATATTTTTGTTGGGACAACCAAGTAAGACTACAAGTTTTAAAAATACTGGACACTTGTTTCGGGTTTCGCATAAATAAAAAATAACGTTCTATATTCAAAAGATATTATTTAAAGATAAATACAGACTGGTCTATGATTATGCTACGTAATGAAGCTTAGATGCCGTTAAAATTTGGACTCTGAATTTACATTCATAAAATATATATTCCCACAGTCATTGATATTACACGTTTATGCGTTAGACATGGTTTATATTCTAAGAGAATTCACAATCGGTAATAATATAATTTGTACGGTTCGCACATTTTGTTAAGCGCTACGAGGCTACGGCGTAGCTAATGCGTAGCACGCAGTGGGCGTATACGGAGGATTTGTTTGGTTGGTTGCACTAAATGAAAACTGTGTGAAAGCAGTCAAATTGTTTTCAGTTACAAATACTTTTAATTTAGATATTGACTCAAAACCGTAATTATTTCACAATTGACTTTCCTAAAAAACTTGACTCTTTATCTTAAGGAATAGAGATCAAAACTGTACAAAACGGCTACAAATAATTTAGTTACCACCTTAATACAATAAAACGTAAAATCCTACTGAGTTTTTAGGTGGACGCCTTGTAAGTAAGTCAGCACAATATGCGGCGTACAAACTGCGGTGAACTGTAACATTCAATTTATTTCAAAGGGTCACTGGTCAAGTAAGATTTATGAGGAAACGTTTTCAAACATTTCGTCCTTTAAGCCTAGTTTAAAAATCTTTTATTATCCGTTTATTATTTTTTTGTTCTTAATCCATACTAATATTATAAATGCGAAAGTAGCTCTGTCTGTCTGTAACGCTTTCCCGCTTAAACCTCTTAACAGATTTTGATGAAATTTGGCACAGACAACCTTTAGACCCTGAGAAAGGACATAGGTTATCTTTCATTGAAAAAAAAATTTATGTTCCCGAGGGAAATTGTAAAAGCGCGATATAACCGAATTCCACGCGGCCGAAGCGGCGGGCGGAAAGCTAGTTTTTTACATAAAATGAATAAGTTACCACCCACCAGAAAAAGTCCTGGCACCAAGTGATTCGTCGTGTTCGTGATGATGTCTGGTGAAGCCGTACGGAAGACGGGTCTGAGCAGTTGTGTTGCGATGTGTGCTGGGTACGATGCAAAAAATGTTGTTCTATTGAGAGTTTGATCCTGAAGGGTCTCCAGATCAATCTCCCTGTGGCATTCCGTCACCTCGATCAACTGCCGTCTGCCTTCCTATGCACTCTGTTTTTTTGAGTGAATAGGCTTAATAAACTAGCGCGCTTAGGTGCGCTAGTTAGCGCGCTAAAAAAAAAAACATAAAATAGATAAGCCTTTGTAAGGGGTCTTAATTTTACGAAATATCAATTTATACTCCTCTCCACGTATCAAGTTCAATCTTCGTCAAAGGTCAACCAAATCGGGTTGTTAGTTTTGCTAGATTGGCTGAGAGACTGATATAGCATATACGACTCTTCGTTAGAATTAATTTTGATCGCATATCTTTGTGTAAATGGATAAAAACAATATTTTTTTTAAATATTATTACAAACTAGTGTTTGACCGCGATATCGAATGATGGCGAGCACTGATGCAATCGTTGATGGTTAAGCACGCTAGTTTATTAAGAGCTTATTCACTCTAGCCTTGAAGATACTTAAATTGTGCGGATTGACTGCCGCGGGCAAAATTGTTCCAGTCCTTTGGTGTACGCGGTATAAAAGACGAGGCGAAAAGCTGACGAGGCGAAATTTAAACATATTAATCACCAGTAAATATAATAATGACTACACTCCTGGAGATCCCTGGGGAGGCCTAAGTCCAGCAGTAAACCTCTTTCAACTGAAATGATGAAATGATGATGATGATAATAATGAACGGTACGACAGAAAACAAGGGATTTTGTATTCTATCCTTCTATCCTGATAACGGTATTACGTAGGGTCCCCAACCCATAAGTTTGACCGCCCGCTGTGAAATTGTGATGACGTCATGACCAAAATGTCGGTCATTCAAACAGGAAAGTTCGAGAATCTTTGGCAGTTGGAAGTCGGTCAGTGTGAAATCACATTCCGCTTCGACGAACAACAATCACAGGAGAATTTTCATAATACGATAACTTTTACCTGGATATCATACAGGGAATATCAGTTTCCGTACAAATAAATAGACACAGAAGGTTAACTTCATACAACGAATGGAAATAAACTCACATATAGAACGCTACACGTAGAGCAGTACGACTCTGGAACTATCTTACCGTGAAAACTCAGGTGAAGTGAGCGTTGAGTGAGTTGTCATTCCAACTAATGCTAGGGCTTGACACTATTGACAATCTCACTCAAAACTCACTTCAAATAACTTTTCACTATGCAATTGTTCAGAATCGATCAGTGCTGAATGCAAGCGCACTGGCCACTGTTACATTTGCCCAAGATTATCACCATCTCTAATCTGTGTTAATCCTAGTCGCATCCGAAGCTTTTTCAGATTTGGAGTCTGCGGTCCGTTAACTGACTAACTGCTGATTTTGGGTAAACTTTGATATTTTTCGTGAAGCGACTGCTGTCTGACAACCCGAAGGCGATATCGAAGCATTGCTGTTAAATCAATTGTTGGACTTTGAGGGCTCCAATAATCCGTAACGAATGCCATTAGATATTCGGATGGCAACCGGAACCAACGTCTTAAAGAGCTTTCCGAGGCACGACCAGACCAGTGCAAATATTCATGCATACAAATATTTGCACTTTGCGGGGATTTAAGCCACGCCTCCTTGCGCAGCGGCCGCGGAGGCTGTCATATTTGATCAAAATAGTCATACAAATGTAAACGAAAACAAAAGTATTTTTTAGACATATCTTTTTTTATTCTGAATAAAGAAGACGCACGTTATGAAATAAACATAATAGACCTCTAGGCTATATTGTTTTCCATGGCAGCCAACCTGAGCCAAGACTAACCTTCGGTGCGCAGAAGTTTTAATGCAAAAATGTTTATGGAAATGCAGATATGCAGGTGCGAGTGCACCTGTGTATTGAATGATGACATTGAGTTTTTCATTGAGTGCGAAATAAATGTAAAACTTAGTGGGTAAAAGTAATAGACTAGAACCTTCTATAATTATTTTCTTGCCGATATCAGCATCAGTACCAAATAATTTTGGGTCTATTTGGATTCAGTGAGGCGAAACAACGTGGGCTGTATGGTCAGTAATCGAGGCGAATCAGAATTTGTTTTGGTCCCAGGATTCGATTCAAAGTTTTGGTTTTTGAATCTAGAAAGTTTAGAACTCACCGATTTGATGAACATTTTAATGATAAATTCGAATGATAGGCAATTATTAAAATTGTTGTTCAGTCTGTAAAGTATCATCATCATCATCAACAACCTTTTTTATCGTCCCACTGCTGGGTACAGGTCTCTTCTCATACAGAGAAGGATTACGCGTAATCACCACGCTTGCTAAATGCGGGTTGGGTAAAGTCTAGGTTTCCTCAAGTTGTTTTCCTTCACCTTGTAACCAGTCATTGGTGTCTAAGATGCACTTAAAAAGTACATATAACTTGGAATAGTTACATTGGTAACTACCTGATCTGGAATCGAACCCGCACTCATACATGAGAGGCTGGTGTTTTAACCACTAGGCCACCACGACGCGTCTGTAGAGCTTGATACCTACTTAACATAGAAACTAGAACGCTTACCGAGTATATGTCACTGTATCTACACCAACACATGTGAGCTACATCATACTGACCTCATTCAAAGTCCTGCATCTCGCAAATAGAGTTTACTGCGCAATCATCATATACAACAACCCGACATGAATCATCAGGCAGTCACGAGACACGACACCCGTCGGTCCGGGGATCCTCTCTTTGAGGATATCTTTTCTCTCGTGGAAGATTAATGTAAGTTACCTCTATACCTATTTACAGTGTCGACGAAAACTCCATAGGCAATCAAAACAATTTCAAAAACTTTCAATTTGACTGAAGTTTTCAAGAAAATAAACACGTCCTTGGCCACTGGGATTTTAAGTGTGGACTCCATTGATATAATATTAAACAGATATGATATAAGCTAAGAAACTAACCGAAAAAAATGTGTCCGAACGCAGCAGAGGCACACATGCATATTTTTTATCCTGCGTACATATAACTACATTGGTACAGTGTGAATGAGATGGGGCGCAACTAAAGCATAAAAAAAGAAAAAGATGGCTAGTGATTGTCGTTTGCGCTTAAATGGAAAAAAGACGTTTGCCAACCAATCACTGACACTTTGCACACACAGACACTGACTGATTGCCAAAGAATAACAAGAATGCAGATAGGAAATATAACAGAGTAGTAGGTAATTTGGTAGGTGGTAGAAGGTGCTCAATTTGGTGAATATATATTTTTTTAACATTTTTACACTTCAATCAAGTATTATAAAACTTTAATGTTTGTCATTGAAGTTTTGTAATACTTGATTAAAGTGTACTTATTTAATATTTTGTGACTGTGATTAAAGGAAACCTAATGCAATAAAATAAACAATTACAAACCATAGTAATTAGTGAAATTAATTCGGCTTAATCTATATTTACTATATTTCAAATCCTATTTTAATTTTTCAAATGTAAATCATTATGCAAACATTATGTATATATTTTTATATACTAGGCTAATTGTTGTGAGCGTAGGTAATATTTATTTATATTATTGTATACTTCCCACCTTATTCATAAATGCTGCTTAAAGTTAACTAGTGATTAGCGATTCTTTAACCATACTTTTTTGACCTTTTAACGTCACTTAACTTAAATCATCCTTTGTGAGTAAACACCACAGTGTTTAAGGGGCTTATTCATACACGATGATTAAAGTTGAGTGAAGTTAAAAGGTCAAAAATGTATGGTTAAAGAATCGCTAATCACTAGTTAACTTTAAGCAGCGTTTATGAATAAGGGGGTTCATGTTCATTTACTATCGACTCACACTGTCCCATTTAATAATTTCAGGTCATTTGACTCTATTACTTAGCAACGCAAAATAAACTCGTAATTTTAGCAATGTTTTACTTAACTGTTGCAATAAGATGTTAATAAATTGTAACTAAGGACACAGGCGCGAAAATAAAGTGAAATAAAACTATAATTGTAGGTATAAAAGTCACCATAAACATTATCGCTTCTGTGCAACTAATCTATGTCATATGCGTTCCCGTCTTTGTCGCACTCGCAAGAAGTCCAATTAGCTCTCTCTTTCTTTACTTACAATGGCCGCCTAAGCATTAGCAGTAAGAATGTTTGACAAAATAATTGAAACTATATTATTTATCTAAATATTTTGGAATACTTATATAGGATATGTGATTCCATGACTTTTGTTGGCTTTTCTACCATAATTCGTGCATTTACGCAGTACACAAAACGCCATTTTGAATGCGAAAAAGATTTTCTTAGCCACCAAGGACACACGCGCGTACGGAACGAGAGTATCGGGAGTGACTAAAGCGACTTGCAGTATTTACGTTCTTTTGTACGCTTCATTTTCAGTGCGCTAGTGACGTATCTATTTAATATTTTATCAATGGTGGACTCTATAATAAATTTATCTTTATCTTCGTGCCTGTGTGACGGTTCTTTTGAAATACATAACAAATTAGGATGTGAATGCGCTATCTTTTAAAAAAAATATTAGGTACGTATATAAATACATTATTTCTAAAGTAACTTTGTGATAGATTCAAATATTTTGTTAAATATACCGCAGTCATACACAAAATTATCATAATTTATACAAATTTCGATTAAATAATAAACTAAAGTGTTCTAAAACTACTTATAATATGCTGTTTTGAATCCGCGTCGTATATCAGATGACTATTTTCACGAGCATAAATTATCTACTTAAATTACAATGCCCAATCAATAATTATAACATACTATTTTATTGACTTTTAAGTTTATCAGAATAAAATACAATCTCCCTGTTGTGGATGCCGTAGGCAGTTTTGCATGGCCTTGTCGCTGTGTGCGCGTGTCGACGACATGGGAGTTTCACACATTCTCATTTCCGAAAAACAAACTTATTTTATGATTGCTTCGTATATGTATAAAGCTGAAGAGTTTGTTTGATTATTTGTTTGTTTGAACGCGATAATCTCAGGAACTACTGTCCCGATTTGTAAAATTCTTTTTGCCTTCGATAGCCCATTAAGAAGAGTCCAAGAAGGCTTTAGGCTATATAACATCAACATCACTGCGACCAATAGGAGCGGAGCATAACTAACGTCACGCGAACGAAGTCGCTGGCAGCCGCTAGTCGAGAATAAGAAGCATAGTTACGTCATTGAATTTGACGAGGATGCAAAATGACAGCTTGTACATATACACAACATATCAACCCAAACCGTCTCAAGTTTGATCAAAGTAATACAACCCAGTTTGAGTTTTCCTGGTTGCCTTTGAAATATAGACGCTTATTAATATTTAATGGTGGAGAGTATAATATACGGAATGTTTATACCCGTTTAACAAAGACAATCAAATTAGTTAAGGGTCGCCGTTGGGGACATGATGCATCAAAATTGATGACAGGAAGGTGAAGGGTTCCTCCAAGGGTGAAATTTGCTGCTTTGTCACATGTTGTGGCCTAGTGATAATGGTCTCGACTTATGGGTTATATAATCATGAGTACCATAATGTCGACACTGCAGCTTTTAGCAGCAATTTTATCTTAAATAAAGAATGTAAAGATCAAATACAACACATTACATAATTAGGTGTAAAAATGCTTTGTTTTTACAAACATAAAAAAAATAAACGGGTAAACTAGTTTTGAATAAAACTGACACTACTTTTGCTCGGGACTGTGTTGTTGTTCAAACTTAGACCTTTGTGTCAATAACTTCATTACCACTGCTCTCAAAACGGTGAAAGAACAGCAGGAACATTGATGGTTGTTCATGGAATGCTTTCTGATGTAGTTTTGGTACCCTCATGAAAGATAATAGTTGTTTTGTGAGATGAAGTTATAATATATAGGATGCGTTCTGGTGAGTGTGCAAGGGAATTGCATGATTTTATTCCCCCATATCCGTTCCACTATCGGACGACCCGTCGTACGCCGACTTTCCACCCTTACGTTGTTAACACCACTACGATCCGGACGAAGCGTTTCGTCACTATGCGATCTACTGAGCCCGGAATTTTACACCGACACTTGGTGCTTTAATTCAAAACTTCACCTACGTAATGGAGTTCTTACCACCACTGCCGTCTTCCTTCCTATCCACTAAGTTTTAGATTAAAAAATTTGAAGAATCGAACGACGTATGGCGTGTTTCCACCCTCGCGTTGTTAACATCAGTACGATCCGGGCGACGCGTTTCGATCCTCTTTTATACCGCGTACATCGAGGGACTTTAACAATCTGCCAGCGGCGGTGTTCCCGTCACGCTACAATTTAAGTGTCTTCAAGGGTAGAGTGAATAGGCTCTTAATAAACTAGCGCGCTTTACCATCAACGATCGCATCACTGCTTACCATCAGGCGGGATTGCGGTCAAACGCTAGTTTATAATTTATAAAAAAAAAAAAATCCTTGAGAGAGGGAAGAACTACGGAGCTTTTCCGTCTCGTAGAAACGACGAAAAACCACATTCGAGGCTCATGCCCTTCGCGTGTAGTCTCTTAGTAGTTTTTAAGTGCTTTTGTTTGGTGGCTTTAAGTTTACTTAAGGCAACTATAGGATAGTTCGATTAGTCATGACCACTCAAGGCCAATTATGAGATGCCATTCACTAAAAAATCAAAGAATTCAAAAGGTCTTTAGGTACTCCTTTTTAACGTTGTATTTTTACTAAAATAACCCTTAAAAATAATCCTTTACAAATTTGGGCACTTATTGATGAAATATTGACATAATGAAATAAACATGACGTATTAATTCACATGTGAAACCGTCAGAAATAATATTACTTGTCATTTATCAAGATAAAGGAATAAATTTTACATTCAATCTTCTGACAACAAAACCGTTTACTCAAACTAAAACGAATAGCGTTAATTAATATCCATCATTTAATCCCGCAGCGAATACCTTAAATAAAACATAGGGGGCATCGTGAATTAAATAAACATTTGGAAAGACTTAACTAGCTACAATTTTACGGAACATTTATAGTAATGAATTTGGTTTCACATTCTTCTGGCATTTCTATCTGGAACTACTAAAGTAGGTCATTACAACCATAATACTGTGTTTTTTTTTTTTGGTCATAGTCTGTACATGTCTATAGTTTTTATCTCCCGAAGCGACGGGCGTATGACTTGTAGTTAACAAGTGATTGACACAGCTACGCCTAAACACATATAAGCGTAGGAGCACTGAGTACCAATCCGAGAAAATGGATCCTTTGGTTAACATTTACCTTGGAAACTAGTAAAGCGGCATTAAACCCACAAAAACATCTTATTATTTTTTTTTTCGTGTTTAAATATCGCATCACAATTTTTATATAATTCCCAGAATCGTTTATTTATTTTTTTTTGATTCTTCTTCTTCTTCTTCAGCCTATAGACGTCCACTGCTGGACAAAGGCCTCCCCCAAGGCTCTCCACGCTGACCGGTCTTGTGCTGCCCGCATCCATCGGCTTCCCGCGACCTTCACCAGGTCATCGGTCCACCTTGTTGGGGGCCTCCCTACGCTGCGTCTCCCAGTACGTGGCCGCCACTCCAGAACCTTACTGCCCCATCGGCCATCGGTTCTACGAGCAATGTGCCCTGCCCACTGCCACTTAAGTTTAGCGACTCGCAGAGCTATGTCGGTGACTTTGGTTCTTCTAAAGGTAACATTAATTTTAAAACTACAAAAAAAACATGTAATAGGCAGTCAAAATAATAAAAATATTTCGACTTGAAGAGTTCCAAATTATATAAAAGTAAAAGATGTGTAAAAACATTAAAAGATGCCATTTGTCATCATTATCTGAAACATCCGGAATCCTCTGAATATCGCTCCCCCGCAGACCACCATAATTAATGTTTTAAGAGGTACGTAATCATATTTTCATGCGTTTCCATGGCAACCTGGAAGGTAAATTCTCTAAGAGAAAACGGAGGTTTGTTCACGTTGCGTCAGTTCACCAAATAGCAAATGTAAGTAGATACTCTCACTTATTTTAAGTGCGAGGATTCTCATTATACATTGAGATGACTGGTGAAATATAAGTATTATATATACATATTATCTAAACATCTCTGCCTCAGGGCCTCTATACATGACACAAATATACTGGAGCTTTACACCTTTCGAGCATTTGAATTGACGACGTTCTTTACAACGGTAAATTACGGATGTATTGTTTATTTTTTCCTGTATTGTGGGTGTTTTCACAAGCATTTAAACTCACACATAATTAATCAGAGTCGGAACAACTACCTGGAGGCCATACAAATATTTGTTCTGTGCAGGAATTGAACAAACGACAGACAGCGCAGCTGTCGACGTCGACTAAAACCTTACTGATCCTTCCAGTACCATGCTATACGCTATGCTATATAGTACGCTTATATTCGCCTACATATTTTCATTGGTATACCAGGTTATTTTCAGCGTACATACAAGGGAGAAAATATATAAGAGGAAGTCTGCAAATGGCACTGGTAAGTGAAAAGTTGTGTGGAAATTGATTGTTGCAGAGAAATGAGTAAAATGTATTGAGGAAAATTTTTAGTATGAATGTCGATGGTCATATAAGAATAGGGGAAGATCAAAGACACGATATGTGATAGATGGAATGTATGAATGATGCTATAATTAGAAAAGAAGTGAGTTGAGAAGTATGGAATAAAAAGAGATGTTCCGCTGACCCCGAATAAAATAAATCAGATTATTTTCTATATATTTGGGAACTGTAACGTGGTCGCTCACAATGGACCTCATACGAAGGCTCAGTCACACTAAGTGCTGTGGAAAGATCTATGCTCGGAGTTTTTCTGCGCGATCGAATCATAAATTAGGATATTGGCAGAAGAACCAAAGTCACCGACATAGCTTATCGAGTCCCTAGAATTAAGTGGTCATTGGTCGTAGAACCGATGGCCGACGGGGCAGTAAGATTCTGGAGTGACGTACCAGAAGACGCAGCGTAGGGAGGCCCCCAACAAGGCGGACCCATGACCTGGTGAAGGCCGCGAGAAGCTGATGGATGCGGGCAGCACAAGACCGGTCATTCGACCGGTAGAAAGCCTTGAGGGAAGCCTTTGTCCAGCAGTGGACCTCTATAGGCTGAAGAGGAAGAAGAAGACTATTTTCAGATTCACCTGACTCTAATAATGAGCTGTTTGCTAAAACAGCAAAAGGTGATTTAATACGTTGAAATCACATCGGAATAGAATTATCATTTCTGAAATAATGTGGGTGTAACTGTAAATATCAATCCGTGGGTGTACTGAAATACGCCTTTGAATCTTTATGAGTCGACGATAAATTTATCTTATTTTTACTTGCTGCTTGCTGCGGTTGGTTTGTGGGTGGGTGGATCTTTACGTACCAAGACTCCTCCATGCTTTGGAGGGCATGTTAATTAGTTTGTTCGACTGTCATTCGTGGCACGTCTTGGATGGATGTTACGAGTTTTGAGAAGCTCAAAGGTCTGGCAATGCATCTTACTTACTTCTTATAACTATAACTTCTTATGCGTTTAATAGCCACTCGGTACATGTAAAACATTGCTACTCAGCGATATCCGGTTAGACTGGAAACCGACCTCAACATAAGTTGGGAAAGAGCTATGGACTTTGTATGACACATATTCTCGATGGTAAGCCATAACATCGGCTGCCGGCAAGAGCCGCGCGATGTGCCGAGGCGAGCGCACGCTTTATAAATAGTTAATATTTGTGTTCTTAACCTTTTTTTTATCTACCCACGTATTATAGTACTATCCAAATGTTTGTTGATAATGGATAAAGTGATGGATTTTGGATGTGAATCGAGTGACAGTAACATTGTAGAAGAGGAAATATTAAAAGATAGTGAACAACAAGTTAATTTAAGCGGAATGGCGAAGAGCTGTAGTACTCCGATTGATATTCAGAGGGTACCAGAAAAAAGATTAAGAGAGGAAAGTGAGGAGATTATAGAAGACGATGATGGATTTATAACCGTTAGAAAGGGAAGCAAAAAACAAGCAAGAAGATCACCTAAGAAATCTGATACTAGTATAAGTGGTGAAAGGAGTGTAATATCTCAGGGCAATGTCGTGAGCATTACGGGAAAAGATACAGTATTGCCAAAACAATTTGGTTTAGCTAAATTATTGAAGTCAGAAAATATCCTAAACATAAGCAAAATAAAATATAAAAATGCATACAAGGTAATTTTAGAATTTGAAGACAGAGAGAACGCTGAAAAACTGGTTAATTGTCAAAAGTTTCTAGATATGGCCTTCAGATGCCAATTTGTAAATGAAGTCAATTTGTCTTATGGAGTTGTTAAACATATAGATTTAAATATAGATATAGAAGAAATAAGGCAGAGTGTTGAAAGTGATTATGAAGTTGTCAGTGTGAGAAGATTAAAACGTCTCGAGGTGTCTAGAGAATGGGTGGATAGCGAGACAGTACGACTATGTTTTAAAAGTTCTATTTTACCCTCATATGTGTCAATGTACGGGTGTCGGTTTAAAGTGGAACCATATATGTTTCCTGTTACACAATGCTCGGGTTGTTGGCGTTTTGGGCATTTAATAAAATCATGCCCGACAAAAATAATACGCTGCCCGAAATGTGGGGAAAATCATGGCAATTGTGAGACTACAAACTACAAATGTATAAACTGCAAGATGCAACATATGGCGTTAGAAAAGTCATGTCCCATGTTTATTAAAGAAAAGAAAATACGGGAAATAATGTGTGAGAACAATACTACATACCGCAAAGCATTGTACATATATTTAGAAGGAAAAAAAAAAACACCAGTTGAACATCATATTACACAAAAACAAACGCATAATGAATCTATTCTGTTTTCTAATGATAAGACTTCGTACAGGGACATATTAATCACAAAAGTTCGCCCAGAGAAACGAATTCTGGAAAGAAATAAACTACATATTAACAACGAAGATAAAGAACAAAGCGTGGAAGAGTCGACAGATTCAATCATTCTGGGTAAACATTCTGTAAGAAAACAAAAGAAAAAGAAAAAAAAGTCAGATCCGTGTCGTAATGTTACAATTGATAATGAAGAGGAATCTCATTTACAGCAGGAAACAATGGAAAGCAGTAAAGGACCCCCAAAGCGTAACGTTGATTTTAAAATATTATTTCATAAACTCAAAGAAGTATGTTTATCTGATTGTAGCTTCGATGTCAAAGTTAAATTAGTATGTAATTTTATATTTGAACAGTGTTTTCAATTAGTTTGGAATTTTTTTAAGGAAGGAGATGTTTATAATACAATTATTTCTGTGTTTAAAGATGGCTTGTTCACGTAAAAATATAAATTTAAATATTAATACAGTGGAACGCACAGAGCTTGAAACCCAAACTAGAATAATTTAAATGTTTATTATTGCAAGAAAAAATACATATAGCATTAATTAGTGAAACTTGGTTGGGAGAAGAGGTCTATATAAATACTAATCCTTACAATAGTTATAGAAAAGATAGAGGGGATTCGTATGGTGGGGTTGCTATCGTTGCTCACAAGTCAATAAAGGTGCAGGAATTACAGGTAAATTCAAATAATCCGGGCATCGAGATGTTAGGTATTAAACTTAGTAACTGTGGCTATATTAAGCATATAATTTCAATTTATTGTCTTAGTTCTGTTCATACTACTCAATCTGATTGGGATAGAATTTTTTCTTTGTTTCCAAATAATTGTTTAATAGCGGGAGATCTTAACGCTCACCACACAAACTGGTCATATAAAAATGACAATAGAGGGAAACAAATATTTGAGTCAGCATTAGAATTTGGTTTTACGTCTCTGAATACTGGACAGCCCACTAGGGTTAAATTAGTAAATAATATCCTCCAATCCTCTTCGCCCGATGTTACATTTGCATCTGTGGATATTGCTATTAATTTTGACTGGAATGTTATGAACGAAAACTTAGGAAGTGATCATTTATTTATTAGGTTTAAAATAAATTATTTCGAGGATGTTTACTTTCATAAAAAACGAAATTACAAATTAGCCAATTGGACTGGATACAAAAATGATCTACTCGATAGCTTTTCTCATTTTCATGCGGAAGGTGATGTTCAGCTTTTGTACGATTATTTCACCTGTCAAATAAATAATGCAGCCGATGAGAATATTCCAGGTATCAAATTTTGTAATATACCAAATAATAAATTTAATCCGAAAGGATATTGGAGTCCTGATATATCTAAAATGATTGCAGAACGTCGACTGGCACTCAAAAAATTTAGAAGGAATCCAACACCAGGAAACCTTGCCTCACTTAAAAGAAAAACTTCGGAGGCTAAACAGGCTATTCAAAAAGCGAAATCTAATGATTATAGGAAACTATGTGCAGACATTGATCACAAAGTTTCAGCTTCAGACATGTGGCGTCGACTGCGATGGGTGAAGGGTTATAGGAAATCTAATATTCAGTTTCCTCAGGAGCTAAAAAGAGAAATGTTATGTGATCTGGCACCAGATTATGTCGTTTCGCTAAAACCTATCTTTACGTCTAGACATATGTTACTTAAATCTGAGTTTACGTTGCAAGAGTTGAATAATTGTTTAAAGAAAAAAGATACTGCTCCGGGCGAAGACCAGATAACGTATTCCATGATTTTACATCTGCCACATCTTGGTAAATTATTCTTGCTTAATATCTACAATATTATATTAAATTCCGGTAAATTTCCATCGCAGTGGCGTGATATTAGAGTTATACCCATACCAAGATCAGATGCTGGCTTGAATGTTAACAGCAAACCAAGATCTATTTCATTAATGTCGTGTACATGCAAAATTTTTCACGCTATGATTACTAAAAGACTCGAATGGTATGTGGAGAAAAATCGAATTTTATCTCCTAATACTGTTGGTTTTAGGAGAGGGCGGTTGAGCTATGATTGTCTCACACGTCTAGTAACTCAAATTCAGATAGGCTTTACAAAGAATCTTTCAACTCTTGCGTGTTTTCTTGATATTAAAGGGGCGTATAATAATATATTAATAGAAAAATTACTGCAGGTTCTTGATAGCTTGGGTGTTGGTAAAAACATTTGCCAATACTTATGGAATTTTCTTAGCGAACGACATCTTAAAGTTGCTGATGAGTCTGCAATCGATATGGTCAGATATGCACGAAATGGCTTGGCGCAAGGTGACCCCATCTCTCCGTTACTTTTCAATATAGCTACATATAGGTTTTGTCG
The DNA here is from genome assembly GCA_017933935.1 of Sesamia nonagrioides. Taxonomy (NCBI): domain Eukaryota; kingdom Metazoa; phylum Arthropoda; class Insecta; order Lepidoptera; family Noctuidae; genus Sesamia; species Sesamia nonagrioides. The sequence goes on along the minus strand of JADWQK010001561.1, from coordinate 179,005 downwards.
AGATATTGTTGATGTGTACTCATGTCAGTATGCAGATGATTTTGCACTGTATTTTACTTGCAGGGATATCACAGAAGGTTAAAATAAAATACAAAATGCTCTAAATACTTTCACAGTTTTATTAGATCAATTAGGACTGGAACTATCCATAAGTAAAACGAAATATTGTGTTTTTAGTAGGGGATATAGGCAACAACAACTGCAACTTCTAGTAGGTAATAGAGAACTTAGCAACGTATGTTTTTATAAATATTTGGGCGTCTGGTTGGATAAGACATTGCGCTGGGGTAAACAAATAAACGAATTAGTTGGCAAAATTCAGAGGCTTCTCAACTTACTTAAAATACTTACAAGCCCCGCCTGGGGTGTCCATCAAGTTCATCTTCGTAGGCTCTATGTAGCTTTAATAAGGAGTAGATTAAACTACGGGTGCTTCTTATATGATAATAGTGCTAAAGTAAATACTGATAAACTAGAAAAAATCCAAAATCAAGCTCTAAGAATAGTAGGGAGTTTTATAAGAAGCACACCTATACACGTTATGGAGTGCGAGCTCTGTGTGCCTCCACTGCACGTTAGGAGAAAATGGTTAGCATTCAAATATTGTTTAAAGTCGTATTCTATATCCGATAATGTAATTATAAAGCAGCTGTCGGAGCTTAGCGCTCTTAGACACAATAGATATTGGGCAAATAAAAAGCTTCCACTACCTATTAGTGTTTTTGATAAGGTCAGAGAAGAACGTATAACGTCATCCCCGATTTTAGAAATGTATTCATTAGATATATGCGTAACTAGGATTAACGTTCAAAATATAATAAAGACTAATTTAGACTCAATTAAAAATCCTAAAAACATGTATGATGTCAACTCACTTAAAACTGAAACTTTGAGAGAAATGTCGGATAAATATCAAGATTATTATAAAATATATACTGATGGGTCTAAGAGCGCTAATGGTAATGGAGCTGCTTTCTATGACCCTGTGAATTTGGGGAATACAAATACTTGTTATAAAATAAATAACTATATGTCAGTTATGTCCTTGGAGCTCTTTGCAATTTCAGAAGCGCTTACGTATTCCATATCCATTGAAAATAATAGAAAAATATTAATTTGTATAGACAGCAAAAGTGCATTACAACATATAGCTCGATGTGCCTCTGGTTTCAGAGGTGCACCGATAGCTTATGAAATTTTATCTAAAATTTACTACCTATCTTTAAGAGATATGGATCTGAAGTTGCAATGGGTTCTAAGTGGGTATTAAGGGCAATGAAGAGGCTGACCGTTTAGCGAAGTTAGGTATTGTTGCTGGAAGGGAAAAAAATATTAGAACGAATTATATAGAAATATTGCCTAAGTATAAACATATGTGTCACGAAGTTTGGAAAGAGTACTTTAATCAAAGATCGAAAGATAAAGGGATATGGTACAGGTCTATAGTTTCGGAACCTCCTCATATACCGTGGTTTAATAACACTAGGTTAACTAGGGAATTTATAGTTGTAGCTCACAGATTGAGATCTGGACACATGCCGCTGAATAATTTTGGATATCTGATGAAAAAAATTAATTCACCCAATTGTGAGGTGTGTGGCACTCTGGAAGATATCGTATATTTACTGACGGAGTGTGTCAAATTTCAGTCCGCCAGAGAGGATCTAGTTAGAGAGCTAAATTTAAATGTAAAAGATGTTTGTATGTACCATCATATATTGTCGACACCAACCTCTGGAGCTGCTTATAAATTAATTAAGTTTGTATTATTACGTTTTGCGGTATAAAGTAGGTTTTTTATTGTTGTGTTTTGCTAATATTATTAATTATAAGGTCTGATGGGACTGGCATGTGCAATAATTGTATAAAAGTCCCTAAAAAAAAAGAAAAAAAAAAAATCGGCTGCCGGCAGAAGTTACCACCCACCAGACAAAGTCTTTCCGCCAAACGACTCGTCGTGTTCCGGCATGATGTCTGATGAAACCGTACGGAGGACGGATCTGAGCAGTTATGTTGCGATGTGTGTGTGTGATTGTTTTCTCTATGTGTGCCGGATACGATGCGCCAAATGTTGTAGTGTCGGGAGTTAGTCGTGAAGGGTCTCCAAATCAATCTCCCTCTAGCGCAGCTTCGTTGGTCGTGTTATTATAACTACCGTCTCCCTTTCTATTCACTCAGTTTTTTTTTTAATGCATAGGCTCTTAATAAATTAGCGCGAATTATTGCGCGATTGCATCACTGCTTACCATCAGGCGGGATTGCGGTCAAGCACTAGTTTATAAAGTCCAGGTTTCCTCAAGATGTTTTCCTTCACCTCCTTGATTACGCTCAATCCTTCTCTGTATGAGAGGAGACCTGTGCCCAGCAGTGGCGATAAAAAAAGGTTGATGATGATGACTAGTTTATAATTATAAAAACAAAAAAAGGTTCCCTTATCTGTCAGGGGATTATTCAAAAACTTTGCTAAATGAACTATAGTTATTAATTAGTGCTACTCATTTTCGACGTTTAATCTTCTTTTATCTATACGCAGCGTTTACGATTAAACTCATATGACAGATGTGTCCGTATGTTTATCAAATTAGGTACCTATATGAAGAAACATATTATTTTAGGTGTATATTATCTCTGCTTTTATTACTTTATGAGGCCAAAGAGACATGTCAAAGGCTACTCTAACTAATTTGTTATATCTCATCAAAGTAAATGTATATTATCGCCTTCAAGAAGTATATTAGTACTCGACTAAAAATAGCCCGCAAAATGATAATAAAATACAAGGGAGAGCCGCCCACATCAATAGCTCATAATAGTTGCTGAGGATTTAAGTAAATTGTTTGGTTACTATTTTTGGTATAAACTGGTCGGTCCAATTGAGATGCCTATGGCTAAGTATTAAACGACTAAGCTCTATCGGTCATGTTAAGCTTGTCTCTGTTGGTCTGTGGATGGTTCAGGTTTTTTTTTGCCAATGGATTTCATTATTGTAGTAATCCAACTAGGCGGAGTCAAGTCAAAATTAAAGTTCTTCTTCTTGTTTTTCTGTCGTTTTTAATGTCGTCTATGCTCCGATACGAAAGGCAAACAGGCACGTACAGGGGTGTAACTAATTTGAGTTTTGCTACACGAAACGAAAAGAAAGTGCTTACTATTAGCGAGACGAGAGGTTAAGCTAATAACATATCAGTCTGACAAGGTCTCGAGCATGTACATCACTTTCTTTAACAAAAGCGTTTTGACCCTATAAAGAAAGCCAAACATACCCAACTAAACAATAAAAACTGCACTTTATTGGCCACATTCACATCTCTATTTTCTTGTGTGCAAATATTTTGGAAACAATTTGTATCTCGGCGTGGAAGCCACTACGCAGGAGTCATGTCACGAATCAGACATAACGCCTCCTAAGTTAGTTTACGCCACTTTCATTTGGCTCTTGGCGTCTCCATTAGTGTTTTATGAATTCTTCTTTTAGTGGTTAGACCTTTGTTGTGAGTGAGATTAAGTCATGAAAATTGTGCTGAGTATGATAAGGTTGTGAGTGATGGTGTATATCTGGTCTATTTATATTTTGATGAAACTTGGTAAAGGAGCCGTCCTTTACAAGTTTTAAGTTTTTTATTGCCTAGGCGCATTTACCGGAATGCCTACTTGAAATCCTACTTCACAACTATTTTTTTCTGTAAATTGATAGATTAATAAAAACAGCTTTTTCCGTAAAGTGTCTTTTTAAAGTTTTTTTTTTTGTTTGTCAATTATAGATAATGGTCATCATCATTTCAGCCAAAAGACGTCCACTGCTGGACATAGGCTTCGCCAAGGATCTCCACGACGACCGGTCGTGCGCCTCTATATGTTTATTCTCTATATGTTTGTTCTAAAAAATCCTGGTTTTTTTATTGGCAAATGGTTGCTGTTATAAGGAGAAACATATGCAACTTTTATTTAGAAAAATATTTAAAGTCCTACAAAATGTATATCGAATAAATCCTTCCAATAAATTTTAGTCTAACTGAACGTATTTCAATAACCTTTGGCAAGAACGAGCAAATTTTAAAAACATTTTACTGTTATATTATTCATATTTATCAGGCTCAGAACAGAAAAATATGGGGTTGTTGTGATTTAAAAGAGAATGGTTAGAATGTAACTAACCCAAATTTCTAACTTGACTGCGAGACACCCATAACAAATTCGTTCTATAATTACACTAACTTTGGTATCTTGATTGCCGCAGTATAAGTTAATAGTTCTCAGACTAACGTTTAGACAATTGTAATAAATCGCACTAGAATACATTGGTAAGAGCATTCAGCGGGAACGGAATATTAGGGAATCCGTTTGCCATTTGAATTTCAGGAAATGCTGTAAAACTTTCCAAGTAATGGAAAGCAATTAACAATTAAACTATTATCGTTGTTTGTTTTATAATAGACATTTTTAATTTGTTTTATAATATTCTTATCATTGACATCTATAACAAATACAAATAACAGCCATTGTGGTTTTCAACCCTCCCTCAAAAAAAAACGCAACAATACCGAAAAGTATGTTTTCCTATACAATATGTAACAGAATCCGCCTAACACGAAATATGTGGACCATTTACCCGACAACTAATGTCGTAAAATGAAAGAAACTATTTCAGTGAGTTATTCAATGGACCCTTTAAATGGTTTTTCCTTAGTGTATGGATTGGATAATTTATCGAACACCTCTTTACGAGTAATAGTTTTTCGTAGTGCTACTGCAAAATAATAAAAAAGTAAGAAGTATTTTGTGCCCAGTGCATTAATTGTAAAGTGCGTCATGCTGACGTCACACGAATTCTACATCTCGCAAGCAGAGTTTACTGTGCCGTGGGGCAAGTGCTCGCCAAGTATAACACCCGTCTGGTAGACCTTTTCTGTGGAATATGAGTGATCTTGACACCCTGTTTCTCATACTTCTAAATTCATTTTTCTGCCCTTATTTCAATTTATATAGGCTGAGCGCAACCTGTCCTTTTCTTACATACTTCTTAATTAGACGTCATTTCGGTAGTCACTCCCTTTTTAACAATATCAACATGCACACAATCTATTCATCATTTTTCATCGTTACTGTTAAAATTTTATCCAGTAGAAGTAACTTTTTTTCCAATCGACATTGCGTTCTGAGATACGAAACATTATATAGAACATACATGTTGATTCTTTCTGTTCTGTTATTCTTATTTCGTTGAAAGTGGTCACAGGTAGACAGAAAAGCCGGTCATGTGCGAGTTGTACTCGCGCACTAGAGTTCCCTACAAACCTCTAGATATATAATTAAAAAGGGGAATTCCAGGTCCAGATGTGCACAGGGGTTTGGTTTTACAAAAAAAAAAGGCTAAACAAATCGCCTACAAAATTCAAGGTAATTTTTTTTTACAGAATCGAAGGGCTGATTCAAATCGCAAAAAAACTTCGCTGGATTGTATCTAACACGAAATAATAATATTTCCAAATCTTGTGTCGTTCTCGAAAAGGGTTTGTCAGCAGAACCCAGTTTAGTAAATAAAACATATGATATTATTTATATGAGGCGGGACATGAATATCAATTTATATTGGAGGCACAAATCGAAATAGAAATCTTTGTAGGAATATGAAAAGACATACATGCTAAAAAAAATATTTCCATTCGAAAATAAAATGTTTTAAATTTTTTTCCAATAAGAAAATATTCAATAAAAATTTTAAATTGACATGTAAAAGAAACACACTGTACACGCGAACATGAAAGACGGCAACGTCGCAATTTATTTATACATGACGACTACTATTTTGATTTAAAACAGGAGGTTTCAAATTTATTTCCAATTAGAATTTTTTTTATTCGGATTTTTTTATGCTTATTTTTCTATGCTGATATTTTTATTTTAATCTATTAATGATATATATTAACGAGTTTAAGGGAACGCCCTCTGTTATTTAACATACTGTATAAAGAAAACCCCAAAGAAAAGACCGACCCAAAAGAATAATAAAGATTAGGTATGACCAAATAAAATACGAAATTTTACATAATCATTATACATAGTAACAATACTAATGAATTTAGAAACGATCTTTTTTTCCGCGAATTAATTCCAACTTCTCCAAAATTCGGTAATTTTTAAAATTGACAACACCATTGTAGAGAGTTTTTTATGAGTGATGCGACCACGTACTGTGTGCCCTGCTCCTCTTCACTCGCGCATGTATGCCTACCGTGTTACCTACCGCACATGTATTAAGTTACCTCGCTTTTTAGGGTTCCGTACCTCAAAAGGAAAAAACGGAACCCTTATAGGATCACTTTGTTGTCCGTCTGTCTGTCTGTCTGTCTGTCTGTCACCACCCTTTATCTCAAGAACACGTGGACGTATCAAGCTGAAATTCTCAGGAAATACTCGGGTCTATTGTCCCTTTAAGCTGTGAAAATATCAAACTTCTAAGCCAAGCCAATCAAAAGATACAGCCGATTATGTCGATATTTTCAACAAATTTTCGACACTCGCAAAGGAATCAAAACCTACAGGATACTTCCCGTAAACTCAGAATCTTGAAATTTGGCATGAAGGATTGTCATATAATGCAAATATAGGAAAAATTGCGAAAATCACATTTTTTTAGTTATATAATATAATAAACATATTTTAATAAAATGGAACTTACTACATTATTTCTCACGAACGAATAAAGTTATCAAATTGAAATTTATACCAAATACCTAAGTCTATTGTCCCTTTAAGCTGTGAAAATATCAAACTTCTAAGCCAAGCCAATCAAAAGATACAGCCGATATGTCGATATTTTCAACAAATTTTCGACACTCGCAAAGGAATCAAAACCTACAGGATACTTCCCGTAAACTCAGAATCTTGAAATTTGGCATGAAGGATTGTCATATAATGCAATTATAGGAAAAATTGCGAAAATCACAATTTTTTAGTTATATAATATAATAAACATATTTTAATAAAATGAAACTTACTACCTTATTTCTCACGAACTAATAAAGGTATCAAATTGAAATTTATACCAAATACCTAGGTCTATTGTCCCTTTATGCAGTGAAAAAATCAAACTTCTAAGTTAAAGCGATCAAAAGATACAGCAGTTTATACCGACACCTTAGACGAATTTTCGTCACACGCTAGGGAATCAAAACCTACACGCAAAGACATTAAAATTATATTTACAATAGACAGGACATCACGAACAAAATCGTAAGCCAATACTTTTATCGACTTAATTAAAAGTCGCTCAGTCTAGTTTGCGCGTCAGGACGTAATTTGTGTCCACTAAGAATAAACATTTTCTAAGGAAATATGCCATGTTACGCTTTGTGTTACTGTACATCTCGTATCTCATCTGTATAGTAAAACGACTGGACCTAACTTCGGAATGTTTTTCTATGAATTATTTATATTTCGTCTGCAATTCAAGTTTAAAAAAAATCTTAGTTCTAGAAAATTTTCCATTATTGTAATAAGCGCCCTCTATTGTTGAGTAGTTTTACTATTTTCTTGTAGAGATGTAGTAATGTTGTTTATCGATTTAGTTATCGATAATAATTATTAAGATGAATAAATTTTGTTGTATTTTATTGACATTTAAAATATAGCTAAATAAACTTAAAATATTACTATATTTCAAGTTTATTTATTATTAACTCTATTTAAACATAATCATATCATATCAATAAACAAAATTGAATGAACAATTACTATTCATTTACCTATGTTTTTGTTATTTTTGGTTTCCGAATAAAAATAATGTCGTAGGGAAAAAGTGGATGCGATTTGTCCAGATAGACCGTAGAGAAGAAAATTGGCTTCCGTCTCATTCGTCGAAATTATGCTCAATGCATTTTAAAAGAGAAGTTATCTACTTTGGAAAGACTTGTCGATCAAATTTAAAAAAAAAGAATCGGTACCTTGTATTAGAAATGAAATAGTAAGTTATTAATTTCAGTACTTTTCTACATATCCGTAAAAATTGGAATAAAATTTACAGTTAAGTGGATAAGTACATAGATTACATAACTTATTTATAATGAAATATATTCATAAAATATGTAGGTACGTATATGTAGTACAATGATTGCGAGCTACTTTGTGATTTTGAGGATTCCGTACCTAAAAGGTAAAACGAACCCTATTCATGAGACTTCTCTGTTCGTCTGTCCGTCTGTCACCAGGCTGTATCTCATAAACCGTAATAGCGAGACAGTTGTAATTTCCAGAGATTGTGTTAGTATTTCTGTTGCCGCTATAACAACAAGTACTAAGAATAAAAATAATAAAATATTTAAGGGGGCTCCCATACAACAAACGTGAATTTTTGCCGTTTTTTTGCTCCATATTAATAACGGAAACAGATAGACGCTTAAAATGTTCACAGAATATTTGGTTATATATTCAAATTACAAATAAATAATTAAAATAAAATAAATACTGAAGGCGGGCTCCCATACAATAACCGTGATGTTTTTGCCGTTTTTAAAGATAATGGCGTACGAATCTTGTAAAGGTCTTGCTCCAGCAGACTACCATTTTTGTCGTGATTTGGACAATTATCTACGTGACAAGAAGTTTTCTTCCCAGGAGGCAGTTCTGCTTTCACACAGTTTGTGCAGTCTAGATCCTCAGAGTTCTATCACAAAGGCATAAAAGACCTTCCTATATATTGATTATAAATGAATTATTTAAAAATTAAAAAATAAGCAATTATTTAGATTTTCAGTACTAATCGGTAATTTTAAACTTTAACGCCTATTATATTAAAAGAATTATATAAATAAGAAACTTGTAAACTTGAAATTACCCATAATTATTCTGCTTCCTAATTTTTTGTTTCAAGCTATCATAATGCGAAAAAACATCGTCGTAGTAACTTCTTTGAATATTATCGATAACTTTATATCGAAATGATACAAACCCTACCACAGTTTTTTGCATTGCCATTTAAAAATATTTGCAAACAAATGTGTAAAAAGAATAATTTTGCTAAAAACGAAATGCAAACGAAAATTGCAAAACAAAATGCGCTTTATGGCCTAAAAGGTCTATTACACTCAAAAATCGCAATGAACTGAGCGTTAAAATAATTCGTAAGCATAAAACATCTAAAATGCCAATAGACAGTGTCACGGTAAATGAATAGTAGCGAATAAAATTCTAAAACAGTTTTTGTTTGTACAAGAGAAGTTTCACTTAATTTATTTACTTTTCAATATTTATTTACCCGATTTGAACTATACTAGGGTATTAAATCGGATCTGGCAACATATACCACACTGGCCACCTACCGGGCAATAGCTGAATATATTTTATATAAACTTATTTCATTTTTACTATTTGATGTCTCCAATTGTCGATCTAATTTTGCTATATTGTACTAGATGGCGGAACTGAGCCATGGGATCACAGTTTTTCTATGCCATTTTGACACATGCCCTCTCTATATATCCTAAATCTCTTTGCCTACAAGGTACTTCCCGTGAACTCAGAATCTTGAAATTCGGCACGAAGCAACGTTATATTATAGTACAGACAGATAAAGGAAAAATTGTGAAAATGATAAATTTGAAGTTACATAAAATATTTATTTTTGCTTACATGACATAAAACATTTTTTTAATAACTATAAACTTACTACCTACCCTTTTTCACATGAACGCGTAGAGATATTAAAGTTGAAATTCATATCAAACACTTCTTAAATCTAATTGCCTCTAAACTGTGAAAAATTCTAAATCAATGCTAGTACCTATTATAAATGCGAAAATAACTCTGTCTGTCTGTTACGCTTTCCCGCCTAAACCTCTCAACCGATTTTGATGAAGTTTGGCACAGACAATCTTTAGACCCTGAGAAAGAACATAGGCTACCTTTTATCCCGGAAAAATTTGATGTTCCCGAGGGGAATTTAAACAGCGCGATATAACCGAACTCCATGCGGGCGAAGCCGCTGGCGGAAAGCTAGTACGTCATAAATTGTAAACCGCTACGTTTGTACAGCGGAACCCTCGGTGTGCGAGTCCGACTCGCATTTGGCCGGTTTTTTCGAAATAATATTTATTTTTTTAGGGGATTTTTTTTTAAAGTTTAGCCCTGCTTTGTAGGTAGTAGTTGAAGTAGGTAGATTGTTAGGTATCGATAACTGATTCTAATAATGTAGAATCAGTTATCGATACCTAACAATACCTTCACGGATCGGACAGGGTTTTCTTTACATATTGTATAATAATGCATGACCGCGATCCTGCCTGATGATAAGCAGTGATGCAATCGTTGATAGCAAAGCGCTCTAGTTTATTAAGAGCCTATTCACTCTAGCCTTGAAGACACTTAAGTTGTTACCACATGGAAAGACCGCCGCAGGAAAATTATTCCAGTTCCTCGATGTACGCAGCAAAAAGACGAGACGAAACGCTTCGTCCAGGTGGTACTAAAAGCGTAAATAAAACAATACATGTGTTTGTAAAGAGATTAGTTAACTATTCTCTATTCTTATTCATTACACTAGAAAATTGTGTTTCAAGAAAGGGTCATAAAGCCATTATTATTTATATGGTAATAATAATAATAGTGTAAATTTGAACTTTTGTTTGGACAGAACCCTAAAAGGAGTCCTACGAAATATTCATGGATACCCTTTTACCCTTCGCATGTAACAGGGGTCAGCTTTAAAAATAGTTAGAAGCTTCTTATACAGAATAAAACTTCCTTAAGAAAGAAACCTTCTATGTTTGTTTGCCTCTGCCTTTCTGAGTAGATTTTTTTTGTTATGATTGACACCATTGATGATCGTAAGGCGCTGGATGCTATTTCCAGGTCCGGGAAAGTCTTACACAGAGTACTACACCAGAATGTCTTCATTAGCAGTCAGAGTTTCTCAACCAGAATTTTTCAGCGCGGAGTTTAGATATGTGGCCGATTGCTGGCAATAGATTCCATCGTATAAAAGACTGCGACTGCGACTTTGGAACTAACCACACGCTCAAGAAGCTCAGCGCTGTTCAACTTTTATCCATAAAAATCCTTGTCTATTGTGAATAAGTATGGTTAGTCCCTTAATCAGCAGACCACGTATAGATATAATGCAGATTGACCCTGTCTAGCCCGCCGAGGATTACAGGCATGATTATGCCATATATGTTTATGCTGAGTCGTAAGAAGGCTTGATGCTTTCAAAAATTTAATTAGAAAATGGGAATGTTTTATGGGTAAAAAATGATTCTATTTAGTCCGTCATTTGGATTATGGAAAAATATTGGATATATATATTTTGTTTTGTTAAATCCATAAAAAATGACAAATATAAAAGGCATCAAAGATCAGGAGTGGGAGCTGGTGACGTCCTTCGTTGCTAAAAAGTGTAGTAAGGAGTGACGTCACACGAGTTTTCAACCCACTGTATCGTCTTCATATTATGTTTATATGAAAAAAGAAAAAATACACTGACTGACGGACTAATTATTTTTTTTTAGTCAACTATCCTATTTAATTATACTCACAAGAACAATTGTTGTTTTACTAACGATTTTAAATGTTTGACTTAATAGTTTCTTGAAAAGTGAGTCTTCTTAAATGATATCACCGACAATACCTACTTCAAATGCCCATCAGCGGGGTATTTCCATAACATACTATCAGTGGCAATGGGTTTCATTTTGACAGTTCATCAACATTGATTGCGTTATTTACGTTGTTGAGCAGACACGCTTTCCGAACATATCGAGCAATGGTTAATCAATTTGCTTCAGAATGATTCCAATTTATAGTAATGGAGTGTTACGCAATTATGGTGCTGAAACCATTACCTAATATGTAAGGTCAGTATCGAAATGGAAACCATAAAAATTCTTTATAAACTAAATCTTTCTACAAAAAACTAACCTTGATCACAAACTACACTGTAATGCATACACATTTAAATAAAATCGTGTCAACATCGTAGCGTATAATATTATATGTTCTTATATCCCGTCAACCCCAATTCAGTAGAGGTACACTTGAGACCAAGAAAATATACCCACACCTCGTTGTATTATATGGTCCGCTTGCTTTCTATAAAGAAAGGCGACATTCCATTCGGTGAAATAGAAATATTGACATATATGAAACGGTGTCCACACGAAACTTTGATACCTGCAGGATGCTGTAGCCGTTGGTTCTGAAGGGAAACTTCGGTCGATAATTGGAAGAGAATTAAGAGTGACATTTTAAGTAGGCACATTACGTTACATGAGACAAAAGAATGACTATATTTTTTAAGAACTTTCTCTTCAATCCCAACTGATGGAACGCACATTAAATTAATTTAAAATGTTTTGAAGAAATTTTATTAAAATCTTATTTTTTTTTTTTTTATAATAGTACACACAATAACCTAGATAAGGATATGACAAAATTAAGATCTGAGTACAAAGGTGCTACTTATTTCTTAAGAAATATCTTCCAGCAGACCTGCGAAAAGAGAAGTAAAACAGAAATGTAGACTAACATTATGTAAGAAGAACAAGGAGTAACAATATAAAGGCCTCCCCCAAAGCGTTCCACAATGACCGATCATATAGGTAATTATTGTCCTTTGTGAAAATAAAATTATCTCAGAAACTTCTGAGCAAATTAGAAAAAAAAACCGGCCAAATGCGAGTCGGACTCGCACACCGAGGGTTCCGCCGTACAAACGTAGCGGTTTACAATTTATGACGTACTAGCTTTCCGCCAGCGGCTTCGCCCGCGTGGAGTGCGGTTATATCGCGCTGTTTAAATTCCCCTCGGGAACATCAGATTTTTCCGGGATAAAAGATAGCCTATGTTCTTTCTCAGGGTCTAAAGATTGTCTGTGCCAAACTTCATCAAAATCGGTTTAGAGGTTTAGGCGGGAAAGCGTAACAGACAGACAGAGTTACTTTCGCATTTATAATACTAGCATTGATTTAGAATTTTTCACAGTTTAGAGGCAATTAGATTTAAGAAGTGTTTGATATGAATTTCAACTTTAATATCTCTACGCGTTCATGTGAAAAAGGGTAGGTAGTAAGTTTATAATTATTAGAAAAATATTTTATGTCATGTAAGCAAAAATAATATTTTAATATTTTATGTAACTTCAAATTTATCATTTTCACAATTTTTCCTTTATCAGTCTGTACTATAATATAACGTTGCTTCGTGCCGAATTTCAAGATTCTGAGTTCACGGGAAGTACCTTGTAGGCAAAGAGATTTAAGATTTTAATGTCTTTGCTTGTAGGTTTTGATTCCCTAGCGTGTGACGGAAATTCGTCTAAGGTGTCAGTATGAACTGCTGTATCTTTTGATCGCTTTAACTTAGAAGTTTGATTTTTTCACTGCTTAAAGGGACAATAGACCTAGGTATTTGGTATAAATTTCAATTTGATACCTTTATTTCGTGAGAAATAAGGTAGTAAGTTTCATTTTATTAAACTAAAAAAATGTAATTTTCGCAATTTTTCCTATATTTGCATTATATGACAATCCTTCATGCCAAATTTCAAGATTCTGAGTTTACGGGAAGTATCCTGTAGGTTTTGATTCCTTTGCGAGTGTCGAAAATTTGTTGAAAATATCGACATATCGGCTGTATCTTTTGATTGGCTTGGCTTAGAAGTTTGATAATTTCACAGCTTAAAGGGACAATAGACCCGAGTATTGTCATGTGAATTTCAGCTTGATACGTCCACGCGTTCTTGATATAAAGGGACTTGACAGACAGACATACAGACAGACGGAAAACAAAGTGATCCTATAAGGGTTCCGTTTTTTCCTTTTGAGGTACGGAACCCTAAAGGAATCATTATCTACAGTTTCCCGGTGTACCTGTAAAAGTCTCATCATCATCCCAGCGTTAATCCCAGTCGCATCCGAAGCCTTTTCAGCTTTGGAGTCTGGGGTCCGCTTTACCAGTCCAACTGCTGATATGGCTAAACTTCGACATTTTCCGTGAAGCGACTGCCGTCTGACCTCCACAACCCGAATGCGACATGGAAGCATTGCAGTTAGACCAATTGTTGGACTTTTGAGAGCTCCAACAACCCGTTACGACTGCCACTAGATGTTCGTAGGGCAACCGGGACCAACGGCTTAACGTGCTTTCCGAGGCACGACCAGACCAGTGCAAATATTCATATTCATGCATACAAATACTTGCACTGTGCGGGGATCGAACACGCGCCACCTTGCGCAGCGGCCGCGTCCGCTACTGCTACGCCACGGAGGCTGTCAGTTTCCCGGTGAACCTGTAAAAGTCTATGGTTATAAAATAACACGGTAATCTAAAAATACTGATTAAATATAATGAGAAAGATGACTAAAAATGTTTTTAGTCTATGAACAAGAAAATCGGCACCAATATCTCATCAGACGAGTAAATTTATTATAATTAGCTCGTGTACACTAAACTTCCAACCAACAAGCCAAAGAACACATAACTGAGCCTAAGAAACCCACGTTATTATCCGTTAACTACTAGTTATTAGTGTATACATCATTAAAGAAAGTGAAAAGTATGAATCAGACAAAGTGTCTATTTTTTACATTAATCAGTACTATCCCACTTCTGAGCAAAGTGCCACTTCTATCATCTTTCTTGAGTTTCGTATTTTGAGTCGTCGTATTTTTTTTTGTGTTCTTTTTATTCGTCGTTTTCCGTACATTGCTCGGACATCTCAAGATCTGATCACAATTTTTTTTTTTTGGTGACAATGTTGGCGCAGCGGTGAGGGTGGATCAACTACATATTGCGTTGGGTGCCACGGGTAAAATTTGAGCTAGGACACAAAATTTATATTGCATACAGGTTAAGTTGTTCCAAATATGGCAGTTTATGTACGTGAATTTAAATATTTGTAAACGCACCTACGATACAGGAGTAGATCATTACTAGTGTGGAGCAATTTTTTTTTTAAAGCAGATAAATGAATACATCGCACTACACACACATATTATATACAACATATTTACTTATCTACTGTTTCACTGCTGTTACTCGAAGTAATACTTGTATTCGATAGCTTATCTAATCCATACTCTAAGAAAAAACCATTAAAGAGATCACTGAAAAGGTTTTTTTTTTCATTTTACGACATTAGCTGTCGGGTAAATAAATGTCCAACATATATCGTGGTAAGCGGATTACTTATGCTACATATTATGGTGGAAAAATACTCTTCGATATTGTTCCTTGTTTTTTAGGGAAAAGTTATTTTGCGTCTGACTTTGCATAATAGTCCAAATGAAATAGATCTTTATCCTTGTTGGGTAAGGTTGCCTTTAGGTTGCTGCAGACAAGCCTGTTAAAATAACTTTAAGGTTGCTAATAAAGAGTAAAATAACTGCGTAAGGACTGTTCTACGGCTGTC
Source organism: Sesamia nonagrioides (assembly GCA_017933935.1). Taxonomy (NCBI): domain Eukaryota; kingdom Metazoa; phylum Arthropoda; class Insecta; order Lepidoptera; family Noctuidae; genus Sesamia; species Sesamia nonagrioides. The sequence continues at coordinate 163,605 of JADWQK010001561.1, read as the reverse complement.
ATTTTTTTGTCAACAAAAATTGGAACCAATGAAGTACACACAACTCTGAAGAGTTCCATATTTAACCATTTCTGGTTCAAGGTCTGTGTCACGGATCCGATTCCCGTACAAAATAAATATTTGTTCATACAAATATTTATGTGTTTGAAATAAATATTTATACAAATATTATTTTCGTGAACATGTTTGTGTATGTGAATTTAAATGTTAAAGAGAAAAATTTCTACATCGGGGCAACAATTTTATTTAAAAAATAAAATATAAACTGTTTGATGATTTCTCTTATCATAACAGAAGTTGACAAGTTTTATATTATTTCCGGAAATACAAATGGCAAATGAATTCACTAATATTTCGTTACGTTACTACTACGCTACTTCGTTTGCCGAGACGCGGTCTCCACTCGATGGCGATGCATGGGGTACCTTAACACCTCACTACCCTGTGCAGGAGGCGAGGCCCGGACAGACTTGGCCAGCACGAGAGTGTGGGGGCCGCGGCAGAATCATGGACTCCCGTGGCCTCACGCGCACGTGATAGGAGAGATACCAGGGTGGTTTTTAGTCAGTAGAAGTCTGACAGACCCTGTCGCCCACCCCAGGGCTTCCGCCGCCCTGAGCATGAGCCTTTTCCACCCCGAAACAAAAAAAAAAAGCGGTTAGGTTAGTTAGTAATTTTGTTTAAAGTTCTGTGTTTTTTTCATAGTATTGTATAAAGTCATGTGTTTTTTAAATGAACAGACAGCAGAGCTACTGAGGAGTTTATTTCGCCACTTCTTCTTCTCAGCGGAGCACTAGGAAGTGGCCAAGTGGCTAGGTGAGTAATTCTCAGCCTAATTTGAATAAATATTGATTACAGAACATTAAGACTATTACAATTATTTACATAATTTAATAACTTTAAAAATAATAATATATTGTATTGAGTATTTCCGCACTTGCAGCAGAAAGCAGAAAACTTTAAACAGCACAAATACTCCAATGGAACTTATGTATATGTTTAAGCCGTTTGGGGTTGAAACATTAGAGCCATGGGATCCGAGTGCACACTTATTATTTCGAGATATCACCAATCGTGTAGTCGACTCTTCATGTGACCTGCAGCAGGCTGAGCTGGGCTTTTGGTCAAAGAATCAGCATCGCCATATAACATGGTAATGCAGCCAGCCTTTTGAACACATTTCCTCTTGAAAGCGATGAGGATGAATTTTTTTATGCCCTCTTATTATTTCCCTTAATGCTTTATAGACTTGTACATATTATTAGTTGTAAACTTTTAAAATGTGTAAATATAATTTGACTGTTGATTTTTTTTCAATTCAGAGGTTATTTACCGCTTTCTTCTAAAAAAATATCTCCAAAAAAGCCTTATGAATATGAAAATTATTTCAGTAATATGTATTCGTTTGATGAGAACGAAGAAATCAAACACGTGATATGTGTTTCAATTGAATATAATTTTCCAAAAGAAAATATATCTAGAAGCAATGTTTCTGTTTATCATGGATTCGCCGTAGAGTATTTCTAACTTTCTTGTCCATTTAAGAGTAGCTTCTAAATAGTCGTTTATAAAATGGCTGACCCAACTATTTTTCAATCACATATGTGCCTTGCAGTTATACAATAGGTGTTTCTAAAATCGATCATAGCCACTAACTCCCGATACTACGAAAAAAGTTTTGGCCCTAAGTAAAGTTCACCATATAAAAGATACCTTACATAAATCATCCTTATCGACGTCGCATATTTATTTAAAACTATGTTTATCTTAGTTTGTTTCAGTTTTTTCATCATAAAGTTCAGCAGTGTAATTGCATAACACGCTATCAGTAGCAATGGGTTTCATTTTGACATTTCAATAATAGAATTCATTGCATTGTTTAAAGTTATTGGAAAGCATATTTTTCGAACATATAGAGTCATCGCTCTATATGTTCGAAAAATTTGCTTTCTCGCCCGCCCCTTATTGGAATCATTCTGAAGCACATTGCTAATCCATTAATTACCAATATGCTTCAAAATGATTCCAATAAGGGGCGGGTCCCCTTCACCGTAACTGGCTACAGAGTCTTAGACCAATTTCTGTCCTTTCGTAAGCACTTTGATGACTTGCGAGTACTTTGTTCATAAAAACCCGGTCACACAGTCTACAAAATACACGTCACTGTAGTCGGTTGGGAAAATAAATTATCATCAAACACTAATCTAGTATTAAAAGCATCATCATCATCATCAACCTTTTTTTTTTATCGTCCCACTGCTGGGCACAGGTCTCCTCTCATACAGAGAAGGATTGAGCGTAATCACCACGCTTGCTCAATGCGGGTTGGCGATTTCAGACTTAAAGTCCAGGTTTCCTCAAGATGTTTTCCTTCACCTTCAGTCATTGGTGTCCAAGATATACTTAGAAAGTACATATAACTTTAGAAAAGTTACATTGGTACTTGCCTGACCTGGAATCGAACCCGCGCACTCATACTTGAGGGGCTGGTGTTTTAACCACTAGGCCACCACGACTTCCATTAAAAGCATAATTAATTTTAAACCTGTCGCAGGGTTTTTTTGAACGAAATTACAGAGGCATCCTCCGCCTATTACCAACCTAAATCCGTTGACAAAGTCTGTGCCAAATATATTCACAGACACTGACAAAGTATGTAGAATAAAGCTCAAACTCAATCCATTATTTTGATTAAACCAAACAGGTAGGTACTTTTGAATTATTATTGCCCTAGGAGCCAGTCAGAAAGATGAAGCTAGTTGCCGATAACAAAGTGTAGTACATACTCATGGAGTAGAACGGGTATGAAATTCCAAGGACACACTTTTAAAACAAAATAATATAGGTATATGGTCACAAATAGAAAAATTGCACGTACAAAACCTTCCATCTTTATTATAATTTTAATTACTAAATACTCACAATAAAAGTTTAACAGGCACTAAAAATATAACTCATCTTCTACTTCCTTTTTTTGTTCAAGGTGAGATTCAACCTCAACTCTTGATCAATGACCTAGTTTGTGGAATAGATACCACAATTTTGCCAATAACACGTGTAATTATAGAAATTTGAAAATTTTATTTGACTATAATGGCGGATATCGACAATGACAGTTGAAAAAGAGGGCCGCGTGAGCCGTCTATGAGGGAGGTTTGAGGCAAAGACATGATGTGGCCACAGTGCTGCCATATTTCAATGTTCTTTATGAATTATTTACTGAATGCACATTTAACTACATAAATCACGCGCTTTTATTTAGTAAACAACACTATAAATAATTTTTATAAGTCCAATGAAAAAGGCGTGTAACACTCGTCTTAGCTTTCCCGTCATAACTCCAAAATAGAACTCATATAATACCTACTAAGATTGATGACTAGTGTCAACAACTTTAACTGAATAAGGAGGCGTTATGTCTGTTGTGGGTTGGTCAAAAGAGAAACCGTGGCCCTGGCGCACAGGCAAGTGAAGACAGATGAGTCAGTAAAAGTCTGACACGCCCTTCCGCTCCGCCCAGAGCGGGAGAGTTCATTTGAGGATTTCCCATCTAAAATAAAAAAGGAGGCGTCATGTCTGCTTCGTAACAAGACTCCGTCGTAGGTATTGGCGTCGAGACATAAATGTTGGCATATAAATAAATAGAAATTTGAATACAGCCAATAAACTTCAGTTAGTCAATATAAATATTGTATTTGACTTTCTCGTGCAGTTAAACAAACTTCTGTTAAAGAAAATGAATAGATATCAGTGTTAAAATTTGTCTCGGATGTCCTCAAAAAAATTATGGGATTAGTCCCATAAATTTTTTGAGCTCATCCGAGAGAAATTTAATAAGAAGTGCCAGCCGTTGGGCTATTATGGTCCCATAAAACTTTTTTATGTGTTACAATAAATAGTACATTCCCTTTATTTTATTTTTCAACGCAGCAAATCCAAAACTAATCCGAATAGTTATTGTTCTAGTATGGAAATAATAGTTTTCCTGGCCATTGTAATGTGAGCTGCCTACTCAAATTAGCAACAAATCGTAGAGCGCCAGTCTGTCTGTCACATCGGAACATAGACAACGATTTAGGGCAAGTCAATAGTCAGATAAATATTGTCTGGATATTAAATATTGTGGTTTGACAGCTTGTGTATAGACAATGGCGCCAATTCTCTTTTTCACAAACTAAACTAATTTTAAGTTCAGTGCATCTCTTTCTTTCTATTTCAATAAGAAAAGAATAGAAGATAACATTTTAGTTTCTTCTTCTTCTTCAGCCTATAGATGTCCACTGCTGGACAAAGGCCTCCCCCAAGGCGTTCCACGTTGACCGGTCCTATGCCGCCCGCATCCATCGGCTTCCCGCGACCTTCACCAGGTCATCGATCCAACTTGTTGGGGGCCTTCCTACGCTGCGTCTTCCAGTACGTGGCCGCCACTCCAGAACCTTACTGCCCCATCGGCCATCGGTTCTACGAGCAATGTGCCCTGCCCACAGCCACTTAAGTTGAGCGACTCGCAGAGCTATGTCGGTGACTTTGGTTCTTCTGCGGATCTCCTCATTTCTGATTCGATCACGCAGAGAAACTCCGAGCATAGCTCTTTCCATTGCCCTTTGTGTGACTCTGAGCCTTCGTATGAGGCCCATTATGAGCGACCACGTTTCAGTTCCGGAAGTCATCACTGGCAACACACACTGGTCAAAGACTAGTCTTGAGATACTGTGGTATCTTGGACGACGAGAAGATATAGCGTAGCTTCCCGAACGCTGCCCAGCCGAGCTGGATTCGACGAGACACCTCTTTCTCGAAGTTGGACCTACCTAGTTGGATTGTTTGTCCCAGGTATATAAACTCGTCAACAACTTCGAGTGCAGAGCAACCAACTAGAATTGGAGTGGGTGCGACATGAAAGTTCGACATGATCTTCGTCTTATCCATGTTCATCTTTAGACCCACTTGTTGGGAAGCTCTGCTGAGGTCATTGAGTATTTTGCCTAAGTCTTCCATGGTCTCAGCCATGACCACGATATCGTCTGCAAAACGGACATTTTAGTTTAATCCTGTCAAATTAAGATACTCCATAGATAGTTTAGACGCGATTATAAACATGGTGACCAAAAACACATCGATTTACGTCAAGCGCGGACTAATTTGATGGGCCAAAACTAACATATTATGTTCTGTCCCTTTCTAAATGAAATAAAATGAATAAGATGCACTGAGCCTAAATTTAGTTTAGTTTGTAAAAAGGAGAGTTGGCGCCAATCATCATCATCATCATCAACCTTTTACAGTCCCACTGCTGGGCACAGGTCTCCTCTCATACAGAGAAGGATTGAGCGTAATCACCACGCTTGCTCAATGCGGGTTGGCGATTTCAGACTTATATAGTCCAGGTTTCCTCAAGATGTTTTCCTTCACCTTCAGTCATTGGTGTTCAAGATATACTTAGAAAGTACATATAACTTTAGAAAAGTTACATTGGTACTTGCCTGACCTGGAATCGAACCCGCACACTCATACTTGAGAGGCTGGTGTTTTAACCACTAGGCCACCACGACTTATCCACCACCACCACGGTTATCTGATTACCTAATTATTGACAAATCAACTCTAAGAACATTGGATTATCGTCCAGTTCAATAATGCGTTTAGGCAGTGCTGAGGCTGCCCCGCCACTGCAGCGTCTCGGGCATGTTTGCAGAGGCTCGTACCGACTGCTTTCACGCCACAATGCGTAAGTGGTGCGCGCCTCTGGTGAACAGAGCAACACCGTCCTCGCAATGATTGCCAACCGACTGGATTGTCCTTACATCCAGCAATGCTGCGACAGACATATTACTGCCGTGTGAGGTTTTTGATTGTTTTTGTCAGGTATGTTAGTTTATAAGTTTGTGTTTTGTTTATAAGTTTCGTTTGTTTTTAGCTATGGATATTTTTCCAAATAAATGATTTGATTTGATTGAACAAGGAAAAGCGGCCTTAATTTTAACTTGATTTAAACTACATGAATTTATCTTAGCACTGGAATCAATTAGTGGAGGTGGATTTCTTAGCACTGGAATCAATTGCTTGAGTTGGATATTTTCCAGAGAATATTGGAATGGACAGTGATATACCCATACATAAAACGATACAATCTCCTCATTGTTGAAAAATAGTTTCTTTAATACTAAATGGCTTTTCCTTTAGATTAGAACCCAAGGCAGCCTGAAAGAAGTAAATTTTAAAAGCAGGCGTCCGAGTCCTACAAATAAGGAAAGTCTAGAGACATCGTTGATAATAGCTACCGCATTTTTCTTTTTAAGAGCTCGACACTTAGGCGGAACGAGTCTATTACTGTTTCCATCGCTGTAAGGTTTTTTGTGTTTATTCAGTCTGTAACTTATGTCCAAAATAAGGAAACTGTGATCAGCGCTTCGGCTGCCATGTCGAAGAGTTTCGGTTTCTTTCTCCAATATACATTATACCTACTGATTATTTTGTGAATTAGTCATAATGGATCTTGTAATAGCTTCATCACTTTTAACAACAATTCTCTCATAATTAATAATAATAATAATAATAATTACTTTATTGAGCAAAAAACGTACATAGTTAAAGTTTGCAGGTACATGCCTTAAAGAAACTAAGAATAGAAACAAGAAGAGAGAATAGAATAAAGGAAATTTTCTATGTAACAAAACAATAAATCCTGCCTCCTAAACTAGGGAATACCTGTATCTTAGGAGACAGTAATTCGATCCGATTGAGTTGAACTGTACAATACATATTGGGCCCTAGGATTCGATTATCGATGTTAGTTTAAATCCTATCTTAACAAATAAATATATATATATATATATATATATATATATATATATATATCATAGAAATAAAAAGGTAAATTAAGGTTAGTAAAGTTATTACATGTTTAATTACAAAAATAGGTATAAACATTCAATCCCAGTGTATTTGAGTCTGGAGTAGAGAAAGTTTGTGTGTTCGTAAGTGTAATGTAAGTTTTGTTGGATAGTGTATGTGTTATGTGTTGATTGTTATATATAGTGTTTCGAGTTCCAAATTGAATAATGTTTTGTTATTCGGTAATTGTTAAGCGATGTATTCCAATAGGGATTCAGAGTTATTGTAGTCCTGCTGAATGAGCCAGTCCTTAATTTTAGTTTTCAAGTCGAATTTATTTAGGTTTATAATATTTAGTTTTTGTTGTACAATTTTGTATACATGAGAACTTAACACGTAGTATTGATGTTTTGCAAAAGAGGTTTTGTGTTGTACACTCGGGGCAACATATGTACGCTTGCTAGGGTCAGGTGGGAGTAGACCGCCATGGACTCTGAGAACAGATCGCAAAACAAACAGCTGACGTACCGTCAGAACTTTGCAGTCAGAATAGAGCTTTGCTGTGGGGTATCTAAAAGGTTTCCCGATCATCACCTTTAGCACAGCTCTTTGGGCTCTCTCGGCTCTCAGAATAAAAGTCTTCGCAGCTCCACCCCACACGGTTATACAGTATCCGAGGACTGACTGGCACAAAGTAAGGTAAACCATCTTGAGAATGTTATAATCAGCCGATTCCCGCAGACATTTAAAGATGTGAATCAGACGAATAGTTCGGGTGGTTAGAACATCAAGCTGCTTGTCCCATCTCAGCCCCTCATCTATATGCACCCCCAGATATTTCACTTTATTAGTTCTAGCAATGGCAGAACAAGCGCACGATATCAGCCGATTTTGGCATGAGTGTGCTGTAATAGAATAACTGTTTGGGGGTAAGCAGTCACGTCGAATTGCAAAGGGCATGTAATGGGTTTTGATCAGGTTTAACGTCAACAAGTTTAGATTAAGCCAGGTCATCACAGATGTTAGTGCTGTTTCAGCCCTAGTTTGGACCTCGTCCCACGTGGGCCCATGAATTACAATCGCCGTGTCATCAGCATATGTATAGATCTTTCCATCAGGTATCATCAACTTACAGAGGTCGTTTATATAGATTTGGAAGAGCGTGGGACCTAAAATACTTCCCTGAGGCACACCAAAAGACACCAAAGTGTCATCACTGTGCCTCGAACCTATTTTAACTCGCTGGGTACGATTTGTTAAGTAATCAGCAAACAATTTCAAAGCTATACCACGGACGCCTACACACTCGTTACATATTAAGAATAGATCAGGTTGGGCGGTCAAAACCAAAAGTCATTTATTCAAATTAGGCTGAGAATGAGCACTTTTTGAACGTCAATATTACATAAGACAGTATGTGTAAGGCATCAACAAATGAGACAACAAAAGAGTTGTTTATTAGGCTATAATATATTTTAAACGGCTCACGTTACCGCTCGCGCGGTGTGGTTGAAACATCATGATGACTGTATCATGAGGTTTCATCATGGTCACCCATCTGTGGTTGATCATTGCCAAAACGTTCGTTGCCACCATTGTGGCTGGCGACCCCGCTCATGTCTTTACGAACACAGCATTTGGTTGTAGCCCGTGACGGATGGCTACACAAAGCCGGTTGCGGTGAGCGTGTGTTCAGGTACACTAAAGCCTTAAAACACACGCTCACCTTAATGGATCTTATTTTATGCAATCTTAGTTTATCTAATGAATGGCCTAAAGGTACATATGTTCTATTCATAAGCATCCTATCAAATTTTGTAATAATCGCTTAGCTTCACTGCTCACGCACTCTACAACTCCTTTATAGACTGGACTATTTTAGTTAAATTTATTATTTCATTATATTAAATTTAAAAAAGAAAAAGATTTTTTTTGTTTCTTTTTAAAAGGAATGTCATTAAATTTCTTTACAGGAAAATAAAAAAGTCTAAGACCTGTTATGAATAAAATTATCTATCACTTATTTTTCTTATTATATTTAGATAAGCCATCATCTGTCATAGAATACAGGTAAAAAATCCAAAGTACTCTTATACTAACAGACGTTGTTTACTACTCAAGAAATAAGTTTTCTCATGCCATTAAAACTGGAAAAGAGAAAATTTAAATAAAGGTACTGCTGCACTTACAGGGGCTCTTGGCTTATACTTACGCTGTTAGGTGTCGAACCAACAGTCTTTGTGCTCGTAAATTAGCTTTTAGAAGTTCCAGTCATTTTAATCGTGAACTCTGATATAAAACAGTAGCAGCTTGTGTTTTGTTGCTGGAAATTTTATTTGTCTGTCGTAAAGAGGTATGATTTGCAGGCAGTGATTTACTGTGAGGTAGTTTTTAATACAGCGCAAAATTTATCCGTCTTTTGTGCTGCAGGTGTAGACTGTTTAGATGGCAATTAAATCGAAAACAATGATAACCAACTTATGGTAAACTAGACGCTTTACTTGTCGTTGTGATCTTGTTGCCCTAACTGTAATCATCTGTGGCCTTGTTTTAGTTTTCGTTGCTTATGTACGTAATCAGTATGAATGTTCTTTTTTATTTATGTACTAGCTTTCCGCCCGCGGCTTCGCCTGCGTGAAGTTAGGTTATATCGCGCTTTTTAGATTTCCCTCGGAAATATCATATTTTTCCGGGATAAAAGATAGCCTATATTCTTTCTCAGTGTCCAAAGATTGTCTGTGCCAAATTTCATCAAAATCGGTTGAGGGGTTTAAGCGGGAAAGCGTAACAGACAGACAGACAGATAGACAGACAGACAGACAGACAGATAGACCGACAGACAGACAGACAGAGTTACTTTCGCATTTATAATATTATTATGGATTATGGACTAGTATGGATAATTTTCAACCAACTTAAAAAAAAAAGAGGAGATTCTCAATTCATCGGCATCTTTTTTTAATATAATTATGTTCATAGATTACTCTGAGATGCCTGGAATGACTTACAAAATTTCTGTTTTGTTTGTTATTACTTGCCATTACTTCCCAAGTGGTCTCATAGTACGTATATAAGTATAATAGAAGAACAGAGAAATCAAGAGGAATTTTCGAAAATTGTAGAGGCGAATAAAGCATTTCTAAGTTTATTCATTAAGTATTTAAAAGCACTACAATTTAATAAAGGTCTGGAGTAGATCTGATGATGGAGCTGGGAGACAATCGAGGGAACTCTTCAACGATTCACAGCAGCTACATTGTGTTTGTGCTTGATTAATTTGTATTGATAAGAATTTTTCACCTAGACGGGTAGGTTCCCATAGGAATTTTACAGAAATTGGTCCATTAGATTGGTTTTTACACCAAAATACGGATTAAAAAATAAAAGAGGCGTTATTTGCTTGCTTGCCTATTCCCAACTATATTGGCGTCAGCGTCCAGTCTGACCGGCTGAGCCGGACAGTACTTTTCACAACTAAAGGGTCTAAATGGGAGTGGGTAGTAACATACCCTGCAGTGTACTGTGTTTTTGTATCGCTCTGCAGTAATAAATAGTTTTATACAACCTTAAGTAGTTCTCAGTTCAGTGTTGGTGCGGAATTGGTTTCTGGACGTACACCTAATCTGTGAGTGGAAGAAATAACACAAATACAACATAATATAACATTTATCTTGTGAAATAAGTAGTGAACTTTTTGATAAATACCCAACGGCACACTGAATAAAGAGCCCTTGACGCAAACGCGTAAGCGACGCTGTCTACCGCGCACATAAGACCTTTTGATCGCGAAGTCCGATTTACACTCGGTGTGGGCCATTATTAGTGTGCACTTCTCCTTGTGGGATTTTTTTTGTGTGCGATTTTAATTAAAGTAGGAAAGAATATATTTTTCTTAATTAAGATGGCTGAATCAGATTCTTCCTCAAAAGAAAACTCTGAAAGTACTGTGTCCCCTACCAGAGTGGGAAACAATGTAACCTTACGTGCCAAAAAAAGGATGGCTCTGTCGTCACCACCGATTAGCAATTCTGGTACCTTAACTAAGGCTGATGTACAAGAAATAGTAGAGGCAGTAATAAAAACTGCCATGACTGACATGCTTGCGCAGTTAAATGCTAATATGAACTCAGAGCTTAAATCAATCAGGGAAGAGTTGAAGGATGTAAACGAGGCCATGTCTTTCATGAACAGTCAGTATGAAATTGCTATTTCGGAAGCCAAAAATTCTGCTCAAACAATAAGGGATCTTGAAACAAAAAATGAACTAATGTCCAACACCATTTTAAAGCTCACGAATCGCGTGAATCAGATGGAACAGCATGCTAGATCCAGCAATATTGAGATTCAATGCGTTCCAGAGACAAAAACAGAAAATGTCATTACCCTGACAAAACAGCTGGGGTCGGTCATAGGCTGCGCCATTACGGATAATGATATTTTATGTAGCACACGAATTGCCAAAGTAAACCGTAACTCTCCGAGGCCTCGATCTATTGTTACTCAGTTCAGCTCCCCAAGACTCCGTGATCAATTTTTAGCAGCTTCGATCGACTTCAACAAGAAAAACAAGGGCGACAAATTGAACTCTTCTCATATCGGAATGGGGGGTCCTAAAAAGCCTATCTACGTAGTGGAGCACCTGTCAGCGACCAACAAGGAAATTCACGCCGCAGCAAGAATCAAAGCTAGAGAATTAGGATTCCAATTTGTGTGGATCCGAAGCGGTCGTATTTTAATGCGTAAAGACGTTACATCAGAATGTATACTGATAAAAGATCTAGCTACTTTAGATAAATTGAAATAAATTTAATTTTACAGAACCTCATTACGCATGTTAATTGTATTGTGCAGATGAAATTCAACTTGTTTAATATTGAGATTTACTACCAAAATGTAAGAGGCCTGCGTACTAAAACGCACGATTTTTTATGCAAAGTAGCAACTTCTAAGTACGATATCATAATTCTGACAGAAACTTGGCTTAATAATAGTATAGGAAATAAAGAATTATTTGATGGTAGGTACTTGGTCTATAGAAGAGACAGGGAAAGCTCGGGCTACCACTGGGATAGGGATGGCGGAGGTGTCTTGATCGCAGTATCTAAAAAACTAAATTCAAAAAGATTAATGCATAGACAAAGTAATTGTGAGGATCTATGGGTGTCTGTAGAAGTACCGTGCGTGCGGTCGGGGCAGCTCCGCCGTCTTGATCTTTGTGGAGTCTACTTGCCACCTCCGGTCTCAAAATTATTGTTGGAACATTTTATTTCTAATTGTCATTCTTACCTAGATAGCCATAATGCGTACACATGCATCGTGGGAGATTTTAACTTGGGAACTATAAAATGGAATGACCTACACAATCCTTTCAAAAATCAGCACATTAGTGGACTTCAACAACTTTTTATTGATTTCACATCAGTTACTAATCTCCGACAATGCAATAATGTAACCAACAAAAATAGTAGACTACTGGATGTTGTATTGGTCGACGTCCCAGGTTGTTGCGTTAGTGAAGCGGATGCTTTAAGTAATGTGGACCCTCACCATCCTCCATTGAATATACAAGTAACATTCACGGAGTCTTTAAAACTAAAATGTAATATCGTTGCAAAAAGAAACTTTCATAAAGCCGACTATGAAGCAATAAACAAGCATTTGAAGGATAAAGACTGGGAAGAATGTCTGAGATGTTGCAATAATGTTGATGCAATGGTGGACGTTTTCTACGGTGTTATTGCGTCAACTATTAATAATTTTGTGCCCATTGTCCGAAAGCATAAGAGTAATATCCCAATATGGTTTGATAAGAAACTTCTTAATTTATTAAAAGAGAAAAATAAACTTCGAATGAAGTATAAAACGTATAAGAATCCCCTAGACAAGTTGTCACTCGGGTTAATTTCCAAACGGTGTGATAATTACGCTAAAAAGTGTTACAAAAGTTACATTGACACTACAGAAGAATCTATTGCTAGATGTCCTAAAATGTTTTGGTCTTATGTTAAGAATAAACGTGGTGGAGAAAGTTCATACCCAGCATCAATGACTAATGGTCCGACAACGTCTTCTGATGGAGTAGGAATATGTGAGCTATTTGCTTTAAATTATAGTAGCATTTATAATGAAGAAACAACACTGCTTTTAGATCAAAACTATGTAGCCTCCGAATACCTGGAAGCAATAGCCACACAGTCAGATAATATAGCTTCCGTAGAGATTAAATATGAAATGGTTGAGAAAAAACTAAAAAGCCTTGATATTTCTAAGGGGGCAGGGCCAGATGATATACCACCAGTGTTTATTGTACGATGTGCACCTAACCTGGCTGTTCCCTTGACAAGGATATATAACGCATCATTAAGGTCTGGTCGTTTCCCTAAAGAGTGGAAACAGGCGAAAGTAGTACCGGTCTACAAAAGTGAAGACCCTTGTGATGTAAAGAACTATAGGCCAATATCCATCCTCTCGATATTTGGGAAAATATTGGAGTCGTTGATTTGTCCACATCTTCAACACTATTTTTCCAAGTTTTTAAGCGACCATCAGCACGGCTTTGTGAAGAACAGATCCACAAGCACAAATTTAGTTTCTTTTGTTGAGGAAACATACGAAGCCATGGATGGAGGTATACAGGTTGACGCCGTTTACACGGATTTTAGCAAGGCATTTGATAAAGTTTCGCATAAACTGCTTATTAACAAACTAGCTACGTACGGCGTCACCGGTAGTCTACTAAAGTGGTTTGGTTCTTATCTGGCTGATCGGGAGTTTTATGTGGTTGTCAATGGGTTCCGGTCAGGCAGGTATGCAATTGCTTCGGGGGTCCCCCAAGGTTCTCATCTGGGCCCAGTATTGTTTATAGTATATATTAATGACGTAATATCATGCTTTCGCAATACTAGCATATTTCTTTTTGCAGACGACTTGAAAATTTTAAGAGCCATTAGGTCTCAACAGGACGTAAACCTAATGCAAGAAGACATCGATCGATTGTCTGCATGGTGTTATCACAATAAAATCTTGTTGAACAGTTCCAAATGTAGGCACATAAAATTCACCAGGAAAGTAGATACAGTGAATTCGGTATATCAAATAAATGGAGTAAACTTATGCGAGGTGGATGTAGTGCGAGATCTGGGAGTTATCATGGATTCTAAGTTAACATTTGTACCACATATTGAGAACATAATCAGTCGATCCCAACGAATGCTTGGATTTGTCATTCGTAATGGGAAGGTATTTCAAAGTCCACATACTAAATTAGTTCTCTACAATAGCCTAGTAAGAAGCATTCTAGAATATTGCAGTGTGATATGGAGACCCCACTACGCAACCCACTCGCTGCGAATAGAAAGAGTCCAAAAAAGGTTTATCCGATACCTTGGGTACTCTAAAGGAAGGCAATTCAAATATCTCCCCTACCTTGACAAGTTGGGTTGCTACAAAATGAGTACCCTGGAAGCTCGAAGGAAAGTCTTGGATTTGAGATTCGCATATAAACTGCTTAATAACGCCATTGACTGCCCACAATTGGTATGTAGGTTCCACTTTAGAGTACCGCGTAGACCACCTCGTAAACCCATAACACCCTTAACTCCACCTCTTCGCCATACAGTGTCTGGTGCTAATTCACCTGTACCTCGCATGTGCAAACTGATAAACGAACGCAGCGACCTGGTTGACGTCCACGCTGACTCAATATCCACATTTGTCGGCCGTTATTAGTGTGTTAGTTAAAATACTTACAAAGAGCACTTAGCATGTGGTGTTTGCCTGTAATTGGTTGTGCAGTTAGATTTAAGTTAATAATTTGTATGTATTTATAATGTGTGAAATATCTGTAGCAACTGTTGGCGAACCTTAAATAAATAAATAAATAAATAAATAAAAAATAAAAACTTTATTACAAAAGAACACTTTTGAAATTAGTTATTTTTCACTTTGTAGTGTTTTTATGGAAGTCGGTTGGTTTTTTTTCTGCTACTAGACACTTCTAGCGCTGTGTGACAAGTTGTGGAAGAGATTGCATTAGCGATAAGGCTGCCATTTTATAATTTGTAATGTTGAGTATATTTGTATATGCATACGAGTATATAGGTAAAGTATGTTTTTGGTGTAAAATAAAGTATATATAAATAAATAAAAAAACTATCGGTATTTTGTTTTGCTGTGGCTTCACCTGTGGAAATTATCCTATGGAAATTTACTCATCATCATCATCATTTCAGCCGAAAGACGTCCACTGCTGGACATAGGCCTACAGCAAGGTTCTCCACGACGACCGGTCCTGCGCCTCCCGCATCCAGCGGTTTCCCGGGACCTTCACCAGGTCCTCGATCCACCTTGTCGGGGGCCTACCCACGCTAGGTCTTCCAGTGCGTGGTCGCCACTCGAGAACACGTCAGCCCCTTCGGGCATCGGTCCTACGGGCAATGTGTCCAGCCCACTGCCACTTTAGTGTTGCAATTCTTCGGGCTATGTCGGTTACTCTCGTTCTTCTGCGGATCGCTTCATTCCTGATTCGATCGCGCAGTGAAACCCCAAGCATAGCCCTCTCCATTGCCCTTTGAGTGACTTTGAGCCTTCTTATAAGGCCCATTGTTAGCGACCACGTCTCAAGTCCATAAGTCATCACTGGCAACACACACTGGTCAAAGACTTTTGTCTTGAGACACTGCGGTATTTAAATTTACTATCAGAATTAAAAGTATCGTGTGTAAGTACGACGAATATAATTTCTTTATGGTTAAAAAGTAACAAAACTTGTTGGAAACTTCCGAGCTTCAAAAAACCTATTTAGGAATCACTCAACTTCTTATTTTCTTAACACAGTATTGCCAATATAAACACAGTTAACTATCCAATAACAGACCGAACCAACATTGTTGCTAGGTTGACATCTGAGTTCGTTTGTACTTGACTAGGTATCAGTTGATCAAAGGAGACACAATATATCACTGCACACACGGATAACGTGATCCGCAGGTACTAGTTAGTGGAGGTTCATGCTCAATCAATGAGTCGCCAATTAAGCCTTTGTGATGTACATGGCAGCGTATGATCACCGTCGTCCTTATACATTATATAAACTAGCGGCAGCGCGCAACTTCGTTCGCGTTTCTTTATATGCTCCGCTCCTATTGATCGCAGCTTGATGTTATACAGCCTAAAGCCCTTCTGGAATAATGGGCTATCCAACGCAAATAATTTTTCAAATCGGGCCAGTAATTCCTCAGATTAACGCGTTGATTTGCACCAATATATCACTCAAATATGTGTATTTCAGTGAGACGTGTATACAACATAAGAAATGCCAGGAAAATGTTTAAAAGAGTACCAAGAAAACTCCTCACCTCAATTCAGGGTGTTTATTCTACAAGTAGAGAATCAAGAATGACCCTCTTGTTCGTATTACAACAATTTTAGACACAAAACTACCGGCAAATATATTTTATATAAAACAAGTCGTTGATATGTTAATCTAATTCTTAATATACATATACATATAAGGTAGTTATTATAATTATCCTTAGATTGTGAACAGTAAAACTATAACTAGTATTAATTTGCTCTGAAAAACGAAATTTTATTTAATAACACTAATTTTAACAATTTTACTAAACCATCTTTAACATTAATCAAAAAGAAAAGAAAAGAGAAACAACGTTTATAGCTATTATTTCACCAGTTCTTAATCATTACTTTAGTATTCATTTCATTACATTACTATAATTATCCAGTAGTTGCCAGTGATGAGTTACGGAACTGAAAAGTGGTCGCTCAAAATGGGCCTCATACGAAGGCTCAGAGTCACACAAAGGCAATGGAAAGAGCTATGCTCGGAGTTTCTCTGCGTGATCGAATCAGAAATAAGAAGATCCGCAGAAGAACCAAAGTCACCGACATAGCTCTCCGAGTCGCTAAAATTAAATGGCAGTGGGCAGGGCACATTGCTCGTAGAACCGATGGCCGATGGGGCAGTAAGGTTCTGGAGTGGCGGCCACGTACCGGAAGACGCAGCGTAGGGAGGCCCCTAACAAGGTGAACCGATAGCACAAGACCGGTCATCGTGGAAAGCCTTGGGGTAGGCCTTTGTCCAGCAGTGGACATCTATAGGCTGAAGAAGAAGAAGAAGAGAATTATCACGTTTTTCTTAACCTTTTATAATGAGTCATCGCTCCACAGGTTAATACAACTTCATAGATAAATTATATACATCACAGTGGCGAAGGGTGAAATTTTGACAAAGGGAAGCTGGTCCAATAAATAAACACTTAAACACTTACCTACTGCAGGATATTTTGGAGGAGGTCTTCAGATAAAAATAATATTAAAAGCCCCACCTTCACCATACAAAAAAGGACTGATGATTTGATAACAGTGTCTTTCAAGTATGATAAAAGCGGCTTTGAGAAAAGCCTTTTTCGACGTGCATCTCCATACCACACATGCATGCTTGTTAGTAAGTACTAAGTTAAGTACCTATTGTTAGGGAATAAGAGTCAAGAAAAAATAAAATAAAAAATTACAAAAATAATAAAGTGTTAAAAACCGAACCACACAAACACCGATCCAAAACCAACAAAAATATTAAGCAAAAATAAAGCAAATTATACACAATCGCAACGTTATTTATATTGTAATACAATGCGTCTGTTTTTTTTAACAAAATGAGTTAAAATGTTGTTATAAAAATTCGGATTACTTTTCATTTTATTAAGCAATTTTTTTTCAATTGACATGATAGCCAAATCGGACAATCTCTGCTCTTTTTGGCAGTTTCGCACATACGTGTGAATGCGTTTTAAAGCAGAAAATGACCGCTCAGCTGAAGCTACTGAAATGGGGAGGGTCAGAATTAAACTGCAAAGAGCGTCCAATTTATTTAACGACGCTGACGTAAATAAGACTTTAAGTTCATTTTTCAACGCGGTAAAATCAAAAATTCCCGGAAAGTTCGCTGTCAAAGAGGAAACTTTTTCAGTTGGAAATGATTGGTTGTATTGAAGATACTTTGACTTATAAAGTAAATCAATAAATACAAGCTGAGGAAAAGATCGGTACCTTTGAGTAATTTGAGCTTTGACTTTATCTATAATCGAGGAAAAAATACGCTTGTACGCCGTTTTGGGATCCGTGTCAGTACTTATTCGGCGCCATCGCCGCGGCGGCTCACAGATTTGTTCAATGCTGTGGAAAATGGTATCAAACGAATTAATAAACTCTTCCGAATTCCACCGTTCAAAAGAATCGATTTCGCGCTTTGCCACTTCAATGTCTACTTGCTTACTTTGAAGCAAAGCAAAAAGAACGTCTGTCTTTTCGAAAATGTCTGAGAAAACACGCAATAAGAAGCAAAATTGCATGTCTTCCAGTTTGTGGTTACACAAACTGGAAAATTAAGTTCATTGCATCTTTCTCTGTCTATTTCATTAAGTAAAGGACAGAAGACAAATTAGTCAGCGCCTGGCATTATGTATATGTCGAAGTCAGCTACGGCGGAGTGGTAGGATCGTCCGCATCTTGGTGTGGTGGCACGTCGTAGGTGGCGTTTTTAAACTAAAATTACATTCAATGCTACAAAAATATACAATGGGCGGCTTTATCGCTAATCATTGAGCTATTATTACTACGTATAGAGAAGACGCCAGTCATTGCTACTATGTTCCGTTCAATTGCGGCCAGCTGGCCGCACTTCATTTAGTCGTTCGGTAGTTCTTCTGCGCGTAACACTTGTTTGTTTGAAAACGAAAAAAAAGAGAAAATTGATTAAATATGCCCTCGTGTGTGTTACGATATTGCACTAATAATTCAAGTAATACAGCAAAGTGTAAAGGAATAACTTTCCATCGGTAATTAACTTGTTAATCATTTTAAAACATAATTTGAGCAAAATATTTAGTGAAGACGCCATGTTGCGCCTTTTGTCATAGAGTAACGAGTTAAGATGTGACATTGTGCATGAGTGAAGGTAGAATAGGGATGTTTCCTGGGTAAAGTAAATTGATTCTATTTAGTCCGTCATTCAGATTATAAAAAAATATTGAATACGTATACAGTATGTAAAGAAAACCCTGTCCGATCCGTGAAGGTATTGTTAGGTATCGTTAACTGATTCTAATAATGCCTACAAAGCCGGGCTAAACTTAAAAAAAAATCCCCCAAAAAAATAAATATTATTTCGAAAAAGCGAGGTAACTTAATGCATGTGCGGTAGGCAACCCGATAGCCCCGCCCCCCTTCACCCGCGCATGTATGCGCGGGTGAAGGGGGGCGGGGCATGCGGCACGTGGTCGCATCGCTATTCGCTCCGTCACAAATGGTGTTGTCAGTTTTTTAAAAATGACCAAATTTCGGGGAAATTGGAATTAATACCCGGGAAAAAAAGATTATTTCAAAATTCATTATTATTGTTACTGTGATGATTATGTAAAATTTTATATTATATTTGGTCAAGTGTTTACCTAACCTTTATTATCCTTATGGGTCGGACAGGGTTTTCTTTACATATTGTATTTTGTTATATCAAATCAAAAAAAAATTACAAAAATGTGTGGTTGACTGGTAGAGAATGCCTAAGGCATTAAGTCCGCCTCTGTACATTTTATTTGTGCGAAAGTATAAATAAATGTGGAGTTGTGGCTGGTGACGTCACTCCTCGCTAAATTGTGTAGCGTGCAGTGACCTAACACGAGTTTTCAACGCACTGTGTCGTCTTCATTTTTTGTTTATATGAAAAAAGAAAAATAAGTGTCTAGTGATTTTTGGAAATCTGACTGACGGAATATTTTTTTTAGTCATATAAACCATTAATTAAATTTCTTTTTATAACTGAAAATAATAATTTTACACATATTTAGAAAAGCACTGACTGTGGTTTTTGAAAGTTGAAAAACTATTCTTGAATTATGTTAGAGATAATTTGTTAAGTACTTACATTTTGTTTATTCAAGGTACGTCCGGTCCGTTAATTAAGTTATAAACATATTATTTATAATACAACATTTGTGTTTCATTAATTTTATCAAACCCTACTCTAATCTAAAATATTAAATTATGAAATAAGTTTAAATTCTAATGAATGGTAGGTAGAAAACATTCACAATAGCCATGTCCACTCTGTATTGTACAATCTATATTTCTGTTGCACTGTTGAAAATGGAAGAACAAAACGCGTAAGCGCCGAGCAAACGGCGGCGCTTTCGACCTTTTGATCGCGAGAAAACAACACTCTAGTAGCGCTTAAGCGCTTTACACTTTATCGTATAAAAAGACGATAAATAATTGTTTTAGCGCTGCAGCGCATTTTAGTTTTAACTCTAAACAAAATGGACAATACTTCTGCTTTGGATAGCTCCTCTATACGTAGTAATAATAGCTCAATGTCGCTAATACAATCTCTTCTAGGCAACCAATGAATGGACAGAGATTCTCCTGAACCATAAATGGGACAGTCGTTGGTTGTCTGTGGTTGGCTCTTTTGTTTCTTTCTTGAGCGAGAAAATCGTTGAGTTACCGCCATTTTGGTGGGAGAAGTACCATAATAACGTATATTTCCAGCGAGTAAGTACTTTGGCATCATCAGTAGCCTTGAAAAGTAGACGTAATTCATACTTATAATAACACGTTTTCCTTAACAACTACGCACATGGTTTAAATTGTTTTTCATTCATCCGGGACATTACACTGGATGCTCAAATAACCACGCTTGCACAGACTATTTAAAGCACAAAGTGTACATATACCCTAGAATCTTGACAATAATAATTTATACCGGCAAACCGTCAGTTTCGCCACAAAGTAGTGCCTTGGTCCGCGTCTCAATCTGAAGTGACCATTCGACAATCCCCATTTTCCAAAACGACTTTGCCCACGTAACGCTCAAAACAACGCCACAGCGTCCGCCCCACCACCACCTAAATCAAATGAGTAGCTTAAATATTTTTAGTAGCAATGTTTATAATCATGTCTAAACTGTCTATGGAGTATCTTTATTAGGCAGGGATAAATTAATATCCTCCCGTGGATGTCGTAGAAGGCGACTAAGGGAACTCACCAGGGAAGGGCACAGCAGCGCTTCTCCTGTGAAATAACAAATTACTGCGTTCCCCAACCCGCCTGCCAAACTGCCAAGCGTGAGGTTTATGGCAATGCGGGGGGCATTGGAATGAAAGCCTTGGGGAAGGCCTTTGTTCAGCAGTGTCCCTCTGGAAAGGCTGGCTGGAAAGAAGAAGAGAAGACATTAATATTTTATCTACTGACTATTTCTTAATCTATACTAATCTATACTCTATACTAATATACAACGTGTAACATAAAGGGTATATACATACCAAGGGCATGGCATCTTTAGATGATATCAAACGATATCAGAAGGGTTTCAACTCAAAATAAAATACTCAAAAAATTGGTACCAAATTTTCGGTTTAGTGTGTTTCTTAAAATAAAATCATAACAAACGTGGCAGCACACTACATACGTTAATAACTACTAGGTACATGTCACGTTACTTGCCAAAATCCGATAAATGTCTTCAATATCTCTGTGCGACTAGTATGATAGTAGCCTATCACAGGCGGTGTTTTTCCTCATAACTTCCTAACATAAAGAGATAGGATTAAAAAACCCTTCCAATATCGTTTGATATCATGTAAAGATGCCATGCCTTTGTTATGTATATACCCTTTATGTTACACGTTGTATAAAGCTGGAGAGTTTTTTTTGTTTGAACGCGCTAATTTTGGGAACCACTGGTCCGATATGAAAAATTATTTTTGCGTTGGATAGCCCATTAGTCCAGGAAGGCTTTAGGCTGTATAACATCACGCTGGGATGAATAGGAGCGGAGCATAACTAACTCCATGCGAACGAAGTCGCTGGCGGCTGCTAGTGAATTATGAAGAACAAGATACACAGAACTTAAATTAAAAAATAATTAATTATTATTAATTAAGTTTAGTTTGTGAATTGGTGTCATTATTTTTAGCCTTCTGTAGTGTACGTCTTTTCTAGTGTAAATAAATATTTTGGGTTGCCTCTTCTTACAGTACGTGGCGTTATAAAATTTGTACCTGTCGAACAACCAGGTTAAGTAACAGTGCAGCGGCCGGCCTCGGAGTCCTAAGCTGGCCGGTGATCGATTTCTTCTGCTTCTGTCTTCCGTATCGTCGACTGTGAAAAGAATTCGGCGCCCAAGCTCGACGCAGTTGCAGCTTCTCGTATTAGATACTGGACAAATTTGAAGCAGGTTATAATAACTACGAGGCGGAGCTGAGCGATATACCTAAAGGTGTTGCGGGTGTGGTTTCAAGTGATCCATGGTATATTGCAGAGCCCTGCTGACGATAACAGTTTTAGCTTTAGGTAGGTTCATAGATACAATTTTTATAACTTATTGGTTTTTAATAAATAAAAATATAATAAATTATTATCAGTCGACCTTTGTTATAATTATAGCTCTTGACCGCAATTTCCCGCCTGATGGTAAGCAATGATGCAATCGCTGATAGTAAAGCGCGCTAGTTTATTCAGAGCCTATTCACTCAAGCCTTAAAGACACTTGAATTGTAGTCAGACGGAAACAACTTCACTGGCAAATTGTTCCAGTCCCACGATGTACGCGATATAAAAGACGAGGCGAGACGCTTCGTCCGGAATTCGGGATCGTAATGGTGTCAACAACGTGGGTTAATACTCGTCGTACGACGGGTCGTCCGATGATGGAACGGAGATGGGGGAATTAAGTCATGCAATTTCCTCGCAGACTCTTCAAAATGGATTCTATCTAACACCGACAGGCTGGCTACTCTTTGCCTGTGCTCCAGGCTTTGGAGAGCGTTTTAAACAAAATAAATACTTTCGAGTGACGAGAAAGAGCAGTGGTAGCACAGTATTAATAACGGTAGCGATTTATTTCACAAGAAATGTCTTCCAGCATACTGCATACCTTCAATAGATACGTAAATGTGAAAAAGTAAAGGACAAAAATAAAAAATCAAAACAGAAATTATCAGTATATACCTACGTTAGTATATTCTGATAATCAATACACACCTAACTTGCTATACCTACCTGTTAATACATACTTAACTTTTAGTCGTTGTGGCCTAGTGGTTAAAACACCTGCCTCTCAAGTATGAATGTGCAAGTTCGATTCCAGGTGAGGCAAGTACCAATGTAACTTTTCCAAAGTTATATGTATGTACTTTCTAAGTATACGATTCTCCGATGTAGATGTTTATATATTGTATGCCTCGACGTTCTGTGGTTTGTATACTCATGTGGGGTAGTCGGTATACTCGTTTGATTTATGCTGTCCTGGTACTTTATTTTTATTTATGAAAGAAATAAATAGTTAAATATAAGTTTGAGAAATAAAATTATGCATGTTTTTGTTGGAATTTGTGAAAAAAGTCTAAGTTATTTTGCCTCCTGACAATTCTGAGGTGTGAAAAATTTCACAACTACCAGTTGACTGTACTTCTGCCGTAAAGCGAATCTGTCCCCCGCCTAGGGGAGACAAGAGGATTTAAAAATCCTGATGTCTCCCCGAGGGAAGCTGCTAGGGGAGACACGAGACCAAAATAATATAATTTATTAGCAAGTTCTGATGTCTCCCCCGCCTAGGGGAGACAATAGGATTTAAAAATCCTGATGTCTCCCCTAGGGGAGCCATCAGGGGAGACACGAGACCTTAACCATATTTTTACCTATTTAGACGTAGCGTAGGTAGGCCCCCGACAAGGTGGACCGACGACCTGGTGAAGGTGGCGGGAAACCGCTGGATGCGGGAGGCGCAGGACCGGTCGTCGTGGAGAACCTTGGGGGAGGCCTATGTCCAGCAGTGGACGTCTTTCGGCTGAAATGATGATGATGATGATACATACTTGTGATTCCGGTTGAGTCTATGGTATATTGTTATTTTGATATACTGAAAACCTACTTTGATGCCTCCTTTTTATTTTTTTTATAAATTATAAACTAGCGCTTGACCGCAATCCCGCCTGATGGTAAGCAGTGAGGCAATCGTTGATGGTAAAGCGCACTAGTTTATTAAGAGCCTATTCACTCTAGCCTTGAAGACACTCAAATTGTAGTCCGACGGAAACACCGCCGCTGGCAAATTGTCCAGTCCTGCGATGTACGCGGTATAAAGGAGGAGGCGGAACGCAGTGGATCGTAGTGGTGTTAACAACGTAAGGGTGGAAAGTAGCCGTACGACGGGTCGTCCGATGGTGGAACGGAGACGGGGGAAACAAATCATGCAATTCCCTCGCACAATCCCCAAAATGCATCCTATAAAACATCGAAAGGCTGGCTACTCTACGCCTATGCTTTGCTTTGGAGATCATCTCGAGTTAAATCAGGTAAAATGTTCTAGATTCCAGTTAATTCTAATTTTTTTTTTTTTATTACCTATGAATTTATCTTGACACATCTGTTTAATTATACCTATATGTAAACAAAGTTTGTGACATTTGGTTTAGTCTGTACAGTTTGTATTTGCCGAGTAAAAACATATATTTATGTAATAGTGGCGAAGAGTCCATACAAGCCGATTCCCACCGGGTTACCTTTCAAAAATCAGTTCCATATTCATACAAAAGTATTTACATTCTATTTCATTAACAAAGTATTATTAATCAAATGCCTGCGCGATTTACAATAGCAATAGTAATTCTTAGCAATACCCTAAGTATCACATTTCTTTTTATAGTCGTAAATTAATCAGCGCTTAAATTTTTTGTACCTACTTTACATTGAAGGCAACTCGACGAATTACAGCTTATCTCGGTCAACCTTTTACTATGAGGCGAAAAGAGACAGAGCGTGTCAGACCATCTCTTTCTAATGCTCGCTAACCGTCCGTAAAACTCGATAAAAGATAGGCTAATGCCAAACGGCTTGCAGTTCTCTCCTCTCCTCTATTAGAAAGAGACAAAGAAACCACGCCACTAGAGAAAGGAAACACGACAAAATTAAAAAGAATTAGCGTTATAATGAAATCCTTCGCAAGTCATATTCTTTTTATTTTGGCATATTTTCGTGTTCCATTTCGTTTGGTTGAAAATAAATTATTGTTAGTATGTGACATGTGTTCCTTACCACTGGTGCGTGAGTTTTTTGTTTGTTATATTTTAATATTTGTGTTATTTAAACTGTGACTGATTCTGTAAGGTAATTTAATCGCAGATTTGGTTAAATACTGTGGATTTTGTTTATTATTATGGCTTTAATTCATATAGAGTGCTGCTCAACAGACTACCTGCTTACAAAAGAAACTTAATTTTCAAAACTAAGTTATGCCTACAAGAAGCATGTTATTCAGTTAGGTCGAGCACTCCCACACATGATTATTGATTGCAAAAGGCGAGATGGATTTTTTAAACATTTTCACGCGTCGTTATATGATAAATATACATGGATGACAGGCAGTTGCAAACTGAACAAAATGTTTTGTTTTCCGTGTCTGTTATTTTCTGATTCGAAATCTGTTTGGAGCAGTACGGGTTTTACGGATATTAATAATTTGTCTAACTCAGCCAAAAAACACATTCAGACTGAAAAACACATCCGTAGCTGCGTGTTACTTCATGAATTTGGAAATAATGGCAGAATCGAGTCATTTTTTTCCAACGCTTTTGATGTACATAACAGAAAAGTTGACCGTAATCGCGAGTTAATGAAACGTTTTATTGACACGGTCATTCTTTTGGGGAAGCAAGAATTACCATTTCGCGGTCACAATGAAAGAGCAGATTCGGACAATCGCGGAAATTACATTGAAACGTTAAATTATTTGTGCAAGTACGATACAGTCCTTGATTCTCATTTGGAGCAATGTTCCTCGACCCAAAATTCTGTATTTTCAGGACTTTCAAGTGACATCCAAAATGACTTAATTCATTGTATCGCGTCTTCTATGCGTGACGAGATAAAGTCGGAAATAAATTCAGCTTCATTTGTATCGGTTATGATCGACGAAACGCCGGACGTCAGTCACAGGGAACAGTTGACTGTTATATTGCGGTACTTGTCCAGCAGTGGAATTGAAGAGCGTTTTCTGGGCTTCTATGACGTAAGTGGTGGTCGAAATGCCGACATTTTGACCACCATGTTACTCGGTATTCTCGATGACTTTCGTTGTAAAGATAAATTAATTGGACAGTCTTACGATGGTGCGGCAGTTATGTCTGGAGAGCATGGTGGTGTACAAACTAAAGTTCGTGAAATCTGTCCCATGGCGATGTTTATTCCATGCTATGCTCACATTTTAAACTTAGTCTTGAGTCGGTCTCTTGAATTCGTACCCGAATTAAAAGCTTCTTTTGGTCATATTAACAGTATCGTACGCTTTTTTAATAAATCTTCTAAAAGATCGAATCTTCTGAAAGAAGTTGCTCATCTTCGTATGCCGGGGGTAGCAGAAACGCGATGGCATTATCACTCGCGCATAATTAACGTAATTTTCAACTGCAGAACCGACATGATCGAAACTTTGAATTGTATTTTAGATTCACCGGAATAATGGGACAGCGAATCAATTTCAATGTCCGAGTGCTTGGTAAAATTGCATGTCTTCCAGTTTGTGGTTAACCACAAACTGGAAGTTTCGATCAAAGTTTCGATCATGTCGGTTCTGCAGTTGAAAATTACGTTAATTATGCGCGAGTGATAATGCCATCGCGTTTCTGCTACCCCCGGCATACGAAGATGAGCAACTTCTTTCAGAAGATTCGATCTTTTAGAAGATTTATTAAAAAAGCGTACGATACTGTTAATATGACCAAAAGAAGCTTTTAATTCGGGTACGAATTCAAGAGACCGACTCAAGACTAAGTTTAAAATGTGAGCATAGCATGGAATAAACATCGCCATGGGACAGATTTCACGAACTTTAGTTTGTACACCACCATGCTCTCCAGACATAACTGCCGCACCATCGTAAGACTGTCCAATTAATTTATCTTTACAACGAAAGTCATCGAGAATACCGAGTAACATGGTGGTCAAAATGTCGGCATTTCGACCACCACTTACGTCATAGAAGCCCAGAAAACGCTCTTCAATTCCACTGCTGGACAAGTACCGCAATATAACAGTCAACTGTTCCCTGTGACTGACGTCCGGCGTTTCGTCGATCATAACCGATACAAATGAAGCTGAATTTATTTCCGACTTTCACGATCTCGTCACGCATAGAAGACGCGATACAATGAATTAAGTCATTTTGGATGTCACTTGAAAGTCCTGAAAATACAGAATTTTGGGTCGAGGAACATTGCTCCAAATGAGAATCAAGGACTGTATCGTACTTGCACAAATAATTTAACGTTTCAATGTAATTTCCGCGATTGTCCGAATCTGCTCTTTCATTGTGACCGCGAAATGGTAATTCTTGCTTCCCCAAAAGAATGACCGTGTCAATAAAACGTTTCATTAACTCGCGATTACGGTCAACTTTTCTGTTATGTACATCAAAAGCGTTGGAAAAAAATGACTCGATTCTGCCAGTATTTCCAAATTCGTGAAGTAACAAGCAGCTGCGGATGTGTTTTTCAGTCTGAATGTGTTTTTTGGCTGAGTTAGACAAATTATTAATATCCGTAAAACCCGTACTGCTCCAAACAGATTTCGAATCAGAAAATAACAGACACGGAAAACAAAACATTTTGTTCAGTTTGCAACTGCCTGTCATCCATGTATATTTATCATATAACGACGCGTGAAAATGTTTAAAAAATCCATCTCGCCTTTTGCAATCAATAATCATGTGTGGGAGTGCTCGACCTAACTGAATAACATGCTTCTTGTAGGCATAACTTAGTTTTGAAAATTAAGTTTCTTTTGTAAGCAGGTAGTCTGTTGAGCAGCACTCTATATGAATTAAAGCCATAATAATAAACAAAATCCACAGTATTTAACCAAATCTGCGATTAAATTACCTTACAGAATCAGTCACAGTTTAAATAACACAAATATTAAAATATAACAAACAAAAAACTCACGCACCAGTGGTAAGGAACACATGTCACATACTAACAATAATTTATTTTCAACCAAACGAAATGGAACACGAAAATATGCCAAAATAAAAAGAATATGACTTGCGAAGGATTTCATTATAACGCTAATTCTTTTTAATTTTGTCGTGTTTCCTTTCTCTAGTGGCGTGGTTTCTTTGTCTCTTTCTAATAGAGGAGAGGAGAGAACTGCAAGCCGTTTGGCATTAGCCTATCTTTTATCGAGTTTTACGGACGGTTAGCGAGCATTAGAAAGAGATGGTCTGACACGCTCTGTCTCTTTTCGCCTCATAGTAAAAGGTTGACCGAGATAAGCTGTAATTCGTCGAGTTGCCTTCAATGTAAAGTAGGTACAAAAAATTTAAGCGCTGATTAATTTACGACTATAAAAAGAAATGTGATACTTAGGGTATTGCTAAGAATTACTATTGCTATTGTAAATCGCGCAGGCATTTGATTAATAATACTTTGTTAATGAAATAGAATGTAAATACTTTTGTATGAATATGGAACTGATTTTTGAAAGGTAACCCGGTGGGAATCGGCTTGTATGGACTCTTCGCCACTATTACATAAATATATGTTTTTACTCGGCAAATACAAACTGTACAGACTAAACCAAATGTCACACACTTTGTTTACATATAGGTATAATTAAACAGATGTGTCAAGATAAATTCATAGGTAATAAAAAAAAAAAAATAGAATTAACTGGAATCTAGAACATTTTACCTGATTTAACTCGAGATGATCTCCAAAGCAAAGCATAGGCGTAGAGTAGCCAGCCTTTCGATGTTTTATAGGATGCATTTTGGGGATTGTGCGAGGGAATTGCATGATTTGTTTCCCCCGTCTCCGTTCCACCATCGGACGACCCGTCGTACGGCTACTTTCCACCCTTACGTTGTTAACACCACTACGATCCACTGCGTTCCGCCTCCTCCTTTATACCGCGTACATCGCAGGACTGGACAATTTGCCAGCGGCGGTGTTTCCGTCGGACTACAATTTGAGTGTCTTCAAGGCTAGAGTGAATAGGCTCTTAATAAACTAGTGCGCTTTACCATCAACGATTGCCTCACTGCTTACCATCAGGCGGGATTGCGGTCAAGCGCTAGTTTATAATTTATAAAAAAAATAAAAAGGAGGCATCAAAGTAGGTTTTCAGTATATCAAAATAACAATATACCATAGACTCAACCGGAATCACAAGTATGTATCATCATCATCATCATTTCAGCCGAAAGACGTCCACTGCTGGACATAGGCCTCCCCCAAGGTTCTCCACGACGACCGGTCCTGCGCCTCCCGCATCCAGCGGTTTCCCGCCACCTTCACCAGGTCGTCGGTCCACCTTGTCGGGGGCCTACCTACGCTACGTCTAAATAGGTAAAAATATGGTTAAGGTCTCGTGTCTCCCCTGATGGCTCCCCTAGGGGAGACATCAGGATTTTTAAATCCTATTGTCTCCCCTAGGCGGGGGAGACATCAGAACTTGCTAATAAATTATATTATTTTGGTCTCGTGTCTCCCCTAGCAGCTTCCCTCGGGGAGACATCAGGATTTTTAAATCCTCTTGTCTCCCCTAGGCGGGGGACAGATTCGCTTTACGGCAGAAGTACAGTCAACTGGTAGTTGTGAAATTTTTCACACCTCAGAATTGTCAGGAGGCAAAATAACTTAGACTTTTTTCACAAATTCCAACAAAAACATGCATAATTTTATTTCTCAAACTTATATTTAACTATTTATTTCTTTCATAAATAAAAATAAAGTACCAGGACAGCATAAATCAAACGAGTATACCGACTACCCCACATGAGTATACAAACCACAGAACGTCGAGGCATACAATATATAAACATCTACATCGGAGAATCGTATACTTAGAAAGTACATACATATAACTTTGGAAAAGTTACATTGGTACTTGCCTCACCTGGAATCGAACTTGCACATTCATACTTGAGAGGCAGGTGTTTTAACCACTAGGCCACAACGACTAAAAGTTAAGTATGTATTAACAGGTAGGTATAGCAAGTTAGGTGTGTATTGATTATCAGAATATACTAACGTAGGTATATACTGATAATTTCTGTTTTGATTTTTTATTTTTGTCCTTTACTTTTTCACATTTACGTATCTATTGAAGGTATGCAGTATGCTGGAAGACATTTCTTGTGAAATAAATCGCTACCGTTATTAATACTGTGCTACCACTGCTCTTTCTCGTCACTCGAAAGTATTTATTTTGTTTAAAACGCTCTCCAAAGCCTGGAGCACAGGCAAAGAGTAGCCAGCCTGTCGGTGTTAGATAGAATCCATTTTGAAGAGTCTGCGAGGAAATTGCATGACTTAATTCCCCCATCTCCGTTCCATCATCGGACGACCCGTCGTACGACGAGTATTAACCCACGTTGTTGACACCATTACGATCCCGAATTCCGGACGAAGCGTCTCGCCTCGTCTTTTATATCGCGTACATCGTGGGACTGGAACAATTTGCCAGTGAAGTTGTTTCCGTCTGACTACAATTCAAGTGTCTTTAAGGCTTGAGTGAATAGGCTCTGAATAAACTAGCGCGCTTTACTATCAGCGATTGCATCATTGCTTACCATCAGGCGGGAAATTGCGGTCAAGAGCTATAATTATAACAAAGGTCGACTGATAATAATTTATTATATTTTTATTTATTAAAAACCAATAAGTTATAAAAATTGTATCTATGAACCTACCTAAAGCTAAAACTGTTATCGTCAGCAGGGCTCTGCAATATACCATGGATCACTTGAAACCATACCCGCAACACCTTTAGGTATATCGCTCAGCTCCGCCTCGTAGTTATTATAACCTGCTTCAAATTTGTCCAGTATCTAATACGAGAAGCTGCAACTGCGTCGAGCTTGGGCGCCGAATTCTTTTCACAGTCGACGATACGGAAGACAGAAGCAGAAGAAATCGATCACCGGCCAGCTTAGGACTCCGAGGCCGGCCGCTGCACTGTTACTTAACCTGGTTGTTCGACAGGTACAAATTTTATAACGCCACGTACTGTAAGAAGAGGCAACCCAAAATATTTATTTACACTAGAAAAGACGTACACTACAGAAGGCTAAAAATAATTACACCAATTCACAAACTAAACTTAATTAATAATAATTAATTATTTTTTAATTTAAGTTCTGTGTATCTTGTTCTTTATAATTCACTAGCAGCCGCCAGCGACTTCGTTCGCATGGAGTTAGTTATGCTCCGCTCCTATTCATCCCAGCGTGATGTTATACAGCCTAAAGCCTTCCTGGACTAATGGGATATCCAACGCAAAAATAATTTTTCATATCGGACCAGTGGTTCCCAAAATTAGCGCGTTCAAACAAAAAAAACTCTCCAGCTTTATACAACGTGTAACATAAAGGGTATATACATAACAAAGGCATGGCATCTTTACATGATATCAAACGATATTGGAAGGGTTTTTTAATCCTATCTCTTTATGTTAGGAAGTTATGAGGAAAAACACCGCCTGTGATAGGCTACTATCATGCTAGTCGCACAGAGATATTGAAGAATTTAACGGATTTTGGCAAGTAACGTGACATGTACCTAGTAGTTATTAACGTATGTAGTGTGCTGCCACGTTTGTTATGATTTTATTTTAAGAAACACACTAAACCGAAAATTTGGTACCAATTTTTTGAGTATTTTATTTTGAGTTGAAACCCTTCTGATATCGTTTGATATCATCTAAAGATGCCATGTCCTTGGTATGTATATACCCTTTATGTTACACGTTGTATATTAGTATAGAGTATAGATTAGTATAGATTAAGAAATAGTCAGTAGATAAAATATTAATGTCTTCTCTTCTTCTTTCCAGCCAGCCTTTCCAGAGGGACACTGCTGAACAAAGGCCTTCCCCAAGGCTTTCATTCCAATGCCCCCCGCATTGCCATAAACCTCACGCTTGGCAGTTTGGCAGGCGGGTTGGGGAACGCAGTAATTTGTTATTTCACAGGAGAAGCGCTGCTGTGCCCTTCCCTGGTGAGTTCCCTTAGTCGCCTTCTACGACATCCACGGGAGGATATTAATTTATCCCTGCCTAATAAAGATACTCCATAGACAGTTTAGACATGATTATAAACATTGCTACTAAAAATATTTAAGCTACTCATTTGATTTAGGTGGTGGTGGGGCGGACGCTGTGGCGTTGTTTTGAGCGTTACGTGGGCAAAGTCGTTTTGGAAAATGGGGATTGTCGAATGGTCACTTCAGATTGAGACGCGGACCAAGGCACTACTTTGTGGCGAAACTGACGGTTTGCCGGTATAAATTATTATTGTCAAGATTCTAGGGTATATGTACACTTTGTGCTTTAAATAGTCTGTGCAAGCGTGGTTATTTGAGCATCCAGTGTAATGTCCCGGATGAATGAAAAACAATTTAAACCATGTGCGTAGTTGTTGAGGAAAACGTGTTATTATATGTATGAATTACGTCTACTTTTCAAGGCTACTGATGATGCCAAAGTACTTACTCGCTGGAAATATACGTTATTATGGTACTTCTCCCACCAAAATGGCGGTAACTCAACGATTTTCTCGCTCAAGAAAGAAACAAAAGAGCCAACCACAGAGAACCAACGACTGTCCCATTTATGGTTCAGGAGAATCTCTGTCCATTCATTGGTTGCCTACATTGAGCTATTATTACTACGTATAGAGAAGACGCCAGTCATTGCTACTATGTTCCGTTCAATTGCGGCCAGCTGGCCGCACTTCATTTAGTCGTTCGGTAGTTCTTCTGCGCGTAACACTTGTTTGTTTGAAAACGAAAAAAAAGAGAAAATTGATTAAATATGCCCTCGTGTGTGTTACGATATTGCACTAATAATTCAAGTAATACAGCAAAGTGTAAAGGAATAACTTTCCATCGGTAATTAACTTGTTAATCATTTTAAAACATAATTTGAGCAAAATATTTAGTGAAGACGCCATGTTGCGCCTTTTGTCATAGAGTAACGAGTTAAGATGTGACATTGTGCATGAGTGAAGGTAGAATAGGGATGTTTCCTGGGTAAAGTAAATTGATTCTATTTAGTCCGTCATTCAGATTATAAAAAAATATTGAATACGTATATTTTGTTATATCAAATCAAAAAAAAATTACAAAAATGTGTGGTTGACTGGTAGAGAATGCCTAAGGCATTAAGTCCGCCTCTGTACATTTTATTTGTGCGAAAGTATAAATAAATGTGGAGTTGTGGCTGGTGACGTCACTCCTCGCTAAATTGTGTAGCGTGCAGTGACCTAACACGAGTTTTCAACGCACTGTGTCGTCTTCATTTTTTGTTTATATGAAAAAAGAAAAATAAGTGTCTAGTGATTTTTGGAAATCTGACTGACGGAATATTTTTTTTAGTCATATAAACCATTAATTAAATTTCTTTTTATAACTGAAAATAATAATTTTACACATATTTAGAAAAGCACTGACTGTGGTTTTTGAAAGTTGAAAAACTATTCTTGAATTATGTTAGAGATAATTTGTTAAGTACTTACATTTTGTTTATTCAAGGTACGTCCGGTCCGTTAATTAAGTTATAAACATATTATTTATAATACAACATTTGTGTTTCATTAATTTTATCAAACCCTACTCTAATCTAAAATATTAAATTATGAAATAAGTTTAAATTCTAATGAATGGTAGGTAGAAAACACTCACAATAGCCATGTCCACTCTGTATTGTACAATCTATATTTCTGTTGCACTGTTGAAAATGGAAGAACAAAACGCGTAAGCGCCGAGCAAACGGCGGCGCTTTCGACCTTTTGATCGCGAGAAAACAACACTCTAGTAGCGCTTAAGCGCTTTACACTTTATCGTATAAAAAGACGATAAATAATTGTTTTAGCGCTGCAGCGCATTTTAGTTTTAACTCTAAACAAAATGGACAATACTTCTGCTTTGGATAGCTCCTCCGATAAAGCCGCCCATTGTATATTTTTGTAGCATTGAATGTAATTTTAGTTTAAAAACGCCACCTACGACGTGCCACCACACCAAGATGCGGACGATCCTACCACTCCGCCGTAGCTGACTTCGACATATACATAATGCCAGGCGCTGACTAATTTGTCTTCTGTCCTTTACTTAATGAAATAGACAGAGAAAGATGCAATGAACTTAAATTTGGTTTAATTGTGAACAGAGGAATTTGGTGTCAATAAGTTTTAAGAAAAATAATTCGAACCCTCAAAAGGTTTTCGTTTAAAAGTTAATAAAAACTCCGCTAAGCGACGAGATAGCCAACCACTATACACTCTAAAACACTATTTGAAGCCAAGTGTTCTAAAAATATCTCTTACTGGACAAAAGTTCATATCCGCAACGCGACTGTTGGCCATATCCGTGGCGTGTTACTAACATTTTGAACATCATGTAAAATAATGCAGAAAACCAACTCCTTTTATCACGCGATAAAATGAAAACTTATTTAAAAGCCAACTTCATACTTGTCGGAAAATATAATGCCAATGTCGGAGATATTTTCATTTCATTCGCCATATAATCGTGCTTTCTGTGATAAATGCATTAAATACACGAAGTGGAACTTCTGTGCTAATTTATTTTACGATTTCCACAAACTGAGTGTTTACAGGCGACACTATAAAAGGGTTTAAAGCTCAACTTTTGCTTGATAAAATTTTATTTTTGTTTCGCTTATTTAGTATAAGCGAAACCACTATGAGCGTTAGAACTTAAATGAAACTCTAAATGTTAGTGCAGAAACACGTTTGCGAATGTACTGAACTAGATTCTAAACTTTTTGGATTTACAAGAAACTTAACTAATGTTTTTTCATAGTTGGCTTCTAGTTGTAACTTTGTCACTTGATATTAAAAGACAAAAGAATAATAAAACGTCGGATTGGGGTGGGGTACCTCTGACGGCAAGGTTAAATTTTTCATTTGACCTCATTTTCGGTTTCAAAGCTATAAAAACTACACCCATGAGGAATTATTTTCTTTCTTCGATTTTGATAGCACTCTCAAAGCCATTTCTCTCTCACTTTCTTTCTTACTTTTATATTTGACTAGCTGCGTCGCGCGGTTGCACCCGCGTAGGTTTCGATATGTTTTTTTATATGCTCCACTACTAAAATCTTGCTGGAAAAATGAGCAATCTAACGCAAAAAGAAGTTTTCAAATCGGACCAGTACTTCCTGAGTTTAGCGCGTTCAAACAAACAAACAAACATACAAACAAGCAACCAAACTCTTCAGCTTTATATATATTAGTATAGATATGTAATTAGATGTCGTGTGTGTGTCGCCATTCTCGGTAACTCTCATCCAGTTACTTCCAGCCATCATTTGCATATAAATGGTAAAAAGTTAATCATCTTAAAACGACAGACTTCTTATACGCCAGACTTAATCTATCCAATAACTACTAAACATTAATAAAAAAAAGACAGATGAATAATTGAAAATATGAAAATTTCATGCAATTCAAACGACGCCATGAGTTATAATAACATAACTCATGATGTAGTTTGAAACATCCTATAGGCGAGCGTAATCCGGGTTTTGCAATCCAAAGGCACGCGCGCGGAATTTATTCACCCTAGTTTAGAAATATTTCTCATTTTTAAATTATTCAAATACATTTTTTTGCTTCATAGTTAAAGAGAGTTGTTGAAAATTCCAAGGTATATTAAATAAAAACATTTAAACATGAAACATTATGCTTATCTATTCAACATTATTTTTTGTTTATGCAAAATCCGAGACACGGGTCCAGTATTTTTAAATAAGGAATCTATGTACAACATTTCAAAAAGATATAATAAAAAAAACACAAAGGTATGATAGCTATTTATTTATTAAAACTTTATGCACAAAGAAAAACATTGCACAATGGCGAGCTTAATGGCTTCGGCATTTTCTACCAGTCTACCATAATAAGTTATCCTACATACTTGGCTGTCCCAACATAAATATGGTCCACGCTCCGGTGGGGTGAACGGTGCATTGAGCTTTGACGTCAGCTGTTGCGCGGGCGATGATCTACCGTAAGCTAAGTTTCGTGCTCGGTAAACACACTACAACAATTTCTAAATGTATCTGGGAAAAAATATAAGATGATGTAAAAATTATTGGAACTGATTCAGTTGCTTATTCTGAACAAACTGTATTCAAGTTTCGCATAAACAAAAAATAATATTGTATTTATATAAATAAACATTTACATTTATCATCAACCCTTTATCGTCCCACTGCTGGGCACAGTTCTCCTCTCATAGAGAAGGGCATCATCATCAACCCTTTATCGGCATTTACATTATTAATCAGAAAACAAGTACAAACATCATAGCACATGAAGTACTAACAATGTTTTTCCTCTAATATTGGATTTTTTTGTCCCACTGATGGGCAATAGTCTCCCCTATATTCTCCTATACCATAATCAATGGCACGCGTACGTAGAGCATAAAATATATACCATAGTCCATAGTTCAATTAGCCGATTCTATTAGTTTTTTTTATCTTAAACGAGTAAGAAATGTCTACAAAGCGATGACACGCTCAACCACTAAATTAATTTAGTTATTATAATTATTTAGTTTATAATATAGTGGTTGATCATATAAATAGTTGTATGGCCTTCAGCTAGTTGTTCCGGGTCTGGTTATTTGTATGACTTTAAATGTTTGTAAACGCACCCAGGATACAATAGAGTAATACCTAGCATGCAAGTCCAAAGAACAAGAAGAAAAAATATAGCAGTCGTGGGACTTCCCGACAGAAGTGAAAACTGAAATAATTAAAAACACAGAATCCTGTAAAATATCGCACTTAGTGATAATACCGCCCTTTATACATAGTGTTGTTTCAGAATATGTACGGCAAACGTAGCGTCGGACGCCCTTGGGCGAGATGGAGCGACGACATCAAAAAGGTGGCTGGTAGTGGCTGGCGGAGAACTGCTCAGGATCGAGCTTGTTGGCGTGCCATGAAGGAGGCCTATGTCCAGCAGTGGACGAGGACGAGGACGAGGCTGATGATGATACATAGTGGTACTGACAATACGACAATAAATTAAACATCGCGTACCTCAACACATTCTCAGTCCACCCATAAAAAATCATATAAATATATTCATTAGTTTAGTCCCAGGAAATAATTTTTCATTTTTCACATTTTCTACAAGATGTACATGTTAATAAGGAAGGCTTACAGGTTAATGACCGCCGCATCCTGCGGTACAAAAACTTTAATATTAATGGCGTGAAAAAAGCAAGTCGATACAATATCGCGCTGACGCCGGTGACAATACGAAAATAAATTAAACATCGTGTACACATGCTCAGCCTAAATTTAAAAAATCACATAAATAATTATATCGATTAGTTTAGTCACAGGATATTATTTTTCATTTTTCACATTTTCTACATGATGTACGGACGACAGCAGGTCAAGCTATCCCAAACTGTCAGATATTCAGAATCAGCCTTGAACCTTAATGCTTAAGAAATAAAGTTGAAAATGTAATTTAAAAAACTGACAGATTTTAGTACCTTGATGTGCATGTTGACAAGGAAGCGCTTATAGGTTGATGACCGCCGCATCCAGCGGTACTAAACTTTAATAATAATTAGCGCGAAAAAAGCAAGTCGATACAGGACCGCGCTGTCGTCGATCGGAGATCAGTGAACCAATATTTTATTACCGTTCCAATTTTATGCGATTTAGTTTGTTTGAATTTTTTTTTTTTTTTGATGCTAGTGTTTTTTCTACGGTTTAGGATTATTCCTATGAACCAGCATTGTACGTGTTTTCAGTTATTGTCGTATTATCAGCACTACTCTGTATATTTCAAAAATCGATCGATTGAATCGAAAAGATCGTAGTGTCCTAAGGCTCCCGCCACGCCGCATGCCACTTAAAAATACCGGTAAGTGTTTCGGGTTTCGCATATACAAAAAAATTGTATTTATGCTGTTTTGCTCTGGAAGTTATTTTTTCTACAAAATATGAGATTGGATAGCTATTTCATCATAGCTAGCTCATACATGACGAGAATGAGATTAAAAGTTTCCCGTTAATGTAATTGAAATCAATAGTTTTGATCCTTTTTGATTGATCCTTCTTGTTCACATGCACTGGAAGTCTTGGAGAGGGTTTTGCCCAGTAGTGGGACGATACAGATTAATTTAAATTAATTAGGATTATTAATCGCCGCACAGGACTAGGAGAAATTTAATTCTAGCGACGATAATGGTAATGATAAGTCGACGACTATAATGTTTACGCAATATTTTTTATTATCTGTCAGTGCATTCAATTACATATTTTTTTACGCGGTAACATTTATGATTAATGCTTTTTTGACTCCTGTACCTCCTTCCTTATTATTCCTACTAAATTCTTATACTGTGACGAAATACGAATACGCCTGAGGAAGTCCAAACGCCTCTTCGTCGTATGGGGAATCGGAAAGCTGTCGGAGCTGACGGAGTCCCCATTGAGGCCTGGAAGGCGATGGGTCCTCGCGGTGTGGGCATGTTAACTAACTTTTTTAACCGCGTGCTCCTGACCGGCAAAATCTCGAGCCAATGGAGGCTGAGTATTGTTACTCCAGTCTTTAAAAGCAAGGGTTCGGTTCAGGAGTGTGGCAACTATCGCGGTATCAAGGTCATGTCCCACACCGTGAAGATCCTTGAGAGGATTATAGACTCCCGAATCCGGCAGGAGTGTATATGGGTTTCGGCCAGGGTACGCAACCATGGACCCTATCTTCGCACTAAGGATCACCAGGGAGAGATACAGATCGAAGAACACGCCTCTGCATATGCACTTTCTAGATATGCAGAAGGCCTTCGACTGTGTCCCTCGCGGGGTGATCCACTGAGGTCCAAAGGGGTACCTGAAACCTATGTTGACCTAATTCGAGACATGTACCTCAATTCCGATTCTGTTGTTAGGACCGCTGTTGGCGACACTAAACCCTTCCCCATCACCGGCGGAGTCCACCAGGGATCCGTCCTTAGCCCGTTTCTGTTCAGCGTGATATTAGACGTCTTGTCGGACAGCATCAAGGACTCACATGAGCAGCCTCCCTGGCTACTCATGTATGCTGACGATATCGCGCTGGCGGACGCGGACAGGGAACGGTTGGTGCGGCGTGTGAATGCGTGGAAGGACTCGCTTGAGAACGGAGGTCTGAAACTCAACGTGGCGAAGACCTGAGATGTACTTGGCCAGCAACACGACAGACCCCATGTCTGTGCGCATAGGCGGAGATATGGTCGAGTGCACGGACCAGTTTAAATACTTGGGGTCTGTGCTCCACGCGTCCGGCGACATTGATTGCGACGTCAGGGTACGTATTTCCGCAGCTTGGGCGAAATGGCGTGAGGTGACAGGTGTCATTTGTGACCCCAAAATGCCGGTTAATCTTAAGGGGCGGGTCTATAACCCCATCATTAGACCTGTCCTCCTGTATGGCAGTGAGGCGTGGCCTGTGCTTGAGCGACACAAGCAGGAGCTGCGTGTCACGGATGAATATGCTGCGGTGGATGTGTGGAGTTACACGGAAAAACCGCATCAGGAACTCCCGCATCCGGGGCAGCCTTCGTGTCCGTGACATTGCAGACAAACTGAAGGAGGGTCGCCTACGCTGGTACGGACACGTCTTACGCAAACCGGGGTACAGTTACGTGGGTAACAAATGTCTTGCCATGGCGCCTCCGCCGGGCCGAAACAAGCGGGGTAGACCAAAGAAGTGCTGGCTTGACGTTGTAAGAGATGACATGCGTGCCAACAAGCTCTTACCACAGGATGCTAAAAATCGTGCGAAATAGAGGAGAATGTGCAGGAAAGCGGACCCCGAGCTCCAACGCGGAAGCCGCGGATGCAACCGGAATAAACGCTGAGATAATGATGATGAATCAAATAGTCAACGTCAAAATGTCAAGTGATTATCTAAACATACTGTTTCCGCAAAATTCTTAACACACGCGTGTGCACCGCTTAAAAACTTATAATTAATCCGCAAATGCTAGCCGAAATACTCGAATACTATATAAATTATGCGTTATGTTACGTTGTGAGGTGATGTGAAGTTCCTGTCGATCTTCCTCAAGTTACGGACAGAAAACCAAGCCACGTGAGTCACTACCTTATATCCAATCACCCTCCAACTTAAATGTGTTCATCAAATTCGACACAACAACTTCCAGTTTAAATTACAATCTACTCGTTGCGTGAACATTCTCTCATTCTTGAACATTCTCAATTCATGATAAAGTACACTTATCTACACCACCCACAACGATTCTCTTGTTCACAAACTAAACTTAGTTTAAATTCATTGTTTTTTTTTTTTTTGTTCCTAATTCACTAAGAAACGGAAAGAAGATAAATAAGAGTTTAGTCCTGTCAAGTTGAAATAGATTCGGTTTAAAATAAATCTATACTAATATATAAAACTGAAGAGTTTGTTTGTTTGTTTGTTTGAACGCGCTAATCTCAGGAACTACTGGTCCGATTTGAAAAATTCTTGTTGCAATAGATAGTCTATTTATCCAGGAAGGCTTTAAGCTATATAACATCACGCTGCAACCAATAGGAGCGGGTAAAACACATCGTAACTAACGCGCGTGAAACCGTGAGGCGCAGCTAGTTATGTATATTCCTATAAGTTGTAAGTATTAATGACTTATTGTGAGTTCATTTAAGTTATATTTTTAATTAAAAAAATACAGTCCTTACTTATAAGCGGTAATAGTTGTGATTTAGATACATGGACTATTTAAGTAAGTAGTCTGTGCTTAGAAATTTATTTCTCTGACTTTGGATTGAAAGGACTGACAACAACGGGAGTACGAACAAGTATTATTATAAATTCAGTACACGTTATTCAGGAGAGCAACCGTCCACCTTCGAAATGCCCATTAATAAACTTTTCAGATTCATTTATGTCTTATGCGATTAGAATAAATTATTATATTTCGAATACATAAATTACTAAGTATTAAGCAGCAAGTTTTCCGTTTTTGTATAGAAATTGCTTGATTATAACTTCCGTTTGCACCGGGTTGACTGGTTAAGTAGATTTCAGGCCTTGTCTCTTAATACCCAGGCTTAGAACTCCAATTAATGTTGGGCAATGTGGCCTTAACAACTTTTGGATATTACTGGCGAACTCAATTAAATTTAACAAGATTGTTTTTGGAAATAAATTAGGAAATTCGCTGCAGAAATAATTGGAAATGAGGTATTGTTGTCGTTTCTTGTTGGTTACGTTTTAAGACACCAATACGATATAATATAATTAGGGAAGAAAATTTCGTAAGGAAGGTTCTGTAAAAATAGTAGGAAATTACTATACAACGTTATTATTTCTCTTTACGATATCTGAATCAAGTTCTTGTAACCCGTATAGACGAGGTACACCCGCGTATATAAAATGATGTGTTTTTAAAGGAACGGACAGTTGTGCTGCCAAAAAGTTTCTTTCGCCACTTTTTCTTACTTCATGTAAGTCATTAATATAAATTTAAAACAACAATGGATCTAGAATTGAGCCCTGCGGAACGCCCTTGGTGACCACAGATCCGAACATTGGTACTTAGTTGCCTGACATTTGGCGTAGAATATTTAATGACTTTATTTACATTAAACCAATGGACAACTTTAGAGAGTGCATTGTTAACTTCGTCAAAATTTGTTAGCTGACGCTTGACTTTAAAAATAAGAGAAGTGTCATCCGCGAACAATACTATGTTGTGATTATATATCACGTGATGAGGTAAGTTATTAATATAAATTAAAAACAAGAATGGACCTAGAATTGAGCCCTGCGGAACGCCCATGGTGACCGCAGATCCTGCAGATCTCTTGCCATTAACATCAACCCTCTGAATTCGATTATTCAGATAAGAAGTCAGAAGGTCGAGAGCTCTGTCCCTTAAACCATAATGGTACAATTTCCTAATAAGAGTATCATGATGTACGCAACAAAGGCCTTGGACAAATCACAATAAATACCAAGAGCATCTTGCGATTCCCCCCAGGCCCCAAATATGTTCTTCAGCAACGCCACGCCCGCATCCGTAGTTGAACGACCCTTTGTAAAACCAAATTGTTTCACGTGCAATAAATTATGTAAGTTAAAGTGCCTCAACACCTGTTTCAAATTTTTTTTTTCAAAAATTTTGTTCAAAGTTGGTAATATCGAAAATGGGCGAAAATTCGTGGGATCAGTTGTACTACCAGATTTGAACAGTGGAATTACTTTACTAAGTTTCATCAAATCAGGAAATATACCAGATGTGACACAAGAATTAAAAACAATTGCTAAGAAAGGTGCGATAACATCTATTATTGAAGCTACAGTATATACTGATAAACCCCAATGACCGGCAGTTTTTTTACATTAAGATCCTTAAAAGATTCTATAATGTCTTTAGCAGTCACAAACGTAAATTCAAATTGTCACATTCTGGAACACATTCTTTTAGTATGGCGTAAGCAGAAGTGGAGGAAGAAGACAAAGTTTTTGTTGTTATTATTGAAAAGCACTGTGAAGTGGTGAAAGGCGGGCATTTTGGACGAATGTGTTATATAATATTGACTTTAAAAAAGTGCCGATTCTCAGCCTAATGTCAATAAAAATGACTTTTGAGTTTAAATTTAATCTTCTTCTTTTTCAGCTTATAGAGGTCCACTGCTGGACAAAGGCCTCCCTGAAGGCTTTCCACGGTGACCGAATATACGCTGCCCGCATCCATCGGCTTCCCGCGACTTTCAGCGGGTCATCGGACCACCTTGTTGGGTACCTCCCTACGCTGCGTCTTCCAGTACGTAGCCGCCACTCCAAAACCTCACTGCCCCATCGGCCATCGGTTCTGCGAACAATGTGCCCCGGACACTGCCACTAAAATTAATATAATAAGGACAGAAAAATTATAATATTACAATACAAGGTCTAGTAATAATCACTACATATTATAAAATAAAATCACTTTCTCTTTCTCTATGTCCCTTTGTATGATTAAATCTTTAAAACACCGCAACGGATTTTGATGCAGTTTTTTTAATAGATAGAGTGATTAAAGAGGAAAGTTTATATGTATAATAGAGAGAAATACTATTATTTTTTTCTAATGTGATGTCGTAAGTAATTAAATTTTTTCCGCGTTTGCTGTGAAACGCAGGCTGAACCCTACGAGATTCATCAAAATAATGTACTAAATATTGTACACATTGAAACGGTCTACAAAAAAGTCCGCAATGGCAATTATGTATATCTTTTA
The DNA here is from genome assembly GCA_017933935.1 of Sesamia nonagrioides. Classification (NCBI taxonomy): domain Eukaryota; kingdom Metazoa; phylum Arthropoda; class Insecta; order Lepidoptera; family Noctuidae; genus Sesamia; species Sesamia nonagrioides. Next base: position 120,421 of record JADWQK010001561.1, on the reverse strand, counting down.
TGGATATCCCAAAATATTTTTTTTTTTGTCATTTACTTTTTACGACAAATACCGGCTAATTTTCGAAGCGATTTTAACCAATACAGCATTAATCCTTGTCCAATTTAATACCTTAAATACATTGTTGATTTAATATAGATTTATCGCCCTTTACAGCATATGATTTAAATGAACATTTTATATGATATTACAGATTTAAAAATTGTGGAGTGTCGCGTTTGCGGCGGTACACGGCGCGGCGTTCGCGGCGGTTTTAATACAAGGTTCACAGTTTTCCTGTGGTGTATTTAGTATCAGCATTGCATCCGTGCGAAACCGGGGCGGGTCGCTAGTCTAGAATAAAAGTTTAGGTTTCTTTTAATATTTCTGCGAACACACCTTTCTAATTAAACTTAGTCATAACTTAATTTATACTAAAACTCCGCCATAATTAACGTCTTTCTATTTTTATTTCAAACTTTCCCATGTCTAATTTCTTTATGATTTTTCATTCAGTATAGCAAAAACTTACTTACATTAATACGGTACTTTTATAATCGATTTAAAGACTCCGACTTATGTAACTTTAAAGGCTCTAACCACTTTTCGAACTAGCTTCTATTCAAGATTTTTACCGCATGGACCATTTAAAGGTATAAAAAGTATCTTTTATGTAGTGAAGTTTCTGGGTGTCAAAGAAGGTCACCCATTTAGGGATATTTTTCCTTGCTTGCTTTCAATTAAAATAACTTAGACTTAGAGTACACACAGAAGGCTTTATTTTTTACTAAAGCGAGAAACATTTGGGTGGATTTTGGGATGGGGCAGTAAAGGGTCCTTCAGCCGTCGCAGCTACAGAAAAACTGTTTAAGACACTTTTCTTAATCTTTTGAAAATTTTGGTTTGCCTTTACAGATTTTTTTTTTTTTGAAATCTGTATTCTGAAAAAAAATCACTCAACAACAAATCCAGTTTCAGAAGACTGGATTTAAACTGGATTTTCTTGCTGATTTTTTTTTAAGGAACAAAAACTCTATTGGGCTAGCTGAGGTTTGAGTAAAAACGTTACAAATCGCGACGGTCGTAGGAAATGATACTCCTAACTTACTTTTTTATCAATGATAGACTGACTACTACATTACCTCGAATAATGGACTTGTTTTTATCAGGGGAAGATGTGTGGGTTGCAATCGCTCAGTTGTCAGAAAGAGGCGGATTTATGATAAGATCGTTGTAATTCTTTGTTCACAAATTCATTACAATATTGTCGCCATACCTACATATAATTTCTTCTACTTTTGTCAACATACAAAAAAAAATGTGTTTTAGTCCTGGCCACTGACTTCTTTTTTCCGCTGAACAAAATGTGTAGTCTCCTTTCAAATCGTTCGACCGTTTTTACATGATTGAATAATAAACGTCCAAAGATATTTTCACAATTATAATATTAGGACGAAACCTAAAACTAAGGAACAACATCCAATCGCCCTGAGGACACGGTGGAGATCTGCCCGGCTTGGGTAGAGCACCACCGTGTCCTCGTAGTGGCGATCGGCGGCGATCTCTCGCGTCCGACCCTGGTCCAGACCATGGTCCTGAACAAGAGTGCATGGCAGGCCGTCACCTCCTTCTGTGGCGCGTCGTGTTTCATACGTGCCTCAAAGAGATGTTAGCACATCGTGACATCGTCCACGAAGATCGATGCCTCCTGGGTCCGGGTTGTCGGTTGGTTAAAAAAGAAACCGTGGCAGTACGCTGAACAGAGCTCCGGCGGGATCTCATGGCGACATGGAGAGTGCGATTGTCGCAACCCAGTGCTGGGCATGCCCGTGGCCCTGGCGTTAGGGTACTGAAGGAACACGGGTGTGTTTAAGTCAGAAAAAAAAGGTACAATATCCACGATTCTACTAAAGAGTTACTCCGTTGCATCATCGGACGACCTGTTGTATGGCGAGTTTCCACCGTTACGTTATTGACACCACAACGATCCGAACAAAGTGTTTAGCCTCGTCTTTTATACCGCAGACATCGGGATAATAGGGTCAGTAACAATTTGCCAGCGGTGGTGTTTCCGTACGACTACAATTTAAGTGTTTTCAAGGCTAGAGTGAATAGGCTCTTAATAAACTAGCGCGCTTTACCATCAACTATTGCATCACTGCTTATTTATATTAATTTATATTAAAAAAAAACAGCATCACAGCATTACTAAATAATTGATGAACCTTAAATCACATTACTTTTGGTGCTTTTAAATTTAAAAAAATCTTTTAAATGAACTTAATATATAATTACGAAATATTCGAAATCTAAGTTCAAAGATAAGCTCTGGCAGAGAGACGACCAACTTGGACCGATGGCTCCTGCTCACGGTCAAGACACGAGATTGAGGCACGACTGTGCCGAATCAGACTCGAACAAGTATGTAGTCCATGAGATAAATAATTGTTTCTTGAATATACCTCAAGATACATACAAAGGTTTCTTTCTCAAAAGAAACTATTATTGGTTTATAATGTTTAACAATATTCCTTTACACTCCTTGAATAATAATATCGCACTATTCAATAGACCAGTGGCCTCCAGAATACAATCCAGCAATCCTATTGAACAAAGAACATATAATAAATATCAATATATTTACCGACTCTCAAACAACTCTTTGTATAAAACATATTAAACTGCTCTGCATACCATAGTGGAGATATTTCATTCACTAGGGTTGTACCGGAATCTCGACTTCGCCTCCGCATATGTGAAATAGTACCTACGCCTAAGAGACTTTTGGTTAAATAAGGATAGTTTCACTGGTAAATCGAAGACTAAGCTATGCTTGCCTCGGCCGTTTTGTGGATAGATGGCCATTCATTATATATCGAGACCCATCCGTACTTTAAATAGAACGATAAGCCTTTGGACCTGGTTGCCATACATGCATAGTAGATTTTTGAAAGTTTTATGGGTAGTCAGATGCTCAAAAAAACTTAACAAACAGTCTTAAAGCCGGTTTTTTAGAACGGCTGTAATTACTTACAAATAATAAAGCTTACGCGGGGCCATAATTTTATGAAAGAACTTTTTGTGTGACGACTGTTAGGTCCTTTTTGACGTATATACGTGTGATTACGTGAAAGAACTCATTCTTACCAGGATACCGTGTTACCAGACTAAATTGGGTTATAGATGTCAGACCTAGTTTTGAAATGTATTGGCTTATTGAATCGTACCTAAGTCTCCGCAAGAGTGCGGGATTATAACCGTGCTATAAAGAACAAAAAAAAAAAAACAATTCAATAGAACTAAAACTAAGCGAAGACCCTTTAATGAAGGCTATACATAACAGGATTTTTCAAGTTTTCGTTCCTACGTCACTAACAGCCAGTTCAATTGCAAACAATTGCTTATCAAAGCCGGTTTAATTTATGAGAACCATTGACAAATCGCCTACAAGGCAACAAAGCCGCAACACTTTTTGTGTCGGTTTAAAATGATTATTACCAATAAGTCCTTATTCTTTCATTAAATTTTTCTTTTCCTTATTTTTCCACCTCCCCTTTTGCGAAAAATTAATCCTCCACTACGCTAAGATGCCTCAGTTCCAACCCTAGAGCAAACCATAAACCTTAAATCACTATAGATAACAGTCATGCAAAATGTAAGTTACGGTGCTTGATAACATAACGAATTTTGGTACCATTATGCCCTACATTGTGTTTAACATCACTATAATGAGTTTGTCGAACCCCAGAAGAGAAATTTAGTACTTAGCAATATATCAAGGTAGAATAGTGAAATATTTGGCGGAATGAAGAAGAAAAGGGAGAGATTTCTGCGGAGATCACGATTCTTAGTATTAAGAAGAATGACGAAACCTAGATAATGAGAATTTTATAAGGATAGGAATGGAACTGTCCAACGATCATTAACATAGTTTTTATTTTTAGGTTACTTAGGTAATTGTGCCGATTCTCTTGTTCTCAAACTAAACTAATTTTAAGTTTAGTTTTTCATTTTCTCTCTATTTAATTAAGAAAAGGATAGAAGGTAACATATTATTAGTACGGTCAAATTAAGATACTTCATAGACAGTTTAGACGCGATTAAAATCATAAAGACTAAAAATACGTCAGGCGCAGACTAATTTGGCTGGACTAAACTAATATTTATCTTCAGTCCTTTTCTTAATGAAATACGAAGAAAAAGATGCATTGAAATTAAACCAAGTTTAGTTTGTAAAAAAGGCAATGGTGGCCTCTATATTACATACAAATGGTTGATGACAAGCCGTTTAGTTTTTCAAGAAGGTAGGTACTAGGTAGGTATGTACTACGATTAATATAAGCTTATTTTATTTTGAAAAAAGAATGACGCAACTGTCAAACGATCTTTAACATAATAATAATTACTTTATTGAGCAAAAACATACATAGATAAAGTTTGCAGGTACATGCCTTAAAAAAACTAATAATAGATACAAGAAGAGAGAATAGAATAAAGGTAATTTTCTATGTAACAAAACAATAAATCCTGCCTCCTAAACTAGGGAATACCTGTATCTTAGGAGACAGTAATTCGATCCGATTGAGTTGAACTGTACAATACATATTGAGCCCTTGGATTCGATTATCGATGTTAGTTCAAATCCTATCTTAACAAATAAATATATATATATTAGAAATAAAAAGGTAAATTAAGATTAGTTAAGTTATTACATATTTAATTACAAAAATAGGTATAAACATTCAATTCCAGTTTATTTGAGTCTGGAGTAGAGAAAGTATGTGTGTTCGTAAGTGTAATGTAAGTTTTGTTGGATAGTGTATGTGTTATGTGTTGATAGTTATATGTAGTGTATGAGTTCCAAATTGAATAATGTTTTGTTATTCGGTAAATGTTAAGCGATGTATTCCAATAGGGATTCAGTGTTATTGTAGTCCTGCTGAATGAGCCAGTCCTTAATTTTATGTTTCAAGTCGAATTTATTTAGGTTTATAATATTTAGTTTTTGTTGTACAATTTTGTATACGTGAGAACTTAGTACGTATTATTGATGTTTTGCAAAAGAGGTTTTGTGTTGTACACTCGGGGCAACATATGGACGATTGTTATGACCAGGTGGGAGTAGACCGCCATGGACTCTGAGAACAGATCGCAAAACAAACAGCCAACGTACCGTCAGAACGTTGCAGTCAGAATAGAGCTTTGCTGTGGGGTATCTAAAAGGTTTCCCGATCATCACCTTTAACCTTTACTGGCACAAAGTAAGGTAAACGATCTTGAGAATGTTATAATCAGCCGATTCTCGCAGACATTTAAAGATGTGAATCAGACGAATAGTTCGGGTGGTTAGAACATCAAGCTGCTTGTCCCATCTCAGCCCCTCATCTATATGCACCCCCAGATATTTCACTTTATTAGTTCTAGCAATGGCAGCACAAGCGCACGATATCAGCCGATTTTAGCATGAGTGTGCTGTAATAGAATAACTGTTTGGGGGTAAGCAGTCACGTCGGATTGCAAAGGGCATGTAATGGGTTTTGATCAGGTTTAACGTCAACAAGTTTAGATTAAGCCAGGTCATCACAGATGTTAGTGCTGTTTCAGCCCTAGTTTGCACTTCGTCCCACGTGGGCCCATGAATTACAATCATACATAGACCTGTAGAAATGAATGAAATATAAGTATGAGTTCATAGTTTTTTTTTAGGTTGCTTAGGTAATGGGCCGGTTCTCTTGTCACAAACTACTAATTTTCTATTTCTTTAAGAAAAGGATAGAAGGCAACATATTTTTTTTTTGTATGTTTTAAACTAGTGCTTCACTGCAATCCCGGCTGATGGTAAGCAGTGATGCAATCGTTGATGGTAAAGCGCACTAGCTTATTAAGCCTATTCACTCAAAAAAACTGAGTGAATAGAAAGGAAGACGGCAGTTGAGCGAGGTGATGCAATGTTTAACCCAACAACACTACCAACGATGCTGGCCCAGAGGGTGATTGATCTGGAGACGCTCCATGACCAAACTCCCGACACAGCAACATTAGGCACATCGTACCCGGCACACATCGCAACACAACTGCTCAGACCCGTCCTCCGTACGGCTTCACCAGACATCATGCCGGAACACGACGAATCGCTTGGCGGCAAGATTTGGTCTGGTGGATGGTAACTTATGCCGGCGGCTGATGTTGTTGCCTACCACCGAGGCAGTATATTATTAGTCCAGTCAAATTAAGATACTCCATAGACAGCTTAGCCGCGATTAAAATCATAGAGACTAAAAATACGTCAGGCGCGGACTAATTTGCCTAGACGAAACTAATATTAATCTTCAGTCCTTTTCTTAATGAAATACGAAGAAAAAGATGTAATGAACCTAAACCAAGTTTAGTTTGTGTAAAAGGCAATCGAGCCACTATATTACTTACAAATAGTTGATGACAAGCCGTTTAGTTTTTCAAGAAGGTACTATGCACAACGATTAATATAGGCTTATTTTATTCTGACCGATTGATTATCTCTTCACTTAAATTTCGAGGCTGAATAAATAGTGACTACAGAGATGTTGCATATGTGAAAAGGAGTATGTTTATTTGCAGCCGGCAATGGATTACATAAAAATAAAGTCGAATTTATCATCGTTATCTAACATATTTTAACTGTTAGTAGATGCTTAATTGACAATAAAAATTAAATAAATAAGAGGAACCATTTTTAATAGTGGTATGTACTGTAATGTACATATAGGTACTCTCACCTAATATTTGTACTCATACTTATATTTCATTCATTTCTACAGGTCATAATACCTACGCATTCCGGTACTATGAGGCGCTGTTCTAATCATTTTCCACTACACCTTTTTTTTTGTTTTCGGGGGGAAACCTTCAAAAGGCACCCGACCTCCGAGGAATGAGGTCGGGTAGTGTGGGATTTTTTCCTCACTAAAACCACCCCGGTGATCACCATCTGCGCCTAGGGGTGGTCCCGGTTCCTCTTAAAAGACCAATTCCGGAACCCGCCCTGCGCAACGCCTGTAAGGGGACTCCAAGACAGGGGAGACTCTAAGAGGGCCTCTCCTAAACTTCCTATGCACGGCAGCACGTGACCACTATGCCACCGTCTTCCCTGGGGTTACTTAGTGGGCAGGCAGAGTCCCCGCTCTGTGTGCCCGCGACCCCAAGTCTGTTTGACCCCAAGTTTCCACCTAACACACCGTCTTCACCCGCCTGTAGCCTCCGAGAGGCCGCTGCTGCTGGCGTCTTTAACCTCCTACGATCTCCAAAGAAGGTCGTTTCTGCTGCCGTCTTCAACCATGCTGCCGTTTTCAACTTTCTACAATCTCTGAGGGAGGTCGTTGTTGCTACCGTCTTCAACCTCGCTGCCGTTTTCAATCTCCTACGATCTATGAGGGAGGTCGTTGTTGCTACCGTTTTCAACCTCGCTGCCGTTTTCAACCTCCTACGATCTATGAGGGAGGTCATTGTTGCTATCGTCTTCAACCTCGCTGCCGTTTTCAACCTCCTACGATCTATGAGGGAGGTCGTTATTGCTATCGTCTTCAACCTCGCTGCCGTTTTCAACTTTCTACAATCTCTGAGGGAGGTCGTTGTTGCTACCGTCTTCAACCTAGCTGTCGTTTTCAACCTCCTACAATCTATGAGGGAGGTCGTTGTTGCTACCGTCTTCAACCTCGCTGCCGTTTTCAAACCTCCTACGATCTATGAGGGAGGTCGTTGTTGCTACCGTCTTCAACCTCGCTGCCGTTTTCAACCTCCTACGATCTATGAGGGAGGTCGTCGTTGCTATCGTCTTCAACCTCGCTGCCGTTTTCAACTTTCTACAATCTCCGAGGGCGGTCGTTGTTGCTACCGTCTTCAACCTCCCTGCCGTTTTCAACCTCCTACGATCTATGAGGGAGGTCGTTGTTGCTACCGTCTTCAACCTCGCTGCCGTTTTCAACCTCCTACGATCTATGAGGGAGGTCGTTGTTGCTACCGTCTTCAACCTCGCTGCCGTTTTCAACCTCCTACGATCTCTGAGGGAGGGCGTTGTTGCTGCTGTCTTCAACCTCGCTGCCGGTTACTACCTACTACGATCGCCCAGGTAGATCGTTGCTGCTGCCGTCTTCAACTTCCTACGATCTCCGAGGGAGGTCGTAGCTGCTGCCTTCTTCCCCTAACACTGTTTGTTTCTATCACCTCATATTATTCATACTCATACTTTTTTTGTAACTTATTTTTTCTTCTAAATAAAATATTTACAGATTCTCGGTTTTTTATTAGTTTTTTGTCGTGAAAAAACTAACTATCGTTTTTTCCCCAGAAAAATACAACTTTTGGAGTAAAACTAGAATCTTCCTGACAAAGGGCACGTGTGTTTCTCGAAGCATAATACTATTGGTATTTGTAAGCAATTCTCTATTAAGTACATGTTTTTATAGGGCATTGGGGTGAAATGGTAAGGATTTTCCTGGTAGGAATGTCGGCCCCTCGTACTATTTCGTTATTGCTGATACGAAGGAATTAGAGGAATTTTATGGTGATTTAATTAAATATTTAATGGTTTCAGATGCGGATATTAAGCCACGGTCACAATTATTGTCACTGTGAAGAAATTTATATCTAAATCACTCTATTTTGAATTTGAAAGAAGAAAAGGTACAAAAACAGAAGGTAATTGTGTAAATACACAATTAAAATCAATCAAAAAACAGTAACAACGGTTTTTAAAATTCGTTGCGTTATTTATGTTATATATTATTACTAGCGGACCCGGCAGACGTTGTCCTGCATATGATATTTCAAGCGATTAGGGTATTAAAAAGTATGAAAGGAAAGATCAATAATATTATTATTATCCTTTATTTTGAAATAACATCAATTTTTCGAAAACATTTCGTTACAATCAATAATTGCACAAAAAACTTGTTAAGATGCGACGAATGTTTTACAATAACCGCTGAAACCTTCAAGTTTTGCATCAAATGCGGTTACAATTTGAGCCGAATAATATGAATTAGTAGGGATAAGGGCCAAAAAACGAGTGAAGCAACTACTTGTTAAAACGGAAATACATCTCAACAATGTCACCATCATCTTCTGAGGGAATAACATTTTCAGAGCTTAATTTAACTGCCGAAGAACTAAACGATTTGAATGAGGTAGAAAAAAGTCAGGAGCGCAACATCGGCAATATTTTGGTTCAGCCAGACTTGTCCGAGTCACCGAGGCCTCCCGCCACGTCGTCAAGTTCGGCGAGCCAAGTCAAGATATCATCAGCAAGCCGGGTTAGCCTGTGATGTTTGATTAATTACTATATGTGGCCAGAGTGATTAATATAGTCTAAAAAATAAATTAAATTGTATCAAATTTAAAAAAAAAATCGTTCAAATCGGTCCACCCGTTTAGTTGCAGTATAGATAAATAACCTAAATACCGACTACAGCGCCATCTGCCAAATTGTTTTTTTGTGAATGTAAATTTTCCAGGCCCCCACTTGAATGTATAAGCAAATATTTATTCAAATCTGTTCAGCCGTTTAGGATAAATAACCTAGACACCGACTGCAGCGCCATCTGCCGGGCTGATTTGTGAATCTAAACCATCCGGGGCGTCACCCAAACGCAAACAAAAAAAATCATTCAAATCAGTCCAGCCGTTTAGTTGCAGTAGGTATAGATAAATAACCTAGATACCGACTGAAGCGCCATCTGGGTTGATTTGTAAATGTATATTTTCCAGGCCCCCACTTGAATGTATAAACAAATATTTATTCAAATCTGTTCAGCCGTTTAGGATAAATAACCTAGACACCGACTGCTAAACCATCCAGGGGGCCACTCAAACGCATACAGAAAAAATCATTTAAATCGGTTAAGCCGTTTAGGAGGAGTTCAATTACATACACACGTACAGCAGAATTATATATATAAAGATTATAATACTGAACATTAATTAATTACTAACATTTTTTTAAATAGTCATTTTTATCAAATCCTTCATTCAATTTAAGTCGCATAGGTAATTTAGTATTGTTATTTATTGTTTTACAATAACTAACATAAAATTAATAACATAATTAAAACAAAATTAAATAAATAACATAATTAAAAGGAATTATGAATATCCTTCAAAATTATTAAAACGTTCGTAATCTGGGTGTAGGAACCCAATTCTCACACATATCGTAATCCAAGTTCATTGCTGATTGTATGATGGATGTAGAATGAATTCATTATGTCATTTATAAATTTATGCCAACAAGGTGGACCGATAACCTGGTGAAGGTCGCGGGAAACCGATGGATGCGGGCAGCACAAGACCGGTCATCGTGGAAAGCCCTGGGAGAGCTTTGTCCAGCAGTGGACATCTATAGGCTGATGAAGAAGAAGAAGAAATTTAGGTCTAGCATATTATTAGGTACTACAAGGAATTATCATCAATATTCTTCAAAATTATTAAAGTGTTAACATTGAAACCGACCTGCACCCAGATTGTGTTGTTACGCAATCTCAAGAGAAAAGAGAGAGAGAGAAGGTATGTTTCAAAGTTTTATTCTTTTCTGATCAGTTTGTTGTACAAAACGATAAGAGATGTAAACAAAACTAATCAGGTAAACCGGCATTTTCGTTTTATTACATTTATTCACAACATAAGTCAAATTTGAGGAAAATGATCACTAAAATTGTTATTGAAGACTTACCTCAAGATCTTATTGAAAACACAACATAAAGATTACTAACCAACACATCAATATTGAAAGCTACAGAACATCACGCAGCTTTGAATATCAAAGAACGAATTGCCCAAAATACGCGTCTTATCCCTTGGATTTTTCTTCCATTTACAATCTCCATTACAGCTCAGATCAAACAAAGATGGGAGAATTAAAGGAACATTGTGAAAACGGAATACGTATTACTTTTGTTAAAAGAAAAATATTATTCCAAGTTAAATTGAATCGACGGTTTCGTGGGGGAGAAAGTTTTTATTTCCGCGCCGCCATTTCAGGTGTGTTATTTGTTCTAATAATAAATCAATTAGTGGCATTATTTAAATTCTATAGCTTCCGCCTTTTAGTATTTTCTCAAGACCGGTTGTTCTTTTTTCTTCGTAATTTACTTTTTCCTAATTTAGATTACTCGGGTTGGTGTGGTATTTAATTTCAAGGTGCTATTGGTTGCATAGGGCGGTCAGTAAACGATCGGGTGTAATCTAGGACGGATGGAAAATTGCGTATCTGTCATTGATATAAGGCTCTATAGTCTATGATGAAGCGTACTGAGTTACATCACGCCTTGTATCTGCGAAAGGTTGAGCAGATACCCAATAGTATCTTAACCTATATTTCGCCAGTTAATGTAACGAGTGTAACCTATTGTAACCTATTGCCATCAATCAGGCTACAAATCTAGGTTCCGGGCTGTAAATGAGAAATTCTAGAAAGAAAAACACAATTAGGTACAGTTTGCTCGGCAGAGGCAGCTGAGTACCAATATTTTGCAAGAAGCGGATGCCTATCTAAACTACAATCCAGTCACAATAATACTATACCACTTTCTAAGGCTGGTTGTCAGTTTTTTGGGTTTCTGATGGCTCATTCCGACTTTTACAGTTCACGAATGACAGCCGGAACCTAAATGTATTTTGCAAGGTACAGACGAGAGCACATCAAGCTACTACAATCTGTTATATTTATTAATTAGATTTTCAACTTTATACATTAAGTATTAAGGGAGAAATGATGATGATGATTAAAAGCCCGTGATGTACCCCTGTAAAGAAAAGGCCTATCTCCTCTTCTTCCATATCTTTCTATTCAAAGCTTTACTACTTCTAGCTAGCTCTATTTGCTTCTCATTAATCATCAGGTTAAGACTGCCTTAGTGAGTAATGAAATTAGTCCTCCTATGTCCCCTTTTGATTTCTGTTTTTCTTTCGGGAGGAAATCTTCAAAAGGCATCCGACCACTCGGGAGGTAGGTCGGAAGTATTTTATCAGACTAATACCAACGAAGTGCTCACCTCCTGCCTCATCCCTCCCCCCTAATCTCCTAGGTTACTACAAACTCGAAAGCTCAAGGAGAGCTCACAGAGAGTTTAGTGGGGTGTGTACCCCACTAAACGCTCCGTGAGCTTACCTGGTTTGGTTAAATGTCACGTTTCATTATTAAATAAACCCACTACGTACTTAATCGAAACATAAAACGTACTTTATTTATTGCTAAATAAAACTAAAATCAGCCACAGAAGTCTATAAAATCAGTCTTAAAATCGATGTTATGGCTAAAACAATCACGTTTCCTTCTATTTGTTCTAAGCAACCATAAAACTACTGCAATTTCCGATTTTTAGTGGTAAGTAGATGAATGCTATTAACCGACCATATAATAGCTTATTACATAGTCATTTATAAAATTAAATAGTTTCTATCACCGACTTCGGTGGCGTGGAAGTCGTAAAGTACACACACACATGTGACCATTATTTTTGTCTATTTAATTGTGCAATAATCGCATTTTTCCCTTATCCAACACGCCGCATTGCATGGCACCGCCAGAGCCCACTATTGTATGATTTTGGCTGTGTTCTTTCTGTTTCTTTTTTTCGTTTTACTCGTATAATGATCGTAGTGTAACTCGCAGTTAATTAATCCTCAAGAATTCATCTATCCTAAGAAAAAACATATTTTTCGAATCTTTTTAGTACTGCCATGGACTAGCGTGTTAAAATAAATAAACTCTTTAGAATTATTATAACAGTATAGATTCTAATATGGCTGAGTTCTAAGTAAACCACCTTTTCAAGGTCAATGGTCTTTCTAGCTATTTTTTCCAATACACAGTTTCCAGAAAGCAGGTTCCATCAACCATCCGCCGTTAGAAAAACATAGCCCACTACCACTTACTCTGCAAACCATGTCGTTAACTTTGGTTTTTCTAAAAAAAAAGCTATAAAAGCCAAGTCAATTCAGTTGAAACGTTTATCAATAACTAAATCTATATTATATTGATCCTATATTTAAGGGCTAATACATTTATGATGAACACAATAAAGTCTGCGGCAAACGTAGAAAGAAAATGATTGATCGAAGTTTTATTTTATTTTAGAAATATTCATCATTCTGTCAGAATGTGATATGACCTAAGTTTAGTCTTTTATTCAGCAATCGATCATCTATTATTCGTCTAAGCTTTGTATGCCTAGGCTTGAGTCGAGCACTGCTATGTACTGTATTCCTATCTCTCGCGTCTAGCTCTGGTCCAGGCTATAGTACCGAACGAGAGTGCATAGGACTCTACCTCCTTCTATGAAGTAATAATGCTCGCAAAGGAGGCGGCGCGGAGCGCTCAAGTGTGAAGTAATCTTCAAATCTTCGCTTTAGAAATTGATAATTTATTTTACGTTTAAGGTATTAAATATAATATTAAAGAGACTTGAAAGTAAAATAAAAGCAGAACCAGTGACGCCAAATCTGAAGGCAATTATCGTGATTAAAATGTTTCCTGAAGGGTAACACAAACGTGAAAGTGGTAAATAGCTATAAAACGATGTTAATTAGTATAACAGCTCTAAACACCATGTAGGAGGAGTAATTACGAGGGTGTTTCAACTTTGTAATCGTGTGTAAAAAGAGGGTAAAGTTGTTGAAATAAATGCGGGCTAGCTTGTAGCTTCGCGGCCATCTTGGCGTGATGGTCAGTTTGAACAGAAACATTATTTCTGTTGAATTTTGCAGACAAGTGTGGAAAATTGGGAAAATAAATTTAAAGTTCGTATAGTGGAATTATAAAGTAACCAGTTAAAATGTATTTTCTGGCTTGTCTAGATATAGAGTAACCAAACTCGTCTAAAATACGTACGAAAAAAAACTAAACTTTTATTTCCACCCCATTTCAACGCCTTCAATTTTGTTAGAGCAAATCTATTTAAATATTTGATCGAAAGAAATAATTATAAAAATATACAATATCGTAAATCACCATTAACCTTTTTGTCGTCCCACTGCTGGGCACATGTCTCCTCTCATACAGAGAAGGATTGAACGTAATCACCACGCTTGCTCAATGCGGGTTGGCGATTTCAGACTGAAAGTCCAGGTTTCCTCAAGGTGTTTTCCTTCATCTTATAATCAGTCATTGGTGTCCAAGATATATTTAGAAATTACGTATAACTTAGATAAGTTACATTGGTACTTGCCTGACCTGGAATCGAACCCGCACACTCATACTTGAGAGGCTGGTGTTTTAACCACTAGGCCACCACGACTTTATATCGTAAATACGCAATTCCTATTCACAGTAGTAGTGTACCCAATATTACTTTTTCAGCTATTATTATAAGTTGAGCCGTTAGTTGAGAAGTAAATTATAGCCGCTTTGTACAGACTTGATTCCAAACTGAAAGATGTATGAAAATTAAGATGAGGTTCGCCCTCACTAAAACAATCCACCAAATGTTTCTGACTCCCAGAGATAAAATTGTTTTTGTTTGTAATGAATGCACTGTTACAGATCGAGTCAAAACAGTTTTGTGGTTCCACAAAATACTGATTTACTGTTGCTATTGTTTCTTTTAGGTAGGAAATCTCTTTATGTTAGGAAGTTATGATGAAAAACACCGCCTGTGCTAGGCTACTATCATACTAGTCGCACAGAGATATTGAAGACATTTATCGGATTTTGGCAAGTAACGTGACGGGTAACGAGTAGTTATTAACGTATGTAGTGTGCTGCCACGTTTGTTATGATTTTACTTTAAGAAACACACGAAACCGAAAATTTGGTACCAATTTTTGAGTATTTTATTTTGAGTTGAAACCCTTCCGATATCGTTTGATATCATCTAAAGATGCCATGCCCTTGGTATGTATATACCCTTTTTGTTACATGTTGTATAGTTTTTGTCTGTGTTTTTATTCTTTGACGTAGTTATAAGCGGCATCGTTTCGTTTCTAACTGAAAGTGCAGCCAAACTATTTATTCATTAGCTACAATATTGTCTATGTTATTTTAAAGAATTGAAACGATACTATGTAGTAAACATGCACAATATGTTTCGGAAGATAGGAACCTTTGTGAAAATACAATTCCTAGTTTTTGCTTTCTCGCTGAGTGTGTATCGATTTGTCCTTATAATAAGGTTTTTGGTAGAAGGACCAACTAATAGCGACAGTACAAAATGTCGACCATTAGTGAATCATTTATTGATATTAGGCTGAGAATCAGCACTTTTTGAACGTCAATATTACATAAACCAGTCCCACAAAACAGTCACCCTTCGCCACTTCCTAGTGCTTTCCCTGGGAAGAAGTGGCGGAACAAACTACTCAGCAGCACAGCTGTCTTTTCAATTAAAAAAATATGATTTTATACAAGACTACGCATGTAATAGTACATTACGATATTAGTGTGTAATGATGGTTATAGCATGCGAGGCGGAATTTCAGCCCGAGCCGAAGGCGAGGGTGTAATTGAGCCATTGATGCCATCACCTCCCGTCGACAACAGAGGTCGCTAGTTGCCTATATCAGCCACAATATATTATATCAGTCACAGTGATGATGGAATTGTGCCCCACGGTTTCGAAGGAATCAGTTTCGATCCTGTGGTAATATATGGATAAAACTTATCGTATATGTCAATCCTAGTTATAAACCATCCATGTGCCAAAATTTGCGAAATGGTTGCCAGTACACGAAACACAGAGACTCAATTCACGGGTGACTTCACATCCATCACCTGGATGATCTTCACCACACTTAAAACATCTAGGTTTCGATCTGCAGATGGTGCGGGTATGGCCAAAGCGGCAACAATTATAGCATTGGACCGTTGGATATGTGTATCTCTCCACCGGGAGAGCCGAGTAGAAGCAATAGACACGCTTAGGTAGTATTTGTCCATCAAATGTAACAACTACAGTCTGTGTGGGCTTCCACTCGGTCACACCGGCAGAAGACACCTTCCTGCTCATTCGTCTCGCCTTGATGACAGAGCCACCCCCCTCAGGAACCTGGATGTTTTTAATGATCTCATCTTCAGACCATTCGACTGGAATATCCCTCACAATACCCATTCTTGTGATGTTGTATTGTGGAATGGCAGCCATGTAATTGTGTTGGGATAAAATCTTATTGTTAAGGAAACTGCATCCTGATAAGACTTGAACTCGACTGACACACGATTTCTGCCTACACATTTGATCCCATCGAGACGTATGTTATTCACGTTAATTATCGTCAAAAACTTACCAAACTTGATAGGTTGTAGCACAGTGCCTGTATTTTGTTCGTCTTTTAGTGATACATTCATTATATAGGGAGGATTGTCTTGTGGTGTGTACGAATCTTAATTTTAATAATTGAAGAGACCGGGGGCAAACTAGCGGCCCTCTTACGACTATGGGTGTCCGTATTCATAACATTGTCGTTTGAGGTTATTTCTATGTCATTTGGAAGAGTGATTGTGAGTCCAGAAGGAAGATCAAATAGGTCAGGTGGGGGATCTTTACCAGGATCAGGGGGCTTTTTGGAGGCCATTTTTCATTACGCTAACCAAGATAACATAAAAAGTAAAACAATACAAAAGGACGATTACAACAACTAAAAACCAAACCTTACACCCAATACACAAACACAATGAACACTTTCGATAGAGTTTCACAACAAAAGAATCACTATAATCGAAAATATTTGTAGCACGGACAAAAGCACGTGTTAAGCCTTTCACCCCTACCGAACGAAAAACGATATCCACCTTGAAAAATAGACATACATTAAAGTACGATGGATGACATAATGCGTTCCTGACAACTGGTAGTTTCATTTAAACTCTGGAATTGTCACACTCACAGGTGTTAGGAATGCATTCTATCGACGGCCAGACTGTATCTAAAACTACGATATATTATCTCACAGGTCCAATTATAACAAAAGCTTTCCCCTTTTAACTTTACACTTCGTTACAATCACGTGCTTTGAGTTGGCTAAGACGGGTGCTTGAGCACGTGCGGTCACTCCCCAATGGCCCCTCTCTGTTAGAACTCTTGTATTGGTCGTTGTTAAACTTTATGCTGTGTTTGCTATTCATAGTTTAGCTTTTGTGACGTTTAAATGACCCTTGCAAAGAGGTCGGTTTTGTTTGAGGTTCTATTAGTCAGCGAAAGGTGTCGGCGGGCTACGAATTTAAGCGATTTTCGAGGTTACGCTATAAGGACTGCGATTATTGCGTGAAATAACCTCAAAAATCACTCAAATACGTTTCCAACTACAATATGCTGACTTGAACTGTCAAGTCAGGATGTTGTAGCTGGAAACGTATTTGACATTATCGAAAAGAGAAATATTATAAAACAACAATTCATCAGGACCGGAGACAAATTAGGCACAGAACCAGCGATTTAAGGGGCCTTCCGAGTCACGGTGGTATGACACCGCTAATATCCAAACTCTGTATTATTACTGAGATAAACTTAATGGGAAAAGTCAATAACATCTTGACCGACCGTGAATTATATCCAGTATCTCGCTTAGCAGTAGTGCTGGCATCATGAGCCCAATTTGCGCAATGCTATTTTGAAAACCAAAATATAATCTAGTTACTGCGGACATAATTTGTCGAACAGGGGGATTTCTGGCTCATTCAAATCCAGAGCAAGTGCGATTCCTCTGATCAGAGCATAATACTCACAGTACATATGTGTATAGTATACTCACAGTGACTGAGCATTACCCGAATGTCCATAGTTCGGAGTCCGGTGTCCATTTCCCATTATCCCATACCTTTGTATAATGTGATCGAAGATCATCATCATCCCAGCGTTAATCCCAGTCGCATCCGAAGCCTTTTCAGCTTTGCCGTCTGACCTCCTCAACCCGAAGGCGACATCGAAGCATTGCAGTTGGACCAATTGTTGGACTTTTGAGGGCTCCAACAATCCGTAACGACTGCCACTAGATGTTCGTATGGCAACCGGGACCAACGGCTTAACGTGCTTTTTCAAGGCACGACTAGACCAGTGCAAATATTCATATTCATGCATACAAATACTTGCACTGTGCGGGGATCGAACCCGCGTCACCTTGCGCAGCGGCCGCGTCCGCTACCGCTACGCCACGGAGGCTGTCCATGTATAATGTGATCGAAGATGGCTGCAATATACCCATGTAGTACACACAGTAGGTAGGCATTTGCCACTTTGGGGTTTACAGGAATGAGTTAGTATTTTTGATGTTTTTTGATCAAGTTTTCATCTGAAAACATGGTTACCCTGCGGTTTGAAAACGTAATAGACTTTACACACACTAGTAGTATAATACCCGTCTGATCGGAGGTACTCTACTCCCTTTTCTATGGAGCATGACTGAACATTACACCGTGCGTGTTCCTCACTTCTCTATACCATCAGCGAGTTTAAAAATAAGTAATCTTCCCAAATCTTTATCTTCTTTTATAACTTCTTATATTTAATGTGCATTCTATTTGTGTAAAATAATCAATTTTTCCCCCTTACTTTTTCTATAAAGTAATTTATTTTTTGTGGAAATATGTTTGTGTGTACCAATGAATAAATCCCGGAACCATTGAAGAAATATGGCGGAACACGCAGCAGAACGAGTAACTGGGATACACAATGTTGTCATATGACGGAACAATCGTGACCGAGTTTATGGTCGCACGACATTGGCTCGCTCCGTTCACGTCACTTTTGGGATTTGGAAAAAAATGTTTGCAGTCTCGTGTGTTATGAAGTCGGTTATATTTCGCGTCTGAAAATGGCAATATAGGTTGATATATGTTGGCGAAGTTGGATAGGTAGTCATGGATTTATTTTTTGCACGGATATTGGCTGTATTTTTTATTTACTTTTATGAGATAAAACCAGCAGGTATGGTGGAAGAGATTTCTTTAGAAATGAATAGAATTTTTTTTGCGTATATTCTATGCTTAAATTTGTGGGTACTTATTCATATAAAGTATTATTCATATACCTAACTAAATAAAAAGATAAAACTTCCATATCATGATTCACTAAGTTCACGCGTTAGACATTCGTTTCATAATAGACACCAACCCTCTGTATGATCAATATTTTTATCGATACAATGTTTGCTCTACGCTTTATAGAAATCTCTTTATTCAGCAACGGATAAATATTGGTAAGTAAAAATACAAAAAAATACAATTGTCAAAATACATCAATTAATTATTCTCCTACAACACAGAATAAAGTCTTAAATGTACCTTTCTATTATAAACTTATTTGAATTGTAAAAAAGTGTGAAATAAGTACCTACATTTAAAAAAGGAAAAATGAGAATTGCCCTGGTAAAACACAGTTTTCAGGTTACGCATATATGCGTTGAAGTACAGTCTCGCTGCAATATCTTTTTAATTAAATTACTTTATGTGAAAGTTTTAACCATGAAAAATTAAATGGCTAAATTTTGCATCTCAGCGCTTGTCCGTGCTGTCACTACGTTTCCGCTTAGCATACTTTCTGACGTTTTCTCTTTTTGCTAGGCTCTTTATGCCATCAAATACAATTTCATATTTTCAAATTTCTCTGGTAGTATTTCGTCGTTCATTATGTTGATAGTTCTAAGACGACTCTAGGTAGTGGCATCAAAATAAAGAACGTGTACAAAAAATACTTTTCAACTTTTTGCACTAATAATGTAATTTGAAATTAATACCTGAAGAAGTTATGTTTTGACGATTATTACCCAATTCACTAATAAACACTACAAAATGCACGGGTCAAGAGAAATTCATTTGCTTTGATCGGTTAGTCTTTCAATCAACTATTAATCATTCTAAAATCATTCATACAACTCTCGATCTACACTTGCTAGTAAAGGCACCCGAATTGGCCGTTTCGAACACGGGAGGAGTATGTGCGATGCAGTAGCAGATTACATTTTAATTATAATAAAGCCTGACACTGACCTGATAATAGCAAAATAAACTTAAAAATATTTAAATTTCGAGGGTTATCTTACCGCATTCCCAGGCCAGAAAATCAACCTATTAACAAAAAATACTGCAAACTTAATCGATAATGTTTCAAAACACGAAAACTATTCCATTACAAAGAATCACGAAACTTGTCGTTTCTGAAAACAACATCAATAACCAGCCTATGTAATTTGATACACCTCCTAACTCCAATAAATTCTTCAAGGTCCTGGCTATCAATGTACCATTATGGATTCAGAGCCGAAACATCAATCAAATCACTTCTAATGGCGGCTCGCAACGGGTGTCATGGTGTCACGTGACGTATGGAAATGTGAGATGGAGGTGGAACGACTAATCTATCGATTAACGAAGTTAGTATAGCTATTGCGAGAATCGGAAATCGTGATTCGATTAGTAACGCCAATATTGCTTACTCATTTGTTCAGTCAGGAAAACAGGTTGAATATGCAGAATTTCATCATTTGGAAGTGTTTCATCTTTAACTATATGCTACCTATATAGATATTATTGGTATGGTTCATCGACTCGATACGCGATAATTGTTTCTTGTATTATTGATGCTATTACTAGACAAGTTCACTGTTCAATCATCAAACCATATCAATACATGGTCCTGAGTAAGATTATTCTGGATTTCGTTTTAGTCATTCTTCTCAGAGTTTTCGGATAGGAAAGACGGAACTCGTTTAGTATAAAACATTTATTATTAATGAGTTAAAGTCTTTAAACTCTTATGGTTCTAAAACTCTTTAAATTATTATGGCTAGTCATAAAACTTGTATAGCCCTTGCACAGTGGTCCATTGGAAGAATTAAGTGCGGAATGCATACCCGTAATACAACGCCAGATATTTTTTATGGGAGGAATGTTTTTTCATTTTTAGCAGTTCTTTAACACAAAATTGGTTAGACTCACGGACGAGAGACAAAATATTTATTAAGACGAAAGTTTTGTAAAACTGCCATCTAAATAAAATTCAAGTCCCTTTCGTTTAATGTTATAAATTAGTGCTTGACCTCGATCCTGCTTGATAAGCAGTGAAGTACTAGTTTTTTTTTTTTTTTTTTTTTATTTAAAGCTCAGCCACATCACATACATTAAACTTATGCTAGAGTAATCTTAATCTACGGTGTACATAGCGTTGATTTAAATATTTTGCTGCCTCGAAAAATATATTACGCTACAGTAAGACTAATACAAACAAGACAGACTATAGAGAATCAAACAGTGAAAAAAAAATATAAAACACAAATAATTAAATTAAAAATAATAATGTATAAAACAAACTATATATAAAAAAAATTAAAACTAAGTTGGCAAGGATAGTGTGATTTTTTTTTTTAATATTGCTAGCTTGTCGCTGAATAAATCAAGGTCGGGTGTGTTTATTACAGCATTATTGTATTCGTTAATAATTCGTATAACTGGGGATTGTAAACCGAGATTAGTTTTCACAAAAGGTGTATCAAATACTTTTATATTTTTTTTTAGCCCTAGGGTAAATTGTTGGAACTGATATAGAGAAACTTTGCAAAAGGTAACTACATTGTATTGGCAACCTGTTCATTCTAGCCTTGAAGATACTTAAACTGTAATGAGACGAGAGGACCGCCAAGTAAATTGTTCCAGCACCCTAATTGTGTAACACACTATTGCTATCAGTTGGAATCATTTTGAAGCTTATTGCTCTTCCATTGCTCCCTATATTCGGTATTCTGTCTGCTGAACAACGTAAATAACGCAATGAATATTGTTGAACTGTCAAAATCAAATCCATTGCTACTGATAATGTGTTACGCATTTAACCTGCAGGCTTCCGATGTATGTGGTATAAAATACGAGGCAAAACGTTTCGTCCGAATCATAAGGGCATCAAAACCGCAAGGGTGGAATACTCGCCATACAACGGGTCATCCAATGATGGAATAGTGATGGGGTAATTAAGTCATATAATTCCCGCTCATACTCTGCAAAATGCATCCTATAGAATTCCAAAGAAGCAGAAGAAGAACAGGAAGCCAGCTGTTCTACGGTCCAGGCTTTGTAGATTGTCTCCTACATAAATAAAAATGTCTTAATTTAAGAATCAGCCCTTACATAAATATAATAATTGGATGTAGTTATGCAAAATGGATCCAACCCACAAAAACCGGTTTTTGAGTTACTGTCATAAATGTCTAAAATCTACACAACAACTTTAGTAGATGCAAAAAATATCAAAGCCGCAAAAAATACAGAAAAAAACCCATTATTTAAAAGGAAATTTAAATCTACTGTAATGTTATTTTAATATATAAATTTTACTTCAAACACTATTTTCTCAAAAGCAAGTTTGCTGGCTGGATCTTTTTTGCATAACTACGTCCAATTTATCATTATTATTTCAATTTCTGATTTTGTGTAAGGCGTACGAATTGAAATAATCATAGTTTGTTATTATAACAATAAAATCCCTTACTATACACTAAATGAGCTTTCCCGAATATTTGATTCATCAGAAACTTCGCTAATATTCATCCCGCCAAGTATTAAGTTCGTCGCAACGCATTTAGTAATAAGATTGTAACTGGGTCAACAAGGTTGCCAAGTTAAAGTAAGTTACATTGAATTAATTAATTTCATATTCAAGTTTTCGTTAATTTTATTCATAAAAGTTTGGACCCGATTTTGAAAAGAAATATAATACAATTATTACACAAAAACCTCATTAGATGCCTGAGATATTTCGATTTATATAAAATAATGCATTATATCGTAAGTCGTTTACGTTATGAGTGCGAATATTTTTTTACCTGTAATTAATTTAATTTTCTATAGAATTATTGGTTGTTAAACATTATCGTAGGTTCGAACTCCATCAGGCGCTTTACTCTGTGTAGATTATATCATAATTACTGCTCTCAATACGCCGAAGGAAAACATCGTGAGAAAACCGACATATCCTAGAGAAAACTTTGAAGACATGTGACATCTACCAATACGCCAGTTCGTATTGGTAAAGTCGAATTCGGGCCTCACTTCCGGCGGCTGGCGCCCAAGCTGATGGGTGCAGCAGGCGCACTATCAACGTTGCTTCCCAACATGGGGGGCCCGAGCGCCGCCTGTAGGCGGTTGTACGTGGGAATCGTACGGTCCATGGCCCTGTATGGGGCCCCTGTGTGGGCGATGGACCTGACGGTCGGACGGGAACACTCGCCATTCTGCGTAAACCGCAGAGGGCGATGGCCGTCAGGGTCGTCCGCGGGTATCGCACGATTTCCTACGAGGCGGCTTGCGTCCTGGCCGGATCCCCGCCCTGGGACCTAGAGGCGAAAGTACTCGCGTCATTGTACCGATGGCGCGAGGAAGACCAGACACGGGGCTCCAGTCCGGTGTAGCAGCAGATCAAGCTGCGCCGAGAGGAGCTCCTTCAGGTCTTGGTGGCGGACTGGCGGCAGAGGCTTATGCGCCCTACCGTCGAGGCGATCCGGCCGGTACTCGACGACTAGCTCGGGAGGAGGCGCGGCTCCCTGTCATTCAGGGTGACGCAGGTACTGTCGGGGCACGGCTGCTTCGGCAAGTACCTGCGACGCATAGACAGGGAGCCGGACGCTCGTTGCCACCACTGCGTCCAATGCGGGGAGGACACGGCGCAGCACACGCTCTCCGAGTGTGTAGCTTGGGAGGAGCAGCGCCATGTCCTCTGTCAGTCTCTGTCGTCAGTAGTGCGGAGGATGGTCGGTAGCGCAGAGTAGTGGGACGCGGTGGTGTCCTTCTGCGAGGATGTGATGTCGCGGAAGGAAGCTGCGGAACGGGAGAGGGAGATCTCAACTCCCTTCCCAGGCCGCAGAAGACGCACCGGGCGCCGAGGAAGGACGGGTAACGCCCTCTTCCAGCCCCCATGAATGGATCCAGGGGCGAGGGATATGGGGAAGTCCACGCCGCCTTATTCATTGGACCCCGAGGCGGAGGCACGCGCATGTGTCGGCGTGCGCCTCAGACTCACCTCACTATACCGTGCAGGAGGCGAGGCCCGGACAGACCGGGCCGGAACGACAGTGTGGGGCCGCGGCAGAATCAAGGACTCCCGCGGCTCCGTGCGCACGTGACCGGAGAGACACCGGGGTGGTTTTTAGTCAGTAGGAGTCTGACAGACCCCGTCGCCCACCCCAGGGCGGCGGACATACATTGAGGATTATCCACATCGGAACAAAAAAAAAAGTATCCCACAACACAAGTCTCGAGCTTACTTTGGGGCTAGCTCAATCTGCGTGATTTGTCCGTATATATTTATTTATTTAAAGGCTGATTATGTATGATTATGTATACATCAATTTATTTTAATGTGTATTATTGTTGAACTAATGAATATTGGATGAAGAATACTAGATAGATAATGAAGATTTAGTTACCAGCTTTGAGATTTCTAGTCTTTTATTGATATGATTTTCTCTCAGACCTCCTTCACATTCAAGAGATTTCGAGAACCTTGTAATACAATATAAATTCACAAACTTATTTGTCAGCAACAAAACGGAATGATCCAATTACATTTGAAGGAAAATAATCCTTTAAATGTCTAACAAACAACTTATAAATTTTGGAATGAAATTTTTCGGAACATCGCCAAGCGGATAATTGACTCTTCATTCCCTGTGGTCACCCACAGGGCTGGTCTGTTATTATTTATTTTATTTTATAAGTTAAAAACTATCAAATAATACATTCCGAAAGGTAAAATTAACAGTGTATCAATTACTTAGAGGTAAAAAATGAATCATAGACTTAAGCTAACTTACTTAAATAAGCTTTAATATTAATAAAATCCTAATATTGGAATGAAATTCCGAATAAAAATTAAAAAAAAAGCAAAAATAATAACTCATAAAGCAAAATATTATAATGTGGTTTGCTACTAGACTTTTGGGGACTTATTCCATTGAAAGCGATGTGGACGAATTTTTTGATACCCAATGAGCCTTTCTATTATTAATGTTTTTTTTTACTTGTCTAAATACGTTTATAAAGATATTTTAGTGTTAGCTAGTTTATTGGAAATGTAAAATACTGATCTAATTTGAATAAATAAATGCGTATTTTTATATACTTATAAATTCCATTCGAAATGTAACTCTTAACAATAATTCTTCTACCATTTTCAATTGTGAACCAAACAAATGCTGCTCTTTTGAGCAGTCAACAAGGGTCATTATTCTGCAATTCGCACAAGACGTCGTTACGGTAAAGAGCCAGCACAATTTTTAAACTCGGTAATTCATGCACCATTTTCAGCATAACTATGCGAAATGTTTTCTAGATTAGATCGGACTGAGAGTTTTTATGAGGAAGAAAAGGTTTTTATTCTTGGTTTTAAGCTGTGAGATTTTTAATTTTAATGGAGAAAGTAATCTATGTATACCTACTGCCTTGATTTTGATAATTAACATTAGTTCATTTTTGGACTACAATTTTGTTAACATGGATAAGCTATAAAGCTACAATTACTAGATAATAATCAGTTACCTCAACTTAGGTTTTCATTGCATCTGTAACACAGAACGCTACTTTCTTTATTTTTATTGTAAACCATATTATGATACTCTTTGAAGGTGCGAAGACAATCATCATCATCAACCTTTTTATCGTCCCACTGCTGGGTACAGGTCTCCTCTCATACAGAGAAGGATTGAGCGTAATCACCACGCTTGCTCAATGCGGGTTGGCGATTTCAGACTTAAAGTCCAGGTTTCCTCAAGATGTTTTCCTTCACCTTCAGTCATTGGTGTCCAAGATACACTTAGAAAGTACATATAACTTTAGAAAAGTTAAAAAAGTTTAAAAGAAGACAATACTTCGTTAAATTTTATGGAAAAATGGCGGTTATACAAAAATGCCAAAGTAATTTAACGTAACCAGCACATAAATAATATGTATGATTTCAACATGAATGATGTAATCAAATATTTGTAACAATAGCTTGAAAATTTAAAAGAGTGTCCATGGAGTTTCTTGCCCGTTCTTCTCCATAGGTACCTACTCTTTGGAATGGGCGACTAGCTTCATCTTACTGACTGACCGATCTTCTGACAATTCAAAAGTGTCTGTAACTGGTTTATTTGAAATAAATGCTTTGATTTTGATTTTGTATAAGCTACGTTCAAGATTTATCATGCGTCATCATTGACACTCTCAAACGCGCCTCAGATGTGGCTATCGTGTTGACCTTTTTTTGGTAAAATTGACTTTTAGTTAAAGATCACTTTTCTAGTTTGTTTATTAATCATTTCCGAAGAAACGAAAGCCTGTGTGAAAAGTACATTATCAAATAATAATGTAACATTCTCTTGAGCAAGAATATGTTTGGCTCTCATTATGATTTACTAGCGGCCGCCAGCGACTTCGTTCGAGTAGAGTTAGTTATGCTCCACTCCTATTTGTCGCAACGTGATGTTATATAGAAAAAATCAAGTCGAACGAGTAGTTCCTGAGATTAGCGCGTTCATACAAACAAACTCTTCAGTTTTATATATTCGTATATATATAGATTAGCGCGTTCAAATAAACAAACAAACTCTTCAGTTTTATATCTTTATATATATAATTCTGCTGTACGTGTGTATGTCATTGAACTCCTCCTAAACGACTTGACCGATTTTAATGAATTTTTCTGTATGCGTTTGAGTGGCGACCTGGATTGTTTAGATTCACAAATCAGCCCGGCAAATGGCGCTGATCGCTTGATGAAGCATGTGATCTCGGAAACGGCCCTAACGATTTCGCTGAAATTTAATATGTGGGGGTTTTCAGGGACGAGAAATCGATCTAGCTCAGTCTTATGTCTGGGGAAGCGCAAGTTTTCGAGTTTTCTCTTTCTCAATATTTCACGTATAATATGGGCGCTAATTTCGCGCGGCTTGACATAGCGACTGTGGCGTAGTCGAGAGTGGTATGGTCTACTCGCGATGGCTGGTGTTCCTCGGTTCAAACCCGGCCAAGTTTTGTTTTTGTTTTTAGACAAGTTTATAGTTTTTTTTTTAATTTTTGTAGTTACTTAAAAAGAAAATTGTACATAAGAACTAAAAGGGGAAATTTTTTTTTTTTTTTTATTATTTATCTAAAATTGTAGAAGCTCTAGGGGTAGAGAGAGGTATGATATTTTTGTTACAAATGTACATGACAATGCTTACCATGGGTATATTCCTAAATCTGCTGTACGTGTGTACGTCACTGAATTCCTCCTAAAGGGCTGCTCCGATTTGAATGAAGTCTATGTATATAAATGATAGTCGTGTTAGTTATTCTATTTATAACTCAAGAACCGCTTAACCAGAATGGCTCAAAATTGTTAGGGAGGTAGATAAGAACTGGGAGAAGGACATATCACATAGGATACTTTTATTCCGTTCCCGTTGTTCCCGCCGTTCCCGTGTGACGTGACATGAGAAATGGTATAACAAAACGCAACTGACATGGAATAACAAAACAACTCAGTCAAAATATAAGTTAGCGGTTCATTTGTTAAAAATGGTACAAACACACTGCTGCACTACTCAACATATTAAAAAAGAGTCTTACCGGTTTAATGTTGATGCATTCATTTAAAGCAAGGAATATAAATACTCTCTGCCGGTTCAGTTTTTTTAATAAAAGCCCCAAAGCAAACTTCAACTTCAAAATATCTAATATTGTATTGCTGTGCCATTTACCACTTCACTACATACTATAAAACAAAGTTACTTTCTCTTTCCCTATGTCCCTTTGTATGATTAAATCTTTAAAACTGCGAAACAGATTTTGATGAGGTTTCTTTTAATAGATAGAGTAATTAAAAAGAAACGTTTATATATATAATAACATCCATTAAATTGTGGAGAAACACTATCCCTCGCCCACATGTGTCGCAGTACAGCCGACAGAGCTCCGGCGAGATCTCTGGCGACATGAAAAGTGTGATTGTCGCAATCCAGCACTGAGCACGCCACAATAGCGGCGGTAAGTCCTCTCTTTGAGGAGTAGCTAGAGAGGCGCCACGTCCTCACCTTCTGACTGACGTAGGTCCTCACCGGACACGGCTGTTTCGGGAGGTTCCTGTTCCGTATAAGGCGGGAGAAAACGCCAGGGTGACCAGTGTGTGCATCGCCCTGAGGACACGGTGGAGTATATGGTTGAGGTCTGCCCGGCTTGGGTAGATCACAGCCGTGTCCTCGTGGCGGCCAGCGGCGGCGATCCCTCGCGTCCGACCCTGGTCCGGGCCATAGTCCGGAGCAAGAGTGCATGGCAAGCTTTCACCTCCTTCTGTGAAGCAGTGATGCTGGCCAAGGAGGAGGCGGAGCGCGTGAGGTAGCGGAAATCCCACTACCCTCACGCGTCAAATCGCCGCAGGAAGCGCCCTGGTCGGGAGGCAACATTGGACTCCCGACCACCGTAGGCCCGGGCTTGCGAGCGGCGAGAGATAGGCAGCTAGCCTCCTGGTAAGAACCTGGCCCGGGTTGACGGCGCGTTGTGATTCACACGCGCCTCAAAGGGATGTCAGCACGCCTTGACGGGGTCCACGAGGACCGGTCCACAGGGTTACGGGTTGGTAAAAAAAGGAACCATGGCACTGGCCGTTGCACAGGCAAGTGAAGGAACACGGGTAGGTTTTAGTCAATAAAAGTCTGACACGCCCTTCCGCTCCGCCCAGAGCGGGAGAGGTCATTTAATGATTTCCCATCCAACACAAAAAAAAAGAACTGAAGAAGAGCAAGAAATTGCATTTGAAGAGCGCAGCCTTAGTATGGCTCGACTTCGTGCTTGGTTGGCAATGCGAAATCGTCGAGCAAACCTTAGAGATCAAGCGCTAGCGCTAAATACGCATATATAGCGCAATGGCGTTTGCATTGGGCCAATGAATGTTGTTTGCGAGTATTGTAGCTATTAAAGATTTCCGGAGAACCGCCAGGATTGTGCTCCCAAATAAAGAATCATTGAATAATAATATTCATTTATTTAAAATTATCCTAATTTAAAAAGTAGTCATGTGTCTTTAAGGCGGAACGAAGTTCGCCGGGTCAGCTAGTATTAGTATAGATTTACATAAGATAAACGTAAAAACTGAATGGTCAGACACTTGAACTCAATATTTATGTAGAAAGGGGTATAAGCGTAGAATACAAAAAAACATTACGTATGAGAATACGCTAAGACAAACAAACTTGAACTGAAGGAGGACTTCTTAACGTTATCAAATAAGTTTGTGTTACCATTTTGAGTACCATTTACTGCCCACGTTTGTAGAAAACGTTTCATTTAATTCTGTGCTATATGTGCGTAGTGGAAGAGATGCTATTTGACCTTCTTGGAACTTAACGTCTTGTGACCTTTGTCATTTAATTCTTGTTTGTGTTCATATGTCTCTTGCTCTGCTAGGCATATACAACTCGCGCAAATTAACTGTGCAACTCAATCTGTGACGTCTTTCGGACGGTACCGTTTGTAAAAGATAAGAATTATGTTAAAAAAATATATACAACTTTTTTATGTTATTTAAAGGTCGTTTTGGTTATAAAGCGTCATAATACTAGATCATTTTACTCATGATGTTTTGCAATTAAATTGATACATATGGGCTGAAATATAAAATGTTCGTGCAACCAATAGGCTTCACTGATGCATCGAAAATGTAAAAAAAAACACAAACTTAATAAAAAAATAAAACTTAACAAAGCATAAACTCCACAGAAACAGTAATAACCATAGGTTGGAATAGGTAGAGTGAATTGGGGTCATTGACCGGAATCGTATATATTAATATGGACCTTCTTCTGGATATACGGAATTGGATGAAATTATTAAAAAAAATATGTATAAATTATAGTAAGTCTCAATACCGTTTGATTTGGCCACACCCTTCATTCTAATGTTAGTCAAAATTTTATTTTTAGTCTCTAGGCTAAAAATAAAATATTGAAATGATGATAATGCTTCGATCGGAATTTGATTGTTTTTATTTTTCAACAATTAAATAATAAATTAGTTTTGTTTTCTTACCTTCCTTTAAATGAAATGAGTAGTAATAATGTCACTACCAACATTAACAATTTGTACTTGGATCCGGAATTATATTCCGGGAAAATGTCTTATCCACGTTATTCTTTCTGTAAACATTTATGATACAAGTACCAAAAATCACTCTACCTATTCCGACCTATGGATTACCATAGGTCGGAATAGGTAGACTGATTTTTATTTGTTATTAAACAATAGGGGATTTAGACTGTATTTAGACAATAGGGTATTAGACTAAAAAAAAACTAATTAGTCCGTCAGTCAGATTTCCATAAAATACTAGACACGTATATTTTGTTTTATCAAATCAATAAAAATTGACAAATATAAAAGGCATCAAAGATCAGGAGGGGTGGCTGGTGACGTCACTGGCCACTAAAAAGTGTAGCGTGCAGTGACGTCTCACGAGTTTTCAACGCGCTGTGTCGTCTTAATTTTTTGTTTATATGAAAAAAGAAAAAATACGTATCCAGTATTTTTTGGAAATCTGACTGACGTACTAATTAGTGTTTTTAGTCAAATACCCTATTGCAAAAAAGATGCTAACGCTACTCATCGCTTACGGCTTATCCGGGGTACCGCGCGGGGAAGCGGGAAAGGGTTCGCATTCCAGCGAGGAGCACAGTTAACTCACGCGAGTTATAGTTAACAGACGACGGGTTCATTTGGTCATTTATTAATGTTGCCACTTTTGAAATACATTCCTAGCTTATCACCTAAAATTCATCACATTCTATGACAATATTCGCATCGCTTTCTATCACGATATTTGAAGTGAAAATTTATTTAGGTGCAATTTAATTTTTTTCTGAACCGTCATCATCATCTCAGCCCTAATTCCAGTCGCATCCGAAGCTTTTTCAGCTTTGGAATCCGGGTCCACTTTACCAGTCTAAGGTCCGTATTCCAGAAGGATTGATTAAGCATTGATCTCTGCTTAAGCATTACTTAAAACTAGTTTCAAAAAATCAAATGGCTTGAAACGAGACTTAAATGGAGTTTGAGTTTTGAGTGACGTTCTGTAATACGGACCTACCTGCTGGTTTTGGCTGAACTTCGATATTTTCCGTGAAGCGACTGCCGTCTCACCTCCACACCCCGTAAGCGATATCGAAGCATTGCAGTTAGATCAATTGTTGAACTTTTTTTTTTATACGTATAAATCACACAGATTGAGCTAGCCCCAAAGTAAGTTCGAGACTTGTGTTATGGGATACTAACTCAACGATACTATATTTATAATAGATAAATATATAGATAAACA
The DNA here is from genome assembly GCA_017933935.1 of Sesamia nonagrioides. Taxonomy (NCBI): domain Eukaryota; kingdom Metazoa; phylum Arthropoda; class Insecta; order Lepidoptera; family Noctuidae; genus Sesamia; species Sesamia nonagrioides. The sequence continues at coordinate 89,171 of JADWQK010001561.1, read as the reverse complement.
TCCAAGACCCAGGCCAATCAGGAAAAGATCGTTTCCCATCATGACCTGGCTGGGGATCGAACACGGGGCCTCCACGTCGCAGGCAGGCGTGTTGAGCGCTGCGCCACGGAGGACGACTAATCTTTTCGAGGGGTCCAACAATCAGTAACGACTACCATTAGATATTCGTATGGCAACCGGGATCAACGGCTTAGCGTGCTTTCCGAGGTACGACCAGACCAATGCAAATATTCATATTCATGCATACAAATATTTGCACTGCGCGGGGACATAAAACGCGCCTCCTTGCGCAGTGGTTGCATTTGCTATCGCTACGCCACGGAGGCTGCGTTGTTTCTGAACAATAATGGAAACTAACGGCTGGTTTCCACCCTTAAGTTGTTAACACCACTACAATCCGAACGAAGCGCTTCGCCTCCTCCTTTATACCGCGTACATCGAGGGACTGGAACAATTTGCCCGCGGCGGTGTTTCCGTCGGACTACAATTTGAGTGTCTTCAAGGCTAGAGTGAATAGGCTCTTAATAAACTAGTGCGCTTTACCATCAACGATTGCGTCACTGCTTACCATCAGGCAGGATTGCGGTCAAGCGCTGGTTTATAATTTGTAAAAAAAAAAAAAAAAAAACTAAACCTTCACACTCAGCGGGGTAATTGCGTAACGATTACCTTTCATTCGTAATCTGAATAAGGCAATGAAGTTTGTTGAACTACTAAACGGCCATTGAAATGCCATTCTGCTTCCTACTGATATTAAATTTTGTACAGCTATCACGCTGCTGTTAGTTGAATTACATTGTAGTCGGCTCCATTTGCTCGGCGACGTTTAATCGCGCAACCAAGTATACGCGATTAAACGTCACCAAGGCGTAAGTTTTATCGCGAAATTTAGGCACACGCCCTCGTTTTTTTAAACCAATTCAAAAAATGAAGAACGTTTACAATTTGGTTGATTTCTTTTATGTTTGTGTAACTCTCATCTACCAAACAAAAACTTAGTTCTATTAGTGACTTAGCTGGTTATGAAAGTCGGAAACATTTGAAATTAACGACTTTATTTTCCTCCTTTGTATTCTACCCATTCTGAATTTTTATATGAAAACTTTAACCGTCTATTGTTAGTTTCATACTTAAAGTTTGTTTTCTCGTTAGCTAAGTGTCTTTAAAGGCGGCTTATTTGTACTTTGTAAGACGGTTGGCTATGTAAACGACATAATTATGCCTATTAAATTTTCTAGTACCGACAGATACTTAGGACTTCTGCCTTTTTCAAGTAATTCAGTTATTTTGTAGGAGTAGCTAGTGGTCAAATGTTTTTAGACTTAAATGCTTTAATTTCTCTGGGATAAAAAACAAACATTTAGAAATTAAAGATTTTTTTTTAGACATTAAAGAGACGCTATAAAGATTTAAGAAATACATTTAGCTACTTGGATTTATTAACATATTGTAATATCAGTAAAAAATAATACCTATCTATAAACAAAAAATATACCAAAATGGTTTTCACACAAAATGTTATAAAACAACTCTAATACGTGGATCAATTTTATTACTAGAGAAAGTAAACACTCTTTTAATATAAATAAAGTCTTGATCATTATAAAGAAAGGCTCTGCGTATGAATTCCCTCAGGTTTTGGGAATTGTAATTATGGTTACCCTGTGAACAATTCACTCCACATAGAATCTGCACTTGCGTCTAAGTCGCGTGTTTTATATTAGTTCCCAATTACTTTGTGTATTACGGGACGAAACTGGCGAAATTTTGATGACTCCAGATATGACTGGTCCACACCAACTCAAGATAGAGAGCAATGTAATAGACAAGAGAAGATTTTTGCCTTACAGTGCCCAGTGTTCAGTGCCCAGAACCCTCTCTTTAACGACTCCCGTCAGAATCCCCAGAAAAAAGAATGGATTCGAATAATAAGTAGGTAAATAAGAATCGTAGCAGATAGTGTACTGTAGTTTCTGCCTACCCTTTAGAAGGTGGCGTGAATTTATTCATGTGTATATGAATGATTTCATAACAAGAATACAAAATTTTTCACTCCATTTCCGCAAAGCAATCACCTACCTATCTTCAGGCCCCAACCAACAAAGGGTTAAAAAAGTGTTTCGTTAGTTTATTCAGACACTACTCCGACTACAGCATCTAAATATAATAAATCCGTTTCTTGACGACAAAAGGACCTTCCTGAGCACTCCATTCAAGTTGACAGGTGAATTCATAACTGATTCCCTTCTATTGTGTAAAGATTTCTTCGCATAAACGAATCTATGCAGGCTATAAAAAATATAAAAAAAAAAAATCGTCCAAATGTAGGGGTGTTGGATCGGGCGTTATTGGGACTTCTTCTTCTTGGTTTATCGACGACAATCTAAATGGAGGTGACCCAGAATTCCGCTATGTGTGTGGGTAGCTTCATCACTTATACCTGTAATAATCAACAATTTAGAACTGAAGATGGATTACATTTGATACTTGAGATATTTCTAATAAATATTATTTTTAAGTTTGATTTATTACTAGTGAAATCCCCACTGACGGCGCCCATTCACGAACTTGTCGCATGGACCAATTAACATAGGTACCTACATAACTAATGAAATGCAGGTACATTTTCTATTAAATAAATTTTATAGAATATTACAGAGACGCTACTATTAATAAGAAAGCAATGGTGGTTTCTTATTGATTGTTTAAACCTGATCTTCTGATATTTCTCAAGTCCATTTGTTTTCTTACTAATTTGAAAATGAAGTCAATTTACGTTAAGATCATAAAAAAATACATTGAAACAATTATTTTTCATTATTACGAACTTCCTTCACAATAGCAAGATTAAAAGCATTTTTTAAATGCTCTTTGATTCGTTATTGTGATCTGATTGTGGACTACAGAGTAAAATTTCTTTAACATATTTATTAACAATGCAGTGCTAACTGATTTACCATTTCGACCCCAGGAGACATAATTATTAGTAGTGTATTATAGTTTCCTAGCTGCGCCGCGTGGTTTCACCCGCGTAGGTTTCGATATGTTTTTTTTTATATGTCCGCTCCTATTACTCGCAGCGTGATGTTATATAGCCTTGGGCCCTTCCTGGGTTAATCGGCTTTTAAACGAAAAATTATTTTTCAAATCGGACCAGTGGTTCCTGAGATTAGCGCGTTCAAACAAACAAACAAACTCTTCAGCTTTATGTATTAGTATAGATGAGAGGTGCATGGCTAAATAATAATAGCCGCAGAAGTCAATCGATCAGGTAAAGCAACACATGCCGCGGTTGGTCTGTCGATGGGTAACCATCTTTACATATCGAGACTCGGGTTGTCAGAAGTCTGAAAGTCTGACCACCAGTCTTACCAAGAGGTATCGTATTACCTAGTGACTACGATGTGGAAGTCACATAGTCAGTCGCTCCATGTTAAATATTGGTATTCAGCTGAATCCGGATCTACTGGAAGCCGACCCCAAATCATTTAGTAAAAGGCAAGGGAGATGATGATAATAGTTTATGAAAATAGCAGGAGGCACCCTGGTCGGGAGACAACATCGAGCTCCCGGCCCCCGTAGGCGCGGGTTTGCGGGTTGCGAGTGGTGGGCAGCTCGCCGACCGGTAAGGACCAGGCGCGGGTCACCGGCTCGTTGTGTTTCAAGCGCGCCTCGAAGAGATGTCAGTACATCTAGACGGGGTCCACGACGACGAATGCCTCCTGGGCTAGGGTTGCGGGTTGGTTAAAAAAGTAACCGTGGCCCTGGCGCACAGGTAAGTGAAGAAACACGGGTGGGTTCTAGTCAGTAAAAGTCTGACATTCCCAGAGCAAGAGAGGTAATTTTATTATTTCCCATCCGAAACAACAAAAGAGGTAATATGTAGTAATAAAATGCGAAAATTAACTTTGGCTTAACGTTATTTTCACTCATCAATCCGTCGAACTCCCGTGAATTGATCGACGCAAAGTTCAAAAAAAATACCTTTCACATATCATAGAAGGCAGCACCAGTTTTCTTGACAAATAGCTTATATTGCTGCTTGAGTAATAACTTACACCCCGTCATTGCACTTGTCACACCTGACTATATTTCGCTTTGGAAATATCTCATTGACTTAATGACAAAACAAAAAACCGCTTAATAAGTCCTAAAATATTAGGAGTTACATGATTTTTGGTAATTCGACTGCCTAGCCTTTTCTGAACTATCTTAAATTCAGTTTCCAGGCTAACTGGATGCACTCCGCTGCCGCGACAAATCGCGGTACGCTAAACACAGCTCCGGCGGGATCTCATGGCGACATGGAGAGTGCGATTGTCGCAACCCAGTGCCGGGCACGCCACAATAGCGGCGGTAAGTCCCCTCTTTGAGGAGTTGCTAGAGAGGCGCCACGGTGCCCTCACCTTCCGCCTGACGCAGGTACTCACCAGACACGGTTGTTTCGGGCTTAGGTAGAGCACCGCCGTGTCCTCGTGGCAACGATCGGCGGCAATCTCTCACGTCCTACCCTTGTCCAGGCCATGGTCGGATACTGTACCCTTGATAAAACTGGTTGTCAAACATTCAGACTGCCAACAGATAAGGCTGATGATCATCATCATCATCATTTCAGCCGAAAGACGTCCACTACTGGACATAGACCTCTCCCGAAGATCTCCACGACAACCGGTCCTGTATCCTCCCGCATCCAGCGGTTTCCTGCGATCTTCACCAGGTCGTCGGTCCACCTTGTAGGCTGAGGAGATCCGCAGAAGAACGAGAGATGGCCTTATTGTATTGGATATTATTAAAAGGGGCAACCTTCCTGTTTTATTATACTCTTTTAAAAGGAAAATGAATGTGTATAAATCCTTCATTCATTCTTGTAAGAGTACATTCTTTTGAACTAACACATTCTCTTGAAATATCATAACAAAAGTAACGCCTTTTCTAAATCTTATTTGAACAAACACTCGACTCCTGAAAAGAGCTCACACATTCTATTGTTATTTTAGTTCCAATTTTCACGGAGTACAAATATGAACAGACCTCGAGGGAACTGAGAGGACGCAATCAATCCCTTGGTAAATGTTTTTTTTCGAACAGGAACTTTGAGTCATGATTTTTATATATATTTTATTGTTCGAAGTTTTATAGATAGGTTCTAAAAATGGAGCGGGACTTTTTATATTGACTTTTTGATCCTACTACGAGAAAGTTATGATATACATAGCTATCAACATTTATTTCAATTAACCAACCTACCTTTCGGTGTTCTATATGATGTATTTTGGTGAGTGTGTATCTCCATTCCACCATCGCACGATCTGTCGTACAGCGAGTTTACACCCTTACGTTGTTAATACCACTACGATCCGGATGAAGCCTTTCGCCTGCTCTTTTATACTGCGAGGGTCTGTAACAATTTGCCGGTGGCGGTGTTTCCGTCGGACTACAATTTAAGTGTCTTCAAAGCTAGAGTGAATAGGCTCTTAATAAACTAGCGCACTTTACCATCAACGATTGCATCACTGTTCATCACCAGGCGGGATTGCGGCCAAGCACTAGTTTATTAATTTATTTAAAAAAATACAATTTCAGGCACTTTTGAATCGTCAAAGGGTCGGTCAGTCATAAGATGAAACTAGTCGCTTATTCCAAATAGTAGGTCGTTTTGGAGAAGAACAACTAAGAACTCATCGGATACTCTTTTAAAATCATAAAATTTTAAGAGTTTTTAGGAGAGAATTTTAGGAGTTTAAGAGATTCATGTTGAAATCCATGTGAGAAAAATGCAGAATGACGTGCATGTTAAAAGCAACCGTTCACAATCAGTCACCACTGACGTCACCCATTCGCAAAGATGGCGCATAGAGCGCATAGATCGGCACTATTCAGCTTAACCATTTTGAAGGGAACTTAATACAACACACACGCCACCAGCCCACCATCAGCGAGACATTAGAGTGAGCATGACATCCTCTCAACTATGTCATTTTTCAGCTATGATAGGCTAGGCTCAAGAAGTATTCATGGTTTTAGCCTAAGTGCTAAGAATAGGAACAGTAATATAGGAGTAAGGAATATAACTGCGTAACGTAAAGCCGAACACCCCGGTGCATTCCCATCTACACTACACCACTAAGGCAGAAGACATCATGGAGTACGTGTGCTAAGGTTCAAGGCATTCGTAGTACGATTACTGGATAGTCATCTCTCCATCGTTATGGAAGAAGACTTTTGGCTGCAATAAGTGATATACCGTGACATACGACTATGGCAAGACCTATGTCTTGATTTCTGTTAGAATCTTTTTTTATAACACTTTTTAAATCATTTTTGCTTTCCGTGATTACAATGTTTTAAAGTTATTTTTGATTTTTTGAATATTCTTGTAGAATAAACCGGTGAAATATTTAACTTATAGAAGTTATAAACTGTTACAAGTTCAATTAAACAAGCATTTCGATAGTACCTTTGATTTACCATTGATTAAAGTTGTCGGAAATATTACGATATGTAGGTAATAGATTAGAATTTTCCTTCTCTGAGAACTGGGTTTATTGATAAAGTTTGTGACAGTTCTTAGCAATCAAAACTAGAGAAGGAAATATCTATTGAACCTAATGGTATTGGTAATATGTCAAAGTATAGAATTTTCCATTTCTGAAAACTGAATTTATTGATAAAGTTTGTAGCAGTTCGTAATAATCAAAACTAGTGAAAGATAGGTCTAAATAACCTTGGTTTATAACTAACTAACTGGTATATAATTGGTAACAAGCCTTATTGGCGTAACATATTTAGGGATGATTTGTCAATTGAACGGAATTTTATAGCAAGAGATACAGAAATATTGACTTTTTGACGGTATGTCCATAGAAAATCTCCCAGACAAAATAATTATATGTATTTACTCCTAACTCTAACATTTTCTATATCAGAATTCTGAATTGATGCTGCTATATATATTCCACGAATAAAAATGACTGGCGCTTGAAAGTTCTGCACTAAATAATATTAAACCAATAAGCTTTTCGTGTTTGTATTTGTGCCCGATTATATCGCCTTAAAAAATTCACAACGAATTTGGTTTTCACAGTTATAGAGACAGATATTATATTTCAAATGATGAGTGCATTTCATAGTATTTAAGTTTTAATGTTAATATACTAATATATGTTTATATGGACATTGATGTCTGCAATAAATAAGTTATTATCCATACCAATATTATGAACGCGAAAGTAACTCTGTCTGTCTGTTTGTTACGCTTTCCCGCTTAAACCTCTCAACCGATTTTGATGAAATTTGGCACAGATAATCTTTAGACCCTTAGAAAGGACATAGGCTATCTTTTATTGAAATAAAAAATGATGATCCTGAGGGAAATCTAAAAAGCGCGATATAACCGTATTTCAGGCGGGTGAAGCCGCGGGCGGAAAGCTAGTTTATCTATACTAATATATGTTTGCTTGTTTGAACGCTTTAATCTCACGAACTACTGGCCCGATTAGAAAAAAATATTTTTGCGTTGAATGGCCCATTAATCCAGGAAGGCTTTAGGCTGTATTTAACATCACGCTGCGACCAATAAAAGCTGAGTACATAAAAAAAAAAAAACAAATATTAGTCTTTATCCCAATAAATTAATAGGAAAACATTTTATAAGATACTGAAATTTTAAAATAACTCTTTTGGGGTTAAAATAAAAGGTTCAAATGACTAATTCGACGCGAACAAAGTCGCGGGCGGCTATATGGTTTCACCAGACATCATACCGGAACACGACGAATCGCTTGGCGGCATGATTTTGTCTGGTGGGTGGTAACTTTTACCGGCAGTCGATGTTATGGTCTACCATCAAGGAAATAGAAAGAGGTTACAGAATTGTACTGCTGGGGTCGCAAACTTTAATTTAACGCATTCACTGTTAAATGAAAGCATTAGTCTGGATAATGTCATTATGACTAATTAAAATATGAAAATGGAAACCACTACATAACAAGTCTACTAAAAGGCTTGTAATATAATATAACTTAATAATATAAAATGCGACACGTTAATGTTACATAATGCTTATTGCTCATATTAAAACTAGAGTGTTTTGAACCACAAAACCAAATTAATATGAACAACATTAATTTGGTATTCTGGTTCAAAACAAATTTTATAAAAATGCAAAATAAAAGATAATAGTTCTCAGTTTTTTTTAGTTTTGCATGTAACGTAGCGTTGTATGCAGCGATCAACACGCCTGCCTGCGACGTGGAGGCCCCGGGTTCGATCCCCGGCCAGGTCATGATGGAAAACGATCTTTTCCTGATTCGCCTGAGTTTTGGATGTTTATCTATATATGTATTTATTATAAATATAGTATCGTTGAGTTAGTATCTCATAACACAAGTCTTGAACTTCCTTTGGGGCTAGCTCAATCTGTGTGATTCGTCCGTATATATTTATTTATTGTATTTATTGAGATAAACGTAATTATAAGTAAGTTTAAGGATCCTACGTCCTAACAGAGAACCAATTCCATTATTTAAAAAAAATGCATTCATATCTGAGTTTCAATTTGTCAAAATACTACAAAAAAATTAATACATTTTTGACATTAATAATAATAGTAATTTATTTATTTCTCCTCACAATGTTTTGTTTTAGTACATTACGATATTAGTGCGTAATGATGGTTATAACATGCGAGGCGGAATTTCAGCCCGAGCCGAAGGCGAGGGTGTAATTGAGCCGAGCATGTTATAACCAATACTCACGTATATCGTACGACATTTTTTAACACACTTGCGAGGAAACAGAAAAAAAGATATTCAGAATACAAGTACAAAGAAAAGAAAATTTGAGAAAAATGGCGCGAGGTTTATTTTCTGCCGTAGCTGCGTGAAAATGTTGGCAAAGATGCTAGAGCATGCAGTCAAGTTTTTAAATTACCGAATAAACTGTTTTTTTTTACAAATACTCATTTAAATACAAACAAATACAAATTTGTTTATTTCAAATAGGACATCAGTTATTTTAAATAAACTCAATCTGTGAATGCTCACTGTTGCTTTCCCGCCATTAGTATTATTATTTGCTATTTCAAATATGGAACAGCGCGCTGCTCACTGGCTAGAGCCACGCGGCGGCGATCAGTTCCATAATTATTTGAAATGACAAATAATGCTGTTATGGAATTTGTATGGACTATAACATAACTATTTGCTTTGATAACACACGCGTTTGTTATGGCCCGCTTTACATATTTAAAACCGGTGGGATTACATCAGCTTTACAAGCAAGGGTGTTAAAAATAGCTATAATGGTACAACTACTCAGTCTAGTATGTGTTACGCATGTGAGGAGCTGGTGTCTGTGAAAGGCGTGAGATGCCTGTGTTACAGATCACCTTAATAGTTACTGATATGAAACTTTGATTAGATTTTGGACGTTTTTCGAATCGACGGGAATCGGCTTTTTTTGTGAGGATGGGAAATCATCAAATGACCTATCCCATTTTGGGAAGGCAAGAAGAAGGAAGGAGGCGGAAGGGCATGTCAGACTGACAGACATTTACTGACAAAAACCCACCCGTGCTACTTGTCTGTGCGGTAGGGCCACGGATTCTCTTTCAAACAACCCGCAACCCTAGCCGGCATCGATCTTTGTAGACCCGGTCACGACGAGTTGACATCTCTTTGTGGCGCGCCATCGACCCGGCCCTGGTTATTACCAGGCGGCGAGCTACCCAATGCTCACCGCCCGCAAACCCGCGCCTGCGGTGATCGCCGATACGAGACGGAAATCAGACTTTAGGGCAGAAAAAAAGGATCAACAAAATCTATTCAGCCTTTTTTGCATGAAAGAGTAACAACCACACTCTTTTTCGCTTTAATAATACTAGTGGAGTCCCGCGGTTTCACCCGAATAAGTTTTGATCCCATGGGAATATCGGGATAAAATGTATATGTTAATCCTGCCTAAAAACTTTCACGTTTAATGTACCAATATGATCAAAACAAGAAAGTCCCCCCAAAAAAATTAGGTAAATCGAACGGGAATATGTATAGGTACTTAATATATAAAGTTGAAGAGTTTATTTGCTTGTTTGGACGCGCTAATCTCAGGAACTACTGGAAGGTACGATTTGAATTTTTTTGCGTTGAATAGCCCATTAATCCAGGAAGGCTTTAGGCTATATAACATCACGCTGCGACCAATAGGAGGGGAGCATATAAAAAAAACATATCGAAACAACGTTGCTAAAGAAGGAACTTCGGAAGCAACATTGATAGCGCGCCTGCTGCTTTTCCCAACTGTATTGGGTTCCGCTTCTAATCTCACTGAATTTAGATGAAACCATTATTACCACCAAAACTATTCCATACACACATGTACTAGTCGTGATGACTTACCAACCGTAGCATATGATTCCGTGAAACACGCTGTCACAAACGAACCCAAATGTGCAAAGTTCGAAGCTCAAAGAGCAACGTCGTACCTTGTTTAAATGAAATTACAGGATAGAGTCCCATATCGAAATGTGGCGCAAGGCGGCGAATAGCTGAAAGTCTGCGAGCAAATACAATTATAGAATTGAAACGGAGTCGGGCATATCCTGGACTGACAGAGACAGGTGAAACTGAATTTTGTTTAAGTGATGAAGATTAAATTCGTAGATTGTTAGTGACTGACGGTGATTGGTATGAAACGTATCAAAATTGAACTAAGGAGAGAAATTCAATTTACCTGGAGTGGAGCCTCGGTAATCCGGCCCCTGGCTAATACGGCACTCCTTATAATCCGACATTATCTATTAAGTACATACATGTCTTCGCTAATTCACGATTTAACAAATTACAACTTGTATGCATTATCAGTATTGTGCTCGAATTTGTCGGATTACAAGGTACTCTTTTGTAAAAAAAAAATCGGACTATAGGGGATCCTCTATAATCCGACAAATTCGATAGTTCGACACTGCCCTGCAAAATGTTTGTCAGACTACCGGGGATCCACTGTATTTGTAATAATTGAACACTTGAAGTGACTCACTGGAAGTGGTTTTGTATTTTTCTTTTTTTTATATTAAACAACATAATTTTTTCTTTATACGAAACCTGAATAAAGTTTTTTCAGAATAAGCAACTGAATCGAATCCAATCATTTTGACACGACGTTATATTTTTTCCCAAATACATTTAGAAATTGTTGCAGTGTGGTTACCGAGCTCACAACTGAACTGACGTTAGATTATAGTACTAGGCGCGTGACCCCCTCGTGCCGCGCCGCTAATGGCGCGGCCGAGCGAGCAGTGCTCTTTTTAAAATCTTATACATAGATTTTTTACTTAAAAATACTGGACACGGGTTTAGGGTTTCGCATATACAAAAGATAACATTGTATATAATAATATACAATATGTAAAGAAAACCCTGTCCGATCCGTGAAGGTATTGTTAGGTATCGATAACTGATTCTACTAATGCCCACAAACATAGGCTAAACTTAAAAAAAAAATCCCCCTAAAAAATAAATATTATTTCGCAAAAAGAGGTAACTTAATACATGTGCGATAAGCAACCCTTTCCGCGGGCGGCGGGGGGCAGGGCACGCGGCACCTGTGACGTGGTCGCGTCGCTATTCGCTTATAATAATACCGGTGTTGTCACTTTTTTAAAAATTACCAAATTTCGGGGAAATTGGAATTAATTCCCGGGAAAAAAGGATTATTTCAAAATTCATTAGTATTGTTACTATGATGATTATGTAAAATTTTATATTATATTTGGTCAAGTGTTTACCTAACCTTTATTATCCTTATGGGTCGGACAGGGTTGTCTTTACATATTGTATATGTGATTCACTAAAAACAGCATGCATATTATGTCTTTTTATTATAATTTACTTGTAATATGCATTTTGTTTGTGCGAAATGCTAATAGACATCTGCGAGAGTGTCTACTACCATGCATCTGTTTTTTTTTTTTTATGGAGGTGATAGCGAGGTAATCGAGCCCGCGAACTAAACCGCCACCTTTGCCATGTGACTGATGCGGCCCTTGGCCATCCGACGTAAATGTGACAGTTCCGTTTTGTTAATGTTTGTCCTGGTCTGATGTCTGGTGAAGCCGTACAGAGGATGGGTCTGAGCAGTTTTTGTTGCGATGTGTGCCGGGTACGATGTGCCAAATGTTGTTGTGTGGGAGTTTGGGCGTGGAGCGTCTCCAGATCAATCTCCCTCTGGCGCAGCATCGTTAGTCGTGTTGTTGTGTTTGACATTGCATCACCTCGCTCAACTGCCGTCTTTCTTCATATTCACTTAGTTTTTTAAGTGAATGGGCTCTTAATAAACTAGGGCGCTTTACCATCAACGATTGCATCACTGCATACCATCAGGCGGGATCGCAGTGAAGCACTACCTAGTTTATAATAATAAAAAAAAGGCCAACCTTTTTCAAATATATTAGTTTCTTTAGTAGTAATTTAATCCTTTTCCTCCATCCAACATAAGTACTCAATGTCGCTAAAGATGTTTTCATTTCATAAGAAAAATACTTCTTATGAAATGAAAACATCTATAAAAGAAGTACTCAATGTCGCTAAAGATGTTTTCATTTCATAAGAAAAATACTTCTTATGAAATGAAAACATCTTTAGAGACATTGAGTACTTATGTTGGATGGAGGAAAAGGATCAAATTCACGTGAGCATGGCCGACCTGACACCATTGCTACAACGAAATATCATCATCATCATCCCAGTGTTAATCCCAGTCGCATCCGAAGCCTTTTCAGCTTTGGAGTCTGGGGTTCGCTTTACCAGTCCAACTGCTGATATGGCTAAACTTCGACATTTTCCATGAAGCGACTGCCGTCTGACCTCCACAACCCGAAGGCGACATCGAAGCATTGCAGTTAGACCAATTGTAGGACTTTTGAGGGCTCCAACAACCCGTAACGACTGCCACTAGATGTTCGTAGGGCAACCGGGACCAACGGCTTAACGTGCTTTCCGAGGCACGACCAGGCCAGTACAAATATTCACATTCATGCATACAAATACTTGCACTGTGCGGGGATCGAACCCGCGCCACCTTGCGCAGCGGCCGCGTCCGCTACCGCTACGCCGCAGAGGCTGTCAATGAGGAGGCTACAGCGAAATATATTTACATTAAATACTGTTTATGTATACTGTACAATGGTATAGATTGTGTGACCTCAAAAACATATTCGTTTTTTTTTAAGTATTAATAATTACAATATACTAAATGACGCGTAAGAGGAAAGGTATCTCTTCCAAAATGAAGAACCGTGTTGGAGAATAGACCACGATGTGTACGTATTAAGGAGATAAAACTCCAACTGTAATGCCGTTTGATACATGAACATTGAGAAATTCACATATGATATTTTCTTGTCAACAGGGTTCAATTAACTAGGTACTTCTATTAACTTTTATAATAGTTTGATATTAGTATTTTAAAGAAAATAAGGTCTCCTCAAGGGATATATACGGCTGCGTGTAGGCCTATTGAGGGTTTGCATCAATGAGGTGAGGCGGCAGGCACATGCTGAGTCTATAAGGATCACACAGGCTGGGAGATGCTGTCTGCGACGTCGAATCCATGGCTTGATCTACATTGGGGTAATGTAACATACCCATTGTAAGTGTTAACCTGAACACTTCTTATGAACTGCAAAAATCATAGTGTCAGTTTAGTGTATGCCTTGTGTCTATTAAAGTTTATGAGTAGACCAAATTTCAATCGGTCTTCTTCCAATCAATGTCACATTTTGGACGCTATACCTACCTTTAATTTATTGAACGCCTTGTATCTAAATAAAATCTTGAGAAGACCCAATCCCAATTTGTTTTATTTCTGTCAAGATATCATGCATATCATACCCAGGTCTCATGAAAGTGCTTCGATGAGCCAAGCCGGTGATAACTGAACTCGTGGTTGTTATAAACTGACTACTAATTAAATTTAGTCAGCACTGCCGTCTAGTCTGTTCTCAAAAGTAACAAATGCAGGGTACCATTTTCCTAATTAGGTACATAGCGTCCTTATGGCTGCCTTATGCCAAAGTACTTACATGGAAATAGAAGAACAAATTTCTGAGTTTCACTTTGGAAACTATGAAATTTGTTCTATCTTCGTTTTGTATTAAAGATTTCTAAATTGAATTTAGCTAAGATAAGGTTTAAGTTATTAACTAATTTATTTCAGATATTCCAGATTCTGTGGTCGTGGTGGCCTAGTGGTTGAACACCAGCCCCTCAAGTATGAGTGCGCGGGTTCGATTCCAGGTCAGGCAAGTACCAATGTAACTTTTCTAAAGTTATATGTACTTTCTAAATATATCTTGGACACCAATGACTAAAGGTGAAGGAAAACATCTTGAGGAAACCTGGACTTTAAGTCTGAAATCGCCAACCCGCATTGAGCAAGCGTGGTGATTACGCTCAATCCTTCTCTGTATGAGAGGAGACCTGTACCCAGCAGTGGGACGATAAAAAAAAAAGGTTGTTGATGATGATGATTCCAGATTCCATTTTCGCACGGTAACGGTATTCTTCAGAGAATATTCGTGGTGTTACTAACTGTTTTTGTTAAAGCCAAAATAAAATGTGCGAAAAGGTTTTCGTTATTAAATTAAATGACAATAACGAAACTTGCTATTGGTCACGATAGAATTAATTTAGTTATTAAAAGGTTTATTTGTTTATTTTTAACCGACTTCAAAAAGGAGGAGGTTACTCAATTCGACCGTACCTATACAACGTGTAACATAAAGGGTATATACATACCAAGGGCATGGCATCTTTACATGATATCAAACAATATCGGAAGGTTTTCAACTCAAAATAAAATACTCAAAAAATTTATAACAAATTATCGGTTCCGCGTATTTCTTAAATTCAAATCATAACAAACGTGGCATTACACTGGATACGTTAATAACTACTCGTTACACGTGACGTTACTTGTCAAAATCGCGATAAATGTCTCCAATAATTCTGTGCGCCTAGTATGGTAGTAGCTTATCACAGGCGGTGTTTTTTGTTAGAACTTCTTAACATAAAGAGATAGGATTAAAAAACTCTTCCAATATCGTTTGATATCATGTAAAGGTGCCATACCCTTGGTATGTATATACCCTTTATGTTACACGTTGTATATGTTTTTTTGTTTGTTCGTGCATAACGTCATCGTTTATGAACGGATTTTGATAATTCTTCTTTTTCTATGAAAGAAGACATTCCCAAGGTGGTCCCATAATAAGGATATCAGGGTCTGATGATGGAAATCCAGAGAAATCAAGGGGAACTTTCATAAATCGTAGGGGCGACTAGTGCATTTCTTAGTATTTTCATTAAGTATTTTAAAGCACTACAATTTGATAAAGGTCTGGAGTAGATCTGATGATGGAGCCGGGAGATAGTCGAACGAACTCCTCAACAATCCACAGCAGCTACGTTGTGTTTGGGCTTGATTAATTTGTATTGATAAGAGCTTTACACCTAGATGGGTTGTGACTGTCATAAGAGCTCTGATGATGAAGACAAAGGCCAGTTCCGGGAACTCCTCAACGGTTTACAGTAGCTACTTTGTGTTTGGTTTTAATTCGTTTATATTGATGAGAACTTTGCACCCATTGGGTTAAAATAATGGTCTGCAGTAAATCTGATGATGAAGAGAGAATTATTTAAAATTACGGGTAAAAATTAAAGTAAACAAAATTACGTCGTTTCCCAACTATATTTGCATCAGCTTCCAGTCTGACCGGATGTAACTGAATACATAGTAGGTACTTTTCACAACTAAAAAGTGTAAAATATTTTTTTTTTTACAAAAAAAACAACCGACTTCTAAAAACCACTACAAAGTGAAAAATAACTAATTTCGGAAGTCGGTGTCAAAAACTAAAACAAAAACCAAAGACACCGACTTCCGAAATTAGTTATTTTTCACTTTGTAGTGGTTTTTTTATTTATGTTTTGAGTTATGTCTTTTCGACTGACAACAACTTAAGTGTACGTTTATTAAGAGCCTATTCACTCAAGGCTTGAGCCTGAGTGAATAGGTTCTAAATAAATTAGCATGCTTTACTATCAACGATTGCATCACTGCTCACCATCAGGCAGGATCGCGGTCAAGCACTAGTTTATATATTGTACATATTTAAAAAAAAAAAACTTTATCATTGCTACGTATAGCTAAGTTTCATAAAGATGAAAGTATGGATCAATTGACTAACAAGTCAGTCAGAATGAATCAAATTACACAGTCAAACTTAGTTGATTTACTTCAGGCCTAGCTACTGCCACGAATGCATCTGGTTGGACGTCGGAAATTCCATACGAAACAAAGTGAACAAATTTAAAAGAAGCTAAAAATGATTAAGTGGGAAACTGAAAACCAATCTTATCAGCGAAGTCAAGGGACTTATACAGAACTGTTCCAAGGAACCGTCACCTAATTGCAATTTCAATGGATATTGCAACTCTCCTAACGATATTACATACATTGATTTCAGTTAAGCCGGTTAGAAGTTTTGGTGAAAAAAAAAAAGAAGAAAATCATAAACATCGGAACCGTGAAAAAATAACACTCACTGTATTTGTAAACTGCTCAGTCCTGTAAACAAGGATATATATATTTACAATACAAAGTAGCCGAAAGCTTCGTACACATAAAAGTTGAAAATTTTGCTTGATTTTTTGTTAATTGTTGCTGTGATGTTGTGTGATGCATATTTTAAACAACACTGACCTGAAAATTGTGAAAATTAAGTAAATTCGAATTCCACGGGTTACATTACCCCATTCTCCTTAATGTCGTTTACTATGTTTATAACATAAATTTAAACGGTTGGCTGGTTCACAAGCGGCCCTTTGGAGATTATCAAAATTAATACTTAAATTTATAATTTCATAAGTATATCCATGAGGTTATTTTTGGAACTACTCATTCGATAACGAAATTTATTTTACTAATGGAAAGCTACAGTTTTCCCCGAATGTTATTGGATAATACATTTTATTTTAAAATAATACATTTAATTTTAAAATAATACATTTAATTTTAAAATAATACATTTATTTGTTGAATATCTCCTCTGATTCTTGTGTTTATCGGCGGTAAACGCTGCCGAAAAATTAAACGGAAAACGACCAAGCTAATGAGCGTGCTTCCGCTGACCGCCGCAAGGCGTGGCGAACGCCACTCCCTGTATAACTGGCAAGCTAGCGAGTCATGGCCACGATCTTTTAACGGTCACAAAAACGTAATCAGTTTTAAGTATTTAAAGTAACCCCCAGGGGGATTTAGGCCTCTCGGAATGCGCCACCGTCGGGTTCCCACATAACGGTAGGAGGGGTTCACATCGGCGTCGGGTCGACGATGAAGTACCTGGGACTTGTCCTCGACAGCCGGTGGAACTTCGAGGAGCACTTCCGACGTTTGGCTCCCAGGCTGGAACGGGCCGGGGCTGCCCTAAGGCGGCTCCTCCCCAATCTAGGGGGACCAAACGCCTCCTGCCGGAGGCTCTACGCGGGGGCCGTGCGGTCCATGGCCCTTTATGGGGCACCGGTGTGGGCGCGGTCGTTAAGGAAGCGACCAGCCCGATGCCTGACCGCGTCCCAGAGAGTCATGGCCATTCGGCTGATCCGGGGATACCGCACGGTCTCCGCTGAGGCGGCGAGCCTCCTTGCCGGATTACCGCCATGGGATCTGGAGGCCAAAGTCCTCGCCCACATATGGGAGTGGCGAGAGGAGGCAAAACGCCGGGGTATAACTCCGCTGCCGCAAGAAATCGCGGTACGGCGGACAGAGCTCCGGCGGGATCTCATGGCGATATGGAGAATGCGATTGTCGCAACCCAGTGCTGGGCACGCCACAATAGCGGCGGTAAGTCCCCTCTTTGAGGAGTGGCTAGAGAGGCGCCACGGCGCCCTCACCTTCCGCCTGACGCAGGTCCTCACCGGACACGGTTGTTTCGGGAGGTTCCTGTTCCGTATAAGGCGGGAGGAAACGCCAGGGTGTCACCATTGTGTGGATCGCCCTGAGGACACGGTGGAGCATACGGTGGAGGTCTGCTCGGCTTGGGTAGAGCACCGCCGTGTCCTCGTAGCGGCGATCGGCGGCGATCTCTCGCGTCCGACCCTGGTCCAGGCCATGGTCCGGAGCGAGAGTGCATGGCAGGCCGTCACCTCCTTCTGCGAAGCAGTAATGCTGGCAAAGGAGGAGGCGGAGCGCGTGAGGCAACGGGAATCCCAGCGCCCTCACGCCACTAGCCACCGCAGGAGACGCCCTGGTCGGGAGATGACACCAAACTCCCAGCCACCGTAGGCGCGGGCCTGCGGGCGGTGAGCAGTGGGCAGCTCGCCGCTCGGTAAGGACCAGGCCCGAGTCGACGGCGCGTCGTGTTTCACGCGCGCCTCAAAGAGATGTCAGCACATCGTGACGGGGTCCACGAAGACCGATGCCTCCTGGGTCAGGGTTGCGGGTTGGTTAAAAAGAAACCGTGGCCCTGGCCGTTGCACAGGCAAGTAAAGAAACACGGGTGGGTTTTAGTCAGTAAAAGTCTGACACGCCCTTCCGCTCTGCCCAGAGCGGGAGAAGTCATTGATGATTTCCCATCCCAACAAAAAAAAAAAAAAAAAAAAAAAAAAAAAAAAAGGGGGATTTAGGCCTCAAAATTCAAAATTAATAAAGTTAGGGCGTCTGCCAGTGAATTGTGTCGATGTGCGCCCTATCGTGATCTGATCTGGTGGTCTACGAACTCCGCATCTGAAGGTTGAAGGTAAGTAGTTGCCGCCTTTAGCACCTTAATCAAAAAGATATACTCCGAAGGCACATTCTATCATATTTTGCTTATAGTTTTATAAGTATTGCTATCCTAAATACAGTCCACTTGATTCTTGTTTAAAATCTTTAGTGGTAGGCACGCTGCCGCCACAACATTTCACATGGAAAAAGTGAACAGAAAAAAGAGACTGCCGTATGACACGAACTGGAGACAGTTTTAATTATGTTCTAATAGGCTATTTGACAGTATGTATTTTTTTGTGATTATTTTTTTTTAATGCATAAAATGAGGGTTCTTTATGTCATTTATATGAATGTTAATGAATATAATAACAATTAATATATCCAAAAACACAAAAATATGTTTGGTATTTTGTTTCTCGCGCCAATATTGTGAAACGATCCGGATTCCCAGGTGTTTTAGCGTTTTTAGAAGATGTATTTGTACAACCCGGTACAGCACACCACTTGCATTTTATTAGATAAACAGTAACAAATAACAGATAAACACAAACACTACTGTGGAACCGAAAATCGTTTATAAGTTTGTGACGTCATTTACAAAGCGCGGCGCCATATTGCTGAATAAAGCGTTTCGGCGGCTTATTTAAATTTTGAATATTTATTTGAAATCAAAATACTTTCGGTGAACTTCTTAACTGCAATCAAGTAATTCAAGATAGAAATTATAAATCTGTCAATTAGCCTATTCTTGAGAGGAATCATTCTTCATGTGAGTAAAAAGAGCGCCTCGGAAAGAACGTTAAGCCATTGGTCTCCTCAGTCATTCTTAGATCTTTGACAGTCGTTACGGGTAAAACTGCCTGAAATTGGTTTTTTTGTTGCAAATTCTCTGAGTTTGGGTTATGAGAAACAAGCTTTGAAGAAGTGTTGTAAATGAATTTATCAAACGACGTTACTCTGAGTTAATCCTTTTACCTACAGGAGAATGTTTTGGATCGGAACGTAATCTCGAGCGTGATTATTCAAAAGCTTCCATACGTTGCGAAATTTAAAAAAATAAAATTGGTTTTTTGTATATGTAAAGCTAAATTTGTAAAGCAGATACTTAGTGACGTAATTTAAACAATCTTTTATCACTTTCACATTTCTTTTTCCTACTTTCAAAACCCAAGAAAAAACATAAAATTGCAGTTTTGTGTGTTTTTAATTTTACTTTTGATATTAGTTCTAAATTTAAGAAATCCACATGTATATTGTTACAATTTTAAATTTCTAGATTCTTTAGTTTAATCGATCATGAACTTTATCACTTAAGCATTAAGTCTCAAGGCTGATTGTAACTCATCACATAGAGTTATTTAACACACAGTCACGACCCATCTAGGTATAAAGTTCTTATGGATTTCCTTCGCTTGTCTCTCAGCTTCATCATTAGATCTAATCCAGACCATTATTAAATTGTAGTGCTAAAAAAAGTAAAACTTACAAATGCAATAGTCATCCCTACAATTATTGAAAGTTCCCCTTGACTTCCCTAGTCTTCCATCATCAAGCCCTGATGTCTTTATCATAGGATCACCTTGGAAATATTTTCCTTCCAACAAAAAAGGAATTATCAAAATGGGTTCCTAAACGACGAAGTTATCCGTGAACAAACATAAACAAGCATATATACGGTCGAATTGAGTAACCTCCTCCTTATTGTAGTGGTTTAAAAAGTACCTGTAAATGTTTAACTGAAAGAAGTTTTTGTTTAACTGAAAGAGTTTTTTTAATCCTACATTATGTCCCACTACTGGGCAAAGACGCCCCTTATTTCCTTCCAAACTTAACTCGTCTTGCACAATCTCTGTCCATGATAACCCTGCAAACGTTACCAGATCGTCACACCCAAACTTACCGCGTACCTCAATAACTTAACGAGTGAACATAGACCCAACGATTATCATGGCTTTTGCAACAATTAAAGTCGAGTTTCTTCTTTATCACGTTGATTCCTACCTACGTGTAACGAATACTTTGCCGCTTAAGCTCAGAACATTATTGTCCTACGTGTCTTTGAACGATAAAGGCACGTAATGGCGATAGTGGATTATAGTTCTTCTCACTTTATTGGAAGAAAGAATTACGGATATCATTTTGTCGGGACCGGCTGTTGCTGAGAACCAGTTCTGGAGCTCTATCTTGCATTCGGTCGCAGCGTAGCACAATGCTGAACGATAATCGTTTTGCGTGGATATGATGCATTTTTTACTCAACCATTTTTTTCTTTCTGCATATAACTAAAAATTACTTGGGTAGCGTCTGTAATTGATATCAATTGAAATTAGTATCATTATGTTGGTTAGTTCTAATTTTAAATATGCATTACTACAATTATAAGGTGTTATTATATTATTATTAGGTGATATTAATATAGATCTCAAGCCCAGTAATACAGATAACAACTGTCTTAATTATCTTATTTTAAACGCTTCCCACGGTCTTCTTCCAACCCACCGGTACAATACTCGGCTGGATAGCTGTCTGGATCATGTACTCGTTAAAACTTCTCTTCCTGTCACTACTCTTATACTTGACTCTCATATTACGGATCATAAACCGGTTTTATTCACTATTGCTAAAACAAACCCGAATAATAAACCACCCCGCATAACTACTCGCATAGACTATGATGCAATTAAACTGGTCTTAGAAGTCTCGGATTTTTCTCCAGTATATAAAATTATTGATCCCAATTTATCCATGAACTTGTTCATAAATATTATCTCCTCAGTAATTTCCAAGCATACCAAACAAATTAAAATTCCAAGAAATAAAAGAATAATAAAACCATGGATAACAACCGGACCCTTGCGATGTATGAATAATCGGGACCGATTACACAATAAATCAAAAACAGACCCTGAAAATCTTATTCTGAATACGACCTATAAGCGATACCGGAACTTTTGTAATAATCTCATCCGTAAACTAAAAATAGCCTATGAAAAAAGTGAACTGGAAAAATCCCGCTACAACCCAAAAGCACTCTGGGAAACGATAAAACAAATCACCAATACCAGCAAAAAGAAAACTAGCCCGATTGAACTACTAAACATTTGTGATAACGGAAAATCATCCGTTAACGATTTTTGTGTGCAGATTTTTTAGTAACATAGGCACTAACTTGGCAGAAAAAATCATGTCCCAATCTCCCAACCCACAAACCCACCTATGAGATCATGCCATAATGTGTCACTCAGCACTACCGACTCTTTAGTGATACTTGAAATTGATGAATCGGAGATGGGGTCCCATATTATGCAACTTCGATATGACTGTGCAATAGGTTGGGATGGCATATCTCCCTTTGTACTAAAGAGTTGCCGTCGAACCTTAACGCCACCATTGACGTATATCTTTAACTGTTGCCTACAGAAAGGTGTTTTTCCTGATGCGCTTAAAAATGCCATCGTCCATCCGATATATAAGGGAGGGAGCAGAAACTGTGTCAACAACTACAGACCCATATCGGTCCTATCAGTACTCTCTAAAATACTAGAAAGGATCCTTTCTAACGGTCTAATGAAATTTCTGAACAAACATCGACTCATTGCTGATAATCAGTATGGTTTTCGCACAGGGATCTCAACCGAAGATGCAGTTCTTGACCTAACACAATTCATTGCTAGAAAACTGGACAGTAGAATTAAATGTCTAGGGATCTTCCTAGATCTCTCCAAAGCCTTTGACACAGTGTCTGTTCCCAAACTTATCTCCAAAATGGAAGTCCTAGGTGTACGTGGAAACATCCTCGAGATCTTCAAAGATTATCTTAACAACCGGACCCTGCGAGTTAAAATAGGAGAGAATATAAGTGACGAAGTAGTAACTACCTATGGCGTTCCTCAGGGAAGCATTCTTGGGCCAACTCTTTTCCAAATATACGTCAATGAGCTGTGCAGAATGACCATCCCCAATGCTAAGATCATTACGTATGCAGATGATACCTCGGTCATAGTCTATGGGCCAAATTGGGATATTGTTAAGCATTATGCAGAGGCAGCAGTAACAAACATAATGCAATGGCTCAACCAAAACCTGCTCACTCTCAACTGCGATAAAACAACTTTCATCCCATTCGCTATCCGATGTAACAACTTACCCGAAAAATGTTTCTCCCTAAAAGCTCATAACTGCTCCAATCAATCTGCACCTTGCTCATGTCCGACAATTACAAAAGCTGACCATATAAAATACCTGGGTGTCCAAATAGACGGTGGACTACGATGGGATAAACAAGTTGACGCCATTTCTTCTAGAGCTATTAATCTACTCCATATTTTCAAATCCCTTAGAGAATCGGCTGCTCCCGAAACGCTGAAGATGGTTTATTATGCCTTATGTCAATCTGTTATTAGATATTGCATAACGGTATGGGGTGGAGCAAATAAAACCAGTCTTTTAAAGATTGAGAGAGCGCAGACGGCCGTGCTGAAGGTGATGTCACGCAAACCTTTTCGGTATCCTACAACTCGACTTTACGCTGACTGCAAAGTACTTTCCGTGCGCCAACTCTGTGTACTGCGGTCTACCATTAGGAAACATCCTAGCGTTCCCCAAGCTGACCCCACAAAAAGAAAACAATTACCGATAGGTACCCCACATAAAACTACCTTTGCACAACACCAATACTATACTTTAAGCACACACATATACAAACAAGTTCACAAAAATTTAAATATTGTCAATCTAAATAAATATGAAATAAAATCAAAATTGATGGAATGGCTTCTGGAGCGTGACTATCTGGAAACTGAATCCTTACTCAAGTATGTCACCTAACTTCCTAAATTTCTCCATTACACTCACCCACACACTCAGGCACACACACACATTCACACATGTAGCGTAGGAAATTGAAATTTTTGGCATTATCACGACCAATCATTAATATTGTACGACCCAGTCCACTTTAGTATTAATCATTAGTTAAAGCAACGAATCACTGTCTCTCAAGATACAGGCTACCGCCTAGTTTGAGAGGCAGAATTTCCTCTTTTGGTGTATAGATCAGTTATTTGTATACATAAACCATTATAATTATGTGAAATCTGATCCTTTCTTGATGAAATAAATATTATTATTATTATCTTTATTTTTCTATATGTACATATTATTTTACATTTTTAAATATTTATATAAATAAATAAAAAAAAACATTTAAAAATATAAAAAATAGTAGCCCACCGGTATCGGGAACAGGGTCCAAGCTACCGGCGGTCAGGGCTCCAGAGAGAGGAACTTCCTGACGATGCGAGCCGTGTCCAGCAGTACCGCTTTCTGAATCAAGCCCTTGATCCAGCTGCCTAACGAGAGCCTCCTGAGGTGTTGGTCGAGGCTCTTGGCAATGAAGCCATTGACTGTCATGACTATCGGTACAATGATTGCTGAATCCACTTCCCACATGTCGACAACCTCGTGAGCCAAATCAAGATACTTGGTTTGTTTATCTTTCTCAGCTTTCACGAGGTTCTCATCATGTGGGATGGTTATGTCAACAATCATTGCACGCCGCTCTGATCGATCCACCAGCACTATATCAGGCTTATTGGCAATAATAGTCCTGTCAGTGATGATGGATCGATCCCAGTACAATGTGATATGGCCATTTTCGAGAACTGGGTCGGGCATATACCTGTAGTACGGCACCTCCGATTCCACAAGTTTGTATTTAAGAGCAAGTTGCTGGTGAATTATCCTGGCTACAAGGTTGTGTCTATGCAAGTACTCTCCGTTAGCTAGACGAGAACACCCGGAAATGATGTGTCTAATTGATTCTCCCGGCCGGTGACATGCCCGACAGATGTCAACTGTGCCGTCTTTCACAGTGAATCTCAGGTAATTGTTCGTCATCATAACTTCGTCCATAATTGCAAAGACAAAACCTTCGGTTTCCCCAAAGAGGTCACCGAAACGTAGCCAGGCTACGGACGCTTGAAAATCTACATCGGGCCCGTGTAGGGCTCGGAAAAAGCGTCCGTGAAGCTCTTTGCTCTTCCATACCTCCATGCGATCGTTTGTGTCAAGCACTACTGGTTTACGCCAGTTCTCTTTAGCCAAGGAGAGCGGAGTGAGGCCCTTGTCAGCCGCGACCACATCTCGATGCATCCCCACGTCGGTTTCTAGGAAATAGTCCCTGAGACTGCATATCTCGCGATTGTGGAGGGTCTTGGCGTTTAAAAAGCCACGACCTCCACATTTTCGCGGGATATACAGCCTCATAACTGATGACCGTGGGTGATGCAATCGATTTGCAGTCAGTAGCGTACGGACCCTCTGATCCAGGGCGTCAAGCTCGGTTTGAGTCCATTTGAGTATGCCGAAAGAGTACAGTCAGCTGTAGAAGTCCATTTCCACCTTAAAGACTACTGTCGCCTGCGCTAAACCGGCCACGCACACTACCGCATTATTTTTTTATCGCAGTCTTCGTCTTTCTTTAAAGTAATGCAAAATTTCGTTACTTCATTTGAAGTTGAGTTAGCGGCCGCACTTAACAATGGTGCTATCAAAAGCGAGCGATTGTGGGTTCGATCCTTATTATAGGCAACTCTTTTTGTTGTTTCATATAATTTAAAATTATGATAATTGATTTGTATTTTAAAGTAAAAATGTTTGCAAATAATATTTAAACAAATAGGAAAATTTATTGAATATTTATCCCAAAAAAGGGTTTTATTATATGTTTTAGTTTACTATAGGGGTAATATAATAAAAAATATATAAAAATAAAACAATAAGCATATTATAATGCAATATATTATAAAGTTATATATTATTCGGTATAGATATACTTATACTAACAAATGAAACAAACGTTGAAACGGCAGCATTGTAATATTTTATATAAAAGTAATCCTTGACAAACTTATGATATTGTTATGGTAAAAAATACAAAAAACATTTTTGGTTGTTAGATATGAAAATTATAATATTATACGTATATTATGATTAAAGAGGTTATAGCTTAATTATTCATTTTCTTAAAGAAAAGAGGATTGAAGCTTAACCTGAATATTATTGCAATCATAAAATAATCTATACATAAAACACATAATAGTGCTTATTACATTTATATTTTTTTTGCGTGTATAGCATAGTACTAGTGCTGCCATCCTGCAATGCCTTTTTTCGGAGTTTGAAGGCATGAGATTATAATCTTCAAGCGCTTTCTTAGTTCAAAAGTAAACGAACTTATTTCTTATCGAATTCCGAAATTATTGTTTTTATAATTTACCAAAAGTAATTTGTATTGAAATTGCAAAAGGCGACATCTGTTAGCCATTAAGCCAACCGAACATATTACTGTCACTTAGCTAAATTACTTTAGAGATGGTTTAGAGTCCGTTATTAAGATATTTATTGGTATATATTTAAAACACTCTGTAGGACACTTCTGCACTGTTTTTGTTATAAATAGTTTTTTTTTTTGTTTAGCTCGATAACACTCCACCAGCCTCGCCAATTTATTTTTAAACCACAAATGCAACCTATCTTCTTCGCACGATTTAAAAGTTTATTCAACGGTAAATATTGTCGTTTCGTTTCACTTGTCTCGACAGCTACCTTCGTCCTCCAACCTCTTGACCTTGACCTCCAACGGCTTACAGTATTTATCTAAAACAATAACAATTTTATTACGCACTTGCTACAAGCGATTGGTTTGCACCTTACATAAATAATAATAAAAACAACTTACACAAAAGCCGGTTTCATATGATATTTGAGATATATTGCTGCATATGCCTGCATATTGATTAAAAAGTAAAACTAATAACACAAACTGGTAACTATATGTTCACCAACCAACAACAGCTAAGTAATATTATTTGAGTTATTGTAGCTAATAATAGTTATTGTAGGTAGCGGAATATTTTTTGTGAAGTAGTGATTCAGATTCTTTTAAGTCTACCGTCATCTTTTTATAATGACTCTAATATAGAAAAAATCTTAAAAGAAAGTATCATCTTTAAGTTGCAGATCGATATTTTTAGATATTTTTGTTGTAAGCATTCATAACTCACCAATAAACATTTAAAAAATATTTTTGTAAGTTATTAGATTCGAACTCGAACCACCTTGAACGCCTATCAAGGCGAAAACCGTTACGCCATTGAAACACTTACTGTAGACGTTGAAATTAATAAGTAGTACCTAACAATCATAAGCGGGCAGCAAGTGTATGAGCGTGTATCAAACTTTATTATAGAAGAAGGTCGTAACTACAACTAGTATTGCTTGGCCATAGTTTTGTGAGATTGCAACTCGACTTTTGGTCTTGACTGTACATCAATACCGGCATGACCCAAACGTTGAAAGCGCGCACCTTATTTCCGCCTGATAGAAGACTATTAAGTACTTTCTTCAGGCGGCCAAAGAAGCGTTCTTTCAACGATTGCTTCATGTCAGTAACATTGATACCCAACGCTTCCGACATACCCAAATACGGTAATACGGTACCCAATAGGTTTCGGATGCGGAGAGGGCTCTAAGGTTTATGGAACTCGTGAGTTGGGTTCCCACGGGTTCCATAATCTCTCCTCGCTTTACATGCATGACCGCACATTTGTCCACACCAAATTCCATCCTGATGGAGCTACTGAAAATTTCAGTAATTTTCAGTAGCTCGTTCAGTTGTGAATTGTTGGGAGCAAAAAGTTTCAGGTCATCCATATAGAGGAGGTGCGATATAACCTGACCACCTCTCCTCAACCGATAGCCTAGACCTGAATCCTCTAATAGTGTGCTTAGAGGATTCAATGCTAAGCAAAACCAAAGTGGACTCAAACTATCACCAAAGTGGACTCAATCTTATCTCTCTCTTATCGCCTTATCTCTATTATTATTATTTCCTTTATTTTCCTTTTTTCTCATTTGCTTACATTTTTAAATATATTGATTTAAAAAGTACATAAAAATACATTTAAAAATATAAAAAAATTGTGTTCCACCGATGACGGGAGCAGGGTCCAAGCTACCGGTGGTTAGGGCTCCAGAGACAGGAAACTCCTCACGATGCGGGCCGTATCGAGGAGTACTGCCTTTTGAATCAGGCCTTTGATCCAACTGCCTAACGAGAGCCTCAATAGATGTTGGTCGAGGCTCTTGGCTTATTATTATTATTATTATACTTGCGATGTTTCTTCGGCAAAGTACGAGTCGAAATTCTACGTGAATATACTCAAGCTACGAACTACGAGACCCTTGACTACAAGGGACTACCCTTGATTCGAGCGGAAAAACTGAAAGCGATAGGTACTATAAAGATGAAAGTTTGGGTATAGCCTTTCTATAAAGTAAGTAAATCTGAACAACTTTTGAACAGATTTGGTTGAAATTTGGTACACATATGATTTACAACCAAGATAAACATTTAGGATTTACTACAATACTTCGATGTCGCCTCCGGGTTGTGGAGGTCGAACGGCAGTCACTTCACGGAAAAAGGCGAAGTTTAGCCATATCAGCAGTTGGACTGGTAAAGCGGACCCCAGACTCGACTCCAAAGCTGAAAAAGCTTCGGATGCGACTGGGATTAACACTGAGATAATGATTAACATTTAGGATTTAGTCCTCTAGAATGTTTAACCGAGTATTCGCGCAAATCCATTGCTCCGTGTGATTGATAAATGTGCTTGCTCACCAGCGTAAATAATGGAACTAATATTGTTGAACTGTCAAAATGAAACACATTGCTACTGATAGTGTTATAACTAAACAATAACCCAATAGAAAATAACCAATAACATTTTGCAAGACTTGCAAAATGATTAGAGTTCTTCAAGAAGGAAGTGAAGTTTATCTCTTTCAAAGGAAACGAGGGATATAATTAACAATGTAAATAAAGGAAGAGGGTAAAGTCTACCTCTTTCGAAGGAAACGAGGGATATAATTAACAATGTAAATAAAGGAGGAGGTAAAGTCTACCTCTTTCGAAGGAAACTAGGGATATAATTAACAATGTAAATAAAGGAGGAGGTAAAGTCTACCTGTTTCGAAGGAAACGAGGGATATAATTAACAATGTAAATAAAGGAGGAGGTAAAGTCTACCTCTTTCGAAGGAAACGAGGGATATAATTAACAATGTAAATAAAGGAGGAGGTAAAGTTTACCTCTTTCAATGGAAATGAGGGCAATATAAATAAAGGAGAAGGTAAAGTTTACCTCTTTCAAAGAAATCTAGGGATGATGAATTGATCATCTAAAGGCTTGGTAGGTAAAGTTTGTCTCTTTCACAAGAGTCGAGGGATAAAATAATCAGCTTAAAGAAAGAGGGAGGTAAAGCTTATCTCTTTCACAGGAGAAGAGAGTAAAATGTTCACCGTAAAGAAAGGGATAGGTAAAGTTTATCTCTTTCACTGGACACGAGGAATAAAATAATTAGCGTAAAGAAAGAGGCAGGAAAAATTTATCACTTTCATAGGAGAAGAGAGTAAAATTATAACCATAAAGAAAGGAATAGATAAAGTTTATCTCTTTCACAGGACACGGGGTATAATAAAATAATCAGCGTATAGAAAGAGGGAGGTAAAGTTTATCTTTTTCACAGGAGAAGAGAATAAAATGATCACCATAAAGAAAAGGGAGAGGTAAAGTTTATCTCTTTCACAAGACACGTAATCACCGTAAAGAAATGGAGAGACACCACTGCGGTCCGGACGAAGCATTTCGCTTCCTCTTTTATACCGCGTACATCGAGGGACTGGAACAATTTGCCAGCGACGGTGTTTCCGTCACACTATAATTTAAGTGTCTTCAAGGCTAGAGTGAATAGGCTCTCAATAAAATAGCGCGCTTTACCATCAAAGATCGTATCACTGCTTACCATCAGGCGGGATTACGGTCAAGCGCTAGTTTATAACTTATAAAAAAAAGGTAAAGTTTATCTCTTTCTCAGGACACGAGGTATAAAATAATCAGCGTAAAGAAAGGTAGAGGTACAGTTTATCTCTTTTAGAGGAAATGAGGAATAAAATGAACAGCGTAAAGACAGAGGAAGGTAAAGTTTATATCTTCCACAGGAAATGAGGGATGAAATGATAAATATAAACAAAATATGTCGTTACTTTATAACAAGTACTTACCGGTTAACGTACAAAACTGATGAGAAGTTACCCTAGAATAACTTTGAACAAAGTGGGTACATACTCACAAAATATTGTGATAGGATGCTTCTCGTGCCGGCACCGCTAAATATTTATAAGATCTGCAATATGGATGATGCAAGATGCTGTCTGGAGTTTTATTAACGGGTCGATGCTGTGTCAGACTGAAGAATAATTTACATGCTAATTCTTCATTATTTATCATAAAATTTAGGTAACTAACTTCCTTCTAAAGGGTTTAATATCGAAATTGCTTGGGTACAATAAAAATATTGCACGCGACTACACTGTTTAGTGAATATAATACACTACGGAGTGTAGCGATCACATAGATCATCACATTAATTTATTGAAACCACGTGTTCTACATCATGTATTTTAAACACACCGTGGAGGCATGAGGAACAGGGAGTACAGTTCACTCATACTCATTGCTTACGCCTGTTCGGGTGCCGACCCTCACGTGCTTTAGTTTGCGTGCTTTTTCTAGGAGCTCGCCGCTTGCGATTAAAACACGATTTATGACTCAATGGAGTGGTTCTTAAAAAAAAACAAAACTGTGCTGAGAAGCTGATTAAACGAACTATTTATTTGATTATTAGATACATTTCGGTAGGGTCAAAATAATTAACTAACAATGATCAAAATTCGCATGCGCAAATATTAACGTAGTGTTTAGATTTTTTTAAATACATTAAAATTTAAATGGGTAACATGTGTTTTTTTATACTTTATTTATTTTCTTTATTAGTTTATCTTTACATCTAAAATAAAGGACATAATATATGTTTTCTTTAAAAACATTTCTTTTTTTAAATTACTCACAGTACGTACTGGCCACAAAATTCGCCACACATAAGAAATGTCACTTTTAACGAATTTTGTTACTTCATTCTCGGTTCTGGTTTTTTTGGTTGTTAGTAGTGTCTATGATCCATTCAATTACATTCAAAAAGGGCAAAATATACCTTCTACTTTTTAGTAGAAGGTATATTTTGCCCCTCATTTTCTTGGGCCACTGCTAATGTAGCTCGAGTCACATGAAGCACGGGGACCAACTTTTTCGTGTAACTCGAATCACATGTAGCAACTGAGTGGATAGAAAAGGGAGGATCCTCCGACCAGACGGTTGTTATGTCAGGCGGGCACTTGCCCAATGGTTGATGTTGGGAAGTTGTATGTATGCTAATTGCACGGTAAACTCTGATTGTGAGATGTAAAATTCGTGTGACGTCAGTATGACGTGTTCTTTTTTTGGCGTTTGTAGGTGCCGCTACACACAATTAAAAGAATTTATAACTGTTAACATTCCAGTCATGGAACTTTTTTCTTTCAATTTAACTTTTAACAATATTAAACTTAATTAGTGATTATTTGGTAAGAATATTAAAGTTTATGTTGAGTCGTTGATACCACCAGCTCCCGCGTGTACCTTAATGAAAGGTACCAATTTTACGCTTTTTGTTTTTCTCGAAAATTTTAGTTTTCTGTGTTTGTTGACATAAAGTTTTATATTTTTTATTTTAAAAGACTGATAAAAACTTGTAATAAGCGATTTACTTTTAAATGTGATAACCTAATCGTCACTCTGGATGTATGTGTGGATGAACCAACTCTTAATATTCTGTTGAAACCATTAAATTGTTTGTTTGTTTTCGACGTACGGCGAGTACCCACCCTTACGTTGATAACACCACTACGATCCGGACGAAGCGCTTCGCGGGGCGGCGGCGGCGGCGGCGAGTGAGCGGCACAATCTTATGCGTAAAATCAAACGGACCGGAGCGCTGTACTTCTCGCGCTCGAATCTTGCGGGCAACGGGCGGGAAGCCAGCGGTGATGGAGCGTTAGGAATAAATTTGAATTAAAAAGATGTTGCCGCCATTGTTCAGACATTTCTTTCGCGAATAAAAATAATTATCTGGTCGACACAATCGTGAACACAACACTACACGGCTATAGTGACGCGCGATCTGCCCGCTAATTTCGAGAACGGGTCTTCGCCCGCAAGATTCGAGGCAGCGGCCTTATACCGCGTACTACGAGGGACTAGAACAAATTATTCGCGGCGGACTTTTCGTCTGATTACAATTTAAGTGTCTTTAAGGTTAGAGTGGTTATACCTATATAAGGATCGTGGTCAAGCACTAATATAAAACGTTTAAAAACGAAAGTTTGTATAAATGACGAATGTTTACTATTTCACCCAAAAACTACTAAGCGGATTTGGTTGAAATTGGGCACACAGTTATTTTATAAGAAGTAATAATATAAATGATACTTTTCATCCGAGTATTTTAATATAATCGAAACTTTTCCAGGTGAAACCGCGGGACGCATCTAGTAAGTCCCTATTTGCCTTAAAAAGGTAATGCAGGTGAGTTAAATTACCAGAGTAAGAGTCACGTAGTATTTTGATAACCTTTTGTGTCTCCCATTGCATTAACCGTAGTATAAATAAAATGAATGAAATATTTGCTGTTGAATGAACTCACTGACTTTCAGAGAACGAACGTGCTTTGAAATGTCTTATTTTTATTAGATTTTCTTTATGTCTAAAGACTGATTTTTCCAACGTCAAATGATTTTAGCCGAGGAATAACTTAGTTTTTGACCGATCTTCCTTATAAAAAATTCTCAGATGTCAGTTTTATTCCACGAATAAAAATATCTGACTGTTGGAAAATGAGCCCCGGTAATGGTAAGGTAATTTATTCATGCCCTACTCTGTCCTTTGTGGTTTCTGGAAGACAGGTTTTTTTCTATAATCTCCTTTAGGCAACAGCTTTTACATTGTGATGTTTATAATTAGTGCAAAAATATTTAGTGCTTATTAGAAAATAAATTAGGAAAAAAAAAGGTGTCCAAATAAAAACTAGCAAATAAATAGCTTTGAAGGAACTTAAAAAAAAATTCTATTTCAAAATTTGCTCGAAGCGCTTCTGATGTTATGGTTGTCATAGTCATTTCCTCACCTGGCTCAAAGTTGAAGTCACCATAGCCAGTGTTACGTTCCCTTCCAAGCTAAAAGATTTCCAGTAGAATTGTGATGGCCAGTGATAACTGTTAAAAAAACACTGGCAATAGGGTTGGACTTCACAGACTCGAAAAAAAACATACCAACTCACTATCATAAATAACGTTTCAGTGACGTAACTTGACGGTATACTGCGGAGGCTATATGGCTGTCAACGCAGTCTTCGGAAAGTTGCGAAAATACTTAGATAACAGAGTGTGGTGGATGGCACGTTTCCAAACCAGATATAATATCAGCTTTTCTAAAGCTTACTGAAGTGTTACTAGTACTTTATCAAACATGTAAGTAATTTAATGTGTTAGAAATAAATAATGTAAAAGACAGCCTCCGTGGCGTAGCGGTAGCGAACGCGGCCGTTGCGCAAAGAGGCGCGGTTTCGATCCCCGCACAGTGCAAATATTTGTATGCATGAATATGAAATATTTGCACTGGTCTGGTCGTGCCTCGGAAAGCACGTTAAGCCGTTGGTCCCGGTTGCCATACGAACATCTAGTGGCAGTCGTTACGGGTTGTTGGAGCCCTCAAAAGTCTAAAAATTGGTTTAACTGCAATGCTTAGATATCGCCTTCGGGTTGTGGAGGTCAGACGGCAGTCGCTTTACGGAAAATATCAAAGTTTAGCCAAAATTAGCAGTTAGACTGAAGCGGATCCCAGACTCTAAAGCTGAAAAGCTACGGATGCGACTGGGATTAACGCTGAGATGATGATGATGATGAGAAATAAATAATGTAACGGCTGTAATTTCAAGAAATCCATAAACATCAACCAAGCGTGTGTCCACAATCATATAATGTATGAAATTCACGTTCATTAGTGTAAGACTGTTTTGAAAACTTCTTAGTTTCCATATTTTAGTAAGTTTAACTAAAGAGAAAGATCTTTTTAAATAAAATATCTAAGCGCAATATAAATCAGTTAAATAATATCATGCTCAAACTAAAAACGTTTACATGGAACCAAGAAAAACATACAAAAAAAACAATTATTAAAAAAAAAGATAAAATTGATACAGAAAAAGAACAAGAACACAAAAAAAGTTGCGTCATATCCATGAAATTACAGGCAGTTTTGAAGTGTCGGCCGGTCAAAAAGATGAAGCTACATTGCCATTCCAAAGCGTAAACCTATTTCAATGAACAAACTAGTAAAAAAGTAATATGTAATTAATTATAATTATTATATGCACTGTGAAATTTTACCTTCATTGAATCAAATGCACGCAATGTACGCACGTTAAACACAATAAGGTTTTATTTTCAATAACCACAAAAATAGTAGTTTCCGAAACTAAAATATTCTTGTATCCTTTTTTTTATATAATCATAAGCTAGTCATCATCATCATCATCAACCTTTTTATCGGCCCACTGCTGGGCACAGGTCTCCACTCATACAGAGAAGGATTGAGCGTAATCACCACGCTTGCTCAATGCGGGTTGGCGATTTCAGACTTGTGAAGTCCAGGTTTCCTCAAGATGTTTTCCTTCACCTTCAGTCATTGGTGCATAAGCTAGTGCTTGACCGCATTCCCACCTGATGGTACGCAGTGATGCAATCGTTGATAGTAAAGCGAACTAGTTCATTAAGAGCCCACTACTGGTACTTGCCAGATTTGAGCCCACAACGCATGAGAGGCAAAGCGTTAATAACATACTTCGAGTTTATGACATGAAACAATATTCCTGTAGTTGAATCTGGTCATCACAGGTCTAATTGTTTTGATTTTTAGGGTTCCGTACCTCAAAAGGAAAAAACGGAACCCTTATAGGATCACTTTGTTGTCCGTCTGTCTGTCTGTCTGTCTGTCTGTCACCACCCTTTATCTCAAGAACGCGTGGACGTATCAAGCTGAAATTCTCATGAAATACTCGGGTCTATTGTCCCTTTAAGCTGTGAAAATATCAAACTTCTAAGCCAAGCCAATCAAAAGATACAGCCGATTATGTCGATATTTTCAACAAATTTTCGACACTCGCAAAGGAATCAAAACCTACAGGATACTTCCCGTAAACTCAGAATCTTGAAAATTGGCATGAAGCATTGTCATATAATGCAAATATAGGAAAAATTGCGAAAATCACATTTTTTTAGTTATATAATATAATAAACATATTTTAATAAAATGGAACTTACTACATTATTTCTCACGAACTAATAAAGTTATCAAATTGAAATTTATACCAAATACCTAAGTCTATTGTCCATTTAAGCTGTGAAAATATCAAACTTCTAAGCCAAGCCAATCAAAAGATACAGCCGATATGTCGATATTTTCAACAAATTTTCGACACTCGCAAAGGAATCAAAACCTACAGGATACTTCCCGTAAACTCAGAATCTTGAAATTTGGCATGAAGGATTGTCATATAATGCAAATATAGGAAAAATTGCGAAAATCACAATTTTTTAGTTATATAATATAATAAACATATTTTAATAAAATGAAACTTACTACCTTATTTCTCACGAACTAATAAAGGTATCAAATTGAAATTTATACCCAATACCTAGGTCTATTGTCCCTTTATGCAGTCAAACTTCTAAGTTAAAGCGATCAAAAGATACAGCAGTTTATACCGACACCTTAGACGAATTTTCGTCACACGCTAGGGAATCAAAACCTACACGCAAAGACATTAAAATTATATTTACAATAGACAGGACATCACGAACAAAATCGTAAGCCAATACTTTTATCGACTTGATTAAAAGTCGCTCAGTCTAGTTTGCGCGTCAGGACGTAATTTGTGTCCACTAAGAATAAACATTTTCTAAGGAAATATGCCATGTTACGCTTTGTGTTACTGTACATCTCGTATCTCATCTGTATAGTAAAACGACTGGACCTAACTTCGGAATGTTTTTCTATGAATTATTTATATTTCGTCTGCAATTCAAATTTAAAAAAAATCTTAGTTCTAGAAAATTTTCCATTATTGTAATAAGCGCCCTCTATTGTTGAGTAGTTTTACTATTTTCTTGTAGAGATGTAGTAATGTTGTTTATCGATTTAGTTATCGATAATAATTATTAAGATGAATAAATTTTGTTGTATTTTATTGACATTTAAAATATAGCTAAATAAACTTAAAATATTACTATATTTCAAGTTTATTTATTATTAACTCTATTTAAACATAATCATATCATATTAATAAACAAAATTGAATGAACAATTACTATTCATTTACCTAGGTTTTTGTTATTTTTGGTTTCCGAATAAAAATAATGTCGTAGGGAAAAAGTGGATGCGATTTGTCCAGATAGACCGTAGAGAAGAAAATTGGCTTCCGTCTCATTCGTCGAAATTATGCTCAATGCATTTTAAAAGAGAAGTTATCTACTTTGGAAAGACTTGTCGATCAAATTTAAAAAAAAAAAGAATCGGTACCTTGTATTAGAAATGAACGAGTAAGTTATTAATTTCAGTACTTTTCTACATATCCGTAAAAATTGGAATAAAATTTACGCTTAAGTGGATAAGTACATAGATTACATAACTTATTTATAATGAAATATATTCATAAAATATGTAGGTACGTATATGTAGTACAATGATTGCGAGCTACTTTGTGATTTTGAGGAATCCGTACCTAAAAGGTAAAACGAACCCTATTCATGAGACTTCTCTGTTCGTCTGTCCGTCTGTCACCAGGCTGTATCTCATAAACCGTAATAGCGAGACAGTTGTAATTTCCAGAGATTGTGTTAGTATTTCTGTTGCCGCTATAACAACAAGTACTAAGAATAAAAAATAATAAAATATTTAAGGGGGCTCCCATACAACAAACGTGAATTTTTGCCGTTTTTTGCTCCATATTAATAACGGAAACAGATAGACGCTTAAAATGTTCACAGAATATTTGGTTATATATTCAAATTACAAATAAATAATTAAAATAAAATAAATACTGAAGGCGGGCTCCCATACAATAACCGTGATTTTTTTGCCGTTTTTAAAGATAATGGCGTACGAATCTTGTAAAGGTCTTGCTCCAGCAGACTACCATTTTTGTCGTGATTTGGACAATTATCTACGTGACAAGAAGTTTTCTTCCCAGGAGGCAGTTCTGCTTTCACACAGTTTGTGCAGTCTAGATCCTCAGAGTTCTATCACAAAGGCATAAACGACCTTCCTATATATTGATTATAAATGAATGATTTAAAAATTAAAAAATAAGCAATTATTTAGATTTTCAGTACTAATCGGTAATTTTAAACTTTAACGCCTATTATATTAAAAGAATTATATAAATAAGAAACTTGTAAACTTGAAATTACCCATAATTATTCTGCTTCCTAATTTTTTGTTTCAAGCTATCGTAATGCGAAAAAACATCGTCGTAGTGACTTCTTTGAATATTATCGATAACTTTATATCGAAATGATACAAACCCTACCACAGTTTTTTGCATTGCCATTTAAAAATATTTGCAAACAAATGTGTAAAAAGAATAATTTTGCTAAAAACGAAATGCAAACGAAAATTGCAAAACAAAATGCGCTTTATGGCCTAAAAGGTCTATTACACTCAAAAATCGCAATGAACTGAGCGTTAAAATAATTCGTAAGCATAAAACATCTAAAATGCCAATAGACAGTGTCACGGTAAATGAATAGTAGCGAATAAAATTCTAAAACAGTTTTTGTTTGTACAAGACAAGTTTCACTTAATTTATTTACTTTTCAATATTTATTTACCCGATTTGAACTATACTAGGGTATTAAATCGGATCTGGCAACATATACCACACTGGCCACCTACCGGGCAATAGCTGAATATATTTTATATAAACTTATTTCATTTTTACTATTTGATGTCTCCAATTGTCGATCTAATTTGGCTATATTGTACTAGATGGCGGAACTGAGCCATGGGATCACAGTTTTTCTATGCCATTTTGACACATGCCCTCTCTATATATCCTAAATCTCTTTGCCTACAAGGTACTTCCCGTGAACTCAGAATCTTGAAATTCGGCACGAAGCAACGTTATATTATAGTACAGACAGATAAAGGAAAAATTGTGAAAATGATAAATTTGAAGTTACATAAAATATTTATTTTTGCTTACATGACATAAAACATTTTTTTAATAACTATAAACTTACTACCTACCCTTTTTCACATGAACGCGTAGAGATATTAAAGTTGAAATTCATATCAAACACTTCTTAAATCTAATTGCCTCTAAACTGTGAAAAATTCTAAATCAATGCTAGTACCTATTATAAATGCGAAAATAACTCTGTCTGTCTGTTACGCTTTCCCGCCTAAACCTCTCAACCGATTTTGATGAAGTTTGGCACAGACAATCTTTAGACCCTGAGAAAGAACATAGGCTACCTTTTATCCCGGAAAAATTTGATGTTCCCGAGGGGAATTTAAACAGCGCGATATAACCGAACTCCATGCGGGCGAAGCCGCTGGCGGAAAGCTAGTACGTCATAAATTGTAAACCGCTACGTTTGTACAGCGGAACCCTCGGTGTGCGAGTCCGACTCGCATTTGGCCGGTTTTTTATTTTAAATAGTAAGGCCTGTAAGGTAATTAGGTAACACACTATCAGTACCAATGGGTTTATTTTGACAGTTGAAAAACATGCATTGCGTTTTTACATAGCTGACTAGACAGTAAGCAGAACGAGTATTGCACTGCAGGCAGTCTCCGAATGGGGCAATGCCAATCTTGTAGCATTCAATGCCGCCAAAACACAGGCGTGTCTTTTCACCGCCAAAAGGAGCCCGTTCACCTTGGCTCCTACTTTTCGAAATGTGTCCTTGGAGTGTTCCGACCGCCTTCAGCTTTTGGGAGTTGAGATTTCCTCGAACCTTAACTTTGGGCGGTTCATTGGGTCCAAGGCCAAGGTGGCTGCCTGGAAACTTGGCATTATCGCAAAGGTCCGGCAGTACTTCACACCTGGGCAGCTTCTAATGTTATACAAAGCACAGGTCCGTTCGTGTGTGGAGTACTGCAGCCACATTTGGGCTGGTGCTGCCAAGTGTCACCTGGCCACTTTGGATTCAGTGGAGAGACGTGCAAAGAGGCTGATTGGTGACCTTGATCCAACTCGAGTTGGTCTCCAAAGCCTAGAGCACAGGCGTAGAGTAGCCAGCCTTTCGGTGTTCTATAGGATGCATTTCGGGGAGTGTGCGAGGGAATTGCATGATTTAATTCCCCCATCTCCGATCCACCAGCGGACGACCCGTCGTACGGCTGGTTTCCACCCTTACGTTGTTAACACCACTACGATCCGGACGAAGCGTTTCGCCTCCTCCTTTATACCGCGTACATCGAGGGACTAGAACAATTTGCCAGCGGCGGTGTTTCCGTCGGACTACAATTTGAGTGTCTTCAAGGCTAGAGTGAATAGACTCTTAATGGACTAGTGCGCTTTACCATCAACGATTGCGTCACTGCTTACCCTGCTCAGGCAGGATTGCGGTCAAGCGCTAGTTTATAATATGTAAAAAAAAAAAAGACATTTTTCGATCTTATGGACCAATGGACTAGCAATAAGCTTCAAAATGTTTCCAAGTGATAGTAATAGTGAGTTACGTAATTAGGGTGCAGATGTCAATTTTCCCGGCTCTGAGAAACGAATTTGAGATTCTATGTTCAGGAGTCGCGTATACACTAATAAAAGAGGCACTCGGCAAATTGAATCATTGGACGAAAACCATTTTCGAAATTGAAACAGCGAGTTAGATTACACTCCCAATTAACAAAACACGGATAAAAGTCAAAAACATTTCGTAAATAATCCTCTTACTCGTAATGAGCAACTCTAATCAACGTAATGTAATCTATGACAAATCCATTTGGTAATTACTTTAGAGCCACATCTGATTTTGGATCAGAGAGGGCGCAATATTCAATCTTTTAATAAGCTACTACCAGGGTTCAATGAAATATTAAGAGCTATAAAGATTTAGGATTCATGAGCGTGGCAGTGCGGTCAACGTCCTTTGAACTTGTATCGTCTGGTGAAAAAATCCGCAGAATTGGCGTGAGATATTCATGACACATAATGATATAGTTTCAGTGGAGTCGTCGTCTATATGTGCATTGATATTGATCAGTGAAAATCTGAAGCGCTACATTGAACGGCTAATAATATTCTTGCAAATTTCATTTCATATTTGAATGAAAAAAAAAATGTAAGTGTGAGTAAGAACACTTGTGTATACTAAAGTACTACCAGCGATATTTAGACCCGTTTGTCTCTTAAAATTCACAACGCATTATGAAGTCTCTCCAGTCTATTGTCTATAGGTAATGTCTGTTATCAATTTCATTGAACTGTTAATATTAACAGATCATAAAAATTAGTAAGTACACGATTGCCTTACAATTTTAATTAATGTGTTAATAATTTGATTTATGCAACATAATTATCATCGTCACCAATGAATATAGAAATTTTGTTAGAAAAAAGAAATGAGTAACCGTATCTAAGTCGAAGCGAATCATTGAGTTCTTAAGGTACCTTAAGAGTTCAATTGTCACGAATGAGACACAATTTATTTTGTTACCGTACTTAGCAAGCTTATTGAGCTTGCTTAAAAGACAAGTTGATAAAGTCGCAGTTTTTTCTTTCAAAAAAGTTTCATCTAAGTACCCACATTTTTGTTAAATGAGGCCAAACTTTATAAGATCAAACAAATAGGACCATTTCTGCTACATTTGTTTTTTATTATGCAAATCTTTAATAGCATAAGATCTTTTAACCAAAAGCTAGAATTTTGTTTGGACTTAAGAAACATTGTTTGAAAAACCTGTTTAAGTAAAACCTTTTATATGAAAAGATTTTCGGGTGTTCATAAAGACAGAACAAGTTAGCATAATTCTTGTACTTATACTGCTTATTAAAGTATCGTGCATACATAATTAGAAGGGTACGAGCAGCGTCTCACGTTTTCAGCTGCATAAGTTTCGATAGGATCGAATGGAATACTCTTTATTATATACATCATATAAAAAACAGAACATAAACATTATACAAAGAATGACATAATGGGCGTTCTTTTCGCTAAGAGTGGTCTTAGCTTATCTTGGGAAATTGGGGTAAAAATCATTCTACATATTATGTGTTATTATCTATGTACTAAAGATCATTGGGCACCACTGTTTGAGAACTATACTCATGTTGTCATCATCATCATCTCAGCGTAAATCCCAGTTGCATCCGATGCTTTTTCAGCTTTGGAGTCTGTGGTCCACTTTACCAGTCTAACTGCTGATTTTGACTACACTTCGATATTTTCCGTGGAGCGACTGCCGTCTGACCTCTACAACCCGAAGGCATTATCGAAGTATCGCAGTTAGACCATCCAACTATACCAATGCTGTATAGAAATAAAAATAGGGTGGAATAGACTAAATAATATCTTAGCTTATGATAGTATGCGTTGCATTGGTGTGGGTATTTCGTGTCTGTGTGACTTTTCTCGCTATTGAACATTTAAGCATTTAAGCTTTTGATAGTGCTGTGAAGTGTCTTATGAAGGTGTCCGGAAGCTCCACTCGCTCACAACTCGCTTTGACGTCGGCGCATCGACCGCCAGGTGGATCACGAATTTTCAAAAGTTATTGTGCGTTCCTCCCCATTAGCTGGGGTCAATTTTTACCTTTCAACACCCCTATGTCCCGAGTTTCCTTCCCCTAAGCCAGTGCCATAAGTATTGTACGTAAATCTCGCTAATTCCCGCAATTAAATACAATCCATTAAACATACATAAGTAGTTCTCCCGCGCGCCACTATCGGCGCAACCAGTTCGTATTACATCAACTTAACACACAACTCTCAAAGCCATTTGTAAAAAAGAAAATATTCCTTGTTTACTTAACCTTTGTTAAGGGGAGTCGAATCAAGGAACTATTGTTCCCGACGATGTTTACTTCCCTATGTTGTTGCAGACGAGTCACGAACAAAAAACATAAACATTGCCTGTTTTTGATCCCTCTGCCTAAATATTTACAGACTGACCTGAATATAAACCGGTCATTACTTCGTTATGTGCATGGATTTTTAATTGGCCAACTACAGAGCCCTTTGAATAATACGGGTTTTGAATAATATAATGTTGATTTGATTTGGTTTTTGGTCCCTCGATGCTTCTTTTCGATTCTGCAATAATATGTTCTCTTTCCATTTCATCATCATTTCAGCTGAAAGACGTCTACTGCTGGACATAGGCCTCCACGACGCGACGACCGGTCCTGCGCCTCTTGCAGCCAGCGGTTTCCCGCAACCTTCAATAGGTCTTTCCATTTACCTATTTCAAAAACAGAACACATATTCAACGCAATTCTACATATTGCAAAAAAAAAACACAGACCCATCACATGCGGGAGACTCTTCAAATTCCTAAAAAAACCCAAGGAACGTATAAAAATATTTTCTGATTTATGACACATAATCATCACGCTCTCCGACTCGTATATATTGTAATAAATTGATCCCTATCAAAATGATAAACTACTATATGAATATTTTCCCCTGTTACGACTGACGTATTGTGAATGCATTTCCTTACAAAAACTTCCATTTCCTATTGTTATATCTCCCCCCAATATGTGTTGACCATTCAAAAGAATTCTGCCATATTTTGTTGACGGCGACTCGTTGCCAAGTTATCTGTGCATTAGCACCATTTTGACATCTAGAAGGGAGGAAGCCAACTGTGTTGACACCCAAAAATCTTTTTAAGCCCTGTAACACGATTTTCACTTTTTGAGATGTAGACTTAAGATTAAAATTTCCCTAAGGCGTGGTAAAGGAACTGTTGTTTACATTAACAACTTTGAATTAATTCTCTGAAGCACATTCTTTAAATTATAGCAAGATTATTTTCTTGCAAAATGTGTTCATTTCAGGAGTTACTGGTATATTTTTTTTTCTGTTCGACGATATTGGGAAGTCATGATTTGCTTAACCATTATCCAACCGTGTTAAGTTGCACAGTATTATTAAGTAGAAACTCTATTGGTGTGAATTTTAGACCGTATTCGATTAACAAACAGCGCATCGAGATTTCAACCACATAAGTTTCGATTCAGGGGGAATGTCGGCCTAAAAGTACCCTATAAAACATCCTGGTTATAAATAACCTGTGTGCCAAATTTCATACAAGTCTGGTAGATTTTACGTGAAAGATTAACTAACATGTTTTCAGCTTTGTGAAGAGAGAATAAATTATTATTATTAAAACATGCGTCCTTCCATCCTAACAAATATTAAGTAGGTATATGAGAATATAGTCCTGAAAGATTTCTATTGACAAGAAATACATTTATTTTGGCTGGATCTAGAAACTTGTAATTACCTAGTCTAATAAACCAAGCCTCTAATGTATACAATAAATAGACTTATAACGTAACAACATTAATAATAATAATAATAATAATAAATTTATTCACGAATAAAAATACAAACTACAAAACGACATAAAACATAGTAACTCTAAAGGTAAAACATACGGTACATAATAGGAGCATCTGCAACCGAACTAGGTAAAACCTGTATCTCGGCGTGCAGCGCCAAACCTCTCAGCAAGTTAATATAAGAAATTAAGCTATCGCGAACAGCTTTATGTCGATAAAAGGAAAAGCAAAATACAACAAAATAAAGTAAACTAAGCTAAAAACTAAGTTTGTTAGAACAATTTTACAAAAAACAAAATACAGTGAATGAAGCTCAAACTTAGTTAAAACAAATACAAGGAAAGGTAAGTGAGTTGGTGTTTATGTATGGAGAAGGGTGCATGAATGTGTACATGGTGGTGAGTGTTAGAGTGAGTGTGTGTGCATGTTTGGTGTGAAAAGTTGAGTGTACTCAGTTATGTGTGCTTAAGAAATATGAAAATGAAGAGCAATAAAAAAAATAAAATAAAATATCTGTAAAGTTGCCCAAAGGAGCCTATTTACTCTGGTACAATTAACAATTTTTCAGTGTCATCATATGTTAAAGTCAGCAAGTACTTCTTCACTCTGTCTTTACAACGATCCCTAGTGAGAGGGTAAACGTCTAGAATGTAGTTGATTTTATTATAGACATAGGGACCCAAAAATACAAAGAATCTTCTGATAAAGGAAGTTGCAGGTTTATGCTCACGAGTGCAAACTATTTGTTTCCTACGCCTATGTTTGTAGTTGGGGTCATATGCCATGTTTCGATGTTGCTTTAGAATTACTGTCAGTATATAGAGCTGTCTAACCGTAAGCACTTCACAATATTTATAAAGCAACGTCGTAGAAAATAGTCGAGGCTTGTAAGTGCAAATCTTTAGTATTGCGCGTTGAGCAATCTCAGTAGGTTTAATGATTGTTTTGGGAGCTCCTCCCCATGACGAAATGCAATACGTTAAAAC
Organism: Sesamia nonagrioides; assembly: GCA_017933935.1. Classification (NCBI taxonomy): domain Eukaryota; kingdom Metazoa; phylum Arthropoda; class Insecta; order Lepidoptera; family Noctuidae; genus Sesamia; species Sesamia nonagrioides. The sequence continues at coordinate 44,855 of JADWQK010001561.1, read as the reverse complement.
TGACTGACACAAGGCAAAATAGATTTGTTTCAATACCATAGGATCAACCACATGACGCAGCCTCTTAAACACATAAATAAGTTTTCTGACTCGAGCGCTTAGTAATTTTATGTGGTCTTTGAAACTAAGATGACGGTCGAAGAGGATCCCTAAATATTTTATTGTAACAACGCGTTCGATTGGATTACAGGTACAGTGTGTGTCTAGGGAACATTGGTGAGGGACTATATTATAGTTACACCCTGCTTGTGTTGATTGTCGTATACTGAAAGTTAGGTATTTCGTTTTAACAGTATTCAAGGTCAAAAGATGAAGCCTGAGCCATTGGTTTACTACATTAAACCCATTCTGGGCAGCATTAAAGGCCTCATCCCAAGTATTGGCAGAGAAAAGAAGAGCTGTGTCATCAGCGTAAGATATGATGTCGCCATTGGGTACGATGATGCTAGTAAGATCATTTATGTAAAAAAGAAAGAGAGTAGGCCCCAAAATACTGCCCTGGGGAATGCCAAAAGACACTGGAAGATCAGCGCTAACATGACGCCCTATTCGAACACACTGCATCCGCCCAGTTAGATAGCTTTCGAAAAGCCGGAGTTGAATTCCTCTCACTCCAAGCTTTTCTAGCTTGGTAATTAAGATGGGAATAGAAATAGTATCGAAAGCTTTTTTTAGGTCTAGAAAGATGGCTAAACATTTTTGCCCTCGGTCCAAGTTAGTACTAACATATTTAGTTAAATAATAAACAGAATCATCGGTAGATCTATTTGTTCTAAAGCCAAACTGATTGTTTGCAAGCAATTTATTTATTTCCAGGTATTTTGTGAGTCTATTATTAATTATCTTTTCCAGGAGTTTTGAGATAGCGGGTAAAATAGAGATAGGGCGATAATTAGAGATGTCCTTTTTGTCACCACCTTTAAAAATCGGGCGGACTTCAGAACTTTTCAATTGGGAAGGGAACTGACCCGTCTGAAGGCATTGATTAAAAATGTAAGTAAGCGGCGGGACAAAGAAGTGAATGTGTTTCTTCAAAAGTTTATTTGACACATTATCGCGGCCCACCGAACATTCTGTCTTTAGACTCGTCACCAGACGAAAGACCTCATCTTCATCCGCTTCCTCTAACACAAACGAGTTTAGTTGAGTACTAGTATTGAGGGAATCCGTCAGTAGCGGGGATGCAGCATCAACTGTATTGTGAAGGTTCAAGCATTCTTCAGCTAAGGTCCGGCCTATATTTACAAAATACTGATTTATATAGTCCAGGGACTTTTCAGGTGAGGAGCCAACCTTCAGAAGATGGGTCGGTTGACTAGGGACTTTATTTAAGCTAGAGATCTCTTTAAGAACTTTCCAAAGCTTTTTTGGATCGTTTTTTGTTTTTTCAACCTCCGATTTCTCATACTCATGTTTGACTTTCTTTAAAATGTTAGTGCAAAAATTCCGATATCGCATATAGGTAACCTTTAGAGTTTCATTATCTGGTGAGGACTTCAATTCATAGTGTAGTCTGTCTCTATTTCTCATACACCTCAATAACCCTGGAGTTACCCAAGGTTTGATGATCCTTTTACGCCTTGATATTTTGACAACAACGGTGTTATTATTTGTTGCGGCCTGTATTGAGCTGGTTAGGTAGTTGATAGAGAATTCAGGATCATTAGACTGGAATATCGGAGTTAGATCGATTTTTAGGATGTCCTGTGTTAAGGCTTCCTCATTGGTTACAGTATATGTACTGTTTATAAGGGCTTGAGATAAATTAAGATCTAAACATACTATCACAGGGTAATGATCCGTTAAAGTAGTAGTAGGAATCAAAGTATGTGAGCAGTAGGTACTTCTTAGTAATATATGGTCCAGACATGTTCCACTCGCACTGCGAGTAATTTCTGTGTGGGCAGGTAGTAACCCGTGAGACGCAGTAAGAGTCAAATACTTCTCTCCAGTTAAATCAATTTTAGAATTGTTGATGGGAATATTAATGTCCCCCAGTAACATCAAGTTTTTGCATCCTTCTACTTTTAAAAGAGTCTCATGTAATGAGTCAAGAAAGGGATCAACGTTTTTGTATGAGGGAGAGCGGTATATAGAAACGATAGTCAACTGCTTGCCAAATCGAGTTATAAGGCAGTTTCCTTCTTGAAAGAGTGGTTCCTCAAACACTAAATCAATATGTTCTTTGTAATAAACAATTACTCCATCATTTTGCTTTAAATTTTTTAAAGTAGAGTACGATTGGAATCCTGATAGATTAGGAATAACATTAGTTTTTAATAACCAACATTCCGTGAGAACAATTATGTCACAATTAATTTTTAACCTATCCAGTAACAATATAAGTCCAGGGAGGTTACAATTAACGCTACGGATATTTTGCGTAAGTATGGTCAGACGTTTGTCAGGCGAAAAAGATATCACCTCATGACAGTCTTCAAGATCACAAACTGATACTTTTGAGACAGAGCAATTATCTATGTCGTTTGTTAAGCTATTTAAGTCACCAAAAATGATTCTCTATAGGAAATGGGACAAAGTAACAAATGGCAACCAGAAGTAAAGGTTAAATAATAATAGTAAGCTAGTGAAGTGATACTCTTCAGCTCATAAAAAATGTTTAAGTGTGTGTAAAGATTCATGTTTAGTGTAGATTGGCAATAATTAAAGAAAGTTAATAAAAAAATTGAAGCATGCATAAACAATATATCAGAAATACAATATGACAAGATAGTTTCCAAGATTAGTCACTCGTTAGAAATCAATTTTTCCACGTCAGATTCTGAAGTTATTCTGATTTGCGGATCATTGACCTTTTTTCGAAGGTACACTATCCCATTTGCAGTCCAGCAAAACTGGTAACCATGGCTCCGTTGGAAACCCCTGGCAAGATAAAAAAGCTTTTGTGCTTTGTATGTGAGGCATTCTCCAACGTAAACCGGCATCACAGGGCCATTTAGTTTAAAGTGAGAAGTATTAAGTTTCGCCTCCTTAGCCTTTAATTTATTGAAATTTTTAACTCCACTGATGACTTTTTCTTTAGTGAGAGTCGTGGTAAAATCCACAATGATTGGGTGGGACTTGTCTTTTGACTTAAGTCGGTAAATATCTTTTATCTTAGAGTTTTCGATATCCACTTTCAGTGACGTTCCCATATTGGCAACTAGGCTGCAAAGATCTTCCTTTGTCTCTTTATCGGTCTTGGGTATGTTTCTGATTTCAATACCCGTCGAACGAGATTTTCGCTCAAATTGTTCCAACTTTTCTTCTAATAGTTGAATCTTTTTTTTATCATTTGCCCGTTCCACCTGTAACGTGGCAATACGTCCAAGGAACTCATCGTACTTACACGACATGAGCTCGACACTGTGCTTCAACTCCGAGTTTTGTACAATAATGCTACCGATCTTTTCCATTAACTCCTCAAATCGAAGTTCCTGCTTGCCAGAGAACGTTTTAAACGTAGACAAAGTCACAGGCGTGATGTTTTCTTCACCATCGAACTTCCTCTTTTTACGCTCCGTAGTATTTGCTATTAAGGAAAGATCAGGCGCAGACTTACATTGGTGTATTATTGCTTCCTGCGCCAGTACAGGCGCTAAGGTTTCAGTCGAAGACGTAGTTGATATTGGGGTTGATGCCGGTGGAGGTGTACGATTTATAGGCATGATTCTGTATAGCTCACCACGTAGTTACCAGGAGAACAGGTTTAAGGGGAGGTAGAGAACAAAATTTTGCTTGATTTTGAACAAGTCGCGAAGAGACTAATAAAATCCAATTCGTTCCTTTTTCATCAACAGCATAATAAAGATCAATTAATGCGCCAAGCTAATTCGTCAAAAGTTGAACCACTCAAACACTGCCAGGTACCAGGGGCTCATGGAAACAGTGACAAGCAGTGTACATCAGCAACGACGTTAACAAAGGGGTGGAGCCAGACTGGCGGGTATTGTACCTTCTATTGGCTTCGTTAGTGAGCGGGACGCACGTTGTCCGAATGAGATGGCAGTATCCCGGCAGCGAGGTCTCGCGCAGCAGGGCGGAGCTTGTCTTTCCACAGGATAACACCGCGTTGCGTAGATCAACTCCTCACGATTATGCACTCCTATTTTTTTACGTCGAATTAAATTTTTTAAAATCTTTATTATTAATTAAATTAAAACTTTGTGTCGTGCCAAAACACGTCTGCTCGTATTCGAGGTCCGAGAGGAGGGAAACATTGGTACTTAAGTAAATACCAAAATAATATAATATACAAACAAATTAAAAAAAAAGCAAAAAACCGTCGTTTAAAAAATACACTACAAAATTAAAATAACTAATTTCGAAAGTCGGTGGCAAAAAGAAAAATACGAAAACCACAGACACCGACTTCCGAATTTAGTTAGTCTGGACGCTGAAAACAACTTATTTGGCAAAGCTAGTAAGCAAACGACGCATTTTTGTTTATTGAATTTTTACCCATGATTTTTGGTTTTAAAAACCAAACTATTGAATAGATTTTGAAAAAAATTAAATGCGACCAAACTAAAAGTACATATATATATTACGAAAAGAGAGAATAATCGAAAATTGAGTTATTAGTCATTTGTCGCGTACCTACATACTTAATGTTAATTTTTTTACATTAGGAACTAGGAATAGGGTTGTATCCAAGGTATGAAAATCAAAAAATAATTAGTCCGGCTCATAGACAATAAAAAAAATTAAGACCCGTATTTTTTATTTTGTCGAAATTACTAAAAACTACTGAGATATAGCGTATTAAAGTTACGAAGTGGGGGCTAATTACGTCACGCCGTGGTATTTTTTGTACCACGGCGTGACGTCATACGACATTACAAATCAATATATCTTCCTAAGTATTTGAATGAAGGAAACAATAAAAAATACGTGTTCAATATTTTTTATAAATCTATCTGATGGATAATAAATTATTTTTTAGGATACAACCCAATTCCTCCTGTGTCGTGGGTGTGCAAACATATAATATAAATTCACATACACAAACATCCAGATACGGAACAAGTACTTGCAGGTCATACAAATATTTGTTCCGTGCGGGAATCGTCAATAGTTTAACCACTAGGCTAACCGTGCAGTTAAAATCAAGACTCATATGCTTTTCTTATGGATGTCATTATCGGAACTGGACCAAAGCAAAATAGAACTAAACGAGAAGCACCAGTTTTCAAATAATACCATCAAATTCCGTCCAATCAGCCGTAAATTCTAAACTAATGGATATAAAAAATATACAATCGAATTGAGTGTTGTTATTGAAGTCGGCTGAAAATATGTACCTCAGTAAGTTTACCAAGTAATCTATAAAATGCTGTGTTTATAAATGTTGACCTTAAAGGAAATGCTAGCCCCCATGGCGAAGTCGTTACATTACACGGTACATTTAATCTTGCGAACAGAGAAGAAAAAATATATTTGCCAGTTATCCCCATGATCCTCATTCATTTTTTTAAAGGAAAACGGTGCTTGGTATTTTATTTCGTTATATTATTTAAGGGTGCTGCTAATTTCTTCTTAGTTTGGTAAGTGGCTAAGCAGAAGATGTTCGTGCTGCAGTAAAAGAAGAAAAAAGATGGTAAATGATATCAAAATCGTGGTGGCCTAGTGGTTAAAATACCACCCTCTCAAGTATGAGTGTGCCGGTTCGATTCCAGGTCTGGCAAGTACCAATGAAACTTTTCTAAGTTATATCTACTTTCTAAGTATATCTTGGACACCAATGACTGATTACAAGGTGAAGGAAAACATCTTGTGGAAACCGTGGCAGCAAGCGTGGTGATTACGCTCAATCCTTCTCTGTATGAGACGAGACTTGTACCCAGCAGTGGGACGATAATATTGGAAAAAAGTTTGTTTATAAACGGTGAGTGCAGTTTTGTACAGTGGCAGTGAGCTCTGCGATTAAAATGAGAGTAATAAATTATTTTTTTATTATCGGACTCTTATTAGTGTTACGTATTAAAATAATTATCGGGATTTCTTCTTTCTGAATGTGTATAAATACTTTGTATCCAATGTCTGATAAGTTGTCTTTACGAGTGTTAAAGTGGACGATGAAATGATTGCTCATTGCTCATTGTGTGCCGGATTTTCGTCAAGTTTTTGTTTGATATAATATCTTAAAATATGACAAAATAATGAAGGAAAAATAGTTCATTTTTAGAAATTAAATAGAATCCTGCTAAAAAATAAGAAGAAAATAATGAGGATTTTACGAGCGTTCGGCGCGGTTTGATACCGATGGCGCGCTCGGACGTACAACGCAATCCCAGCTGTCACATCGGGACGTTCAAGTGGATAAAAAGGTTGATCTCCACAACCCGAAGGTGACATCGAAGCATTGCAGTTAGACCAATTGTTGGACTTTTGAGGGCTCCAACAACCCGTAACGACTGCCACTAGATGTTCGTATGGCAACCGGGACCAACGGCTTAACGTGCTTTCCGAGGCACGACCAGACCAGTGCAAATATTCATATTCATGCATACAAATATTTGCACTGTGCGGGGATCGAACCCGCGCCACCTTGCGCAGCGGTAGCGTCTGCTACCGCTACGCCACGGAGGGTGTCAAAAGGTTGATGATGATGATCATAGCAAAATCAACACGCGCATGCGTATGACAGGCGTCGAGGAAAGCCCGCAAGCATCGTGCGATGTGAGGCATCTTTTGGCATATGTGCGACATATGTATGCGTGTTCTTTACTTGTCGGTGTCATCAAAATAGCCAGATAAACTGCGACCGAAGCACTCATGCCGAAGAACCTTTACTGCAATTACCGAGACCTGTTCAGCATGTCATTATCATAACATTAAAAAACTGAACGTTATACTTACTGCAAGGACCAATAACGGTGAAATTAGGGCACAAGAACCAAAACACTCTTAGAATTTGAAATGTTTTTACCAAAGTTTTGTCATAATATCTGTTATATAAGTACGTCATTAATCAAAAAAGATTTGATGATGTCATTGTGTCGATTATGATTAATTATTAGGAATAAACTTGGACGAGTCTCATAATCTATATAATTTTATAGAAAATGACTATAGCTTCCTCAAGTATAAGCTGCGTGGTATATTTATTCGCGCGTATGTCTGTTGCTCACGTCAGATTTTTGCGTACGGCTATAAAAGATCAACTTCAAAACGAAAATGGAGGATCTCATCTGACGTTTGATATCGACGTTGATCCTTAGAGGTGAGATAGGTGATGTGCAGCTATGTATAAAGGTATGTAATATTTTTCTTGTTAAATTTTAATACAATAGGTAAGGATGATAACCTCTTATCATTACCCTACTTTAAAAAGTAAACTAGGCAAGCGTTAGTGTACGCATTTGTGGTGACTAAAGGCTAAATATGGCTATGTTCCACTCCACAATGTGATAATTATGTGATATTTTCAGTCTCTGTGTTATGGTTCCAAAACTATGACTCCTAAAAATTTTATGCGCAAGAGCATCTTTCTCGTGACTCAGACTTATTTTAATTATTATGCAAAAATCACGGAAAATATGAATATCTGCCGATATTCATATTTTCCGTGATTTTTCGCCCTAATTGCATAACAAATTATTACTATCAGTTGGAATAATTTTGAAGCATATTGGTAGTCCACTGATCCGTGTGTTCAAAAAATGTGTCCGCTCAACAACGGAAATAATGCAATGACTGTCGTTGAACTGTCAAAAGGATACCCATTGCTACTGACAGCCTGTTACGAAATTACCCTGCTGCTGTTAAAAGGAAATTGAAGAATTTAGCAACTGAAGAAAAAATATGACAGTAACTATAGCAGAGTTTATGAAAGAGGATAAATGTCTTTGTTTAGACGTCAGTGTTGTATTTCTATTTTTATAGATTATTGTTATCTATATTATGTCTTTTTATTTGGAGTCCGTTTTTTTAATGACAGTAGTTCATATCTTAGAGTAGTCATTAGATAAATTGGTCAATCAATTTATTTTATGAATAGTGCCAGAATAATCATAAAATAAATTAACTGCCAGAGTTATTTGTATCTAAAAATATGCTTATTAAATTGTAATCTCTTCGTACACATTTGCATGCCACGATATACGACTGAACATATTATTAGAGCTTTTCCATATCCCTTATTTTTCTGGGTGCAATGTGACATGTAGGTATTCCATATTTATAAAAAAAATAAAATTTACTCAATTACTTACAATTATTTCATGGTATGAACACCGTAGAGAGCAGTGGTAATAGAGGTAATAGTTAACTGATAACTTACGAGTTGCAGGTTTTGTGTTCAAACCTGTGACCTGTGAGTTAATTTCGGCCTTTCTTTTTAGAGTTAGGAAATCTAAAGTCTTATAAAGTCAATAGTTTAAAAAAATAAATAATTGATTTTGTGAAAGTGTTTCTACAGAAATAAAATCATTTGTCATCCTAGAAGGTGCGTTACTTTGTGTGAATAATTTCAATAACACTGCTATTAAAACGGCGAATGAAAACATAGTAAGAAAAATGGCGTGCTTAAAATACAAAATAATTATTTAATCAACCCATTCCTTGTCATAAAGAGGAGGCTCAAACAGCAGCTAGAAGTGCAGCCTATGGACTATGGTAACACTATAAGCTATTTATGTTTTACATCGAAGTATCACTTTAAAATGTTTTAACCCTGAAAATTCTTTTTTCTTTTATGTTATAGTTAGTTACTTTGCAGTTTTACTAATGACGATAGCACAAAATTCCTTCACGCGTTATTAGTCAGCCTTGATTACTAGTTTGTTTTTCGCCACGATAACGGCTATTCTCGTATGGCAATAGAGGAAAATATTATTCTAGGCTATTCTACAATTCTCGAGCAAGCTCTCAAGAACAAAGAGTTTGAATAACTCACAGTCAAGCAAACTAACCATTTGTTTTCTCAAAATTTCAAGGAAGACGCATCTATTCGTAGTCATGGTTACGCTTCTGAACACGTGTTTTTGGTGTAGTATGTCCCTAAATACGATGTGAGGAAAATGTCATGGTGACAGTTATCGGTATAAATGTGAATTGATCGCTAGGGGATGGGTACGCCACAATAGCGGCGGTAAGTCCTCTCTTTGAGGAGTGGCTATAGAGGCGCCACGGCGTCATCACTTTCCGCCTGACGCATGTGGTCACCGGACACGGCTATTTCGGGAGTTTCCTGTTCCGGATAAGGCAGGAGGAAACGTCAGGGTTTCACCACTGTGAAAATCGCCCTGAGGACACGGTGGAGCATACGGTGGATGTCTGCCGTCTTGTGAGGAGCATCGCCGTCTCCTTGTGGCGACGACCGGCCCTGGTCCGAGCTATAGTCCGGAGCGAGAGTGTATAGTGTGTCTGGCCGTCACCTCCTTCTACGAAGCAGTAATGCTAGCAAATGAGGAGACAGAGCGAGTGAGGGAGGGGGAACCTCAGCGCCTTCACGCCTGTAGTTGCCGCAGGAGATGCCCTGGTCGAGAGACAACATCGAACTCCCTGCCAACGTAGGCGCGGGCTTGCTGGCGGCGAGCAGTGGGCTGGGCGGCTCCTGGTAAGGAGGCCCGGGGCTACGACGCGTTGCGTTTCACGCGTTCAAAGAGTTATCAGCACATCATGACGGGGTCCCCGCACACCGATGCTTGGGCCAGGATATTGGTCAAAATAGAAACCATAGCCCTGGCACCTGGTTTTTGTCGGTAAAAGTCTGACACGCCTTACCGCTCCGCCCAGAGTGGGAGAGGTAATTTGATGATTTCCGAGGAAGACCGAAAATACGATGGATGGACTATGAAAGATGATACTGCTAGAAAAGAGGTTACCAAGATGATAGATTAATAGAGAAAAATTGAGGAAATAGGCATGTTGCACCAACCTCAAAATAATTGGGATATTGGCTGGAGAATGATGATGACTCCTTATTTCGAGAATGTATAAGTGCGTGTAACGTATATGCGTGTATGAAATGTATAATTGTAATGTGTGTGTATATAATAATAATCATTTAATTCAAGTAACACTGACTCATATACAAAATATAATACACACATAGTCACATTACACATACAACACTCAAATCAAAAATATCAATACATTAAAAAAAAAAAGAAAAGGATTACAATATAAAATCAAAACATTATTACAAAACCGCCCCTGCACAACGCCTGTAAAGGTATATCTCTGGGGAGACTGTAAAGGAGTCTCCACTAGGCCTCGCTGTGTACGGCAGCACGTGACACCGTCTTCCCTGGGGTCACTCAAGGGATGCACAGAGTCCCCACTCTATCCGTCCGTGACCCCAAAGGTCGGGTTAAGGTGGGTTAAGGCGTAATAGGCGCCATGGTAGTTGCCTTTCCGACGCCTCCTTTTCCGAGCGGGATCAATCCTCTCTCGATGCCGCTCGGCCGATGACCTTGTGAAGATCGCGGGAAGCCGATGGATGCGGGCACGGGGTAGCACAAGACTGGTCATCATGGAAGGCCTTGGGGGAGGTATTTGTCCAGCAGTGGACCTCTATAGGCTGAAAAGATAATGAAGAAAGAGAAGCACGGCTTGCAGTTTAAATATGATTACAATTTAAGAACAATTTAGTCACACTAGCGAATCACACACTGTAGGTCCACAACTTAACGACACTTAAAGCGCAACAGTTTCTAACACCTGTTGTTCGTTCGATGTCTAATGTTTCAATCATCCAGAGTACCCCGCTCACACTGCTCTTGTGGGCGTAGCTTGCCACCACCATCACGAACTCAGGCTAAGTTCTGTTGAGCGCCAGGAGATGACGCTGGCGATGACAACAGTCAAAGGAATGATTCCGGTCGTTCCGTTTACTGTTTGTTTTAGGGGTAAATATAAGTATATGACACATCAAACTTTAGAAAGACATTATCCCAGAATTTGATTGACAAAGATAGCGTTCTAACAAGCAAATAACAAATTTATGGTCGAATACTGTAGGTACTTTATCTGCCATTCACCCAAAATGATTACGTGCGCTCTTAATTGTCTTTGAAAAGACGGCGTTAGCAGATTTACCCACTCAGCGTTCGTGAATCCATGGACACCGTATTGAAACGACATCGTAGCATGTTGAGACGGTATTTCAGCATAATATGTATTTCAGTCGTCCAATGTTTGATAAATATTTTAATGAAAAACGTTCTACAACGCATTTTTGAAATATCCCTGTATACTGTCACTATTTGAGATAAGATTGGGTACCGCCGAGTGCTACATGTAGATAAAACATTTTAATGTTGCAGGCACCGACGTTGTACGGTTTTTATTTTTTTGTTAATACAGATAGTTTATCGCCTACAATTCTACACCAATCCCAATCAAGGCCTGTAAAGAAATAATAGCAGCTCTTGTTAATCAATCAGTTAAGCTAAGTTGGGGACGGTTTCTCCGTAGATCATCCAATCGAGACTCTTCCGTGTCTATTAAGCCGTTGGTTTCGATGTAAAATACTTGCTAACTGTACACACAGGAAACATTTTTATTCAGTGCGTAAACTTTGTCAACGTATAGTTAAATAAGTTTTACTGAGATACGTATATTATTATTTTGATATGTTGAAGTACAAAAAGAAATGTTATTCAAAACGAAAGATGTTTATTTTGAAATTAATTTTATGGTCACCGCGCGCGCTGTGTTTGCGTGGCGAATCTAACTGGCCAAACCCACCCCGCGTAGATTTTCCCCTGATGCATTACGCGCGCGCGCCGCTTACATTACTGTGTCTATCTTTTTCTGATTTTAGGGCGGATAAAAACATGTTTTTTTTTAACTTATTATGCAAATATGTTCTGTTATTGATTCTGAGCCACCAACTTTTTTGTGCACTGCTTAAAAAATTTCCTTGTATAGGTACCAGTGGCGAAGAGTCCATACTAGCCGATTCCCACCGGGTTACCTTTCAAAAATCAGTTCCATATTCATACAAAAGTATTTACATTCTATTTCATTAACAAAGTATTATTAATCAAATGCCTGCGCGATTTACAATAGCAATAGTAATTCTTAGCAATACCCTAAGTATCACATTTCATTTTATAGTCGTAAATTAATCAGCGCTTAAATTTTTCGTACCTAAATTACATTAAAGGTAACTGGACGAATTACAGCTTATCTCGGCCAACGTTTTACTATGAGGCGAAAAGAGACAGAGCGTGTCAGACATCTCTTTCTAATGATCGCTAACCGTCCGTAATTTTTGAGAAAAGATAGGCTACTGCCGACCGGCTTGCAGTTCTCTCCTCTCCTCTATTAGAATGAGACAAAGAAACGTTATAATGAAATCCTTCGCAAGTCATATTCTTTTTATTTTGGCATATTTTCGTGTTCCATTTCGTTTGGTTGAAAATAAATTATTGTTAGTATGTGACATGTGTTCGTTTTTCGTGTTTTTCGTTTGTTATATTTTAATATTTGTGGTATTTAAACTATGACTGATTCTGTAACGTAATTTAATCGCAGATTTGGTTAAATACTGTGTATTTTGTTTGTTATTATGGCTTTAATTCATATAGAGTGTTGCTCAACTGACTACCTGCTGAATGAACTTAAAGTCTTACGTCAGCGTCGTTAAATAAATTGGACACCTATGAGCTTTTTTTACAGCTCCAGAATACGTCTTTGAAAGACGCATTTTCTCAAGTTTCGACTCTTTGCAGTTTAATTCTGACTCTCCCCATTTCAGTAGCTTCAGCTGAGCGGTCATTTTCTGCTTTAAAACGCATTCACACATATGTGCGAAACTGCCAAAAAGAGCAGAGATTGTCCGATTTGGCTATCATGTCAATTAAAAAAATTTGCTTAATAAAATGAAAAGTAATCCGAATTTTTATAACATCATTTTAGCTCATTTTGTTAAAAAAAAAACAGACGCATTGCATTACAATATAAATAACGTTGTGATTGTGTATAATTTGCTTTATTTTTGCTTAATATTTTTGTTGGTTTTGGATCGGTGTTTGTGTGGTTCGGTTTTAACACTATTATTTTTGTAATTTTTTATTTTATTTTTTCTTGACTCTTATTCCCTAACAATAGGTACTTAACTTAGTACTTACTAACAAGCATGCATGTGTGGTATGGAGATGCACGTCGAAAAAGGCTTTTTTTTTCTTTTGCTGCCGCTTTTATCATACTTGAAAGACACTGTTATCAAATCATCAGTCCTTTTTGTATGGTGAAGGTGGGGCTTTTAATACTATTCTTATCTGAAGACCTCCTCCAAGATATCCTGCAGTAGGTAAGTGTTTAAGTGTTTATTTTTTTGGACCGGCTTCCCTTTGTCAAAATTTCACCCTTCGCCACTGATAGGTACATATATTGTACAGATATAATGTACTGTCACTGTAGATATATATAAATATATACTGTGTAGTTCTAGCTGCGACCTGGTAAGGCTGGACGACGTCACTTAATTTCTTTTAAACCTTGACTCACACTAGGAATTGGGTTGTATCCTAAAAAATAATTTAATGTCCATCAGATAGGTTTATAAAAACTATTGAACACGTATTTTTTATTTTTTCTTATATTCAAATACTTAGGAAGATATATTGATTTGAAATGTCGCATGACGTCACGCCGTGGTACAAAATATACCACGGCGTGACGTAATTAGCCCCCACTTTGTAACTTCAATACGCTATATCTCAGTAGTTTTTGGTAATTTCGACAAAATAAAAAAATACGGGTCTTAATTCTTTTTATTATCTATAAGACGGACTATTTATTTTTTTGATTTTCATACCTTGGATACATCCCTATTCTCTTTGTATCGTGGATACGTTTACAAAGATTTAAAATTACATGCACCAACAGCCAGACCAAGAGCAGCTACTTATAGGCAATACAAATATTTCTTCGAACCCACGACATGCAGCGCGCAGGTCGATTGATCAGGTTAAGCTACGTTTGCCGAGGTTTGCCTGTGGATGGGTCAGCATCTTGCATCTCCGTGAATCAGAAAGCACATTGCACAAGCACACAAGCCATTGGCACGGCTGTCTATCGAAGATCTTTCATAGTCGTTACGGGTCGTCAGAAGTCCGAAAATTTGACTACCAGTCTTACCAAGGGTTTTTTTCGTATTGCAAAGTAACTAGGTTGTGGAGTTCAGATGGGCTGAATCCGGTTAGACCGGAAGCTGACCCCAACGTAGTTCGTAAATGGCTATGCAGATGATAAATCTACCCTACCAACTACATCGTTAAACTATTTCAGGAAATGCTGCCACAAAGTTAGTACCAGAGCATTTTTAGCCAGCGTCCAGAAATTCTCCAACAGTCGAGAATTTCTCGGTACACGTTCGCAATTTACTCCGAGACATAACTTTTATCGGTGACTGTACAAAATGGTTAAAAAGACGAGTCACCCGATGTCTTTGAGGTGAGTGAAACTGCAACTTCCATTTACGTTCATATTTTATACAGGAAACGTGTAATAACGTTTTATACGTGTTAAGGTAGAAGGGTGTATGTGGCGGCTTCATGCCTCGTTTTGTTTAGAAAATGACAAGGCTAACGATGTACCTTTTTGGAAAGTGTCTTTAAATCCCGACAAAGATTGATACAGGAAAAAAATCTGTCTGAAACCCTAACAGAGCATAATCTCTTAGCTTTCGTATCTCCTTTTGTGATTATATACATAATATATATAACAACATAATATTAAGGTTGTATTTATATCTGATTGTCAAGCAAATATAGTTCGTATGGCATAGGGACAGTTTTTAGGAAAATATACACAAGATATCAAGATTCACCTCTGTCTATTCCTTAGAGGAATACAGACTTGTTATAGGACCAGATAAGACTTCTAATATGATAGTGTAACCGATTGAAACATTTTCAGTAGTATTGGGATAATCGGGTGCATATGCATATTGATCTTAAGTTAATATTGGGCTCGAGAACTGAAAGTTACTTGATAACCTAGTGTGGAAACGGTTTTTTTTAGATTCGAGGAAATATCAACTCCCAAAAGCGGTCGGTACACTCCAAGGACAAATTCCGAAAAGTAGGAGCCAAGGTGAACGGGCTCCTTTTGGCGGTGAAAAGACACGTCTGTGTTTTGGCGGCAATTCTGGAATCCTGGGATTTGTTCTTAAAAAAATGCTGTCTATTAATACTACTCAACATTTCAACTTTAGGTAAAATACGCATCCGATTATATCTGATCACTGAATATATTATTAGACATAATGAAAAATCCTTTGTAGATCGGTTGCAAGCAGTACTGCTAAACTCGAGGCCCTGGAATAAGTTCCCAGACCGAGTCAAGTGTTGAATTATTCCATCAGGAATTTCATCAGCTCGGGTTCTGGATTTGTGCCCAGTTATGGTAAAACGACAAACCAGGCACGCTCACTGAATAAGCAAGCTTTTTTGAGGATCGGATATCATCAAATAACCTCTCCCGCTCTAGTTGGAGCACAAGGGCGTCTCAGACTTTTACTGACTGAAACCCATTCGAATTCCTTCTCTTTTCTGTGCGCCGGGGACCACGGCATCTCTTTTGAACAATCCGCGGCCATAATATAGCGCGGCGGAATAGTCATTGATATGAAACCGGATCTCGATTTTGAACGTTTTTAATTACGGGAATCGGCTTTTTTTCGTGATGATGGAAAATTATCAAATGACCTCTCTTACTCTGGTCGGAGCGGAAGGCTGTGTCAGACTTTTACTGACTAAAACTCACCTGTGTTCCTTCACTTGCCTGTAGGCCAGGGAACGGTTTCTTTTTTAACCATCCCGCAACCCTGACCCAGGAGGTATCGGCCTTCGTGGACCCCGTCACGTGTGTTGACATCTCTTTGACGTGCGTGAAACACAACGCGTCGTTTTCTCGGGCCTGGTCCTTGCCAGGCGTCCAGCTGCCCACTGCTCACCGCTCGCAGGCCCGCGCCTGCGGTGGCCAGCAGTTCGATATTGTCTCTCGACCAGGGCGTCTCCTGCGGTGGCTAGTGGCGTGAGGGCGCTGAGATTCCCGCTCCCTCACGCACTCCACCTCTTCCTTTGTCAGTATTACTGCTTCGCAGAATGAGGTGACTGCCTGCCATGCACTCTCGCTCCGGACCATAGCCTGGACCAGGGTCGAACGCAAGAGATTGCCGCCGATCGCCGCCACGTGGACACGGCAGTGCTCTACCCAAGCCGAGCAGTCTCCGCCCTTATGCTCCACCGTGTCCTCAGGGCGATCCACACAGTGGTGACACCCTGGCGTTTCCTCCCGCCTTATATGGAACAGGAACCTCCCGAAACAGCCGTGTCCGGTGAGGACCTGTATCAGGCGGAAGGTAAGGGCGCTGTGGCGCCTCTCTAGCCACTCCTCAAAGACCCCTGTTTGAGGAGTGACATTTGTTAGTCACCACTAACGGCCGCTATCGTGGCGTGCCCAAGAATTAATAACCTCAAGTGAACGTTAAGATATACGTGGTCTTGAGTGTAGCACGAATCGGTATACATAACGTAGGACGCCCTCAAGTAAGTTAGAGCGACGTCGACGATTATCGCAGTATGGCTGGTAGCAGCTTGATGAGAGTTGCTGAAAATCGAATTGCTTTCCGCGCTCGCGGCTCGGTTATTATTGTTTCATTGTTTGTTTTTTGAATTTGTAAATCGGGTAAAATTGCGTAAATTATTGTGAATTTTTGAGTTTTGTATAATGTGATGTATTTGTATATAATGTGAAATGTATGTATTATTTCTATTATGAGTCGCTGATACTCGAAATAAAATGATTTTATATTTTATTCTATAAATATATATATTATATTCACGCTGTAATAAGATGATGATGATGAATGGCAATAGGTTCACCCTAATATAAGGGACTTGAATGTACGTTACCTACATATATACATATAGCTTCTTTTCATTTTTTAATTAGAAATGCTCATGGACTCCCGTAGCTCATCGTAGGGGTGACAGGTACTAGCGGCTAAAACTGCCACGGTGGTTCTCCTCTACCTATGGCTGGAGGTGCGGGGTTCGCATAAGTAAGGCTCCCATGTGCTGCCCATGGAGTTTCTTGCACGTTCTTCTCCATAAAGATCTACGCTTTGGAACGTGCAATTTAGCTTCAGTTTTCCTGGACTGACCGACATTGACTATTCTTAGGCACGAACGGATGGTTAATTTGAAATAAATAATTTTGATTTTTCCCTCGACATGTCTCGACCCGCTGTTCCTCGGTGGATCCCATCGCACCCACTCTCGAGGACTACCTGTAAGTGCACTGTGGCTTCCTATCCTTTGGAGGATTGGAAGCGTGTTATTATCTGTGTAAAAATAATATTATCTACAACCAAAAACCCCATCTTTTTATCCCGAATACAGGTATCTTGCTACAATTGCTGCCAAAGGAATTGGCGAATGGCATCCGCCTGAAAAAAGTCATAAAGTAGATTTTACTTCATCCGACCTGTATTAATAGCATCATAAATTTTATATTTATACCGTGTATTAAGTTATCTTATCGAACTGAAACTTATATCTCGTTCCCTGGGTGACCTTTACTGTTGTGTTAGTCCCGAAATACTGAAATGTTTCTGGTATTATTCATATTATTATTGATTAACATGATATGTTCAAATAATTTTATGATCGGACATAAACTCCGTTGGGATGCGATAAAAGGGTAGTTTAGATTGGGGGTAATTATTTTTTATGGGTTTTTGATCGTGTTTGTTGTATTCAGTTGTTTGTGTTACCTTTTATGGGCAGAATTTTTGATTTGATTAACGTAACTCTCACGTCACAGGGTAGTGCAGCTGGATTGTAGGGCGCGAGCCGGAATTTATGTTGCGCGGTCTTCTAACTTTACGGTAACGTCTATACGTGACCTCATGACGCCACACTGTGCGGTTGCTGAAGTCTCATCAGCTTCTTTTAAAGTATTCGTTGTAAGCTGTTACTTTCAATATTCAGATCCTGTTACTCCTCATATACATAATCTCCGTCATGTCTTGCGGTCACTTGCGGGCTGCAAAGTGATCGTTGGCGCGGATGTCAACGCGTCATCGTCTCTGTGGTATGGCAAGGTTCGGGCAACCGATACCGAACGACGCTGCGCTGTTGAGGATTTCATTGCTGAGATGAACCTATCGATTCATAATACCCCCGATGCACCACCTACTTTTTGCAGCCAAATAGGCGAATCTTGTATTGACGTCACACTTTCTAGTGCCGACGTACGTTTGGATAGGTGGCGTGTCCTACCGGACGCGTCTTGTAGTGATCATCGCCTGATCGTGTACGAATTTGTTCCTGGTTATATTCAGGGTCCGTCTCATATTCCTGGTAATTTCAGATATAGATGTAAAGGTGCGAACTGGGAATTTTTTGGCTCGCTTTTTGCGTGTCACGCCAAGGAGTTCACTCGGGACGGGCTGTCAGCCGAAGAAAGTGCTGACATTATGTCAGAAACCTTTACCTACTGTGCTGACATCGCCATTGGTCGTGGATCTATGACCACTATTCGTAGATGTGACTGGTGGAGTGATTATTTAGTTGAACAGCGCAAAAGATATCGCAGAGCGCGTAGACAGTTAAATAAACTCAAGAGCCGAAAGATTACTGGAGATCTTCTTACGTCCGCTTTAAATGCTTTCAGAGTTGCCAAGTCACGCTACAAAGCATCGGTGGAAAATCTAAGGGTAACTTGTTGCGGAAAATCGTTGACAAACTTGACAGGGAGGGTCCGTGGTCTCCCTTATATCACGAATTTAAAGCTAACAGATCGGTCGACCTTGCATACGTTCAAAACATTAAGGTCAATGATAAGCATACCACGGCCATAGAGGAAACAACAAAAGTACTAATTAATACACTTATCCCTGATGATTCACCGGCTAACGATAGCGACTACCACCAACAGATTCGAGCGTGGGCTCCTGTGCCACCTGAATCACCAATGTCAGACATACCATCTAATGACGAATTTATAAATATTGTTAGAAAACTACCGGTCAACAAATCATCAGGGGAAGATAAAATATCTAATAGGATGATTAAAGAAGCGTGTAAAACAGCGGGTGATGCCATCTTAACCGTATATAACCGATGCATTGCTGAAGGCGTTTTTCCTCGTAAATGGCGACGCGGTTTCATACGAATAATACCAAAGTGTGGTGATAAACCACCGGATGATCCGAAGTCATATCGGCCTATCACGCTTCTACCATCTTTGGGGAAACTTCTTGAGCGCCTCATCGTTCCACGTTTACTACCGAACGGTCCAAAATTTCATAGTAATCAATATGGCTTCACCATCGGTAAATCAACAGTCGACGCGGCGCTTTCTGTCAGAAGAACCGTTAACCAGTCGGAACACAAGTACGTGATTGGTATCTTTTTGGATATTTCTGGGGCTTTGATAACGCTTGGTGGCCTATGCTGTTGTTAAAATTAAAAAACCGCGGTTGCTATAGAAACATATATAATCTCGTTTACTCTTACTTTATAAACGGTTCCGCGGTACTTAAGCTCGGTCATTTTTCTAGTACTAAAGCACTAACCATGGGATGTCCTCAGGGTTCAGTTGTCGGTCCTTATTTATGGAATTTGGGTTTTGATGATTTTCTCGCGATCCCGCTTCCTTGCGGCTGTTCACTTACTGGTTACGCGGACGATGGCCTACTGCTCATTCAATCAAGTACCCGAGCCTGACTTGAGAACTTGGCCCATACTTGCCTAAATCTAATATCTCAGTGGGGTGATCGTAACCGCCTAGCGTTTGCGCCGCATAAAACCTATCAACTTCTACTAAAAGGTAATCTTAAATCATTGCCTACTATTAAATTTAATAACGTTCCCGTTAAAAAACAGCAATCCGTATGCTACCTTGGTATGGTCTTTAGAAAGGAATTTTTCATTTATCGAACATATAAAAATAGTTGGCGAAAAAGCTAAAAGGAACTTTTATGCCCTAACTAGAATATCCAAAGCAACTTGGGGTCTATCATTTCTAACTTTAAAAACTATATATGGAGCTACCTACTTAGGATGTATGTGCTACGGTGCACCTGTTTGGGCCGATAGGGCCAGCATAGGGGCGGCGCGACGTAAACTGCTTCAAAGCCAACGTTTGGCATTGATATTTTATGCAAGGCGTATAGAACAGTCAGTACTGAAGCCTTACCCGTTCTGGCAGGTGTACTTCCAGTCGATCTTGAAGTACAGCGACGTGCTTCAATGTACTACTCCGCGAGGGGGGAGGCCATGGACACTAACTTTGTTACACAACGCGACCTCAATAGAATTTCTAGATTATTTAAACCTCAGACTGACGTCTGGGAGGACCTCTTATCCGAATGGCAAAGCAGGTGGGATAATTCCATCAAGGGCCGGCACCTCCATCTGTTCTTTCCATCCGTTGGCGATCGGCTGGCTAAGACATGGCTGGAGGTTGACCACTGCGTTGCCCAATTTCTCACATGTCATGGCAACTTTAAAAGTAAACTGTATTCTTTTAAACTTGTTCCTTCGCCTTTGTGTCAGTGTTCTACATCGAACTGTGAATTTGAACATTCCGCACATCACATCTTGTGGGAGTGTATTCTTTGGCAGAATGAACGCAATATTATGTTGGATAGTGTACAAGTTACATCCGGAGTTGCTTATTATACGGACCTTGTAGAAACTAGAACTAATTTCCGTGCGTTCAGGCGCTTTTGCCATACCTATTATTGGAATCAATTGTAACAGCAAATACCTACTTAGGACCCGTTATTCCGTGGTGTTTGGCAATCTGGGCTTCTCCCCGTTGCAATAATGTCCCTTTGTGCCGATTGGCCTAGTTCTGTTCTGTCTCCTGCTTATTATGGAGGGAAGTGGAAAAAATATCTTTTTTCTTACTCCTCCGCTATTCTTTTCTGATTAATTTCGTTGCGGGACCCAAGACAGTTGAATCGTTTCTCCGGGACTCGTCGAGCATCATTGCTCGGCGTTTTTCTGGCGGTCTCCACTGTTGATTCTGGCTTTCAGGAGCTGCAGTGGGTTGGGAACAGTGTGGCGGGTTTTGTCCCAAAAAAAATGCCGTCTGACCTCCACAACCCGGAGGCGACATCGAAGCATTGCAGTTAGACCAATTGTAGGACTTTTGAGGGCTCCAACAACCCGTAACGACTGCCACTAGATGTTCGTAGGGCAACCGGGACCAACGGCTTAACGTGCTTTCCGAGGCACGACCAGACCAGTACAAATATTCATATTCATGCATACAAATACTTGCACTGTGCGGGGATCGAACCCGCGCCACCTTGCGCAGCGGCTGCGTCCGCTACCGTTACGCCACGGACGCTGTCCTTGATATCCTTGTGTTCCTGGATATCCGGTATCCTCACTATTTTTTCTTCATTAGACAGCAGTGTCTGCTTAGGCTCTGTCCTAATCCACGACCTGATCTTAATCTGTCGTAATCCACGACCTAAAACTTCAATACTACTTCAACTCTTCAATGGCTTCTGTGGTTAGATACCACAAGTTTGTCAATAACACGTGTAACAAATTATAGAAATTTGTTAAAAAAATGTTTCACAATAATGGCGGATATCGCCAATGACAGTTGAAAAAACGGCCGCGTTAGCCGACTAAGAGGAGATTTGATACAAAGCCATTATGTGGCCACTATGCTGCGATATTTCAATGTTCTTTATGCATTATTTACTGAATGCACTTTTTACTACATAAATTCTGCGCTTTTATTTAGTAAACGACACTATAAATAATTTTAAAAGTCCAATGAAAAATGCGCGTGACACTCATTTTAGCTTCCCGTCAAAAAACCTGACCTAAAACTTCTTGTACAGGCCAAAGTGCAGACGACAGCACATCAAGTTCCTACAATCAGTCAAATTTCTTCAATTTTTTTTGGTTTCATTCTTTCCGTTCATTTGAACGGAAAAGGCAAAGGCATAGTACGCCATACAGCCTAGTCTTCAGTATGTTTTTTCTTGAGTTTTATATCCTAACTTATACTAGCTTAACTTAAACTAAACTATCTCCTTTCGTTTCTCGCGTGAGGCCGAGAAGGAGGAAGTTTGGGTGAGGTCATGATGTGGCCACTATGTTACAATATTTCACTGTTCTTTATAAATTATTCACTGAATGCACTTTTTACTACATAAATCACGCGCTTTTATTTAGTAAACAACACTATAAATAATTTTAAAAGTCCAATGAAAAATGAGCGTGACACTCATCTTGACATTCCCGCCAAACTCTCAAATTTCTTCATTTGATTTTTAACGTTTCGTTTTCAGCATCTTTTTGTATGGTCTCTCTACTCTTGAGCCATTGAAATTCATACCCAAAATTCCAAATTCAAAAAATTATGTTATTCAAAATCTCCGGCAGCCAGTCAGAATGTTAAGTTCTAAGGTTTCCGCGCATGCGCTGTGCACCAAGCGCATTCTGTCACGTTCCGTTTCACGTACTTGATTTACAAGTGATTGAGAATTTAGGTCGAAGATAAAATGGACGCGTTTTGTTTTTACGCTTATGTAATTTTGCAGAGCTGTTCATCAAGTAGAAAAAGAAACAATGCATTGTTATTATTAAAATAAGTCGGTGTGAATTAAAATAAGTTTATGATGACTGAAAGTTTAAGTAGCTAGTTGAGAATTTTTTTTTATACAATATGTAAAGAAAACCCTGTCCGATCCGTGAAGGTATTGTTAGGTATCGATAACTGATTCTACCAATGGATACAAAGACGGGCTAAACTTAAAAAAAAAACCCCTAAAAAAATAAATATTATTTCGCATTAAGAGGTAACTTAATACATGCGCGGTAAGCATCCCTTCCGCAGGCGGCGGGGTGGGCACGCGGCACCTGTGACGTGGTCCGTGGTCGCGTCGCTATTCACTCATAATAATACTGTGTTGTCACTTTTTAAAATTACCAAATTTCGGGGAAATTGGAATTAATTCTAAAAAAAGATTATTTCAAAATTCATTAGTATTGTTACTATGATGATTATGTGTATATTTTGGTTATCTGTTTACTAACCTTTATTATCCTTATGGGTCGGACAGGGTTTTCTTTACATATTGCATACATATAATTATAAACTAGTGCTTTTTTGACTGCAAACCCGCCTTATGGTAAGCAGTGATGCACCGTTGATGGTGAAGCGCGCTATTAAGAGCCTATTCACTCAAAAACACTGAGGGAATAGGAACGGCAGTGAGCGAGGTGATGGAATGTTAACCCCAACAACACGACGAACGATGCTGCGCCAGAGGGAGATTGATCTGGAGACCCTCCACGGCCATACTCCCGACACAACAATATTTGGCGTATCGTACCTCGGCACATCGCAACACAACAGCTCAGACCCGTCCTCCTTACGGCTTCACCAGACATCATGCCGGAACACGAAGAATCGCTTGGCGGCAAGACTTTGTCTGGTGGGTGGTAATCGCCGGCAACCGATGCTATGGCCTACCATGTGTTGAAAAATACACTGTCAAACTCACACTAATTTTTTTACACTAACTTACGTCCAACTAGGTAGGTCCAACTTCGAGAAAGAGGTGTCTCGGCGAATCCAGCTCGGTTGGGCAGCGTTCGGGAAGCTACGCTACATCTTCTCGTCGTCCAAGATACCACAGTGTCTCAAGACTAAAGTCCTTGACCAGTGTGTGTTGCCCGTGATGACTTACGGAACTGAAACGTGGTCGCTCACAATGGGCCTCATACGAAGGCTCAGAGTCACACAAAGGGCAATGGAAAGAGCTATGCTAGGAGTTTCTCTGCGTGATCGAATCAGAAATGAGGAGATCCGCAGAAGAACCAAAGTCACCGACATAGCTCTGCGAGTCGCTAAACATCCGCTATAGTAACAGGAAATAATAATTACAATAGAACGTGCCGTATCAATAAATAATAATATTTAATTAAAGCCCAGAATTGTTGTTTAATTAAATATTAACTCATAAATAACTATACGGCCATGTTTATCTTTGTGGTTATATTTTTAAGTTCCTTCCTTTGTTAGGTATTTAGTTATATTTCAATGAATATGTAACAAAAACCCTGTTGTTCCTTCTACATACCTTTTAAGACTCGGCATACGGAAGTACTGAAGCAAGTCCTTTATAAAAATTGTTCAACAAAAATAAATATTAAATTATTCAAATTTGTAATCTTTAACTGATTTATTACCTCTGTAATTCTGCATGAAGAAACCAGACATAAGTAGAACGTCCCGTGAAGCGCTGCTTAACGCTGCATGCGAATAACGCGTCATAGTGACGTCACACAGATTTTGCATCTCACAAACAGAGTTTACGTGCAACTAACATATAGATATATTACTTTGTCAAGAAAGTTTTTTCTCGGATCGTAGGATCTACGTATTCTAGGATCGTAGTGGTGTTAACAACGTAAGGGTGGAAACCAGCCGTACGACGGGTCGTCCGCTGGTGGAACGGAGATGGGGGAATTAAATCATGCAATTCCCTCGCACACTCCCCGAAATGCATCCTATAGAACACCGAAAGGCTGGCTCCTCCCGTTCCTCCTCCCGGAAGGTTCCTCCTGTTTCTTTGAAAGATGAGTTAACTATACATCCTATTCCTATACAACGTTATTTTTTCTTTATAGGAACCCCGATACACGGGTCCTGTATTTTTAGTAAAGAATCTATGTATGAAATTTCAAAAAGATATGAAAATCCACAAAGTCATGACCTTGTTATCTTAACTGGTTGTCCCAACAAAAAAAATGGTCAACGACCGCGTCGACAGGGGCGCGACACGAGGGGCCCTGTCTCACGCGCCTATTACTATGATCTAACGTCAGCTGAGTTGTGCGCTCGGTCACCACACTGCAAAAATTTCTAAATGTATTTGGGAAAAAATATAACATGGTGTAAAAATGAATGGAATCGATTCAATTGCTTCTTCTTCTTCTTCAGCCTATAGATGTCCACTGCTGGACAAAGGTCTCCCCCAAGGCTTTCTACACCGACCGGTTTCGTGTTGCCCGCATCCATCGACTTCCCGCAACCTTCACCAGGTCATCGGTCCACCTTGTTGGGGGCCTGCCTACGCTGCGTCTTCCAGTACGTGGCCGCCACTCCAGAACCTTACTGCCCCATCGGCCATCGGTTCTACGAGCAATGTGCCAGTGCACTGCCACTTAAGTTTAGCGACTCGCAGAGCTATGTCGGTGACTTTGGTTCTTCTGCGGATCTCCTCATTTCAATTCCTCGGTTCAATTGCTTATTCTGAACAAACTATATTCAGGTGTAGTATAAAGAAAAAATTAAGTTTTATATTAGTATCTTAGAGAAAATAGCCCCCTTTCCAACACCTATATTTACATGCTACTTTATTTTTATTAGGCGACACAGCGAAAATAATCTGCTATTGACAATCTTTGAATAATAAAATATATGATAAAACAGCTGCTAAAACACGCCATTTACATGAAAGCTATTTTATTGCAATACCTGACATTATTTGGTATTGCAACACTTAGTTTTAGCGCGAAAACGCGTTTGCGTAATTGTGTGTTGCGAGATTATCAAACGCATAGGTTTTAGGTATCTTCGAGTCTGTCTGTAGTTAGCGCGCACTCGAGAACCATGTTAAGAAAACCCTGTCCGATCCGTGATCCGACGAAGCCGGACTATAGTTTAAAAAAAAAATCCCCTAAAAAAATAAATATTATTTTGGAAAAAGAGGTAACTTAATACTGGTGCGGTTGGACACCCTTCCGCGGGCGACGGGGGGCAGGGCACGCGACGCGTGGTCGAATCGCATAAGCATACCGTCAAAATGGTGTTGTCACTTTTTTTTTAAATTAACCATTTTCGGGGAAGTTGGAATTAATTCGCAAATTACTATGATGATTACGTAAAATTTTATATGTATTATATTTGTCATGTGTTTACCTAACCTTTATTATCTTTATGGGTCGGACAGGGTTTTCTTTACATATTGTAATATGCCAATAATATACAGTTTGATACTGATCCATATGTCAGGTTCGTGAACGGACGCCGTCAATGAGGATTGGTTTTGGCCGCTGACAAATTGTTCCAGTCCCGCGATATAAAAGAGCGGCGAAAAAGCGGAATAAAAGACAAGGCGAAACGCTTCGTTCGGATCGTTGCAGTGTCAACAACGTAAGGGTTGAAAACATGCCGTACGACGGGTCTTCCGATGGTGGAACGGAGATGGGGGAATTAAATATGCAATTTCCTCGCACACTCTCCAAAATGCAACCTATAGAAAACCTACTGGCTACTCTACGCCTGTGCTCCAGGTTTTGGAGATCGTTTTGTCGTCGCCAATTAGCCTCTTCGCACGCCTCTCTACGTTTTGGTGACATTGAAGGCTACAAGAATGGCTTTGCCCCATTCGGAGACTGCCTGTAGTGCAAAATTCGTACGCTCTACCATAGCCTCTCTTTCGGACCGGATTGATTCCAAACTATTCCGGGCATTTTATTTTATTTATTTAATTACGGTTCGCCATAGTTGCCACAGATATTTCACACATTACAAATACATACAAATTATTGACTTAAATCTAACTGCACAACCAATAAACAGGCAGGTATCTTTCCACAACTGTGCTGTCACCTGCATACCCATAGATACCGGGCATCAGCAGATCGTTAATATGCAGCAGGAACAGAGTTGGTATAGAAAACAGACCCCTGAGGAACTCCGGCATCAGTCGACATGGGCTCCGATGAGCATCCGTCGACTACAACTCGGAGGGACCGATCAGTCAGGAAGTCTTTTACCCAGCCAGTCAGGTCAGAGGAAATACCGTACGCTGGAAGCTTACTCAAAAGGCCAGCGTGCCATACCCGGTCGAAGGCCTTCGAGATATCAAGGGAGACAGCAATCCCCAGACCAACGGCT
Organism: Sesamia nonagrioides; assembly: GCA_017933935.1. Classification (NCBI taxonomy): domain Eukaryota; kingdom Metazoa; phylum Arthropoda; class Insecta; order Lepidoptera; family Noctuidae; genus Sesamia; species Sesamia nonagrioides. The sequence goes on along the minus strand of JADWQK010001561.1, from coordinate 17,942 downwards.
TTACGAACTTTCCGACGCTCGGAGGTGTCTCGGTAATTCGGTACACAAGTGGAGTACCACTTTTGACACTTATTGTTCTTGCAATAAAGTTCATAAGTGCATTACCACTATCATCCACCCATCCACAGTGGTCACCCATCCACAGCCCAACCGCGGCAAGTGTAGCTTAACCTGATCGATTGAGCTGGGTGGCTGTTAATATTTAGTCATGAGCTTCAGTATATTAGATTCTAATATAATGGGCAACAAAACTGGTTTTATAATAACGTTTACAGCGCATTCTTGCAACTGTAAACTGATGTCATGAATCGAATGGTGCCAACATAACGTTACTACCAAAAAGTCCAACTATGTAACGAGGGCTATCGCGTAGGAGGCGGAGCGCGTGAGGGAGCTGGAATTCCAGCGCCCTTAACACTCTCGGCCACCGTAAGCGGGCGGGCGGCGACCTGCCCACTGCTCGTCACACTTTAATGATCCCTTATTTTGGCAGTTCAACGACATTCATTGCGTTATTTACGTTAACGAACAAATGAAGGAATGAATTAGCAATATCGTTCAAAATAGTACACCTGTAGACTACCTACATTATTTCTCTCTCCTTCCCCCTGGTATTCCATCCAAAGGTTGTCTGTAAAAGATCGCTCTTAGCGATAAGACCGCCCATTGTGTCACCCTTTGTAAAATCATCATATTTATGTTCTGTAATCTATAATAAAGAGAATTCTATTTTATTGAGATTGATAGTCTTCTTCTCTCTTCATCTCAGCGTTTTCTCCAGAAGCTTTTCAGCTTTTGGAGTCTGGGGTCCGCTTTACCAGTCTTAACTGCTGATTTTGGCTAAACTTCGATATCCACTACTATCCGATAACCCAAAGGCGATATCAGAGCATTGCAGTTAAACCAACAGCTAAACGTACTTTCCGAGGCACGACCAGACCAGTGTAAATATTCATATTCATGCATACAAATATTTGCACTGCGCGTGGATCGAACCCGCGTCTCCTTACGCAGCGGCCGCGTTCGCTACCGCTACGCCACGGAGGCTGTCGACACGGAACATTTTACAGTTAATCATAAAATATGGTCATTGATATAATATTAAACAGATATGATATGCTCTAACAAATTAACCAAAATAAATGTGCCGATCGGAGCAGCTGCACACACATGCATTTTTTTTATTCTGCGTACATTTCACACGTTGGCACAGTGTGAATGAGATGGGGCGCTATCTAAAGCATAGAGAAAAAAAAGATGGCTAGGTGTTTGTCGTTTGCGCTTAAATAGAATCGACGAAAACTAAAGCGACTTGCTGGACTTACCTCCTTTTGTACGCTTCATTTTCAGTGCGCTAGTGACGTATATACCTTAGTTTAATATTATATCAATGAATATGGTTATTTTTTCACACACGCCACAAGCCCTGTTAAAGACTAAACTGTATGACAATGCATATGTATAAGAGAGGTGATGTCAACGTTATCAACTCAAGGTCCCGATTATAAACGGTCATGATGCTCGATCTGGCTTGTTGTATATGTGAGTTTATAAAGGCTGTGTCTGACATCGACGCACAAACGAGTACCATGGATCCAGTACATGATTCTGAACCCCCCAGTGGTGGAATTTTTCGTCGGCTTTTTCATGATTAAAAAAAAATGTAGTTTTTTTCACTTCAGACCATTCACAATTGCTATACTTTTATAACCCAATAAGATTTTAAAATAAAAATTAAATAATTCGCTAATTACATAAAAAAGCGCAATGAAAACAAAACCCGAAAAACGATCTTATCAGCTGATTTAATAGAGTTCACATCAGGGATCAACGTCATACCTACAAACTCGCACGGCGGCACGCTTGCAACGTTCAAAAGCCGAGCCGACACTTTATTTTAAACACTGTTTATTCTGTAACCGTTCATTAACGACATAAATGACTATCATAATTTTATTAGTGGCATGCGGTCTAGCCTTTTCGCGAAGTTTGCGTTACGATGTCAGATACATCCTGTATGTTTGTGAACGCACCCATAATACAGGAGAGAATCCTAGTGTGTGGCAACTGGGTGTATTTCATAATAAATAAAAAAAATCGTTCCAAATTACTCAGTTTGAATGTTTTACGTAACTCTCGGCAAGGTAATTACTGAGTACACTATCAGTAGCAATGGGTTTCATTTTGACATTTCAACGACATTCATTGCGTTATTTACGTTGTTAAGCAGACTCGTTTTCCAAACATACAGAGCAACGCATTACGCAAAATGGGTGCTGGTCTTGACGTCATCCTTATCAGTGTTTTTATTTTTTTTTATTTTCCGGTATCTTATTGAAAGTAGCAGTAGACCTTCTGCTTCTCTACTCTATGGCACAGCATCAGGACCGTTTATAATCGGGACCTTGAGCTGATAACGTTGACATCACCTCTGTATGCATTGTTATACAGATTTAGTCTCTAACAGGGCTTGTGGACGTGTGTGAGAAAATCATCATCATCATCCCAGCGTTAATCCCAGTCGCATCCGAAGCCTCTTCAGCTTTGGAATCTGGGGTCCGCTTTACCAGTCCAACTGCTGATAGGCTAACTTCGACCTTTTCCGTGAAGCGACTGCCGTCTGACCTCCACAACCCGAAGGCGACATCGAAGCATTGCAGTTAGACCAATTGTTGGATTTTTGAGGGCTCCAACAACCCATAACGACTGCCACTAGATGTTCGTATGGCAACCGGGACCAACGGCTTAACGTGCTTTCCGAGGCACGACTAGACCAGTGCAAATATTCATATTCATGCATACAAAATACTTGCACTGTGCGGGGATCGAACCCGCGCCACTTTGCGCAGCGGCCACGTCCGCTACCGCTACGCCACGAAGGCTGTCAGAGACGTGTGTGAGAAAATAACCATATTTTATGACGACTGTGGAATGTTCCGTGTCGACAGCCTCCGTGGCGTCTTTCGATCCTCACGCAAATATTTTTATGCATGTATATGAATATTTGCACTGGTCTGGCCGCGCCTGAGAAACCACGTAAAGCCGTTGGTCCAGGTTGCCATACGAACATCTAATGGCAGACGTTACGGGTGGTTGGAGCCCTCAAAAGTCCATCAATTCGTCTAACTGCAATGCTTCGACATCGCCTTCGGGTTGTGGAAGTCAGACGGCAGTCGCTTCACCGAAAATATCGAAGTTTAGCCAAATCAGCAGTTACATTGGTAAAGCGGACCCTAGACTCCAAAAGCTTCGGATGCGACTGGGATTAACGCTGAGATGATGATGATGATGATTTTGTGACGACTATGGAATGTTCCATGTGGTACCGGAATGGAATAGTACCAAACCCATATCCTCCCGTGGGTATCGTAAGAGGCGACTAAGAGAACTCTCACCAGGGAAGCGGGTAGCACCGCTTCTCCTGTGGATTAACAAATTACTGCAATCCCCATCCCAAAGGACACGCGTGGAGATTATGGCAATGCCCCCCAATGGAATAAAAGCCCTGGGGAGGCCTTTGTCCAGCAGTGGACCTGTCGCTCTATGCTAAATACTGGTATACCCCGACTTAGGTGGGAAAAAGTTCTGCAGATTTACTCACTTAAGAATTTTCTACATTCCTGTAGATTATTATATTTAAGTGAAATTTCTAATAATTTGCATTTTGTTAGCGGGATGTGGTAATGGTAAGTATATAGCATTTTGCCAAACAATTCTTTTTTATGATATAAAAAAGTTTTTTACTACGATCTGGCGTGATGGTAAGCAGTGATGCAATCGTTGATGGCAAAGCGCACTAGTTTATTATGAACCTATTGTAAAATTATCATGCTCTAAGAATAGTGAAGGGAACTAACGTGAAGAAAGCTTTGGACCCGCATGGGAATACGGCTCACTCTACATCACAGATTCAGAAAGAGAAGGCTCGCTCCACAGTACTCATTATAGGCTGATTAATGACATGCCTACTGATTTGAGTAAAAAAAAAAAAAACAAAAAAAAATGTCTATGTTACACTTTTGGCGGTAAAAACCTAACCAAGCGGAAGGTCAAACAGCTGACTGCATATCTATTCTCGTTATAATTAAGAAAGGAATGAGATAACCTAAAAACCTTTCAAAATGAACTCATCTAACGTTATCAGTCTCAAATATTTGAACAATGCCAAGGTTGTGTGATAGTAAAAAATGGTAATTAGTTTAAGAAGATAATACGTCCACGGTCGTTATACGTAACTGTTTTTAAAGTATGTATGCACATACGTCTGCCTTGCAGCGTCTTTAAAAAAAACTATTCTTAACATAAAAAAGAGTCTGTATTATTGAGAGACTGAGTTGAGTGGTCAAGTGAATAACAAGGATGTATCTAAGGTATGAAAATCAAATAAATAATTAGTCCGTCTTACAGGTAATAAAAAAAATTAAGACCCGTATTTTTTATTTTGTCGAAATTACCAAAAACTACTGAGAAAGCGTATTAAAGTTACGGAGTGGGGGTTAATTATGTCACGCCGTGGTATATTTTGGACCACGGCGTGACGTCATGCGATGATGAGACATTTAATCAATATATTTTCCTAAGTATTTGAATGAAAGCAAAAAATATGTGCCCTATATTTTTTATAAATCTATCTGATGGACTTAAATTGTTTTTAGGATACTCATAATAGCAGATCAAAAACACGAGCCAATCTATACAGGGTGTATCTGACATCGTAACGCAAACTTCGCGAAAAGGCTACACCGCATGCCACTAATAAAATTATGATAGTCATTTATGTCGTTAATGAACAGTTACAGAAATCATAGTGGTTAAAAAAAAGTGTCGGCTCGGCTTTTGAACGTTGCAAGCGTGCTGCCGTGCGGGTATGTAGGTATGACGTTGATCCCTGATGTGAACTCTATCAAATCAGCTGATAAGATAGTTTTTTGAGTTTTGTTTTCATTGCGCTTTTTTGTGTAATTAGCGAATTAAATAATTTTTACTTTCAAATCTTATTGGGTTATAAAAGTATAGCAATTTTGAACGGTCTAAAGTGAAAAAATCTACATTTAAAAAGTCGACATTAATTTTACGTGATAAGTAGCGGAAGAAAAGAAAGATGGATGAAATCCAAATATTAAACAAATTTTGTGGTATTCAACCAATAAAAAGTTGAGGCTTTTGTCAATACGATTTTGCGTATTCTAATTACTTTCAAATCAACTGCATAACACATGCACTGTAATACTTTCAAGTATGGACTAATTATACAATATATGTATCAAAAAATTTTACCTATTAAGAAATTAGCTTACATGTGTGTCATTGAAATCGGTTAAGCGTTCCATGCAAATCATTAAATATCTAAACAAATAAACTGTTTACATTAGTAGGAAGTAGAATTATTACTTTTTATGAAAATCATCTATCTAGAAAAGGTTGTTAACGTCAGCTGTCTTTTAGGCGTAAACTACTCGTTGCCTAGCAACGGTTTGTATACCTCTATTCTTTGTCGAATTTAGCTGACGTATATGTGCAAACGTACGGGCGTAAGTCGGCAGACGGTCTGTGCATTAGAACCTGTTTCTCACTTAGACTAACTGTACCTTTCAGGTCAGTGGGCAGCCCAGTCGCGGGCACTGTAATATGTTAGCCAAATGGGGGTGTTTACGTAATGAGGGCTAACGTTTCTGTGCTGACTAGGTGGCGCCACTGTCGACTGAGGTTTTTTTTTAAATCTTTATTTTAAGGGACTTTCGACGTTAACTAAACGTAAACGTGTCAACGTTAAATTGAAGAGGGTGAAACTGTCAAAATGTCAAACCCATGGTATTACTTAGTTGGAATGACATTCTCGGTTGTAGGCCATAACATCGGCTGCCGGCAGATGTTAGCACCCACCAGACAGTGTTGCCGCCAAGCGATTCGTCGTGTTCCGGCATGATGTCTGGTGAAGCCGTATGTCTGTGTGCCGGGTACATACGATGCGCCAAATGTTGTGTCTGGAGTTTGGTCGAGGGTGTCCAGATCAATCTCCCTCTGACGCAGCAGCGTTGGTCGTGTTGTTTGGTTTAACATTGCATCACCTCGCTCAACTGCCGTCTTCCTTCCTATTCACTCAGTTTTTTTGAGTGAATAGGCTCTTAATAAACTAGCGCGCTTTACCATCAACGATTGCATCACTGCTTACCATCAAGCGGGATTGTGGTCAAGCTGACCTGTGTTTACAATTACAAAAAAAACATCTTATTCCAAGGTTACACGGTTAGACGTTTACATAATGGTACCCAACGTACATTCCCAACACCGCACTGCAATGATTTCATTTCTCAGAATCCCACAAACCAGTTTCACACCTCACCAAAATTGGGTCAGCTGTATTATATTAGCACCTCTTTTAATATACAGAGCAGCCATTATACCTTGATACTAATTTGCCTGTGATTCCGTCCGATTTCAACCACGTTTGAGGACTTTGAGGCTTTCACGAGATTGCCAGGGCTGCAGGTTTTTCGAAAGAGAAACCGTGGTCCTGGCACATAGGCAAGTGAAGGAACACGGGTGGGTTTTAGTTAGTAAAAGTCTGACAAGCCCTTCCACTCCGCCCAGAGCATGAGAGATCATTTCAAGATTTCCCAGCCGCAAACAAAGCGTATAGCTCTGGAAGTCGCTAAACTTAAGTGGCAGTCGGTTCTACATTGCTCGTAGAACCGACGGCCGATGGGGCAGTAAGGTTCTGGAGTGACGGCCACGTACTGGAAGACGCAGCGTAGGCAGGCCCCCAACAAGGTGGACCGATGACCTGGTGAAGATCGCGGGAAGCCGATGGATGCGGGCAGCACAAGACCGGTCGGCGTGGAAAGCCTTGGGGGAGGCCTTTGTCCAGCAGTGGACATCTATAGGCTGAAGAAGAAGAAGAAACAAAGCGTTCGCGAGTGCACCTCACTACCAATGAAAATCCATTTGCATTTTGAAAGTTGTTGAACTGTCAAAATGAAACCCATTGCTACTGAGTGTGTTACGCAATTCTTGGTCGTGCCTCGGAAAGCACGTTAAGCCGTTGGTCCCGGTTGCCATACGAACATCGTTATGGCAGTCTTTACGGGTTGCTGGAGCCCTCAAAAGTCCAAAAACCACAGGCAAAATCTGTTTGCGCAGCTCCCAGCAAAAACGGTAGCCAGAGCTGAATCCCCGGTCTGTCGTATCCTAAAAATGCTGAATGCCCTTCAGATGGCCAAACCTGAACGTGACGTGTTTGCGGATGAATGGAATAAGCTTATGTGTGTATGTTTGGTTGTCTGTGAAAGGTTGTATGCGAGAGAGTCCACCGTGCCATGTTAGTTTTAGTAATAGTTATTTAATGTAATTGTTCGTTTCTACTTATGTTAATTATTGTAATTGGTATTGCACCGTTTTAATTAACCATAAATAAATAATAACAATTGTTTTAACTGCAATGCTCCGATTTCGCCTTCGGGTAATGGAGGTCAGACGGCACGGGCAGTCGCTTCACGGAAAATAACGAAGTTTAGCCAAAATCAGCAGTTGGACTGGTAAAGCGGACCCCAGACTCCAAAGCTAAAAAAGCTTCGGATAAAAAGCTGGGATTAACGCTGAGATGATGATAGAGTGTATTACGCAATTACCCTAAAGGTTAGCTAGATCCATTTTATGCTGGGTATGATGTTTTCATCATAGTCAATGCCTACAGAATGACATCAGAGGTGATTCAGTAAGCTCTCCAAGGCTGGATGACGGCGTTCGGTGAACGCATACAATGTACTTTTAAATGGAGGATATGTAGGTTTGTTTATTCAATTAAATCATTTGACCTTCAGAAAGTAAAGGAGTATACGATATGTAAAGAAAACCCTGTCCGATCCGTGAAGGTATTGTTAGGTATCGGTAACTGATTCTACTAATGCCCACAAAGACAGGCTAAACTTAAAAAAAAATCCCCCTAAAAAAATAAATATTATTTCGCAAAATGAGGTAACTTAAAACATGTGCGGTAAGCAACCCATTTCGCGGGCGGCGGGGGGCAGGGCACGCGGCACCTGTGACGTGGTCGCGTCGCTATTCGCTTATAATAATACCGGTGTTGTCACTTTTTTTAAAATTACCAAATTTCGGGGAAATTGGAATTAATTCCCGGGAAAAAAGGATTATTTCAAAATTCATTAGTATTGTTACTATGATGATTATGTAAAATTTTATATTATATTTGGTCAAGTGTTTACCTAAGCTTTATTATCCTTATGGGTCGGACAGGGTTTTCTTTACATATTGTATATTTCTTTATTTTCTATTGGTCGTACAGAGGACGGGTCTGAGCAGTTGTGTTGCGATGTGTGCCGGGTACGATGCGCCAAATGTTGTTGCGTTGTGTCGGGAGTTTGGTCGTGGAGGGTCTCCACATCTCTCTCCCTCTGGCGCAGCATCGTTGGTCGTGTTGTTGGGTTTAACCTTGCACCACACCGCTCTAGTGCCGTCTTCCTTCCTATTCACTAAGTTTTTTTTAAGTGATTGGGCTTAATAAACTAGCGCGCTTTACCATCAAAGATTGCATCACTGCTTACCATCAGGCGGGATTGCAATCAAGCGCTATTTTATAATTATTAAAAAAGAAAAAAAAGATCGCCGCGTGATGTAAAGCCTAAAGCGTTCCTGGATTAATGGGCTATCCAACGCAAAAAGAATTTTTCAAATCGGTCCAGTAGTTCCTGAGATTAGCGCGTTCAAACAAACTCTTCAGCTTTATATATATTAGTATCTAGATAGTATAGATTCAATGACAACAATGGTCCAATGGTTATTAACTTATCTACTAATGCTGGGGCTACATTAGCAGGCGAAGATTCGTGTCGCGTTAGCGCGCAAAATATCCGTTGTTGGACATACACGATGTTTTTATCTACATTGGGGGGCGAAGATTCAGAAAGCGGCCTACGGCGAATATTCGTGCTACTATGGAGGACGCAGTGGCTTTGCATTATATGTCAGTAAGTTATTATTTATTACATGTGTACAAAAAAAAGGACTTCAGATCCGCTTCAAAGTCTGGACGGCACTGAAGTGACGTATGTGTGGCCACTCCAGCGTATATTGTCGCGACAAATCCTTTGAAGCGAGCCACTTTACCGACAGTGCCCCGATGCTACATCGTCTGCGCACGAATACATTGCGTTGCAACGATGTACCCGGCCACATACAACGCCGTAGCCCGCTAATGTAGCCCCGGCATAAGGGTTAGTAACATTTAACAAGTGAACAAGACTGCCGCAGGAGTTTTGGCGGGAAGCTAAGATGAGTGCCACGCTCATTTTTCATTAGACTTTTAAATTATTTATAGTGTCGTTTTCTAAATAAAAACGCGTGATTTATGTAGTAAAAAGTGCATTCAGTGAATAATTCATAAAGAACAGTGAAATATTGTAGCATAGTGGCCACATCATGGCTTTGTACCAAATCTTCCTCCTAAGTGTTCGGTTCGCGCGGCCGTCTTTTTCGACATGAATAATTCATTACGTGACACTGCCTAAATGCACAAACCGTGCGAAGCCATAAGAGAAAGAAAGAAGAACTTTTGAAGATTTTTATTTTACTTGAAAAAGTCATAACTAGTGCCATACTACAAAAAAATAAAAAAAAAGACTGCCGCACAACACAAGCAATGCTAGACCACTGAACTGATTTTATTGAAATGTGGTACAAAGATAGAGTAATAGAGTTGACCTTGAGAAATAACATGATAGTTTTGATTCCGGACTTTTGAAAAGTTCTCTTGGAAACGCGATATAACCGAACTCCACGCGGGCGAAGCCGCAGGCGGAAAGCTAGTTTCAAATAAATGCATGAAAAAAAAAATTGTCCTTTTCGCATTGAAATAGAAAAAGAGAGGTGCATTAAAATTAAATTTTGTCTAGCTTCTGAAAAAGGAAATGGCGCCATTATCTCACTTATTATTGACATTGTAGGTATAGGAAGCTTATTTACGCCATTTGTTATAATTTAACGGAAACAATGTGAGATAGAACACAGTATTCACATTTTTATCTATTACGCATCCTGACACTAGTTTCCTAATTCTGTTCAACACACATTATCAGCAGCAATGGCTTTTATTTTGACACTTTTTTATAATTATAAACTAGTCATCATCATCATCCCAGCGTTAATCCCAGTCGCATCCGAAGCCTTTTCAGCTTTGGAGTCTGGGGTCCGCTTTACCAGTCCAACTGCTGATATGGCTAAACTTCGACATTTTCCGTGAAGCGACTGCCGTCTGACCTCCACAACCCGAAGGCGACATCGAAGCATTGCAGTTAGACCAATTGTTGGATTTTTGAGGGCTCCAACAACCCGTAACGACTGCCATTAGATGTTCGTATGGCAACCGGGACCAACGGCTTAACGTGCTATCCGAGGCACGACCAGACCAGTGCAAATATTCATATTCATGCATACAAATACTTGCACTGTGCGGGGACCGCGCCATCTTGCGCAGCGGCCGCGTCCGCTACCGCTACGCCACGGTGGCTGTCTAAGTAAATTCGTGTAAATTATAAACTAGTGCTTGACCGCAATCCCGCCTGATGCTAAGCAGTGATGCAATCGTTGATGGTAAAGCGCGCTAGTTTATTAAGAGCCTATTCACTCAAAACACTGAGTGAATAGGAAAGACGACGGCAGTTGAGCGAGGTGATGCAATGTTAAACACGACCAACGATGCTGCAACAGAGAGAGATTGATCTGGAGACCCTCAACGACCAAACTCCGGACACAACAACATTTGGCGCATCGTACCCGGCACACATCGCAACACAACTGCTCAGACCCGTCCTCAGTACAGCTTCACCAGACATCATGCCGGAACACGACGAATCGCTAGGCGTCAAGAGTTTGTCTGGTGGGTGGTAACTTCTGCCGGCAGCCGATGTTATGGCCTACCACCGAGAAATTTTAAAATTTGCTGCCAGCAACTGGATGAGACTTGCTGAAAATAGGAAAAGCCAGCAGTGGACCGCTCGAGTCTGATGATGATGATGATGCCTATTGGTAAAGCAGAAGACTGGTCTGTTATTATTATTGTCTAAAAATATGTCCATTACTTTCTTCTGTTTATACTGGAGGCATTTGCTGATAACATTATTTACTTCCAGCATAGATAATGTGAAAGGAGAGGGTCAAGAGATAGGAAATAAAATATTTATTGCATGCACAAAGAGGATCCTTTGTATACAGTGTTTATGAATTAATGTATTAAGGTGAATATTCTTTTTTCATGACTTTGTATTTAAATGTTTTTCAAAACGGTCTCCAAAGTCTGAGCACAGGCGAAGAGTAGCCAGCCTGTCAGTGCTCTATAGGATGGCATCCTATATCCTCCATTGGAGAATGTGCGTGGAATTGCATGATTTAATTCCTCCATCTCCGTTCCATCATCGGACGACCCTTTATACGGCAAGTATTCACCCTTATGTTATTGATACCACTATGATACGATGAAGTGTTTCGCTCGTTTTTTATACTGCTTTCATTGAGGGTCTGGAACAATTTTTCAGCAGTGGTGCTTCCGTCTGACTACAATTTAAGTATCTTCAAGGCTGGAGTGAATAGGCTCTTCCCAAGCACCTCTTCCTAGACCATTAACGATTGCATCACTGCTTACCATCTATGGGATTGTAGTCAAGCCCGCAGATGGTATATAATTATTTATAATTAAAAAAAAAATACTTAAGCAGGTAAAATCACGGGCTGCGGTTAGAAATAATAATTCACTTAATTTACTCCAAAAATATATTATTTAAGAAATGAGAGCATCCACCTTAACTTGGTACTGACCGTAGACATCAGGAATTTATTGTAATGAATGGTTTTATTATACTGCCATCGCTGTATCTCCTACTAGCTTACTTGTGGAGCACAAATGGCGGTTGCTCTATGTAATAACCCCCCTTATTCATAAACGCTGTTTAAAGTTATTAGTGATTCTTTAACCTTTGACCTTTAAACGTCACTTAACTTAAATCATCCTTGATGAATAAACACCACAGTGTTTAAGGGGTTTATTCATAAACAATGATTAAAGTTATGTGACGTTAATAGGTAATGTGTATATGTGGCTACATTTAGTAAGTTCACCAACTTGAAGATTTTGCTTTATAATGGACAGTATCATCATCATCCCAGCGTTAATCCCAATCGCATCCGAAGTCTTTTCAGCTTTGGAGTCTGGGGTCTGCTTTTACCAGTCCAACTGCTGCTATGGCTAAACTTCGACATTTTCCGTGAAGCGACTGCCGTCTGACCTCCACAACCCCAAGGCAACATCGAAGGATTGCAGTTTGACCAATTGTTGGACTTTTGAGGGCTACAACAACCCGTAACGACTGCCACTAGATGTTCATATGGCAACCGGGACCAAAGGCTTAACGTGCTTTCCGAGGCACAACCAGACCAGTGCAAATATTCATATTCATGCATACAAATACTTGCACTGTGCGGGGATCGAACCTGCGCCACCTTGCGCAGTGACCACGTCAGCTACCGCTACGCCACGGTGGCTGTCATTTGAGATTTGACTTTATAATGGACAGTATAGTAGACCAATACAACATCAGGCAAAATTAAGAAAAGATAAAATTTTGTAGAAGAATTTGTAGACCACCTATTTTGAATCATATTTTTTTTTCTTGTAATTCTGAAAAAGAAAAAAAAGATCGCCGCGTGATGTAAAGCCTAAAGCGTTCCTGGATTAATGGGCTATCCAACGCAAAAAGAATTTTTCAAATCGGTCCAGTAGTTCCTGAGATTAGCGCGTTCAAACAAACTCTTCAGCTTTATATATATTAGTATCTAGATAGTATAGATTCAATGACAACAATGGTCCAATGGTTATTAACTTATCTACTAATGCTGGGGCTACATTAGCAGGCGAAGATTCGTGTCGCGTTAGCGCGCAAAATATCCGTTGTTGGACATACACGATGTTTTTATCTACATTGGGGGGCGAAGATTCAGAAAGCGGCCTACGGCGAATATTCGTGCTACTATGGAGGACGCAGTGGCTTTGCATTATATGTCAGTAAGTTATTATTTATTACATGTGTACAAAAAAAAGGACTTCAGATCCGCTTCAAAGTCTGGACGGCACTGAAGTGACGTATGTGTGGCCACTCCAGCGTATATTGTCGCGACAAATCCTTTGAAGCGAGCCACTTTACCGACAGTGCCCCGATGCTACATCGTCTGCGCACGAATACATTGCGTTGCAACGATGTACCCGGCCACATACAACGCCGTAGCCCGCTAATGTAGCCCCGGCATAAGGGTTAGTAACATTTAACAAGTGAACAAGACTGCCGCAGGAGTTTTGGCGGGAAGCTAAGATGAGTGCCACGCTCATTTTTCATTAGACTTTTAAATTATTTATAGTGTCGTTTTCTAAATAAAAACGCGTGATTTATGTAGTAAAAAGTGCATTCAGTGAATAATTCATAAAGAACAGTGAAATATTGTAGCATAGTGGCCACATCATGGCTTTGTACCAAATCTTCCTCCTAAGTGTTCGGTTCGCGCGGCCGTCTTTTTCGACATGAATAATTCATTACGTGACACTGCCTAAATGCACAAACCGTGCGAAGCCATAAGAGAAAGAAAGAAGAACTTTTGAAGATTTTTATTTTACTTGAAAAAGTCATAACTAGTGCCATACTACAAAAAAATAAAAAAAAAGACTGCCGCACAACACAAGCAATGCTAGACCACTGAACTGATTTTATTGAAATGTGGTACAAAGATAGAGTAATAGAGTTGACCTTGAGAAATAACATGATAGTTTTGATTCCGGACTTTTGAAAAGTTCTCTTGGAAACGCGATATAACCGAACTCCACGCGGGCGAAGCCGCAGGCGGAAAGCTAGTTTCAAATAAATGCATGAAAAAAAAAATTGTCCTTTTCGCATTGAAATAGAAAAAGAGAGGTGCATTAAAATTAAATTTTGTCTAGCTTCTGAAAAAGGAAATGGCGCCATTATCTCACTTATTATTGACATTGTAGGTATAGGAAGCTTATTTACGCCATTTGTTATAATTTAACGGAAACAATGTGAGATAGAACACAGTATTCACATTTTTATCTATTACGCATCCTGACACTAGTTTCCTAATTCTGTTCAACACACATTATCAGCAGCAATGGCTTTTATTTTGACACTTTTTTATAATTATAAACTAGTCATCATCATCATCCCAGCGTTAATCCCAGTCGCATCCGAAGCCTTTTCAGCTTTGGAGTCTGGGGTCCGCTTTACCAGTCCAACTGCTGATATGGCTAAACTTCGACATTTTCCGTGAAGCGACTGCCGTCTGACCTCCACAACCAGAAGGCGACATCGAAGCATTGCAGTTAGACCAATTGTTGGACTTTTGAGGGCTCCAACGACCCGTAACGACTGCCACTAGATGTTCGTATGGCAACCGGGACCACCGGCTTAACGTGTTTTCCGAGGCACGACCAGACCAGTGCAAATATTCATATTCATGGATACAAATACTTGCACTGTGCGGGGATCGAACCCGCGCCATCTTGCGCAGCGGCCGCGTCCGCTACCGCTACGCCACGGTGGCTGTCTAAGTAAATTCGTGTAAATTATAAACTAGTGCTTGACCGCAATCCCGCCTGATGCTAAGCAGTGATGCAATCGTTGATGGTAAAGCGCGCTAGTTTATTAAGAGCCTATTCACTCAAAACACTGAGTGAATAGGAAAGACGACGGCAGTTGAGCGAGGTGATGCAATGTTAAACACGACCAACGATGCTGCAACAGAGAGAGATTGATCTGGAGACCCTCAACGACCAAACTCCGGACACAACAACATTTGGCGCATCGTACCCGGCACACATCGCAACACAACTGCTCAGACCCGTCCTCAGTACAGCTTCACCAGACATCATGCCGGAACACGACGAATCGCTAGGCGTCAAGAGTTTGTCTGGTGGGTGGTAACTTCTGCCGGCAGCCGATGTTATGGCCTACCACCGAGAAATTTTAAAATTTGCTGCCAGCAACTGGATGAGACTTGCTGAAAATAGGAAAAGCCAGCAGTGGACCGCTCGAGTCTGATGATGATGATGATGCCTATTGGTAAAGCAGAAGACTGGTCTGTTATTATTATTGTCTAAAAATATGTCCATTACTTTCTTCTGTTTATACTGGAGGCATTTGCTGATAACATTATTTACTTCCAGCATAGATAATGTGAAAGGAGAGGGTCAAGAGATAGGAAATAAAATATTTATTGCATGCACAAAGAGGATCCTTTGTATACAGTGTTTATGAATTAATGTATTAAGGTGAATATTCTTTTTTCATGACTTTGTATTTAAATGTTTTTCAAAACGGTCTCCAAAGTCTGAGCACAGGCGAAGAGTAGCCAGCCTGTCAGTGCTCTATAGGATGGCATCCTATATCCTCCATTGGAGAATGTGCGTGGAATTGCATGATTTAATTCCTCCATCTCCGTTCCATCATCGGACGACCCTTTATACGGCAAGTATTCACCCTTATGTTATTGATACCACTATGATACGATGAAGTGTTTCGCTCGTTTTTTATACTGCTTTCATTGAGGGTCTGGAACAATTTTTCAGCAGTGGTGCTTCCGTCTGACTACAATTTAAGTATCTTCAAGGCTGGAGTGAATAGGCTCTTCCCAAGCACCTCTTCCTAGACCATTAACGATTGCATCACTGCTTACCATCTATGGGATTGTAGTCAAGCCCGCAGATGGTATATAATTATTTATAATTAAAAAAAAAATACTTAAGCAGGTAAAATCACGGGCTGCGGTTAGAAATAATAATTCACTTAATTTACTCCAAAAATATATTATTTAAGAAATGAGAGCATCCACCTTAACTTGGTACTGACCGTAGACATCAGGAATTTATTGTAATGAATGGTTTTATTATACTGCCATCGCTGTATCTCCTACTAGCTTACTTGTGGAGCACAAATGGCGGTTGCTCTATGTAATAACCCCCCTTATTCATAAACGCTGTTTAAAGTTATTAGTGATTCTTTAACCTTTGACCTTTAAACGTCACTTAACTTAAATCATCCTTGATGAATAAACACCACAGTGTTTAAGGGGTTTATTCATAAACAATGATTAAAGTTATGTGACGTTAATAGGTAATGTGTATATGTGGCTACATTTAGTAAGTTCACCAACTTGAAGATTTTGCTTTATAATGGACAGTATCATCATCATCCCAGCGTTAATCCCAATCGCATCCGAAGTCTTTTCAGCTTTGGAGTCTGGGGTCTGCTTTTACCAGTCCAACTGCTGCTATGGCTAAACTTCGACATTTTCCGTGAAGCGACTGCCGTCTGACCTCCACAACCCCAAGGCAACATCGAAGGATTGCAGTTTGACCAATTGTTGGACTTTTGAGGGCTACAACAACCCGTAACGACTGCCACTAGATGTTCATATGGCAACCGGGACCAAAGGCTTAACGTGCTTTCCGAGGCACAACCAGACCAGTGCAAATATTCATATTCATGCATACAAATACTTGCACTGTGCGGGGATCGAACCTGCGCCACCTTGCGCAGTGACCACGTCAGCTACCGCTACGCCACGGTGGCTGTCATTTGAGATTTGACTTTATAATGGACAGTATAGTAGACCAATACAACATCAGGCAAAATTAAGAAAAGATAAAATTTTGTAGAAGAATTTGTAGACCACCTATTTTGAATCATATTTTTTTTTCTTGTAATTCTGTAGTTTGAAATCAGGTAATAAATAGAATCAATAAATAAATAATTTATTCCAGACATTGTGATTACTTTTACAAAATTCTAAAAAAAAAGTAAGGAAATTTGCTATATTTGAGTTTGTTAACGCACCCAAAAAAGTTCAGAAATTTGAGGAATACCTACAGCCTACATGACAATATTCTACTGGTAAGTTGAAAATGACGATACGCTGTCTGACATACTTGGGTATAATAACATCACTTTAACACCGGCGAAATATGTAAAACAAGTGTGTGGGCGGCATAATAACTTGAATCATAGTTCGAAATAACTGTTGAGACACCGACAGTAATGATTTAACCCATTTCCCGCTAAAAAAATACCAAACAGGTTTCAATCATATACGGAGACCTCATTGTTTACTTTTGCGTTAAAAAAAAAAATGCCGCGTGTGCGTTCTACTTTTGCTCCACGTCCAGTTAGAAACTTACAAAGTAAGCGAAAACTAATTAAATTCGACTTATAATATTAACGTAGGGGTAAAAGATGAAAGTAATTACCTTAAGAAGGGCGAATCTCGCTTTCCAAACCGGGAAATCCGTGCAAAATATGTAAAAATCCACAAAACTTTGACCCACTCACAACATAACTTTTAAACACTAAATACAACACATAAAACACTATTAACAACTAAATAACATTTTAAAAATATTGTTTAAGGCACTGTTTACTAGTTCTATTAGTAAATAAAGTTTGTTTTATAGAAATTATGTCGGCGTTTCAAGTTTTAACAAAGTTAAAGTTTGACAGTTCACATCGAAGCCTCTCTCGCTCGTGATTTTCTTTTTCATTCGTTTCGACAGCAAAGTGAACGCGTCCGAACGGTCCGAATCGCATGTCGATTTCAAGTTCATAATAATTTTATTCAATGTCAACCAACGCTGTAACTTATTTTATAATTAAATTAAACACCAGGAAACTTCGAAAATAAATCTGAGTATTTTATTTACTCTTCCAACGCCGCGATTGAATATTTGATTTCAGGCTTGCACTACAAATTAATCGATGATTTTAGGGATCCACGAATCTAAAAAATGTCGCTTTATTTCTGTTATTTGTTATACTCGGAAATTGACAGAGAGAGATCTACAAGGTACGGACGACAGCAGGTCAAGCTACCCCAAACTG